>CM068298.1:22426017-23082685 GCA_034768395.1 Linum lewisii | reverse complement strand
TTTTATCGAACACTTGGTGTGCATGTGGATTTTCATTCAATTGAGTTTGAAAATGCTTTTTGGTGAATCTCTTAGTGTTAGGGCATTGATATGAGAGTGTTGTGCCTAGCCTTGTGGTCATAGAGTCTTAAGAGAGGGTCTTGTGTCTTGGCATTTCATCAAACACTTAGAATGCATCCTTTTTCACTTAGCTTGAGAGCGAGAGCCTAAGTTGAGTGGTATTAGGATAGGGATTTGGTGCTACGAGAGTGCATTGAGTCTATAGAAGTGAAATGCATGGTCATCCGAATGCAAACTCGATCTTGATTAGCTTGTTTGTTCAATTAGTCATCTTGAGCATGATGAAACTACCTACCAAGAGAACCCCTTTGTCTTTGATTTGCACCACTTTATTTTTCTTTCTTTTTTTTAGTTTCCTTTAAGTTTTTAATTTCTATTTCAAACCAAAACTCCTTTCAAATGAATAGACCGTCTACGAGGAATGTGAGTAGTGGCCATTGAGAGAACCCGTGGAATACGACCTTGGTAAAATAGCTTTTATCAGTACCATAACCATTACCTCCATTCCACGAGTTCATCTTACTTGCAACCTTCCTCCCATGAACTAGATAGGTGGATAAGGGACCTACAAACACGCACAACAAACACAACCAAGTAATACAACAATGCGGGATAACAAAGCCACAAAAACAAATAACAAAGAAGCAAAACTAAAACGGAAGGAAGTGAATAGAATGGTCCACTACTAAATGCTTTCAAAGGATTGAGAAAGATCCCCAGCAACGGTGCCAAAAACTTGATGTGCGAGATTTAACTCACAACACTCAAGGTCGTATTCCAAGAGGGCTCTCTCAAAAGCTAATACTCACACGGTTCGTGGACGGTCTATTCTTTTGAAATTGGTTTTAGTTTGAAAAGGAAATGAAAATATAAAGGAAACTAAACAAGAAAGCAAAACAAAATGGTGCAAAACAAAGATAAAGGAGGTTCACTTGGAAAGATAGATTCATCATGCTCAAGAGGAGTAAATGCACAAACAAGCCAAACATGATCGAGGTTGCAATCGAATGACCATGCAAATCCCTTCCATAGACTCAATGCACTCTCGTCGCACTAAATCCCTATCCTAGAACCACTCAACCTAGGCTCTCGCTCTCAAGCTAAGTGACTAAGGATGCATTAAAGGTGTTTGATGAAATGCGAAGCTACAACACCCTCTCCTATGACTCTATGACCACTAGGCTAGATACCACACTCTCATGTCAATGTCCTAACACTAAGAGAATCATCAAAAGACTAATCAAAGTTCAATTGAATGAAAAACCTAATGCACACCAAGTGTTCGATAAAATGCACAAGTGAGAAATCATGCAACTATGGTTGAATTGAGATGATCTAATCTCTTAGAACACACTCCCTTCAATCCCTAGACCTACAAACCATGTAATCTAAGCACTCTCATGCATTACATCACAAATGATAGACCAAATCAAGCACATAACACAATTTGGAATTAACAACAAGTCTAGAGATCATCTTCTTACAATCCAAGATCAATCATGGCAAATTTGTACAATCCACCTCTATCCTAGCACAACCATCTATCAATCCAAGGAAACCTAGGAAATCAGCCACACATGGCCAAGGGAACAAAAGAGAAAGAAAGAGAGATGGTCACCAAGAGCTCCATGGCAATCCTCTTCTTGCAAGCTCCTCTCCCAAGGTTGTGGGCTTCAATCCAAGCTCCTTACTCCAATTTGCACCAGAAGTACCTAGGGTTGATGTTGGGTTGGTGATGGAAGAGAATTGAGAGAAAAGGGAAAGAGGGTTTCGAGTGTTATAAAATAATGAATTGCCACTTTTAATTTCTGCATGCTTCCCCTTTAAATACTGCGTTGGAATTGCCTGGTATTTTCGGCGAAAACTCTTCAAGATTTTCGCCGAAAAATATGTTTGAAAAACACCGGCAGCTCTTTGATTTCTTCATAGGTTTTCGGTGAAAACTCTGGAAGTTTTCACCGAAAAAATGCTTCATAAATCGAACCTCAGCCTCTTGGTCGTCCACTGTTTGCAAATGCTAAGGGTTTTTCGGCGAGAACTTAGAGTTCTCGCCGAAAACTTCTTCAGTTGAAGGGGCACTTTTCTCAATTTTGCAGCGGCCATATCTCCTCCGTCCTAGCTCCGATTGACCTCCTGTTTGATCCTTCGTGCTCCTTGTCACTAGTACTTCAATGCCAAAACCTGAAAATGCAAAGAAAACAACTCCAATAGACATAGAATTGGCCTCAAAGTGGCAACCGGGCAACAAAAGGGCACTTTGCATAAAACATCCATAAAAGCATATAAATCATAGCAAAATGAGATCAAACATGGGAGATCCCTAGGCTAATGAAAGGCTTAAAATGCACTAAATAACGTCACATCACATATGATGCTGTGAGGTATGCTGAACCTGGAAATGATGTGCTTGAATGTAAATTTTTCCACTTGCTTAGCTGTGATGCTAGCTGTCACTTCGGCTTTGATCCACTTCGTGATGTAGTCAATAGCCACGATCAAGTATTTCCTTTTGCCGGATGCTTCTGGAAAAGACCCAAGTATGTTTATTCCCCATTGAGCAAAGGGCCAAGGACTCACAATCGCTTGCAAAGCAGTTGATGGCAGCCTATGGTAGTCTGCATACTCTTGGCATTTGTGGCACTTTTTGACCAGATCAGTCGCTTCTCTTCTCATTGTTGGCCAAGAATAACCTTGATATAACAGGTTCTTCTCTAAGCTCTTAGATCCCAGATGTGTGACGCAGACCCCGAAATGCACTTCTCTGAGGTTGTAGTCAGCATCTACTGGACCCAAGCATCGTAAATAGGGCCCCGAGGCTAACTTTCTATAAAGCTCATCGCCTATCAGTACGCATCTGCCAGCTCGTCGCCTTGTTTTTGTAGCCATGGCCTGGTCCTCGGGGATCTTTCCGTATATCAGGAACTGGATGATGGGAGTTCACCAGTCGTCGTCTCCCTCTGCCTCGTCCACCTAGTTACTGCTGAGTTGGAAGCATATGTTTTGTTTGGCCTGTTTTTCAACTGTAACCATTCTGGTTTCTTCAAAGTCGGCTGCTGTGGCCAGCTTTGATAAAGCGTCCGCGTGACAGTTCTCCTCTCGGGCGATTTTGGTGATTTCTACCTTGTTGAAGTCAGAAAGGGCTAGTTTTATTTCGTCAAAGTATGTCATCAAGGTTTCTTCTTTAATTTCAAATTCTTGTTCAGCTGGTTTACCACCACCGCTGAGTCTGAAAAAATCTTGACATGTTTAATTCCCATGCTCCTTGCAATCCTGAGCCCAGCCTCCATCGCCCCATACTCAGCAACATTATTGGTTCAAGGCGATGCGAACCGCAAAGCTACTTCATGTATAGCTCCTTCTGGGCTTCTTAACACTATACCCGCTCCTGACCCATTCTTGCTGGAGGCACCATCTGTGTAAAGCGTCCAAGTCTGCTGTGCACCCCCTTCTTCCTGTACTGCTCCTTCCACAATGAAGTCAGCAAGGACCTGGGCTTTGATGGTCGTCCTGGTTTGTATCTGATGTCATACTCGCTGAGCTCGATGGCCCATTTAGCCAGTCGCCCTGCCACGCTCATGGCCCTTAGAGCGTTTTGAATGGGGAGGTTAGTTAAGACTGTAATTGTATGTGCCTAAAAGTATGGTCTGAGCTTTCTGGTGGCGCATACCACAGCGTAGGCCATTTTCTCGATCGTAGGATATCTTGTCTCAACATCGACCAGGGTTTTGCTGGTATAGAAGATTGGTTGGTCGCTTCGATCTTCCCATCGCACCAACACCGCACTAACTATCGCTGGTGATATTGCGATGTACATAAATAGCTCATCACCCTCCTTAGGCGAGGTTAATGCTGGAGGAGTGACTAGAAACTTCTTAAGCTCTTCAAATGCTTTGTTGCACTTGTCATTCCATGCAAATTTAGACGCATTCTTCAAGATAGAGAAAAATGGTGCGCATCACTCCGCTGCTTTTGGAATAAAATGACTGATTGTCGTTATCCTACCAGCCAAGACCTGTACCTCTTTGACTATTTTTGGTGGTGACATAGCTGATATAGCTTCCAATTGTTCTGGTTGGCCTCGATTCCTCTCCGAGTGACCAAGTACTCTAAAAATATGCCCGACGTTGCATCGAAAACACATTTTTGTGGATTTAGCCGCAACGCAAAATGATGTAATGTTTCAAATGTCTCCTTTAGATCACTCAAGTGATCACCACTCTTCTTACTTTTTACCAAAAGATCATCTACATAGGCCTCCAAGTTACGCCCTCGTTGCTTGGCAAAAACCATATCTATCATTCTTTGATAAGTTGTTCCTGCGTTCTTGAGCCCAAAAGGCATGACCTTGTAGCAATAATTTGTCGTAGGGTCATAAACGCTGTTTTTTCCTGATCCTCTATATTGAGTGGGATCTGGTGGTATCCGGAGAACATATCGAGGAAAGATAGCATTTCATTATTTGCAGTGGCATCCACCAATTGCTCAATGTTGGGGAGCGGATAAGCGTCTTTGGGACAAGCATCGTTGAGGTTTGTGAAATCAACACACATTCACCATGCGCCAGACGATTTTTTGACGAAGATGACGTTTGCCAACCACTCCGGATATTGGACTTCCTTGATGAAGCCTGCTTCCAACACTTGTCTATTTCCTTTGTCACAGCTAGTTGTCGCTCCCGACAAATATTCTTCGTTTTTGTTGTACCGGGAGACAGCTTTTGTCAAGTGATAAACAATGCTTAATGATCGTCGGGTCTATTCCTGGCATGTCTTTAGGGTGCCATGCGAATAAGTGTGAGTATTGCCTGAGTAATGCTATCATCTCTTGTCTGGCGTCTTGGCTTAAATAAGAGGATACCCTCACTGTTTTTTCATGATCACCTTCCCAAAGAATGACTGGAACATCGGATTCTGCTGACTGCAGTCTGTCCCTGCTTTCGACACCATCTTCTAGGTCAATTTTGTAGCACGAGCCCTTAGTTGTTGCGCGATAGCATCGCCTGGCCACCTCCGGATGTCCCCAGGAGACTCCGACCCCTTCCTTTTCACAAATTTGAGTACCTGATGTACAGGCGAAGAGATAGCCTGGAAAGCTGCGAGCTCCGGTCGTTCTAAGATTATATTATACGAAGACCTGCAGTCTAGCACATGGAAGTCTATTGATTGTACCGCCTTGACTTTTTCATTGCCTATCATTATTTGCAGAGTAAAGATCCCTTTAATAGGTCCTAATGTCCAGAGAACCCCGTAATCGTTGTCTTTATTGGGCGTAGGCTCGTGGGGAAAGATTCATTTGTTGAAAAAGTTCCCAGAACAAAATATCAGCTGAGCTTCCCTCATCAATCATTACCCTTTCGACTCTGCTTTTGAGTGTTACGATTTGTATCATGATGACCCGCCCGGTCGTTGTTATGCGGACGTTCAACCAAATAACTAACAAAGCTAACAAAGCTAGGGTAGATCGTATTCCAGGGGTCTTCTAAGATTGACTACTTCAAAACTGGCAAAATACTCAAATGCAAGCAAGTTGTGCGTGGTGTGAGTTCCACGACTTCTAATTCTAAGAAATGCAGAGAAATTAAAACAAATTAAACTAAAGCAGATTGGAAATTAGGGTTTGAAAACAAGGATGACAGACGAACTTAGACTTTGAATCCCACTTCGTTCCCCAGAGCATTGTCAATCAACAGATCAGCGGATTTCGATTCTCATTCAATCAATTACTAAGACACCACCATAACTCCTTACCCTTAGGTTTAAGACCGGCGAACGTTCGCTCTATCCGTTCTAACTACCAAGATTAACTAGCCGCCCGGGTACGGTTGCCTCTCGCAACGACTTAATTAACTAGTGCAATTACTAATGATTAATGAGTTACTCTTGCAGTGGATTAACCCTAACGGTTCCTACGAAAGGCACGCTCCAATTATAAGGTTAATTGTTCATTTGATGTTCTAAAGTAAGGCGAGCGTTCACTTCATCCTTAGCTTAACCAGAATCTAATCTAGGTGATCAATCCAGACGAGAAACATGAAAATGAAGAACAAATCAAACATGAAAAGAACTGATTGAATATCGAATTAATCCCCGCCGATCCGTGACCGCTTTAAAGCCCTGGGTCAATTAGGGTTCATCTAGTCTAAGCTCTAACGAGTTTAGCTACTCATGTTTATCACAAAGAAACAAAGATAAAGAAAGAGTTCATCACCCAGAGGAAGAACGGAAAGAATCTGAAAAACCTAATTTAGATGACTCTGACAGACTTCGATCTTCGGTAAACTACACTCCTAGCTCCGGTCTCCGAGATGAAAGGGATGGCGTCACGATCTCTTTCCGGTCTTCGAACTCTAACTCTTCGCTCCAGAACTTCAGAGAAAATCGTAGGATTTGATTCGAAAAGTATTTCTGATGTAAATTATGAGGTATTCCTTTTTGGGCCGCCGGGTTAAGTATTTATACTTAACCCAAATCAGCCGGATTTCTTCTAAATTTTCGCCAAAAAAATAGTGAATTATTTTCGCCGAAAATATGCTTGTGAATGGAAGTCCGCCGGGTGATTCTCCTGTGATTTTCGTTTCGGTCCGAAATCCAACGGTTTCGCCGAAAACTTCTTTGGCTGAGTATCAGTGAATTGTTCTTCCATTTTCGCCGAAAACCATAGGCCATTTTCGCCGAAATTGTAAGTGGGAACGGGCAAACTTTTGGTTTGACTTGACGGTCCTTGGATCGATTCCGGTTGATTCCTCGGGGGTTCCAACGCCTTAGACACGTCCATGGCTACTTTATTTGACGGCAAAAACCTGTGCTAACACAAAAAACTAGAAAACCATCAAATAGACCGAAACGGGCCAAGGTAACACAAATGGCACGAGATAGGGCAATCGATTGAATATTCGTTATTCTACCCTAAAAACCATGTCTTAAGCAAAGAATGTCGCTTAAATGAGGCTGATAATCACGTCAAATCGAGTGTCATCAAATACCCCACACTTAAGCTTTGGGCTTGTCCTCAAGCAAACTGAATAGAAACGTCATGTTCATAAATGATAAGATCAATTAAATTGGAGCTCAATCAAACACAATGAATTATTAGACAGATCGATCCTAGAACCAGAAACCTAACACGCATACAGATCAGCCAAACTACCTGGTCGCACTAATAAACTGCACACGACAAGTAATTAGCAACCAATTATGCACGAATTTGACCTGACCGACCAGACTCCTCACACGGATATATATATAGTACAATGGGGACTCTCACTCTCTGTGTTTAAGGACGTGTTTCTGTCTTCGATCATTTTCTGCTACCGAATTCTGTCATAGGTTTGCATTTCGACCACATTCCACACTGTGACAAACACGAGTATCTAGTCAAGAAAGGACTTCCCTGCTAGGACCGTAATGAAATCTACACTACTCGTGTTTATAATGAGATGGATGATGGGAATGAATGATGATGGCTTTGTGCGGTGTAGCTTTTGACTAACTTCCCTCGAATCTAATATATGGCTTCATACCATCGAACCAAACACGGGTGGATAATGAATGCTCTCCTATGATACCCTCAAGCAACTAGCATTATCTTTTTCTTTACACGATTTTTTCTTCTTTTCTTTCTTTTGAACTTTTCTTTTAACTTCGTTATTCCATTTGTAGGGAGAATACGTTTTATTGAACTAAAACTTTGAAACTTTTCTGATTTTTCTTTTCTTCATTTTTTTCAAAACTTTCTTTCTTTTCTTACTTTACTTTTTTTTCTTTTGTGCCGATTTTTCTTTTAGTTGCTGAGGGATTTACACGTCTGGACATATTAGCTAAGACCACCTGTTTAATGGCTATAGGCAGGTTACCACAAACCGAATTTCGGTAGGTCAATCTAGAACTACAACACAGGGGATCACGGGGAATGAAAGAAATGGGAAATGGATGTAATGTATTATCGAACCGAAAGAACAGGCAAGCTCAAGGGTCTAAAACCCAGTGGATTTATCGTTTGGTAGGCTACTGGCTTAGTAGCTGAATCTAGGTGCCCTATCCTTCTAGAACTGTGTCATCGTGTGGTCTCGAGTAGGTCTCATGCAAATTCTAACTTATTCAAGTAAACAGAAAACACTCAGAAAGAATTATAATTGCAAGTTACGTGCAATGGATCAAAAGCTCACAGTTGGTTTGCTAGTCGGATTTGGTCATTTTCATGCAATCAAGGCTACAAACTACAAGTGTGATTTTAAAATTTGTTCTGACTAGGCAATTTAGCATCAAGTATACAAGTTGGTTCTCAAGTTCTAGGTTAAGCAGTCTAAGCATCATTATGAAGGTTTGAACAACAACTTAACATAAAAAATCAAGAACTGAGCCATTCTAATGCTAGAGAGACTGGAATGGAATCACGAGGCACACATAAAACACAATCAAGGGCAATCAAGTTCATGCAAGGTTCTTAGCATCCTACCCCACACTTAAATTGGACTGTGTCCTCACAGGACAAATTCTAGAGTTCAGAGTGAAGTAGAAGAACCTGGACGAGATGATTGGCGTAGGGGATGAGCACGGGTCCTCGGAGCGGAGGGAATCTACCAAGTGAAGCAAAGGGAATCTCCCAACTACCTACAAAACAAAAACAAATAAAACATAAAAAGGAAACCGGGACAAGTGTCCCGGATCCACACAGAAAAAGTTGGACCGAAATCCGAAAAAATAAATAAAAAGAAAGGACCAGAAAGGAATACAAACCCGATCACTGTTGGTCAGGTGAGCCGGGAGGTGGAAAGTGGAGGTGCTCGCCTAGCTGACGTTGCCACGCCAGCTGTGCCTCATACGCCTGTCGGCGCGGCGCATATGTTGCTGCATAAAGTCCATCGCGCCTCTTGGGTGGCGTGGTCGGTGTGATGCGCCACTCCTGCAGTCGCTCGTACAATTCTCCAACATCCGCGGGGTGGTGTCGGGGCTGTTGGGGAGGCGCCTGGTGTGGATCGGGAATGTGCGGCGGCGACTGGTGAGCATACCCTGCCTGATGATGCGGCGAGGGTATATAGTCTTGGAATTCTGGCGGCGGCTGGGGCTGCTCCTGCTCAGCATCATCTTCTTCCTCCGACTCGACCATAGGCTGGAGTGGAGGATCTGCTGCTACACGGGGACTGAGGTCGAGTTCTAAGTCGTACTCAACCGCTAAGTCTCCTCCAACAGTCCTAACTCGGTGTCGTGGAATGTTCGGGCCATATTCATGGCTGATGCCGAAGGAGAGGATGAGCTGCCCTATGAAGTTACCCCCCAAGAGTCTGCGAGGTGGCGTCTTCCTCCTGGTCTTCTGGCGGAAGATGCGTGCCAGCACCCAGCCGGGGTGGAGAGGGTAACTCTCTCGGATGGCTCGAAGAAGCATGAGCTCCTCCTTGAGGATATGGTGGCGATCCATATCTGGAACATATAAAAGCGACCTACGCCAAACCATATGAATAAATTTAAAGAGCGGGTGAGAGAGAGACTTAACTGAGTTGTTCGCCCCGAGGCGATCGCCAGGTACGCCTGTCATGTGGCTCCAGAGCGCGTGGTACTCCTCCTCGTTATCATCTTCGCCCCAGCCTAGGTGATGATCGTGATAGTGCTCGTAGGGGATGCCGAGATGAGCAGCAAACTCATCGTAGGTGAGCTGCCTGTACACCCCACCAAGATAGAAGGTGACAACCTTCTGGCGCTGCTTCCTCTTGTGCTCATCCAGATCAAAGGTCGCCCAAAACTCCTGGAGGGTAATGTTTGGGAACTCGGCAGCGATGGTGGTCAGCTCTAGGAGACCTGCCGGTGCTAGGGCGTTATGCACGTTCCGGTGGTAGTCCTCGTCGTGATCGAAGAGGGACTCCATGGAAAGAGGGCGCACGTCAGCTCCACGAATGTGCTGGATCTTCTGGAAGCACTCGAAGTAGAAGTCTGGTAGACGAGCTATAGTGCGATGGTATCCAGCCCGGCGAGGGAGTGCGGGTGGAGGACCCAGAATGGCAGGTGTGACGGGGGCGGCAGCTCCTGAGCTCGAGGCGCCATCAAGTCGCGCCTTAGTCCTGCGCTCATAAGTGGTGTTCCTAAAACCAGAGTGAAACCAGATTAGTCAACTAAAACCCTACCCCACACTTAGTAGAAAAACTCAATTTTACAAAGAAATGAGGGAAACTAAGTGGGGTAAGCCAAGCGGAGTAACCGGTAATCATAGACAGTAAAATACATACTTAGGAACAGCCAGAATCGGATAAGCACAATCAGAGTTCAAAAAGTCAAACCGACATTTAGAAAGTCAACATTATAGCATAATGTACCCTAATCATGGCAAGACTATCACAACTTGGGGAATGACGGTAAAATATGATCTCAAATGGCAAGCACGATAATCTGAACGAGAATGAACACAAACGACAGCCAAACGATCAAATACAGTTCATGGTCAAACGACATTTCTCACAAGTCAACATAACAAAGAATCAATCGTATGCATAGCAACACATGATCAAATGATATGGAAATTAAGCACGGAACTCCCTAAGCATGCTAGAACAGTTCTATAAGTTCAACTAACCTAGTTCACACGAAAATAGTCGGCACGCAAATCGAGGCAAACCGAAAGTCAACCCCGACGAAATTCAGCAATCCATATGTCAAAAGATTCGTATTGAAAAGCTCTACAACTTACCTTGAAGCCATCAATGCTAAAAATGAACGGTTTGGGAGGAATCGGTGAA
Source organism: Linum lewisii (assembly GCA_034768395.1). Taxonomy (NCBI): domain Eukaryota; kingdom Viridiplantae; phylum Streptophyta; class Magnoliopsida; order Malpighiales; family Linaceae; genus Linum; species Linum lewisii. Next base: position 23,071,902 of record CM068298.1, on the reverse strand, counting down.
AAAACTCTGAAAACAAGGGTTTCGGTGAACTGGAGCTGCAGAGCTCCGATTTGAACGTTCTAGGGCTCAAATCGATCGGAATTGGGAGGGGAGTTGAGCGGCGGTGGTCGGCGACGGCGGCGGCGGCGGTTTAAAAAGAAGTGGCGGTCGGCGATTTGAAAACAAAGAAGGGGGTTTCGGTGTTTAAAACGAAAATGGCAAATGAAAGAGAGAGGGGATAATACCGGATTTTAAGTGGAGGATTTTCTGATTTTCAAAGGAATTTTCGGCGAAACCAATAGGTTGTTTTCGCCGAAAATGGGAGTTAAAATGACCACCGGATTTCAAAAGGATTTTCGCCGAAAACACACAACTATTCGAACCGAAAATATGAAACAGGAGACCGGGTTCGAAAATCAAAGGGCGATTTCGCCGAAAATAAGGGGTGTTTTCTCCGAAAATTTTGAACTACTCGGGTGAAAATATTTTCGTAAATCCGGCCAACTTCAGAAAATCACAGTTAAATCCACAAAAATCGGAACGACCTCAATCAACTTGCGACTGACTCTATGACACACAGACTCTACACGAAAAATAATAAATCAAACAAACTGACTTTTTTTGCTCCCCCGAACCGACTCTAAAACACTAAGTTCGACAAAAATTAAAAACGGACTCCAGCCGTGGGTTGCCTCCCACGAAGCGCTCTTTTATTAACGTCCTTGAGCTGGACGATACCTGGACGGTATTAGGAGACATCCCAACTCAGATTCTCCTTAACGCTCGCGTCAGAGTTCATGAAGTACAGCTTCGGGACTTCTCCGGTAAGCGTGAATCTCTTCCCGTTTGCATGCAAGAGCTTGGTATGTCCATCGGGAAGATGATCAATGATCTTGAATGGTCCGAACAGCTCCCTAGAGAGGTCATCCTTCTTGAGTGTTACAATGGAAGGAATGAGGACTGTCGGCTTCTTCTTTTCTTTTATCTCCGGCTTGGTATCACCAGGATCGGTGATCGTCAGTATTTCTTTAGGAGATGCTTTCGGCTTCTCCTTCCATACTTGTTCCGGCGCCGGTTTCTCGGAACTAATTGGTGGTGCAGCTGGCTCGGTGGAAGACGGCGGAATTTTTGGCCTCCAGACCATTTGGGTTTGCTTCTTCTTATGATTCTTCCTCCTTGACTTGCCAGACTCCTTGGCTAGCGGTTTAGAAAAGGCTTGCAGTTCCTTCTTCTTTGGCGGCTTTTGAGGAACAGGTTTTAGTTTCTGCTTGGTAACCTGTCCAGCACCTGCAGTCACAATCGAGCTAGGAATACTAGAGGAGATGTCAGTAATGAAATTGACCGAGGCCAATTCCACAGTTTCTACGGATAAACAATGTGATTCTACCTTAGGAATGTATTTCATATTATCCTTGAGCGGAATGTTGCAGTATCCTTCCCAACTCTTAATGTTAACGAACCATTTGGTACATTAATGTTAATGCCGGCTGTCGCCATAAATGGCCGGCCTAAGAGAAGGGTAGAATATGTCTCTCGAGTATCCATTAATACGTAATCAGCAAAAAATCGGAAAGGGCCACAACAAGTGATTACATCCTTGATTATTCCTCTAAGTTCTTTTAGAGTCCTGTCGGCGAACACTACATGCATACTAGCCGGTTCTAATTCACCTAGGTTCAGTTTCTTATATAAACACATAGGCATGACATTTATAGACGCACCTAGATCAACCAAACTACGCTCAACTGCAATGCCATTAATGATTAAAGGTAATGTAAAAGGACCAGATCAGAGCACTTAGCTGGGATAGGTATGGGTGGTGATTGAGAGACGATAGTTGAACACTCTCCCGTAGAGAGAACGGATAGTGCTCCCTTCTTCTTCTCCAGGCTGTTCTGCTCACTGCTCCTGGTTGTGATGACTTTAGCTTGCTCGTTCTTCTCGGAGGAGTCGTTTTGAGACGGTGCCTGGTTGAAGAGAGGAAGGTTGGCTAACAGGCTAGCAACTTTATTTATCATGCTCTCTATTCTCTGTCCTTGTGCGATTTGTCCTTGGTTAAAAGCTTCTTGGGCTTTAAACTTTTCTTCGTGTCCCTTCATCCGTGCTGCAATCAGATCAAACTTCTGGGCTAGTTTCCTCTCCCACATGTCTTCAGACGTAAAATTCTGAGGTTGATGTGCTCTGGCGAATCTGGGAGGATCTTGATAACTATTTTCCCAGCATTGATTCTGACTCTGGTTGAATCCGAAGTTGGAAGGAGGACGCTCAAGGAAGCTTCCCTGTTGTTGAGGAGGTGTTCTGAACTGATGGTAGTCGGGGTAGCCTCTGTGATCCTTGGTGAAGCCTTGATCAATGAAATTAACTTCCTCTCTAGACCAATTATTAGATGTTCCGAAGATCTCTTCCATGTGTTTCTGCACTGCGATCTTAATCTGATCTTCACTGCTTGGTTGACTCTTGGCTGCTCCAAAATGTCTCTCCTTATTTCTGGACTTAGATGCGCAGTCCGCAAAGTGAAGTAGAGCAGCTTCTGGTTTAAGTGTTGTGCAGTTGCCCTTAGCTAAAATGTTGACCCGTTCAGCCGTTTCCTTATTCATACCTTGGGCAAAGATTTCGGCTAGCTGACTCTGGTTGAATCCATGATGAGGGCATTCAGAGAGAAGCTCTTGGAATTCGTTCCAAGCATCGTATAAGCTTACTCCTTCCTTCTGAGAGAAAATAGCGATGATATCCTTGTAGAATGTCGTTCTTGAAGGGGGATAGTATTCCTCTATGAAGTCCTGAGCTAGATTATCCCAGTCAGTGTAGTAGCCAGGTGGTTTCGAGCCGAGCCATACCTTGGCGTTGCTTTTAAGAGAGAATGGGAAAACTCGCCAGCAAAGATTGTTCTTACTGAGATTCCCGCTCCTAAACGTCTCGCACATGTCTAGGAAGTTCGCCAAATGTGTGCAGGGGTTTTCTTGCGGCTTCCCTTCGAATCGAAGATTCTTAGAGACCATGTTCAGGACGAAGATTGTGATATCATAATCAGGGTCGTCATCGTTGTGCGGCACAACGACGCTAGCTCGAAAGTTAGTCGCAATCGGTCTACAGTAATCTGCCATGGTGCGCTGAACAACTAGTACAGGAGGAGAAGGTGGTGGTGAATCTGAAGTAGTGGAAGAAGCGGATGAAGATGAGGAGTTCTCCTTCAACTCCTCAATCTTATTAGGGATAGGTGGTGTAGGCGGAATGACAATGACTTGCTTCTGAGCTCGCGGTTTCTTCGGCGGAGTAGAATTACCCGGCTTAAACTGAGAATGAGCGATCGAGCGGTTCATAAACCTGTAGAACAACCTACAAGCAACAAAAGCAAACATACCGGCGTAAAATCGAAGTGGGTGGAAAAATGAAAGATGGAAAGTAGAAGAATAAATTGCCAGTTCTTCTTTCGAACAATCAAAAGAAGTACCCGGCAACGGCGCCAATTTGATGACCCGCCCGGTCGTTGTTATGTGGACGTTCAACCAAATAACTAACAAAGCTAACAAAGCTAGGGTAGATCGTATTCCAGGGGTCTTCTAAGATTGACTACTTCAAAACTGGCAAAATACTCGAATGCAAGCAAGTTGTGCGTGGTGTGAGTTCCACGACTTCTAATTCTAAGAAATGCAGAGAAATTAAAACAAATTAAACTAAAGTAGACTGGAAATTAGGGTTTGAAAACAAGGATGACAGACGAACTTAGACTTTGAATCCCCCTTCGTTCCCCAGAGCATTGGCAATCAACAGATCAGCGGATTTCGATTCTCATTCAATCAATTACTAAGACACCACCATAACTCCTTACCCTTAGGTTTAAGACCGGCGAACGTTCGCTCTATCCGTTCTAACTACCAAGATTAACTAGCCGCCCGGGTACGGTTGCCTCTCGCAACGACTTAATTAACTGGTGCAATTACTAATGATTAATGAGTTACTCTTGCAGTGGATTAACCCTAACCGGTTCCTACGAAAGGCACGCACCAATTATAAGGTTAATTGTTCAATTTGATGTTCTAAAGTAAGGCGAGCGTTCGCTTCTATCCTTAGCTTAACCAGAATCTAATCTAGGTGATCAATCCAGACGAGAAACATGAACAATGAAGAACAAATCAAACATGAAAAAGAACTGATTGAATTTCGAATCTAATCACGCCGATCCGTGACCGCTTTAAAGCCCTGGGTCACTTAGGGTTCATCTAGTCTAAGCTCTAACGAGTTTAGCTACTCATGTTTATCACAAAAGAAACAAAGATAAAGAAAGAGTTCATCATCCAGAGGAAGAACAGAAAAGAATCTGAAAAACCTAATTTAGATGACTCTGACAGACTTCGATCTTCGGTAAACTACACTCCTAGCTCCGGTTCTCCGAGATGAAAGGGATGGCGTCACGATCTTATTCCGGCTCTTCGAACTCTAACTCTTCGCTCCAGAACTTAAGAGAAAATAGTAGGATTCTGATTCGAAAAGTATTTTCTGATGTAAATTATGAGGTATATCCTTTTTGGGCCGCCGGGTTAAGTATTTATACTTAACCCTAATCAGGCGGATTTCTTCTAATATTTTTGCCAAAAATAGTGAATTATTTTCGCCGAAAATATGCTTGTGAATGGAAGTCCCGCCGGCTGATTCTCCTGTGATTTTCGTTTCGGTCCGAAAACCAACGGTTTCGCCGAAAACTTCTTTGGCTGAGCATCAGTGAATTGTTCTTGCATTTTCGCCGAAAATCATTGGCCATTTTAGCCGAAAATGTTGAACGGGCAAACTTTTGGTTTGACTTGATCGGCTCCTTGGATCGATTCTGGTTTGATTCCTCGAGGTTCCAACGCCTTAGACACGTCCATGGCTACTTTATTTGACGGCAAAAACCTGTGCTAGCACAAAAACACTAGAAAACCATCAAATAGACCCGAAACGGGCCAAGGTAACACAAATGGCACGAGATAGGGCAATCAATTTGAATATTCGTTATTCTACCCTAAAAACCATGTCTTAAGCAAAGAAATGTCGCTTAAATGAGGCTGATAATCACGTCAAATCGAGTGTCATCATATCACCATTGCTTCCAAGCTAGGACCACCATGCTTACTCATGTCTTTCTCAGTGAATGTGATGGGCGACCGTCGTGCCTCGTTGTTTATGATCAGGACCTCCTTGCAGTCGCTTGGTTGTTTTCTTGTTGGGAACTTTCCCCGCCAAAAATAGTTTGATATATCTTTGTGATTTCTTGCTCTCCTTCTTTGCTTTCTTTGTCACATCGCCCTGCGGTTCTTGCAGTCGGGCGAAAACTCCTCCTTTTTTAGACTGATCCTCTGGTGTTGGGCTAGCCTCTTTATCCTCCGAAATCCTTTCTTTTCATTTTGAATTTAGGATGAATTCTCGAAGGCGCCCCTCCTTAATCCATCGATCAATCTCATTTTTGAGTTGTCTGCACTCCTCTGTGGTGTGGTCGTACGATCCATGAAAGTTGCAGAACTTTCTAGGGTTTCGCTGTTCTGGGTCGCCTCGAAGTGGTTCCGGCCACTAAATATGATGGTCCTTATGCTGCATATACAAAAATATCTCTTTACGAGGGCAGTTGAGTGGAGTGTACTCTCGCCTATCCTCTTGATATGTCCGTTTATCGTTGTTTCTTCTGTCATCCTGATACTCTCTTCTTTCAGGCGACCGCTATGCTCTTTGCCATCGCCCTCGCCTCTCATTCGTATTGCGTGTTGCTTCATTTTGGCCTTCTCTCTGACCTCTTCGTCCTTCGTCACCCCCTACTTCCGCCAGCTGCTCCTCAATTAGTATTATACTATTTATTCTGGCTTCCAGGTTGGACAGAGAGGTAGGCTTTTTCTTTACCAATGCCTCCTTTAGCCGCCTGTTATGCGTCGCTTTGATCATGCTTGCAGTAGCGATGTCTAGAGTGACATCTCTAACGGATTGTACCGTGCTTATCCATATTTCAAAGAAGTCCTTCAGTGATTCCTCCGGCCATTGCCTTAGATTGACCAGGACTTGTACGGGAACCTTACGGTGTCGCCTGCTTTCATACTTGACCAAAAAGACTCTGGCGAACTCATCCCAGATGTGGATGATTCCCTCTGGTAGATTCATATACCATTCCCTGGCCGCGCCTCCTAGAGTGGCTGGGTAGGCCCTGCAGAACGCCGCGTCGCTTGTGCCTTGCATCTGCATGGAAATTTGAAAGTTCTGCAGATGCTCTTACGGGTCGCCTGTCCCCCAAATATTTTTCCATATTTGGTGGGACAAGGCCAACTAGTAGCGTCTCCGCGAAGATAGCCCTAGCCAACGGCTACCGAATGACTCGCTGTTCGACACCTGTTTCGATTAGCTGTCGAAATGCCCGTAGCATTTCTGCGTGTGTGTCGCCCTCCTGAGCTCCAGTATTCTGGGTCCTGGGTGTTCGCGCTTGCTGAGCGATGACTGTTTTCAGCAACTGAGTGAGTTCTAGGTTCTAATTTTCCAGGACTTGAAAGCGTTGTTCAAGGACTTTGTAAGCTTCTAAACTTGATGCTTCCTCTTGCGCTACTTTCTTTCATCTGTCCTCCCGAGGGAAGTAGGAGGCACTACAAAAAAAACGCTATTTGGCGTCGGTCATACACGCGTTTTAACGTCGGTCATGACCGACGCCAAAATAAATAGCGTCAGTCGGCAAGACCGGCGCCAGATACGGTGACGCTATAATTTAGCGTCGGTCGTTTGGTCAACCGACGCTAAAATAAAACACGACCGACGCTAAAATATGGTTTGACCGAGTGAGTGGCTGACCAACCCAATTTTTTCGTTTTTTGTTTTCATTTTAATTTTTCATTTATTATTTTCGTTTTTATTTTTATTTTTTTTCTAATCTGGGTTTTTCCAGATCTGGGTTTTTTCCCAGATCTCGTTTCATGGCTGCGTCGTCTGGTGCACGGCGGATGTGGCCGGTGGACAGCGGATGTGAGAGGCGGACGGCGGCTGGGATGTGGCCGGTGGTCGGCGGGTGTGGGAGGAGAGTTGACGGTAGCGGCTGAGAGGGGGGAAGAGAGTTTGAAGAGGAGGAGGAGAGTTTGTTGAAGGAGGAGGAGAGTTTGGAGAGTTTGAAGCAGGAGGAGAGTTTGGAGGAGGAGGAGGAGGAGGCTGGTGGGTTTGGAGGATGAGGAGGAGGCTGGTGGCTGGAGGAGGAGGAGGAGGCTGGTGGCTGGAGGAGGAGGAGGAGGAGTCAGTATCTGTATCACGCACCATACCTTCTTCTTCCAGCTCATTTCCCAAATTTCTTCCCTCGGGCAATGGATTTGGAGCTCCGGGATTTACATACTTCAGTGGAGTTTCCTCTGCTTCTCCTTCAGGATGCACAACAGACGTTCCTCCTCTTATTAGCCTTTTTTCAATTTCTTGGTCCATTGCTCAGCTTCCTGTGTTCTTGATTACCCCCTATCTGGCACGCCAATTGTTTCTGCCCCATCACCTGGAACAATAAGGGAGCCGACCCGGTCATCTTGGAGCCTCCGAATCGCCTCGTAAAGTATGGAAGAGGGTAGTAATCAGAACTTTGATATGAAAAGAGAAAGAGGAACAAGGTTACAAAATGTACCCAGGGATTGCTCCCTAATTTGGTCTTGTCCTCGTTTCTGCCACTATTCCTCGTATTTATAACCTGGCAGGTCTGCCAAAACCGTTAAGCAGTGGTACGGCATTCAGCAGATCGTGCCACGTGTTACTGGATCCTGACCGTTGCTTGATGAATACGAAACACTCAGGATCGCTCCACATGGCCTTTTAGGTTTTTATGGGATAATAGGCGTATCATCGCCCCAAGACTTACTCTGGGCTTGCCGCGATTATGATTGGGCCTGCTCCCAAGCAACCTTAGGGTTTTAGCTTAGTCAACCTCCGTCTTGAGACGTTGACTGTCTCCTTCTTAGCGGGTTCTTTTAGGTAAGTCTGCAACTGTTGGGTTATTTCAAACTAGGTGGACAAGTCAATTTTTTCTTCTGTATTTGATTTTTTATATGTTTATGTTGAGTCTAGAATAATAAGTCAACAAACAAATTGACAGTAGGTCCCACAAGCTTTTGGAGCCCAAAGTAAAGAAAGCAATAAAAGTTGTAGAGAACATAAAAGCACAATCCTAAGGTAATAAGTTTGAGTATTCAATAAAGACTAATAGGTGATGTACATGTTAATTACTTGTTGGTGTGAACCGCCGCAACCGTGGGTAGACGACCCTAACCATCGCTAGTTTTGTACCTTCGCTCGATCGACAGTCGGCACCGGGGGCGGGAAAGTACTTGGACCCGTCGGCCGTGATTGACCGAGAACCAAAGTGTCCAGGAATGGCTCCACGACAGAAGATGGATGCTTCTGTTGATAACACCGATCCTAAACTATGCACGCAGCAAAAACTAAAGCATTTAAAAGAACAAAGTTCTGTTTGATTAATTGATTCGAAAAAGGTTGAGTTTATAATGAGGCCGAGGCCTCTTATTTATACTAGAGGAGCCGGGACATCCCCGCGGCTTCCTACTTAGGTTACAACTCGGAAAATAATTAAATAATAACCTAGAGTCCAAAATAGAATAAAAAGGACTTACTTGTTCCTAAAGAATCAAAACTAAAAGGGAAAATCCGAGTCCAACACTTAAAAAGACTTAAATAAATAAAAACATGCTAAAAACCCTAATCCGGCGGATCCGGCGGATCCGGTCGGGCTTGTCGCTCACGCGCGGGCCGGATTAGGAAAGTCGGTGCCACCTTTGCTGTCGGGCGTGGAATTGGCGGCGGCGTCGGTTGCTCAGGCTTGGAAATGCTCGGGGCTCCTGATGTTGGGCTCCGGCGGGTTTGATGCTGATGCTGCTCGGCATCTGGGGTTCCTGCTCGATCAGCCCGTTCGGTCCTCTTCCCATTTCCTCCTTTCCTCCCATTTCTCCTTGGCTCCTAGGGTGGCAGCTCCTAGGCTCGGCTCCATGCCTTGTATGGGGTTGAGGGCTGGTGTTTAAACCTCCTAGGCTCGAGTCCCTTGCTGGCTGGGTGCTAAAGCCCGATCGGGGCCCTCTGATGTCGGGGCCGGCGCCTGGGAGTAGTCTGCCTTCCGGCCGTCTCCATGTATGCCCAAGCCTTTCCTTCCATGCTTCTCCCAATCGTCTAGGAAGGCCCTTAGAGGTTCCCCTAAGGTGGTCATCCGTTCCTTGAGCTCTTGGAAGCCTAGCCTTGGTGCTAGGGCTGGAGGAGCACTTGGGGCGGGGCCGGCTGGAGCTCCTTCAGACTGGTGCTCAGCCCTCTTCAGTCGGCATTCCTCCAGGAAGGCATCTAGAGGATCGCAGGGTTGTATAGCACCTCCTGGGTCCTTAGACTTAGTGCCCGAGGTACCAGGCAAGCTCGGCTCCTTGGCCGCTTCGAGCGTCGGGGCCCAAGTTAGGGTCGGATGGGTCCGGACGCTCATCCGCGCTTGTTGGACCCTTCAGGGAGGGATGTACTTGAACCTAACCACCTGCTGAGGATTTGTAAACCTCTGTGGGGTTAGTTTAAGGTGCTGACGAGGCTCCAAGCGCTTCTTATAAGGCCCTAAGGCCTTTCCCTTCGTGGGTGACCCCGGCGGGGTGTAGGAATAGGAATTCTCAGCCGGTCGGCTGCCCGGGGTCACTCCATTCCCCTCTTCTTGTAAGGGATTCATCCTCGAATCCCAATCCTCCTTCGTGTGCGTGCTGGGCAGGGGCTTCCTCAAGTCGACGACTTGGGTGGTGGTGTCGGGGCCGTCTTCCTACATGCTTCGGGGGCTCGGGTACTCGTTGGAGTCCGAGTCTGACCATGGCTCCGGATCTTCTGAGTTGGCACCGTCAGTGCTCATGTTGTCCTCAGTCGATGGACTGTTGACTTTGATGTTAAGGCTCATAGAAGACATAGGGGAGTACAGGTCGTCCCAGTGAAGCCATTCCTCTTTGCTCGGGCCTTTTTCTTATGCCGCCGCTCTTGGGGGTAGACGGATTCGGATTGGTGCCAGCCTCAAGAGTCGGTGAGACACCTCCTCCGTGTGCATGTCACAGACAGCCTGGATGTCCCTCGGGGGCCTAGGTGTGTCCGGGTGCTGTTCTTGCACCAGTAGAGGGCTGGCCATTGGATGCTCGGTTGCCGCTCCGTAGGGCGTCGGGTGCTGGCTCGGGGTTGACCCGATGCTGGACGGGTGCTGCTTTTGAACCGGTCCGACGCCAGGGATGTATGGCTCGGCCAGGGCATTCTGCCAAGACTTAGGGCGGAAGGCCAGGCCTTTCTTGAACATCCCTGTGAATTTTTCGAGGCCCTTAACCTCTACTTCTTCTCCACTCTCGGAGTCTTCTTCCTTCTCTTCCTTTTCTTCTTCTTCCTCGTCGTCGGTGATGACTTCTCCTTCCCTGAGCACCATTACCTGTTGGTTAGGGCATTCCCTTGCCACATGTCCTCGGCCTTGACATTTAAAACAAACAATGCCGCTAGGCCTAGGGTTAGTACTCGGTACAGTAGGGGCAGTGCTTGGGGTTACCCGGTTGGCGGCGGGGCTAGGGCTCGGCCTTCCGCCTTGGGCCCGGTTAGGGCCGGATCTCCATGGGGGTTGGCTGGTACTTGGGCCGCCTCTCCAAGTGCTTGTGGTTGGTGGCGGGGGCCTTTTCCCAAAGCCATTCTTGATTTCTCGCTCTACCTGAATAGCCAAGGCTACTAGGTCATCATAGTCAACATAATGAAGAATGTTGACCTGGTGCATGATGTCCCTTTGTAGGCCGTTGGTAAACCTTGCTATTATGGCCTCCTCATCATCCTTAAGATCGAGTCTCATCACGATCATCTCGATTTCCTTGTTGTACTCCTCCACGGACATGCTTCCTTGCCTTTGGGTTTGTAACTTGGTGTGCAAGTCTCTAGTGTAAGCTGCCGGTTCAAACCTCTTCCTCATCCTCCTCTTCAACTCCCCCCAAGTTCTAATGGGTTCTTCCTCCTCTCGTAGGACTTGCCGCCGGTACTGACTCCACCATAAAGCAGCGTAGTCAGTGAACTCTATGGTTGCCACCTTGATCTTCTTCCTCTCGGAATAGTTGTGGCAGTCTAGGAAGTCCTCCATCCTCCTTTCCCAGTCCAAGTAATCGTCGGCGTTGGCCTTCCCGTTAAATTTAGGCATAGTGAGCTTGAGGTTGCTCACATCATCGTCGACATCTTGGGATGGTCTTCTGTCCTCCCGATCTCGGTCGCCGTGGGGTCTCTCCCTTTCATACTCCTGCTCAGCCGCTCTCCTTTCCATCCGAGCTAGAGCTTCTTGTAGCGTGGCTAGAGTTTGAGTGATGTTGAGAACGTTGGCCTCCATGTGGTTGATTCTCTCGTCTGCCATGTTAGTTGACAATACAGGGAAGAAAATATATCTATCTACCCCCCTTCTTCAGATCAACCTATAATGAACGGGAAACCCTAGGGCAGATTGCCTTTCTTTTTGTTTTCTTTTCTTTTTCTTACAAAGCTTCGAACAAGAATGAAAATAGATGGGATTTTCTAAACTGATTTTCTAATAACACGAAAACAAGATAGGTTGGGTTTTTCAAGGATTTTCTAAGACTGAAAGTAAAGGATATGAATCCAGGGTTTCAAAATTGAAGACTAGGATAGATTGTGGTTCCTTGTGTTGAACTGAAGCTCTGATACCAAAACTGGTGTGAACCGCCGCAACCGTGGGCAGACGACCCTAACCACCGCTAGTCTTGTACCTTCGCTCGATCGACAGTCGGCACCGGGGGCGGGAAAGTACTTGGACCCGTCGGCCGTGATTGACCGAGAACCCTAAGTGTCAAGGAATGGCTCCACGACAGAAGATGGATGCTTTTGTTGATAACATCGATCCTAAGCTATGCACGTAGCAAAAACTAAAGGATTTAAAAGAACAAAGTTCTGTTTGATTAATTGATTCGAAAAAGGTTGAGTTTACAATGAGACTGAGGTCTCTTATTTATACTAGAGGAGCCGGGACATCCCCGCGGCTTCCTACTTAGGTTACAACTCGGAAAATAATTAAATAATAACCTAGAGTCCTAAATAGAATAAAAAGGACTTACTTGTTCCTAAAGAATCGAAACTAAAATGGAAAATCGAGTCCAACACTTAAAAAGACTTAAATAAATAAAAACATGCTAGAAACCCTAAACCGGCAGATTCGGTCGGGCTTGGCGCTCACGCGCGGGCCGGATTAGGAAAGCCGGCGCCGCCTTTGCTGTCAGGCGTGGAATTGGCGGCGGCGGTGGTTGGTCGGGCTTGGAAATGCTCGGGGCTCCTGATGTTGGGCTCCGGCGGGTCTGATGCTGATGCTGCTCGGCAGCCGGGGTTCCTGCTCGATCGGCACGTTCGGTCCTCTTCCCATTTCCTCATTTCCTCCCATTTCTCCTTGGCTCCTAGGGTGGCAGCTCCTAGGATCGGCTCCATGCCTTGTATGGGGTTGAGGGTTGGTGTTAAACCTCCTAGGGCTCGAGTCCCTTGTTGGCTGGGTGCTAAAGCCCGATCGGGGCCCTCTGATGCCGGGGCCGGCGCCCGGGAGTAGTCTGCCTTCGGGCCTTCTCCCTGTATTGCCAAGCCTTTCCTTCCATGCTTCTCCCAGTCGTCTAGGAAGGCCCTTAGAGGTTCCCCTAAGGTGGTCATCCGTTCCTTGAGCTCTTGGAAGCCTAGCCTTGGTGCTAGGGCTGGAGGAGCACTCGGGGTGGGGCCGGCTGGAGCTCCTTCAGACTGGTGCTCGGCCCTCTTCAGTCGGCATTCCTCCAGGAAGGCATCTAGAGGATCCCAGGGTTGTATAGCACCTCCTGGGTGCTTAGACTTAGTGCCTGAGGTACCAGGCAAGCTCGGCTCCTTGGCAGCTTCGAGCGTCGGGGCCCAAGTTAGGGCCGGATGGGTCCGGACGCTCATCCGCGCTTGTTGGGCCCTTCGGGGAGGGATGTACTTGAACCTCACCACCTGCTGAGGCTTTGTACACCTCCGTGGGGTTAGTTTAAGGTGCTGACGAGGCTCCAAGCGCTTCTTATAAGGCCCTAAGGCCTTTCCCTTCGTGGGTGACCCCGATGGGGTGTAGGAATAGGAATTCTCAGTCGGTCGGCTGCCCGGGGTCACTCCACTTGTTATATCATATATGGACTAACCATTTATCCTACAATGTAGATGAATGTTAACATGGCATATCATGTTGGTGGGAAGTTTCAAGGCAGTGGGTTAAATTTTCGTTACGTTGGTGGTGAGATTATTAACATTCCCGATATGAATCCCGACATGATCAACGCTTTTGATTTAGAAGTTGCGTTGAGAGGTCAAATATCACATGTGGAGAAAGTGAAGTTTTATTACAAGAAGCCACTAGAAGAAGGTGTGGATGCATATCGTGTGATTTTAAATGACTATCATATTAGGGAGTTGTGTGCAACATATTCAGGGAAGGATGTGTACGATATATATGTGGAGAGTGGGTGTGGTCCTGCCTATGAGTCTAATTCAGAGTTTGATTCAGAGTATGTTGAGACTCAATTTTCAAGCGAGTCTGAGGACATCGATGATGAAGTTGGTTCGTGGATTAGTGAAGAAGATAGAGAAGAGGTGGAAGAAATAGGAAGGAAAGTTCGGGAAGCCAAGGAGAATTTGAAAAAGGGTGTTTCTTTTTTGTGTAATCATAATGGTGATACATATCACAGTGACGAGAGTGCATCGGATGACATCGGATATTATGTAGAGCTGGATTCTGATAATGAAGAAATCAAAATGAAGAATCCGTATCCAAAGTACAATAAGGACACAGAGAAGCCGTACTTCGAGACTAGCATGACCTTTATTAGTATGGAGGAGGTGAGGGCTGCAATTAAGAAGCATGCCATTATGGAACGAAAGGATGTGAAATGGGAGAAGAATGATGCCACTCGGGTACAGTTGACATGTAAGTGGAAGGGATGCCAATGGTTGTTTTTTGCATCGCTGAATAAGCGATTCAAATTGGTGCAATTAAAAAAGTATGTGGAACATGTTTGTCCTCAGCACTATAAGAACAAGTTTGTAACAACGAAAGTCACTGCCATGCATTACAAAGAGCGGATTAAGTCTAATCCACGGTGGAAAAACAAGCATATGCGATAAACTGTCAGAGAAGACTTCGGATGTGAGGAGACAATTATGCAATGTTCAAGAGCAAAGTCAAAGGTGTTACGGACAACATATGAAGCATACAAGGAAGAGTATGCGCTCTTGAGAACATATGCAGAGGAGCTTCTACGTGTCAATCCGGGTTCCTCATTTAAAATAATGGTCGACTCCAATAACCCAAAGAATGAACCATACTTCCAGAGGATATACATGTGCTTTGACTCACTGAAGAGAGGATTTCTAGCAGGATGTACATGTACATGTGCTTTAACGATTTACCGATTTAGCGTGCAACTTGACGACGGCAAGTGCTCGTGTAGGTCATGGAACTTGACAGGTATTCCATGCCCTCACGCCATTATCTGCATTATTTCTGAGGGCAACGATCCAGAGCGATATATCTATGGTTGGTATTCTGTTCAAAAGTATTGGAATACTTATGATAGTGTGATGATACCCATGGATGGTCACACCTCGTGGGTACCGAGCCAATATACCCCTGTATTACCACCAATGGTAAGAAAGATGCCTGGACGGCCGAAGAAGAATAGAGTTCGGGGTGTAGAAGAAAAAAAAGATGGAGTTCGTCGTAGGAAGCGAAAGTACACTAATGAGGATTTAATGGCACGAGATAAGAATGATCCTACCAAGATTAGTAGAGTTGGGAGAATAATGACTTGCAAGTCTTGTAAGAAAGAAGGACGTAACAAGAGGACATGTGCGTTAAACAAAAATAACCAGGTATGAATTTAGTGTTACTACTTTAATTTTATTTAGTATTGCATTTGAACTTTACACAAAATTTTAAATCGTCAACTACATAATCTTGTGGAAGAATGATGAGGGAACATCAGCTAATGGCGGGAGATTTCAAGGGTTTGGAGTTTACACAAACGTTGAAACTGGGAGGACTATAATTAATGTAAGTTGAACTTCATTAACTTAGTTATGAATATAAATTTGGCGAGAATTATACGCTAATTTTCACTATTCCTATGCAGCCCGGAACTGCATCTGAAATGATTATGCATCAGGGATCAAAGCAAGTTGGATGCACCCATGAAAGTGGAACAACTCATTGATAGTAGGGTTAATAAGCCCATTCAGTACCTTACGTTTGGGGTATTAACAAATCAGTACCCACCGTTTGAAAAAATAACTTGTGAGTGTCATTCGTATGAAAATTTAACACATCCATCTGAAATGACAATTTCGTCCAATTTTGTCGTTAAATTGCCACATCACGCATCCTATTTTAATTAAAATGCTAAAGTGGATATATCCACATCACCTCACCTGAATAAAATGAGCCCCTCTGCAATTTATGTCTCTCTTTCTCTTTCTCCATTTGTTCCTCACCTGAATAATTATTCTCCTCTTCTTCTCTCTCCACCGGCGGAGCTTCGCCAACCACCGCTGCAATCCACTACATGTCCAGATCCAACTCAATACCTCCACCGTCGCCGCCTCTATCAGCCCCGTCCTACCACCCCCAATCTATCATTCGCCTCCCCCGCCTTCCTTAAGACAGCTATTGGCGCCGCTCTACAAGCAACACTCCTGATCACCAGAGTATTGATCAATTGAAGCTTCTTTCCCTGAATTGAATGTTAATTCGTTG
This sequence comes from Linum lewisii, assembly GCA_034768395.1. Lineage (NCBI taxonomy): Eukaryota > Viridiplantae > Streptophyta > Magnoliopsida > Malpighiales > Linaceae > Linum > Linum lewisii. The sequence continues at coordinate 23,056,172 of CM068298.1, read as the reverse complement.
AACAGAGCTTTTGTGTGTCACGAATTAGGATTTAATTTGAATTCGAAATTGGATTGGGCTGGATTGTGTTTGATTGTAGGTGAGAATTCCCAGATGGTGATGAAGGCGCGGATGAGGTAGTGGAACATCACAAAGTTGAAGCAGCTCCTTACCTTGTTGGTTCGTTGCTGAGCGAGCTTGGTAATTTGACGAATCTCGATTACTTCTAGATGGCGGATTGTAACCTCGAAGATTCGATTCCTTACTCACTTGGTCGGTTGAGCAAGCCGAAGAATCTGGATCGAACCTAACTAATAACTAACCCATGGCAAAGGAAAACAAATAGGGAGGGGTTTTAATTTTCAATTGACGGATCAGGCACAACTAACGTGGATATATTCACATCTGTGTTTTAATCCAAATAAGACGTGTGATGTGGCCGTTTTACGACGAAATTGGATAGAATCATCATTTCGGATGAATGTGTTAAATTTTCATACGAACAACACTCGCAAGTTATTTTTCAAACGGTAGGTACTGATTTGTTAATACCTCAAACGTAAGGTACTGAATGGACTTATTAGCCTTGATAGTAGCATCAAGTGTAGAAGGAGGCAACACCTGGCTTATTTGGGGTTTTGGGAGTTCAATTTGGTTTTCAAATGTTACTGGTGTAATGACAATATTGACTTCGTGTTGGGGGGTTTATTAAGGTGAGCAGCTCATGAGTTGTAGGCTTGTAGCTTACTAATACTGCTATCTTGGGGGTTATTATTTATTAAGGCCGTAAGAGTAACTCTAACTCTCTTTGCCACATATATTTCTACTAATATTTGGGGGAGTATTAGTCTGCATATATAAGACATATATTGGTAAATGATTCTACTAGTATTATACTGCATATACATATTCACAAAGCCTTTAGATGAGGGGAGCCTACATGAAATTTCATCAGTAATTTGCAATGTATAGCGTAATCTTTTTTTTTTTTTTTGCTTGAGCTTCGTTCTTGGGAAGCTGGTACTCCAAGGACCAAGCACAAGGAGATTAACAAGTAACAGGCCTTTTCCTCTATTTGATCTGTTGTTGGTGGAGTGCTACTGGAACAGAAATGCCCCAAAATCCCACCACATATCCAAGCATCATGCTGACGAAGAACCAGGGAAAATCAGAATCTTTAATCCCTTCGTCATAACCTAGCACAAATTTGTCAGTGTTTTTGTTGCAGCCTGCAGCTCACTTGCAATGGAGAACCACAAAGTCCCTTGTTGCAATGGAGAACCACGAAGATATCTACATACAACAAATGAATCTCACAACCAAAACAAACAATGGGCGCAAAAACCCCAACCTTAACTTCAAAATTTCATACTCTGCTGCAAAAAATCATCTGCACAATCACCCAACAAATCAATAATATGACTCGAATAACATACCCAATCTCGTCGAATTCAAGATCACCGTGATTTGAGTTAGTTACAGATCTCGTCAAATTGAAGATCGTCAAATTTGAGAGATTCCCAGTCTCTCACTTTCCCCGTTTCTGACGATAAGATTGGATAGGGTTTTAGGAGAATGAACTTCGGGTTTTTCAAAAGGGAAATGAGTGAATATTGAAGATAGATCAAGGAAGATGGAACTAACACCGCCGGTGATCTAGTCGTCTGAGGCATGAGGGAGAAGGAGGAGAACGCAGTGAAGAAGAAGAAATAGAATAGAGGTGTTAGATGGTTCCTGAAGTTTATCGTCTGAGAAGAAGAAATAGAATAGAAGTGAGGGAAGAGGGAGTGCCTTAAAAAAATTAATGAGTCAATATACATGTGGCATCTAATGATGACGTGGATAGTGACGTGTCTAAAGTTAACGGAGAACGGACAGAAGTTATGACGGAAGGAACTACTTGTTAATTTGGTTTAAGTAAAGGGGGGTAAAAAGTCCATTTCAAAGTAGGGGGGAGTTTGTTAACTTGGCAAAGTAGATGGGGCCAAACTACCATTTTCCCTATTCTTAATTTATCAACTCAGATTCCAAGGATAAAATTCAAGGTATATATATATATATATATATATATACTAGTTTTGTACTCGGCCTATTGGCCGGTTTAATTTAATTTAATTATTTTAATAATATTAATTATATAATTTTTTTAAAAAAAATTATTTATATGTGTGGGTAACAGGATCTGCATGTGTAATCGTCACTATTGTTTGAACCTCGTTTTTCTTCCTTTGTCAAATACCGTTGTTTGCTATCTGTCATATTTCAATATAATTCTCCTTCATATTTCAAACAATATTCTTAATTTTATCTAATCTTACCCAACTCCACTTATGATCCTAGTTAAACTCAACCCAATATGTGAAAAAAATCAAACAAATTTTTACCACCCACGAGAGTCCATCTAATAAACAAACTGTTAAGTGTGTAATATCATAAGTGGGTGGATTATACGCTCACTAATTGTCAATGTTATAACATAAAATAAATATTCCTAAGACTATACAATTTTTAGGGAGCATGATCTAACTCGACCTCTATACTAAATTAACCAAATTAAGACTCAGACTCATCAAACATGATATCAAGTAAACTAAAAATGTAGATAACATTTTACTTGAAATTTGGTCAAATACACAAATGTAGCCAAACCTTTTTGATTTATGTCAAATCTAGCCACTTCTATTTTAGTGGCACTAAATAGTACAAACATTTAATTTTCGTGTCAATTTTATCCAGTTGACCAAATTAACCGTTGAGTTTTTAACACCATTAGTGATGTGGCAAATGAAGCTGACATGGCATTCATTTGACTAGTCAAACGTATGCCACATCACATAATAATTTTGATTAAAACTAAATTTAAAAAAAAACTAAATAACTAAATAATTATTTCAAACACACAAAAATAAAAATTAAAACCCACCACCGCAGCAGCTGCCTCCAATCCAAACCTTTCGTCTTCATCCCCTCGGCGGCCCCCATCCCCGGCTGCAATATCACCGCCGCCACCAGCTGCAGAGATTGAAATTTCACATTATCGTCACAAGCGGCCACTCCTCTCAACCAGCTAACCCACCCCATCGATAGAAGCTCTTCCATCGACAAACCTCTGATTCAGCTTATCTAATTCCTTCCCCAAAAACCCTGACAAAAATTATCGTTTCTCAAGCCTTATCCCTCGCTCTTCAGCTCCCGATTCAAGCACAAATGAGTGGCGACGGGAAGTCATTCACGCAAATTAATTAAAAATGGGAGTGACGGTGTTGTTCATGGAAGGCGAGGGTAAACAACTAGAGAAATTCTGCCATTCCAACCTTTGCCTTGGAGATGTTTATTTATAGCAAAGGGAGATTACAATGGATTCATTTACAGGAGAAAAGTATAATGTAACAAATAGCTAAAAATAGGAGAAGAAGTTGCAGTAGAGGAGGCGGATATGAGGGGAGAGAGGAAGACTAAATCAAAATTATTTTATATTATTATTACCTCCCGCAAGCCAAAGGACGATCGGACTTTGAGCTTGAGCCGAAGATCCTCGTAGCGCTTGGTCGGTAAAGCCTTAGTAAGAGCATCCGCAATTTGATCTTTGGTGGAGATATATGAGACTAGGAGTTTCTTTGCCGCTACTTGTTCTCGGACAAAGTGGAAGTCAATTTCGAGGTGCTTGCTGCGGGAGTGGAACACTGGATTTGCAGAGAGATAGGTGGCGGATAGGTTGTCGCACCAAATGTTGGGTGGCCGGGTCGGGGGAAAACCAATCTCGTGAAGAAGTGACTGTAGCCACAAGGCTTCGGAAGCGACCGTGGCAAGAGCTCGGTACTCAGCTTCGGTGGAGGAGCGGGAGACGGTCTTCTGTTTCCGGCTTGACCAAGAGATAATGTTAGAGCCTAGATAGATGACGTACCCTGTAGTGGACCGACGGTCAACTGAGTCACCGCCCCAATCTGCATCAGTGAAGCAAAGTAAGTTATAAGAGGTATTTGCCGAGAGGTGTATACCGAGTGCGGAGGTGCCTTGGAGATATCTGAGGGCTCGCTTGAGATGCTGCCAGTGTGAATTGTGTGGGGCGTGCATGAATTGAGAGAGGCGTGCCGTGGTGTACGCCATGTCTGGTCTTGTCATGGATAAATATTGTAAGTCGCCGACCAGCTGCCGAAAAAGTGTTGGATCATGGAAAGGCTCGTCGGTGGATAGAGGCGTCGTCGTCGGTGAGGGCGTGTTCAGAGGTTTGCACTCAGACATGCCGGCCCGAGCTAGGAGGTCGCGGATGTACTTGGCTTGGCATAGCGTCATCCCGTCTTGTGTACGATGTACCTCAATGCCGAGGAAATAGTGCAAGTCGCCAAGTTCTTTGATGGAGAAACAATCTTGTAGATGTCGGACAAGAGAGGCGGCCAGACTTGGATTTGAGCCGGTGACAATGATGTCGTCGACGTAGACCAGGACGAAGATAGTATTACCGCCGGTGTTGTAATAGAAAAGTGAGTGATCGGTTTTGGAGCCTGTGAATCCGAAACCGTACAGTGCATCGCGGAGACAAGCAAACCAGGCTCGTGGAGCTTGTTTCAATCCGTAGAGAGATTTCTTCAAAAGGCAAACATGATTAGGATAAGCGGGATTGACAAAACCAGGAGGTTGAGACATATATACCGTCTCTTGCAGATCACCATGGAGAAAGGCGTTAAAGACATCCAGCTGTTTGATGGGCCAGTTCCGTGGGAGGGCAATGGAAAGGATGAGACGCACGCTCGCCGGTTTGATGACCGGACTGAAGGTTTCCGTGTAATCAATGCCTTCAGTTTGATGATATCCTTTAGCCACGAGTCGGGCCTTATAGCACGCTATTGTTCCATCCGGATGACGTTTGACTCGGTAGACCCATTTGTTGCCGACGACTTTATGACCCGTCGATGGGTGAGGAACCAGTGTCCACGTGTGATTGTGTATTAAAGCATTGAACTCGTCTTGCATTGCCGTGCGCCACTCGGGTTGTTTGTTTGCAACCGTAAAACAAGTTGGTTCTAGAGGTGAGTCTTGGGTTTGGGCCGAGTAGGCTTTGGGTTTGAGTGAACCGGTTTGCCTCCTTGTGACCATGGGGTGAATATGAGTTGGGGAGCGGACAGGTGGTGGGGCTTCGGGTGAGTGAGGAGGGACGGCAGAAGTTGGCTGGTGTTGGAGAGTTGGGTTGGGTGTGTTGGCAGGAGGTGTTTGGGGGAGGGAAATTGGGGGTGTGGTGTTGGCGTTTGGGCTGGGTGGGGCGGGGCCTGTTAGAGAAAGTGGCGGGCTGTTGGGGGAAGAGGGGGTGGGGTCTTGTGTTGGTAGTTGGGCCGATGGGCCCAGCTGGACAGGTGGTAATGGTAAGGGTAATGTGGGCCTGGGGAAGAGATCGGACTCGTCTTCTGGACTCGGAGCACGTGGTATGGATTGGGGTACCTGGAAAGGGAAGATAGACTCATCAAAAATGACATGACAGGAAACTTGAACCTTCTTAGTATATAAATTCAAGCAGTAATAGCCCTTGTGCTGGAGGCTATAGCCCAAAAAGACAGACGGAGCAGATTTAGCATCAAGTTTATGCTTAGCATATGGTTTAAGCCAAGGAAAACATAAGCATCCAAAAATTCGAAGGTGAGTGTAATCAGCATCAGCTGAAAATAATTTATGAAAAGGTGTGTCGAAGGCAATTGGCGAGGCAGGTAACCGGTTAATGAGATAAGCGGTTGTCTGAAAGGCATAGGTCCAATACTCCAGTGGAACTGCAGCATGATGGAGCAAGGTACGACCCGTCTCTGTTATGTGACGGTGCTTGCGTTCGGCACAACCATTCTGCTCGGGGGTATGGGGACATGAGGTTTGCTCAAGGATTCCATGCTGGGCTAGGGTAACTAGATAAGCCTTGGTATTCGCCACCCCAATCTGCACGGAAAGATTTGATAGGACGACCAAAGTATTTTTCCACCAAAGAACGAAATTGGATAAAAATAGATAGAAGGTCAGATCGATAACGAGCAAAATATAGCCAAACATATTTGCTAAAATGGTCATAAAAAAGCACATAATATCGTTGATTGGTGACAGACAAAATAGGGGCCGGTCCCCATACATCGTTACAAATCAAGTCAAGTGGGCCATCGACCTTATAATTGGAAACGGGAAATGGGAGTTTATGCATCTTGCCTAAACAACAACCAGAGCAAACAGAGGGAATTCTTTTATTGGGAAAAGAAATTTGATAACGACGAAGGACACGTTTAACATTTTCTAAGTGTGTGTGTCCTAATCTTTGGTGCCAAACAGGGAGAGAAGCAGCATGAGCAACAATGGGGGGACGAATCAAGGACATGGGAACAGCATATAGGCCATTCTTACTCCGGCCTCGGTAGAGGACCCTTCTGGTCATCAAATCCTGAATGAAAACAAGGTCATGATAAAACAGAACAAAAATGTTATTATCACAGGTTAAGGCACTTAGAGATAAAAGATTCTGGCAAGACTTGGGTATATATAAAATATTGTCAAGAGAAATAGGAGAGGTATTTAAATGAGCAATAGAAGAGCCAGAGTGAGAGATCGGAACGGTATTACCATCGGTAAGATGAACTTGGTCGGTTCCTTGGTATTCAGAATGGAGGTGGAGGTTGGCGAGGGTATTGGTTAAGTGGTGGTTCGCGCCCGAGTCCAGAGTCCATGAGTCGACCGGATGAGGTTCAGGAGAGTAGGTGAAGTGGGTCGTAGGCTGGGAGTGAGTGTGTTGGCGGGGGGAAGGGCATTGACGGGAGTGGTGGCCCTTCCCATGGCAATTAAAACATAGCAGCTCCCTTAGGCCGGACTGCTGGGCCTGGCGCCTGGAATAAGGAAGAGGCAGCAGCCCCTTAGAAGGATTCGCATATGGGCCTGGAGCAGCAGCTGGCGGTGGGCCTTGGGCCGCCTGTGGGCCAAAATGGTAGCTGGGGGCCAAGAGAAAATAGGGTTGGCGGCGTCCCCTACAGCCGCCGCCGCCTGGCTGGACTAGGGCGCACCTCTGCCCGGAAATTGGCGGGTGTTGTGGCTCCGACCGGCGATGCCGCGGCCGGCGTAGTGAGAGAAGGGCGGTCCGGTCGCCGGTGACGAGTCCTCCGCGGCGAGCTCCAACTCTTCCGTCAGAATCATCCCATGGAGCTCCGTGTATGTCGGCGGAACATCGCGGTTGCGGAAAGAGCGAGTGAAGGCTCGATATGAAGGCCCGAGACCTCGAAGAATATGATGGACGAGGTCAGCTTCGGAGACGGGTTCATTGAGGGCGGCGAGACGGTCAGCAAGAGCTTTCGCGCGCTGGAGATAGACCGCCGCCGTGTCCGTCGATTGCCTCAGGTCGTAGAGTTGAGACTTGTACGATCGGGCTTGTGACTGTGAGCCATGGCCGTAGGCAGCAGCCAGGGCTGTCCACGCAGCAGCAGCGGAGGTGAGTCCAACCAAAGTTTGAAGGATCCCTTCAGAGACAGAGGAGATGATCCAACCGAGAACGATCTGATCTCGGCGATACCAATCTTTGTATTCGGGATTTTGAGCACCAGCTTCGGTGAGAACGGGCAGCACCTCGTCAGACCCATCGATGTGGCCAATTAGGTCGTAGCCAGCAAGGAATGGCTCAAATTGGAGCTTCCAAAGGAGATAGTTATTTGGGGTGAGCTTGATTGTGAATGTTGCAGAGGGATTTGGAAGGTTGGTAATAGAAGAGGAAGAAGAATTAGCAGCCATGATTGTGGCTTGAATTTTAGGCTCTGATACCATAAACAACTAGAGAAATTCTGCCATTCCAACCTTGGCCTTGGAGATGTTTATTTATAGCAAAGGGAGATTACAATGGATTCATTTACAGGAGAAAAGTATAATGTAACAAATAGCTAAAAATAGGAGAAGAAGTTGCAGTAGAGGAGGCGGATATGAGGGGAGAGAGGAAGACTAAATCAAAATTATTTTATATTATTATTAGAGGGAACTCGTAGAAATCCCACCACCACCGCCGCCATAGACTCAACGGAGCCTTGAGACTCTTCCGCTGCTTCTCATTACGAAGTCGTCTCGCCTCCAACCTCCTCAAGCTCTGCATTTCCTTCCTCTTCCTCCACTCCTCCCCTGTTTCCTTCGGCAACAAAGAAGCCCTCATCAACTGCGGGTAATTATCCGACCCAAACGCAGGATCCGACTCCTTAAACGCCGCAATCGACGAGTATCGGGCCAGCTTCGAACCCGAACCCGATCTCTTGTCAACCCCGAATCTGCCCCTGAGTGACAGCCCTAGATTCAACTCAATTTCGTCGGCTTCTCGTTCTTCTTCTTCGTCTTCCTCTTCTCTAGTTCGATCCCTTCATTTTTCCCCTGAGGATACGAATCGGGTCAGCAGATGCAACAGGTACCAGTTGATTTCCAGTGAAAAGCTCTCCATCGGCGACGTCTCGAGGAGGGAGGTGATTGGACCGGTGGTGTCGAGGGGTTTGAAACGGAGCGGTGGAGGAAGATACGGCGGTGGGGTAATGAGGAGAGAGAGACATGGGAGGCGCGATGATAGTGATTTTATTTTTATTTTTAATTTCTAAATTGTTTACATTACATTTTATTTAAATTTTAAATAGATGATGTGGCAGATTTGATGTGGCAATGTTTGCCATGTCAACTGACACATCAGATTTTGGAATTAAGGTTTCGTTAATTTAGACGGAAAAGTTAATTGAAGTCACAATTTTGGCTAATTTGGGTTTTTTTATAAAAGTGGTTAGATCTGACATATTTGTGAAAGGTTTGGCTAGATTAGTGTATTAGGCCTTGAAATTTAATTGAATTATATTTAAACGTAAAAGTTATTTTTGTTCATAAGGCTTTTAATTTAGAAGAATTTAATATGTATATTAAGATAATATAATTTTAATTAAAACATTTAATACATAAACATTTAATATAGAAGCATTTAATAAAATAAGAGATAAATTATTATTTTTATTTAAAATTTAAGTGATGATGTGGAATTTTGTAAGAGAAGGTTTAACCTATGTGTCAAAACCATATATATATATGGTGAACACTCCGGTGCACCTAGCTAGGTGAGTGCACCGAGTGCACCCGCTTACGTGTCGCGATCTCATCCGTTCGTTCAATCAACGGATCTTAAGCCTTTGAATTAAATTGGATTTAATTAATTAGTTTCATTATTATTCTATTCCACACATGACATTTTACATATAAGTACCTATTATTACACAAAATTACAAAATAACTCATAATTTTCTAGACTAAATTAAATAAACCCCACCCTAAGTTTTTGGTCATCTTCAACCTTCCTCTTCATCTTTCCTCTTCCTCTACTGGATCATTGAAGAAATAAACATCCAGGTCACATGGTCTTTTCCGCCCGCAGATAAGTAACACGAAGACGGCACGCCGACGACAACTCATCTCTCTCTGTTGCTCTTCAACTCTTCCCACTATAACTTACTTAACGACATATCCATTTTCATATAATTAAATTGATTTTTATGCTATCGGTTTCAACCGATTCCCCTGCTATGAGTACTATCTGAGTTCTTCGTTGGGTTACTTCTCTGTTTCAGAAGAATTACTGCTATCCATTATCGGGGTTCCGACGATCCATTTTCAGCCGAATCGGGTTGTGTTTTGAAGTTTGATTGTCCCCTTTTATAAACATTAAAGATCAGTTTCCTTTGATTGAGACAGAGGGGGTGGGTCGCTGCCACCGGCGCCCTTATATTGCCGAATCTCCATTACACAGCCATGGCTGCGCTGTTACTGGTGGAAGAAGACGATGGCCATGGCGGTGTCGGCACCTTTCACGGCCGAATGAATAAGCGGATCTGAATAATACATGTTCGGTGGTGGAAGAAGATGTTGTTCATGGATGCGCCGGTGGCCTAACTCGGCCGAATCGCAACCTCCTCTCGTTGTACATGTCCGGCAGCGGAAGGTTGAAGATGATGATGAGGTTTCGGCCTTCGGGTGAAAAACCCAAGTTTTTCGGTTTGACGAATAACCATGCCATTCTGGGTCGGGTTATTTGGTCTGACCTACCTGGTTCGAAGAGTTGTAATCAAATCCAAATCATTTCGATTTTGGGTAGAAATCGGGGATACAACTTCCTATTTTATAGGTATGGTATGATCTTAATTAATATATTTGTGATCTCTATTTAAAGTAAATAGTATAATATTTTCCACATAATCACTATTAGCATAGCGTAATATTAGGATTCTTCAAGATTTAATGTTAAATTAAACGGGGTATTTTGTTGCCCATTTATACACTTTTTTATAAAACCTTATTTAGTATGGTAAGTTTGTTTGAAATATATGAATATTCAATAAATAACACATCCCCTGTTTAGCTATAATGTCTTCAAAACTTTTTTTTTGTGATTATCATATATTAATCTAAATTGTTTGTAACTAAACACCTGATAATTATTACTTAAAAAAAAAGATAATTAATATATTATTTACGGGTGCAAAGAATTGGTAGAGAATTCAGTCAAATGCACTGTTTTTTTACGAAAAAATGGTGAGAATTTTCTAGATATGAATTCTAGGAGTGGGCCCATCCTAGAACTCGGGCCCCTCCAAATTCTCCGATGCATAGAATGTGACATTCTAGAGTGTATTCAAGGTGAGATGGCAAAATGCCCTTGTTATTTGCTGGTATTAAAAATGAACGCATGCATTTTAGTCTTTGTCATGTTCTTTTATTTTGTCTATTTTATTTATATTCATTTTTCTCACCCAAAGAATCTCACACATTCACTCATCCAAACGGTTGATTCTTGAAATAGCATAGAATTCCCAGATTCTAGAGAGTTCAATTCTCTAGCTATTTGAATTATATACGAACCAATTCTTGGGCACAAACGACCCCACAATTTAAGTTTTAAACCTTGTTATTATTATTGAAGAAATAGTGTTGGCCCGAACAAAAATTGTTCATACGAACTTATGCTTTAAATCCAATTATTATCGAATATTTTGGAATCTACTATTTAAGATTTAGGCATTAAGAATTAAGGTCATAGATGTCAATATGAATAAATGGATAAGAACGTTGCACCATGCCCCATATCGATGTCAAATGGGCGATTTTTGGCCAACAAACCATAACATATGAAACTGGGAATCTATAAAAAAAATCAATAAAAATAATTTAAATTAGGGTTTACGACCCTAAACCCTAAATCATTAAATAGATCTAGTCTCATACGACTATGACTCACTCATTCTAATTTAATTATGTCTATGTCAGAACCCATGTGATCTTTGTGCAAAAAATAACGAAACCATATGAAATCGTCTAAATCCGGTGAAAGCTCTCCATTGATTGGGGCAAGTTATTGTATTTTTTGGTACAAAGTTTCGAAGCGATAGTAAAAAAAGAACAAATAATTTGTATAATATTACTATAATCAAATCTGACCGGGCAATTGAACCTAAAATCTCTCGCTTGATCGGTTCATTGTTCGGTGTGGTTCTGAGAACGTTGTAAAAACTACACTTTAATGAGTAAAACATCATTAGCATTAAACGAGTTTACTAACTTTGTAAAGACACTTGAAAACTAAGACTGGCAATACGGTTATAGTTAAACGTTAAAACAAATTAACCGACTATCTTTTGTCAGTTAATGGTTAACCTAAAAATAAGTCTGTCAGTTTTTTTTAACCGACTGACATCCGTCGGTAGTTAACCTAACTGACTGACTCGCATGCCTAGAGAAAACGTCCACAACACTTTGTAAATTTTTTAACCGATTGACATCCGTCGATTATTCTTTGATATAGTATAGCCTTTTTCGTCACTAAAACATTATGTGATGTTAGTCAAATTAGTCACAATATAATCGTCAATGTAATAATATTCAATTGAATAATCGATATTGTTGTGATGGGGTGCATTATTCAATGTTTTGTTTTAGACAGTACTGCTTTGTTTTGCGGATTGAATAAATTGAGCTTTAATAAGCTCCCCACCTAAACGTCTTCGTTTTTTACTATTTGGATTATTTGTTGCTAATAACCCTGAGTCAAAATGGAGCCGTTTAGGGTTGCTGGCATTCCAATCGGCTGACGTGTAAACTCTAACAACCTACCAGTCAGTGACGTGTCTATTGTGCTAGCAATTCAGTAACGCCGTTTGTCACATTTGTAACAGAAGGGCTTGTTTGTTATATGTTCTAAGTAGAGGGTCTTGTTCGGTGCAATTAATAGTAGGGGGCCTGTTTGTTATCTTTCAATGGTATAGGGGCCTCCCGGCCTATTATCCCTTTATTATATTATAACTTGATAAATTATTGTCACAAGAAATGTTGACTACTCGAAGAATCACTTGTTCTCAAATTAAAATAGGACCCAACACCAAAATATAGTTGAAAATATTTAATTATTAGAGTTGTTGTTACGTTTTCTTAATATCTCGTTAGTAGGGTTGTTATTTCGTTCTCATTTACCTTTATATTACCTCAAACTTTGAATTTATGTTGCACTGACTAATTTTTCTCGACTTATATTTTCATATTTCTTTCATTATTTCGGTTTAACAACTCCTCTGTGAAGAATTAATATTTTGTTCATATACGATGTTGTAGTGTGGTCTTTGTATTTTTTTTCACCGATTTCGGTTTAACAACTTATTTAGTTGTGGTGTGGTGAGGTTTATATTTTTTTTATTAATCTTTTGTCTCTTTACGGTGTGTTCTAGTCATGTTATTGTTGCAATTCAATTATTTTTCCTGGACACCACTCGCCGAAATTCATTTAAGAGGTTCAATTACTTAATATGATTTCAACAGATATACCGTACGTGTTTATCAATCCAACTTTGATTCAAATAGCGGACAAATTACTTGGGTGTTTGATGTGCAAGATTTAACTCACAACAATCAAGGTCGTATTCCACGAGGGCTCTCTCAAAAGCTAATACTCACACGGTTCATGGACGGTCTATTCATTTAAAACGAGTTTTAATTTGAAAAGGAAACAAAAACATAAAGGAAACTAAACAAGAAAGCAAAACAAAATGGTGCAAAACAAAGATAAAGGAGGTTCACTTGGAAAGATAGCTTCATCATGCTCAAGAGGAACAAATGCACAAACAAGCCAAACATGATCGAGGTTGCAATCGAATGACCATGTATTTCACTTCTATAGACTCAATGCACTCTCGTAGCACCTAATCCCTATCCAAATACCACTCAACTTAGGCTCTCGCTCTCAAGCTAAGTGAAAAAGGATGCATTCTAAGTGTTTGATGAAATGCCAAGACACAAGACCCTCTCTTAAGACTCTATGACCACAAGGCTAGGCACAACACTCTCATATCAATGCCCTAACACTAAGAGATTCACCAAAAAGCCTATTCAAACTCAATTGAATGAAAATCCACATGCACACCAAGTGTTCGATAAAATGCCCAACAGAGAAATCAAGTGAAAATGGTTGAAACAAGATGATCTAATCTCTTAGAACACACTCACTTCAATCCCTAGACCTGCAATCTATGCAATCCAAGCACTCTCATGCATCAAATCACATTGAATGGACCAAATCAAGCAAACATGGCATAAAATGGCATTAAGAACAAGTCTAGGAATCATCCTCATACAACCAAGATCAATCATGGCAAGTTCTATACAATCATCCCTCTATCATAGCACAACTAATCTACCCATCCAAGATGAACCCTAGAAACTCAGCCACACATGGCCAAGGGAGTAAAGAGAAAAGAAGGAAGAATGGTCACCAAGAACACCATGGATGAATCCTTGAGATGATCTTCACTTCTCCACTTGTAAGCACTTCTCCCAAGGTTTGTTGGCTTCAATCCTAGCTCCAATGGCTTCAAATTGCTCCCAAAATGTGTTCTAGGGTTTGAGGGTTCGTGGGTATGTGTTTGGGGTTCAAGAGAGATGAAAGAATGCCCCAAAATGGCCAAAAACAAGAGTATGTATAGTGCAGGGGACAGTGCACGGCGTGCACCCCTGCACTCTGCAGAAAACCCGATCTTGCAAAGGCCATATCTTCCTCGTCCGGACTCCAAATGACCTCCCGTTTGCTCCTATGTGCTCCTTGTCATCCGTACTTCGATTCCATAACCTGAAAATGCACAGAGGAAACTCCAACAGACCACGAATTTGGCTCCAAAGTGGCAACCGGACAACAAATGAACACTTTGCACAAAACTTCAATAAAAGCATATAAGTCATGGCATTTCACGAACAAATAAGGGCATTTCATAGGTCAATCATAAGCTCAAAATGCACTAAATAAAGTCACATCAAATTCCCCTACGACTAAGCTTTGCTTGTCCTCAAGCAAATGAACTAGAAAACATCCAAGTTCACAAATGACAAGATCGGTCCCATTGAGATTCAAGCAATCACAATTTGGCTTAAACTGTTCCACAAACAAACTTAACCTACACATGCAAGAACATCAACCAAACAAGTCTAAACCTCACTATTTGATGCACACTCCAAGTAGTTGTTAATTGGGATACAGAAAAACCGACCACGACAACACCAACTCTAATCAAAAGGACTTCAACTCAGGAAATGGAACAGATTAGGTGGGGAAGGAAAATTTGGAGAGTGGTGAGTGATCGTGATGTGGCTATCGACTCGACTTCGTCCGCCTCTAGATCTTGCACTTTTACGCTCAAGCTAGGATCACTACAACAAGGGCCACATTGAGAACTCTTTTTTCCTTTTTCTTCTTTTTTTTTTCTTTTTTTTTCCTACTGCATACTAGTGCTCGATCCAACACTTCACTTCGGTGTTGAACCTGCCTAGCTCACAGCCTTTGCCTTTGCTAGTGCTCAGCCCGACACTTCACTTAGGTGCCAAGCTTGCCTAGCTTTTCTTTTGAACATTCTCTTCACAACTAGCCACTTGATCCTTAGTCCCTTAAAACTTCCACACAAGATTTCGAATTGGATTTCCGTATAATGTCAAGCCACAATCATGAGGGATCAAAAAGTTGAAGAAAAACATGGGAAAGGAGTGAAAATTCTGATTGCCTTCATCATCTTAGACCGGTGTTATCGAGCGGTACAAAAACACGTATCAAACCAATCAACCAACATACAAGAGTGATAAAATTCTGTTCTGGCCTAGACTCATTTGATATTAGTGCTAACATGCTGGTTATAGGTTCTAAGTGGAACAGTCTAAACGTCATTATGAAAGCTTGAAGGCAATTAAACACCAAAAGTCAAGAACTGAATGATTCTAAGATAGAGGAATTTGGAAACAATCAAGATCATACAAATAAAGCAAAGCATAACATTACATATCTACCACAAATAATCACACCAAACCTCAAACTTCCCTACGATTAACATGAGCATTGTCCTCAATGATCAAGAGAGAGAGGGTAAGGTGGAACGAAGTTACCGCGTTGGTAGAGAGGAGCATAAGACGTAATAGTGGTGAAAGAGTTCCATGATGATCGTTGGTGAAGAGTGATCCCAATTGCTTGCCAAACCTTATTCAAAAAGCTAAAACAACACAAAAACCTCAAACAACAATTAAAAGCGAAAAATTAAAGATAACATGGGGTGCCTCCCAAGAAGCGCTTGGTTACCGTCCTAAGCTCGACGATACCTGTGTTAGGGTGCCCAACTTAGTACCTCTTTGAGGTCAAGTAGCTTCTTCCATGATGAAGTTTGAGCTCCAAGTAGCGTTAGAAGCAAATGGTAGAATGACCAATGAGCAATAATGCTAGTTGATGAGCGAGATTTAACTCACAACAATCAAGGTCGTATTCCACGAGGGCTCTCTCAAAAGCTTGTACTCACACGGTTCATGGACGGTCTATTCATTTAAAATTGATTTTAGTTTGAAATAAGAACAATTGAAAACATAAAAGAAACTAAACAAACAAGCAAATCAAAAGGGTGCAAATCAAAGGTAATGGAGGTTAACTTGGAAAGATAGCTTCATCATGCTCAAGAGGTATAAATGCACAAACAAGCCAAACATGATCGAGGATGCAATCGAATGACCACGCAAATCCCTTCTATAGACTCAATGCACTCTCGTCGCACCAAATCCCTATCCTATAACCACTCAACCTAGGCTCTCGCTCTCAAGCTAAGTGACTAAGGATGCATTAAAGGTGTTTGATGAAATGCCAAGCTACAAAACCCTCTCCTATGACTCTATGACCACTAGGCTAGACACCACACTCTCATGTCAATGTCCTAACACTAAGAGAATCATCCAAAGACTAATCAAAGTTCAATTGAGTGAAAATCCTAATGCACACCAAGTGTTCGATAAAATGCACAAGTGAGAAATCATGCAACTATGGTTGAATTGAGATGATCTAATCTCTTAGAACACACTCTCTTCAATCCCTAGACCTACAATCCATGTAATCCAAGCACTCTCATGCATTGCATTACAAATAATAGACCAATCAAGCCATAGCCATCAATGGAATTAACAACAAGTCATAGAGACCATCTTCTTACAATCCAAGATCAATCATGGCAAGTTTATACAATTAACCTCTATCCTAGCACAACCATCTATCAATCCAAGAAAACCTAGGAAATCAGCCACACATGGCCAAGGGTACACAAGAGAAAGAAAGAGAGATGGTCACTAAGGGTTCCATGTCAATCCTCTTCTTGCAAGCTCCTCTCCCCAAGGTTGTGGGCTTCAATCCAAGCTCCTTACTCCAATTTGCACCTTGCTCTAGGGTTGTGAGGATTGGTTGATGAGGAGAAAGGGGTGATTGGCGATGATGAGGATGAGTTGAGAGAAAGAGTCGGCGATTGTAAAAATTAAGAATTCAGCCCCCCTAATTTTTGCCCCCTTCCTCTATATATACTGTACCGGACTAGCCTTGAAATTTCAGCTAAACTGATGTAATGTTTTCGCCGAAATTACCCTTGAGAACACCGAACGGCTGCTTGATTCCTTCTAAAGTTTTCGGCGAAACTGATGAAAAGTTTTCGCCGAAACCAGCTTCAAGTTCCAAATGCTCGCCGTCTGCCTCTAGTTTTCGGACCGAAGACTTAACAACTTCGCCGAAAGCTTCTTCTTCGGCGAAAACTATGTGATAGTTTCGCCGAAAATTCCTTCAGCTGAAAGTCGTATTTTCTTCAATCTTGCATCGGCCGTATCTCCTCCGTCCTAGCTCCGATCGACCTCCCGTTTGATCCTACGTGCTCCTTGTCACCAGTACTACAATGCCAAGACCTGAAAATACAAAGAAAACACCTCCAATACACATGGAATAGGCCTCAAAGTGGCAACCGGGCAACAAAAGGACACTTTGCACAAAACTTCAATAAAAGCATATTAAGCATGGCATTTAAGGATCAAACAAGGGCATTTCATAGGCTAATCGAAGGCTTAAAATGCACCAAATAAAGTCACATCACTAGTATAGCACTTGATACCTTGGGGTGGCTTGCTACCTTTGAAATTTGGAACTTGAGGAAGAAAGTATGGTAGGGGGCCACCATTATTTAGCTCCATCGTCTCCAAGTTGGTGATGCCACTCAAGGAGTCTTCCGGTTCAAGCATAGGCGGCTCCTTTTCCATTATCACCTTAGGGGAGGTTATGAAGCTTGTGTCCGTCTCTTGACACAAGTACTTCATGATCAAGAAAGAAGATTGAAGAGTACTCACAATCTTTGGTGGGACCATAATAGGGCGGTGTTGTTCACTTTCGTGCTCCACTCTCGGTGCCACCTCTTCTTGAAGCGTCTCCAAATCATCTCTCACCTCCTCTAAAGGGTCATCATCCTCAAGTCTCCTTGATTCTCCTATCCTCACATAATCGTTACTTGGTGTGTCCTCGGAAAGAACATGTTCCTCAATCTCCTCCACTACCAACTCTCCTTCCGTGTCAAGCTCCTCGGATTCACAAGTGTCATCCTCATCATCATAAACTTGCTCCACATGATTGAGACGACGTTCATTCTCAAGAATCTCCATGACGAGCTCTATGCTTTGGGATAAGCGGTTAACTCGGTTTGCATTGTCCTCCGCAATTTACAAGATCTCTAGCATGAAAGTTTCTCATGACTCACGAATTCCTCTTGGGGAGACTCACTTTCTTCTTCTTCCATGACTAGCACTTCCGGTTCAAAGGTGTCGGAGATGAGCTTCACACTTTGAGTTAAACGATCCAACCGAGCCGCATTATCTTCAGCAATTTGCAATATCTCCTCAATTGTGGGGGAAGGTGGAGAGTGTTGTTGATCCTCGAGAGCTTCCTTGATGAGTGTCATGCCTTGAGCTAAGCGATTAAGTTAGTTCGCATTGTCTTCCGCAAGCTTCAAAGCTTCCTCAAGTGTGGGAGAAGATGAAGAAGGTTCCTCATAGCTTACGAACTCCTCTCGAGGATGCTCACTTTCCTTTACCATTTTAAAGAGCTCATCAAGCATAGAAGGCGGTGGAGAACGTTGTTGATGACTTGTGAAATCCTCTTGATAATACTCCGGAAAGATTTGATGGAAGGGTGGAGATGGATAGGGACATTGCCCACTCCACATGGGTGTTGAAACTTGTTGTTCTTGATCCCACCATTGGCTATCTCCCTCACAAGTTTCTTGGTAGTAGTTGGATGAAGTAGGATGACCATAGTATGGGTTAGGAGATGGATTCCACCCTTGATAGGTACCAAAACCATTACCTCCATTCCATGAGTTCATCTTACTTGCAACCTTGCTCCCATGAACTAAGTGAGGTAGAGAACGGATAGGTGGATAAGGGATCTACAAACACGCACAACAAACACAACCAAGTAGTACAACAATGCGGGATAACAAAACCACAAAAATAAATAACAAAAAAAGCAAAACTAAAACGGAAGGAAGTGAATAGAACGGTCCACTACTAATTGCTTTCAAAGGATTGAGAAAGGTCCCCGGTAACGGCGCCAAAAACTTGATGTGCAAGATTTAACTCACAACAATCAAGGTCGTATTCCACGAGGGCTCTCTCAAAAGCTAATACTCACACGGTTCATGGATGGTCTATTCATTTAAACAAGTTTTAATTTGAAAAGGAAACAAAAACATAAAGGAAACTAAACAAGAAAGCAAAACAAAATGGTGCAAAACAAAGATAAAGGAGGTTCACTTGGAAAGATAGCTTCATCATGCTCAAGAGGAACAAATGCACAAACAAGCCAAACATGATCGAGGTTGCAATCGAATGACCATGCATTTCACTTCTATAGACTCAATGCACTCTCGTAGCACCTAATCCCTATCCAAATACCACTCAACTTAGGCTCTCGCTCTCAAGCTAAGTGAAAAAGGATGCATTCTAAGTGTTTGATGAAATGCCAAGACACAAGACCCTCTTTTAAGACTCTATGACCACAAGGCTAGGCACAACACTCTCATATCAATGCCCTAACACTAAGAGATTCACCAAAAAGCCTTTTCAAACTCAATTGAATGAAAATCCACATGCACACCAAGTGTTCGATAAAATGCCCAAGAGAGAAATCAAGTGAAAATGGTTGAAACAAGATGATCTAATCTCTTAGAACACACTCACTTCAATCCCTAGACCTACAATCTATGCAATCCAAGCACTCTCATGCATCAAATCACATTGAATGGACCAAATCAAGCAAACATGGCATAAAATGGCATTAAGAACAAGTCTAGGAATCATCCTCATACAACCAAGATCAATCATGGCAAGTTCTATACAATCATCCCTCTATCATAGCACAACTAATCTACCCATCCAAGATGAACCCTAGAAACTCAGCCACACATGGCCAAGGGAGTAAAGAGAAAAGAAGGAAGAATGGTCACCAAGAACACTATGGATGAATCCTTGAGATGATCTTTACTTCTCCACTTGTAAGCACTTCTCCTAAGGTTTGTTGGCTTCAATCCTATCTCCAATGGCTTCAAATTGCTCCCAAAATGTGTTCTAGGGTTTGAGGGTTCGTGGGTATGTGTTTGGGGTTCAAGAGAGATGAAAGAATGCCCCAAAATGGCCAAAAACAAGAGTATGTATAGTGCAGGGGACAGTGCACGGCGTGCACCCCTGCACTCTGCAGAAAACCCGATCTTGCAAAGGCCATATCTTCCTCGTCCGGACTCCAAATGACCTCCCGTTTGCTCCTATGTGCTCCTTGTCATCCGTACTTCAATTACATAACCTGAAAATGCACAGAGGCAACTCCAACAGACCACGAATTTGGCTCCAAAGTGGCAACCGAACAACAAATGAACACTTTGCACAAAACTTCAATAAAAGCATATAAGTCATGGCATTTCACGAACAAACACGGGCATTTCATAGGTCAATCATAAGGTCAAAATGCACTAAATAAAGTCAGATCAGTGTTACTCAAATGTTACTCGTATAACAGTCAAATAACATGTGGATAATACTAGAATAACGAATTACCTAGTGTTACTCAAGAGTTGATCCTAACACTTAAATAACATGTTACCTAGGTATTACTAAAGTGTTATTTAGAAGTTATTCAGACAACACTTGTGTAACACCTAGATAAACTGTATGTTATGGTGGAAAAAAAAAATAAGAATCAGTTATTGAACCTTTTCCTACACTCACATGCAATATCAACAATCACCAACAAGCAAGAAGTCAACATTAAAACGTAAAATTAGCAACTTGACTGATGATACCTACTGTAGTCTGTAGCAAGTAAACCCTGTAGACTTGAAACAAAAAAAATAAAACCCAAGATTATTATGTAACAACCTCTTAAATATGATCTAAATTTAACCTATATTTAACAGTTAATAATGATAGAACAATTACAACAATTAGCGGTAAACGACTAATGGACGAGGTGTGAGTTGGTGGAATGGAAAGAATAATTAGCAGCTAGCGGAGATGAAAAGAACCAGCACGGTACCCGTGACCAACAGAGATAACATTGAACGTGTAGTGTGAGAAAGATAACCAAATAACATTAATAATTTAATAAGCCGAAAATAATATTAATTTAATAATTTAATGGGTCAAATACTTCAAAGGTCCCGAAACTATAGGGCGAGTTACAAACTCGTCCTAAAACTTTAATCCGTTACAGAGTAGTCCTATTACTATGAAACATGTTACAGAGTAGTCCTAATGACGTCATAAGTGTACTTTTTCAGCCATTTCGCCATGTCACTATTGACATGTCATCTAAAAGATAATTCAAAATTCAACAATACGATTCAAATCTGAATCTTAACTCATCTACCTTATAAACTTTGGTTCAAAAACTAAATCTAGTGAGTTAGATTGATATAACTTTAGATTTGAATCAATTTAAGATGAATTTTAAAGTATATTTTCGATGACATGTCCATGGTGACGTGGCAAAATGGCTGAAAAAGTACACTTATGACATCATTAGGACTACTCTGTAACATGTTTCATACTAATAGGACCACTCTGTAACAGATTAAAGTTTTAGGACGAGTTTGTAACTCGTCTTATAGTTTTGGGACCTTTTAAGTATTTGACCCATAATTTAATACGATGATGGGATGAGAATCCCTTAATAAAGATTTGGCTTTTAATACTCCTCCGTAATAAACGTGAAAAACAAACAAACACAACCGATATTGAAAACAAGCACTAACAACAATAAATTAAAGAAATAATAGGAGTTAATATGGGCATCAGATCTGCGTCCAAACCCTCCGGGTTTGAAACTTTCCAAACTTAAAACTCGGAGGGGTATTTCTGTCTTTCTACAAAATACAACCCCTCTCTTCCTCTCGTCTTGGTCCTTCCTCCTCTAATCCACACATCCACCGACCACTCGTCGCCGCCGACAATGGATTCGAATTCAGTGGTACGGTCGGTGGCAAATGGATCGGCGGAGGAATCAGTATCACCACTCAACACCCCACCCCCGCGCGCTACCCCTGGCCACCTCCGTCGCCGCTCTCCAATCTGGGAAAATCCACAATCTCCCAACGACTGATCTTCTTCAGTACTCGACACCTGGATGGATATAGTCATTTTTTTCCAGATCTCAACCGTGCGAATCTGCAAAGGAAAGCTCGTCGACGAGCTATCCCTCCTAACCGATCTAACCTTAATACACCTCAACTCCAACAGATTCCACGGCTAGAGAGCTCGTTGTTCTGCAACCGGAGTGTCAAGAGCTTGGTCAAATTAGCCAATCCTGGAGGAATCTGGTCGCTGATGTTGTTATCGGAGAATTCCGGTCGGATTAGTTGGTGGAGAGAGGAGATCTGCGTTTGGAGGTGCCGGAGGAGGGGTTGGGTGAAGGGTTTCGGTTTGCGGCGGCGATGGGTGGGTTGGGAGGACTTTGGGATGAGATCATGGCGGAGGAAGGGTTGATGGAGACGGAGATGAGGGAGTTGGCGAATTGGGAGTTTCTGAATGTCTTGTTCAGATTTCCGATCAAGCTAAACGGGAACAGGGAGAAATCAGATTGACTTGGTTCACGGCGAGGCGGGAGACGGTGGATTCGGCGTCGTATTGATCAATTCGATGAGAGAAGAGAAGCTGATACCTTGAAGCTTCAGCAGCAGGAGGGAGGTGAAGCGCTTCCTAAGAGAAGACTGCCCGTTGATGACTGGAAGGGGAGAGCTTTCATGATTCAGTTCTTTATTGACCAACTGGCAAGACGGGGAGAAGAGCACGGACATGCATATGGATTGGATGAAGAAAAGCTTTACAATAATTACATGACTCCTTGGGTTTCAATGATGCCTATAAGTACGGATGTTAATTATATGGATTTGCGGATGAAGAAGGATTGCAATAGGAGCTTCATAGAAGCAAGCAGCTGGGGGCACAAGTCATTTAAGAAGAATTTTAACAAGTTGGTTCAGGTGAAGACATAGTTTGGATTTCTGTCATTTGTATTGTTCTGTATTTACATTCAAATATATAAACTAATTGTATTATAGTTAAAATAACATTAGTTGGTTAACTAGTTAACTCGAGTAGATAATTAGTTAACTCGATTGAATAACTAGTTAATTCGATTGGTTAACTAGTTAACTCGACTGGTTAACTAGTTAACTCCAGTGGATAACTAGTTAACTCGATTGGATAACTAAATTCAATAAGTTAACTAGTTAACACGATTGGTTAACTAGTTAATAACTTGGTAATTAGTTAAATCGATTAGATAACTAGTTAACTCGATTGGTTAACTAGTTAACTCGTTATCTAAATCATGATGTTAACTAGTTAACTCGATTAGATAACTAGTTAACAACTTGGTAACTCGTTAACTCGGTTGGTTAACTAGTTAACTTATCAAATTACCTAGTTAGCTCGACTGATTCACTAGATTAACTCGATTGGTTAACTAGTTAACTCGATTAGATAACTAGTTAACTCGTTATCTAAATCATGATGTTAACTAGTTAACTCGATAAGTTAACTAGTTAACTAGTAAAAACAGGTTAACTAGTTAACTTGTCCTCGCCGGAAAAGTCACTGGAGTTTGGTCGGTCTCCGAAGCCTCACCGGAAAACATGTTAACTAACTAGTTAACTATAAAAATCCAAGTTAACTAGTTAACTAGTTTCGGATAAAAAAATTATGGTAATAAGTAAATAGTAAAAATCGGGTTAACTAGTTAACTTGTCCTCGTCGGAAAAGTCGCAGGAAAAATCACCGGAGAAAAGTCGACGAAAATGTGATTGGAAAAGTCACCGAAAAAATCACCGAAAAAAGTCGCCGGAAAAGTCACCGGCGGCCGGCAACGGCGGCCGACGACCGTCGACGTCGGCCGGCGACCGGCTACCGTCGATGGCGGCCGGCAACAATGGATGGCAACGATTTGTTGCCAACGGTAATAAAAAATAAAATATTTAAATAATAAATAATAATAAAATATTTAAATTAAATATAATAATTTAATTATTTGTGTAAAGTCCTAAATGCCCATAACAAATCTTGACCATTAGATTGGTCAAAGGGTCAAACTAGATCTAATGGTTGAGAATGGGTTTGGAACTTTCCAAACCAGCATTTTCTTGGATGCTAATCCATTCCCGTTAATGTGAACAGTTGGGGAAAGTGAAAATTATTATTTTATTTCCTTGAATTCAGTTAACCAAACCGAAACCACAAACCAATTGTATAATTATCCGAACCAAGCAGGTCAGACCAAATAACCCGACACGGATTGGTATGGAGACGCCATGACCAACCAACCCGAATCGAAAATTGCGATTCAGTCGTGGAAGGACTCCGTGGCCGGGGATGATTGCCGATTAAGGCAGCCGCCGCCACCATATCCATCGGTTTCTTCCACCATAGCCAGCGTCTTCTTCTAGCAATTGGGAATTGACTGCTGAAGGCCACCGGCGCCGCCATTTTCAGCGATTTCATCTAACACACCTGATTCGGCTGAAATAGTATCGCCAGGAACTAAGCAGGGAAGCAATCTTTTTATACGAAAATGGATCTGGGTCATTGAGTAAGTGATAATGAGAGGAGTTGAAGGGCAACAATGAGGGATGAGTTTCCGTCGCCAGTGTTGCCGTCATCGTGTTACTTATCGGTGGGCGGAAGAAGACCATGTGACCTGGATGTTTATTTCTTCAACCATCCAGCAGAGGAAAGATGAAGAGGAAGGTTGAAGATGACCAAAAAGTTAGGGTGGGGTTTATCTAATTTAGTCTAGAAAACTATGAGTTATTTTGCAATTCTATATAATAATAGGTAGTAATATGTAATTATGTCATGGGGAATATAATACTAATAAAATAACTTATTTAAATCATATTTAATTCAAAGGCTTGAGATCCGTTGATTGAACGGGAGATAAGATCGTAACACGCAAGCGAGAGTACTCGGTGCACCCACCTAGCTGGGTGCACTCTTTAATGAAAGATAAGGCAGTTATTTTCCGGAGATTTGGGCCGTTACCTAATTAAAATTGATTACTAAGATTTTTTAATTAAATAATCCGTAGTGTTTTGCGCCGAGGCTATCATTTTTATCGATGACATTTATCATTCTTATTGATTCCGACGGCGGTTATCATTCTTATTGGCCGTTCATTGTTCATTTTTCATATTTAGGAACAATCATATAGGCAGCCGGTGTATAATATTTTTGTTTATTGTTCCTTTTTCATTTTTAGGAACAATAAGCAAAAATATGCGAGTTTTCATTCTCATCGCTTGTTATTTTTTGCTTCTCCGACCATACTTTGTCCAGTTATCTTCTCCGACCATCTTTTATAGTCGTTCATTGTTCCTTTTTTATATTTAGGAACAATCATATAGGCAGCCGTTGTATAATATTTTTGTTCATCGTTTCCTTTCATTTTAGGAACATTCATACTAAGAATTTTTTTTTGGGTGAAACCCGGGTGCTGATCATAATGAAGCCAATAACAAAAACTAGGATCGAACTGCTCTACTGAATGGAAACCAAGTGGACAAGAATGCCCAACATTAGCAAGATAATCTGTTGCATGATTACTCTCTTTGTAAACGTGTAAAACCTGCACCTCCCAGTCGCGCCGGAGGAGCTCCTTTGCCCGAAAGATCGTAGCTGCATGGGCCTGGTCCTCAAGGCCCTCTCCCTGTATTAACTTAGCAGCACGCTGAGAGTCGAGCTGGAGCTGAATCTTACGGTAGCCCCGCTCCCAAGCCAACTGCAAACCTGACACAGCACCCCTCAACTCAGCCCTGGTAATAGAGCACTTACCAAGGTTCATAGTGAACGCCGCCAAGCAGCGCCCCTGATAATCCCGGATGAAGCCTCCTGCTGCTGCCTGTCTGGACTCCTAAAAGACGGAGCCGTCGGAGTTGAGGGTGACCCACTCGGGAGGAGCCGGCTCCCACAAGATATACTCTCCCGTTCTGGTGGGCGGGACGGTATATTAGTTTATACTAAGAATTAGTTTAGGATTTTGTTTCATTTTCATATTTAGAAACAATCTTGTTGTAAAAAAAGTAACAACCTTAAAATTAGTTAGAACATTAGTTGAACCTTGTTCCTAATTACGAAATTGGAACACAACTCGAAAGAAGACCTTGTTCCTAGTATAAAAAAAACAAAAACAAATGATTAGATGGGTATTATGGTAATGGATCAAAATCAACAACTTTGGTCCAATTCAGTAAAAATGGAAGCATAATCTAAGTTACCGACTCTAAAATTCGGATAAAGAACATACAACCTCTTACCAAATCACAAATTTGGAACACAACAAAGAACAAGATTTCTAAAAGAAGATGAAGAGATGATGAAGATCCTATTTAGTAAAATCACAGATCTAGATCCAAATTAATAACTCAATACTATACAAGTCTCCACAATCTAGAAACGAAGTGTGTGCGTCAATTTGTGATTAAATCAAAAATAGATTAAAACTTACAAAACATGCTATTTAGCCATTGGCATGAGTTTATATTGGGTTTTGTAGTTTTGGGGCAGTTTTGGAGAAATATATAGCCCCAATGGTACATTTGCAAAATATATCCGTATAGGGGCAAATGCGGAGCCCAACCAGTGCCTAGCCAGCCAGTGAGCGCCAGTGGCACATTCCCTAGTAAACTCCCCACGTAAACCGCAAGCTCCTCATTCCTAGTAGGAATGAGGTTATCTTAAGTGATCGGGAGACCATCTACGGACAAAATAGTGATGAAGTGTATGTCCTCAAGCGTGATGGTCGCCTCGCCATGGTAGAGATGGAAGGTGTTGGTCTCTAGACGCCATTTCTCGATCAGAGCAGTGATGAGCTCTGGATCTGGGGTTAGTCGCAGGACAGCCCTAATCTGCTCTAAGCCCATCTCGGAAAGAATCGGCTTGAACCTAGAATCGTAGTCTATGATCTTCTTAGAATGACGAATGTTATGTGTCATGTGTGGCTCCTAATTTTTGTAGGAACACATGGGGGAAAATAATTAGTAACCTAAGTAATTGTAAATTAAATGCTTAAATATTATAATTCTGTTTACCAAATTAAATGTACCAAATTATAATTCTAATAACATAATTCTATATCAAATTGTAATAACATAATTCTAATCACCTAATAACCTAAGTAATTCCAATAACATAATTGTAACATAATTCTATATCAATAAGTACATAACATAATAATTTAATATTTAATTACATAGAATGCATATCAAAACATGGTCATTATTAACAACTAAAGACATTTACATATTTATACCAAGTATTAATTATATAAAACTAATTATATTCATACTAACCTCGGCGTCGAATACTAGAGCCGCGCGATGTCGATCACCATCCCCCCACAAAATGCTCGGGTCGCTTGGGCCAACGGATTCGCCCTCGGGAACATTTCCAAAAATGTAGTCCATCTACATTCAAACATGCATACGTCACAAACCATAAACAATAATAATCTTCAACTTGTAATAAAGAAAAAGCACTTAAGAATGTAAGGTTACCTAATCATAAATGAGAAGGAAAAGTCGTAGCACAACGTACGTGAAAGTCTTGACTAGGAACGCTTTGGTCACAATAGCTCACTAGAAACAAAATAACAAGATCAAATTAGTAACAAATTTAATGAAAAATATATAACAAAATCGTGTTCTTGAAAGAGAATACCTTGAAAAGATTGAGAGAATGAGAATTGAGGTGTGTAGAATGAAGGGGAGCAAGGTGGGTTTATATAGATTTTGGACACGTCAGGACAGTGAGCGCGGCGCTCGTTAGGATTTATGGGGGGGCAACGACTAGTTAACGGTAACAGTGTAACAGTCGTTTTGTCATGTGCGCCGCGCCAGCAACGGTCAAATGTTTAAACCGCAGCCAGCGCCATGCTGGCTAGTGAGCGCGACTCTCACTAGCTGGCTAGGCGCTGGTTGGGCTCCGTATTTGCTCCTATCCGGACATATTTTGCGAATGTGCCATTGGGGCTACATATTTCTCCGAAACTGCTCCAAAACTACAAAATCTGTTTATATTATACAGGCCAATTACCAAAATAGATAAACCCAATAGAGCTCTGAACAAGTGAACATAATATAATGAACCACACCAATTTAAGCAGTTGGAGGGCGTTTCGCGGTAGCGGTAGGACTGGAGGCAGAAGAGAGTCATCCTCACCTTCACAACGGTTCAGGGGACATCTGTGGGAATTCTCCACTCGTTTCAGTGGGATCACTTGACGGACTGCTCATTGTCAGAGAAGGAGCGGGACTGCAAGGGCATGGTGCGGGAGCGGGAGACGACATCGGCCAAGGAGGACGTGTGAGGTGCTGGTTCCAAAAAGTCCATGGTGATGGAGACGGCAACGCGATGGCGAGGACTGCAAGGGCATATGACAATGGCGACGACTAGACGTGTGATGGTGGCAGTAATGGCGGTTGGGTTCTACAAGTTGAGAGCATAGTTTTTTGTGGCCGATTATACTTTGTTTAGGGTTTGTGGTAAAACCCTAATATTATTTACTATTTCCAAATTACAATTTTTTCCATTTTAATTTGATCCATTCGATTTGTTCCTTTATCCTACGGTTCTAAAGGATGTCCTTATACAAGGACACTGAGGGGTGTCCTCCTCCCAGTAGATCCCGTGCCCATGCACCACAATGTACTACCTTATACGCACTCACATATACTTAGTACGCATTTATATAAGAGTATTTTGGGGATTTTGAAAATTCACCCAACCATCAGTCCACCCTCCTACGTCGCGTCGGTTGCCACCTCCACCTTCTACCGGACGTCCACCGCCCTCCGCCAGCCGTCGACCGCCATCCTTTGTAAATAATTATAAAATTTATTGTTGATGGGTTTGAAACCATGACCTCCTTCTCTAAAATTATAAAATTTATTCTTGTATAGCGTCTTCTCATCTCCCTCTCCACTCGGATGGCTAGGGATTTCAAGTCTTCATAGTCAACATAGTTGAGTATGTTGACTTGGTGCATGATGTCCGAGTGTAGGCCTCCTACAAACCTGGCCATTCTGGCCTCCTGTTCCTCCTTGAGGTCTAGCCTTGCCACTAGCATCTCTATCTCCTTTGTGTACTGCTCCACAGACATAGTACCTTACTTCAAGGTTTGGAGTGAGGTGTGCAAGTCTCAAATGTAGGCAGCCGGGACAAACCTCTTCCTCATCTTCCTCTTGATGTCTCTCCATGACTCTATGGTACCTCCTCGTCTCTTTGCACCTGTCTCTTGAATTGGCTTCACCAAAGAGCAGCATAATCAGTAAATTTAAGGGTAGCCACGATTACCTTTTTCCTCTCCGAATAGTGGTGGCACTCTAGGAAGTCCTCCATACTTCTCTCCCAATCCAAGTATTCGTCGGCGTTGGTCTTGCCAGAAAACTTGGGGATTGTGAGCTTTAGTTTGCTCACATCATCATAAATCTCTTGGACTAACCTTCCAGCCCTCCGGTTGAGATCTCCATGGCCATCTCTCCTCTCAAGCCTTGCTAGGGCTTCTTGTATTCCCGTCATTAGATCACCAAGATTTTTGAGTTGGTCCTCCATATTTATCATTCTCTGGTCTGCCATGGTTAGTTACAAGCAAGCAAAAGAAAATTCCTCTCCCCTCTTCTTAGAATTTCTTTACAACGAAAGGAAACAAAGGTGGCAAGGGTGGCCTTGCTTTCTTTTCTTTTTCTTAGCCTTTTGATCTTTTCTTGATGGCTTTTGATGGCCACCGATTTTCTTTGCCTTACAGTGCAATAACAATACAAGGAGTTGAAATACAAGGGGAGTTCTTCGAAGCTAATTTTTTGAAACGCAAGAAAAGTAAAGGATGTGGATCCAAGAGTGAACCTGGAAACTCGGATAGGGGTTGGCCCTAGTGTTGAACCGAAGCTTTGATACCAACTGATGTGAACCACGACCGACTATGCTCCGGGACCCTAACCACCGCAAGTTGATGCTCCTAACAACGAGAGAACGTATGGAACCGGGATGGAATCGGACTTGACCCACTAGCTTCAGGTAAGCTAGGAACCAGAAGTATCAAGTCGAGGGCGCCACGCCAAGAGATGGATGCTCTTGATGATAAGCCGAACCTTTAGTTATACATAAAGAAAATACTCGAGAGATTTAGAACAAAGTTCTGAAAGGGGTTTATTGATTCATAAAAGTTGTGTCTACAAGGGGTGGCCGACGACCTTATTATATAGGGAGGGAACAAGCTCTCCTCCCTATTAGCTACTTCCTAAACTAGGAATAAAATAATCTAAATACTAATTAGGACATTTAAAATGTCTTAACAATCCAACCTAAACAGGGAAAACTAGAAAGGAAAGATAATAGTGTCTTGAAATGCAAGCAAAAGACTAAATAGGAAAAAATCGGCAATCCAGGAAAAAACCCTAATCCAGGCAGCATCTGTGGCGGTCGGACATGTCTTGGGCTGGCTGGGCAAGGATTCTGAGTCAGATTATGCCTCTTCTTCGTGTCCTAGTACTAGAAGGGCTTAGGCCTCGGGTCTTCTGGACACGACAGCAAGTATTCCTGGCCCGGCTAGGAGTCCTTGGCTCGGTAGGATTGCATGTATGGACCCGGATCGTGTATGAGCACTTCCCTATGTGGCTCCTCCTTCATTTCTCCTCCAAATACAACGCCTTTTGTTGAAGCATTTTCCTGAGGCTTCAAGCTATCCAGGACAACTAGAATTTCTAAAGAGGACTGAGCCATTTGGTGGCTCGGCTCAAAGTGCTCCTTTGTGGCGCTCGGCGCCCGGGGCTGGCTCATGTCTCGGCCTTCTCGATTTCTGGCCAGGCCGTTTGCATTCTGCTTCGGCCAAGTCTTCAGGAATGTCCTTATAGGGTCTTCAAGGGATGGGGCTGGTCCAGGGCTCGTGGCAATTGGCCTAGGGCCTAGTGCTTGCATTTAGCCCGGTCTGGGGCTCGCTCTGGGCCTGTCTCCGGGTGCAAGCCTCTGTTGGCCAGGTACTCTTGGGTCCTTCGTTTCTTGTACTCCAGAAATTCTTCCAGGGGATCCCAATGGTGGTCAGTTCCCCTGGGGCTCATGAGGATCGATCCAGGGCCTATTAGGGTCCTTAGGCCCGGCCCTCGGATCCGGTGCCTTGGCCAGCAACATGGCCTGGGGTGACCTCACTCTCATCCTGGTCTACTTGACTGCTGGTGGGGGGCATGAGCCTATATTTGGTCACATACCTTGGCCTGAAGCAATGTTGGAGAGCTTTCCTTGGCTCTCCCAGTAACATCTCCTGAACTCTATTTCACCCTTTATCTTTGGATCCAATGAGGACATTGGTTTGTTTAAAGTGTGTGGTGGGATAATTACATGTTTTTGGATTGATTGTTTGTCATCTTTGCTCGAAATGGTTGGTGATTATGTTTCTTTTCGCCAGTTTATCACTGCTTCCCATTTCCCCTCGTGGTTTAGACTTAATGCATTACTTAAATTCTTCTTGGAATGACTTGTTTGATATATTGTGAGATGTAACGTGGTGCCTTTCTCAAGTGAATGTGTGAAAATCGTGGTATGACCATCTTCCAATTATTCTTGCTCTTAGTAGTGTAGGGACTCGCCTTTGTCATGTTAATGAACGAGTCACTTGGATTTGTAAAAGACTTGGTCTTAACCACCTGTCGAGTTCTACAGTCTAGATGCCATGACCAGGTCTAGTTAAATTTTTTTATTGCGTGCCTAAAAGGGCCAATGAGTCAACCTAGAGTGTTTGAACAATTTGTGGTAGGAGTCGGTTGTGGGTCAACATGATTGACAATTCTAGTCCCAAGGGGAAGTCTCAGTGTGACATTCTCCTTCTCAACCCATCCCGGTGTGGGACTGGGTATGAGATAATGCGGAGTCCAAAAGGTTTTCATCCGCTTCATACCTGATCGGATTCACAACCACACCGACCATTAGGAAAGACAAAAAAGTTTGCAAAGTTTTTAAACTTCCAGTAATAGGTGAGATGAGGGAAGCATAAGTGGGGTGACGAAGCCTAAAATTAGAGTTAAATAGGTGAGTTGTGAGGGTTTGGGTAAGTTTATACATAATCATGGAAAAATAAGATTATACATAAGTTTTACCAACACCATATCTACTGCCTCATAGATTAAAAACACAAAGATATCAAATCGATTAAAACCTTTTGAGGAAACAAATAGTCATGTATTGAATAAGTTTGGGTAACAAATAACAAATAAAACAACGATATATTCCAATAAAGGAATCAATCAAAACCAACCTTTCATGGCAACTTCATCATCCAACAAGTTATTGATTGAAAAATAAAATTACGACCACCACCACCAACAACAATTAATTATGATTCTCAACTACCCTAACAACTACATAATAGTTTAAACCATATTTGTTAACAAATTCATTTGAGGTTCGTGTCAAATCATTAGATCTATTATGTATATAAATATTTAGCATTGAAAAGAAAGAAAGAAAAGTAAGACCTCTACAGAAAATAAAATAAAATAAAATAAAATCCAAAGGGAGAGAGAGCAAAAGATTGGGGGTGTTCTGATGGGAAATAAGGGTTTGTTATGTGTTTCTCTCCAAGTATGGATTGTTTTATTTTTTATTAGATCATCATGTATAGCTGCAGAAAATCATGTACCTGCTTTGTTCATATTTGGTGATTCTACTCTCGATGCTGGTAACAATAATTTTCTCCCTACGAAAGCCAAAGCCAATTTTTTCCCTTACGGTGTAGATCACCCTCTTGGCACCACTGGCAGATTCACCAATGGTCGCACCATCGCCGATTTCTTTGGTAACTATTTCTTAAATTAAAACATATTTTACCTGTACACATACATATAAGTAAATTAAACATCAACAATGGTAATAAAAAAAATTAGTTTTACATATAATGCTTAATTTAGTTTGTCATTCCATTTTATAATATTTTTTTTATAGTTTCATGGTTCTTCTTGGACAAATATAATTTGATATTACCATAAAATTTATAAATTCTCACTACTTTAGAAACAAAAATTATATATATATTAATTTTAATAATAGGTAACATCACCACTAGAACTATTTACCACCAATTATGGCCACTATTTCATGAGGTCTTGTCATCATTGACCATTGTCTAGTTATGTAACTGAGTAAATGTTTTTTACCATTTATTGGATTATATAATCAATTATAAATTTCTATAACCAGTTATGGGGCTCGGCTGTGATCCAAGGGTTGGAAATTCCAACCCTTCATCTTAACAATTAGATCACCTTTAACCCTTTGACCAATCCAATGGTCTAGATTGTTAGGGGTATTTTAGACTTTACACATATAATTTAATTATTATATATAAATAAATTAATTAATTTTCCAGCGACAAGCAGCTCATCTCCGGCGACCGGCGACTTTTCCGGTGACCGGCCGCCGTCGCCAGCAACTTTTCCGGCGAGACTCAGGCGAGGTTTTTTTTTTATTTTTTATTTTTTTGCTTTCTAAATATTTTTTCACAAAAACTTGTTAACACCTTTTTTCTACTAACTAGTTAACAGTATTTTTTTAACTGATAACTAGTTAACATCGTTTTTTGTTTGATAACTTGTTACCAAATTTTAACCTGATAACTAGTTAACAATGTTTTTTTATTGATAACTAGGTAACATGATTTTTTATTGATAACTAGTTAACATGGTTTTTAAACTGATAACTAGTTAACAATATTTTTTATTTGGTAACAATGTTTTTTATTGATAACTAGATAACACCTTTTTTTAGATAACTAGTTAACAAAAAGTTTAGTTGATAAGTAGTTATCAAAATTAGTTAACTAGTTAACACCTTTTTTCTGTTAACTAGGTGACAGTGTTTTTTAACTGATAACTAGTTAACATCGTGTTTTTGTGTGATAACTTGTTAACAGATTTTAACCTGATAACTAGTTAACGAATAATCATATAATCAAAATTTTAACGAGATTTTTTGTTAACAGGTTAACCAACCGAGTTAACTAGTTATCAAGTTGTTAACTAGTTAACCAACCGAGTTAACTAGTTAACATATCAAGTTGTTAACTAGTTAACTAATCGAGTTAACTTATTAACAAATTTTTTACTCGATAACAGTTATTTTTGTTAACTAGTTAACAATCCGAGTTAACTAGTTAACCAATCGAGTTAACTAGTTAACTTATCAAGTTGTTAACTAGTTAACCAACCGAGTTAACTAGTTAACTTATCAAGTTAACTATAAACTGTGAGTCATGAGTCGGCAAAAGTTCCAACAAGAAATGACAAAAAACACCTACTACAACACTACCAAAAGCGAGAACAAAACCAACATTCAACCCAAACAAATGCTAAAAACAATCAACATCATCATCATACAAAAATTCCAGAATCTTGAACTTGGACACGTGTTTTGAAGCCCCAATCTTCCTCATCTTCCTTAGACACGTGTTTTGAAGCTGCAGAAAATCAAAGGTCCATTTTTACAGCTACATCAGAAATGAATGCATGCAAACCCCACACTGAATCCAAAGCCAAACTTGACAAAAAAACAAGAAGAACCAAATTGATCATATGATCAGTATGAACTAATAAAATAGGAAGATCAATGAGTAAGAATAGGGTACAGAACTTTCTGGAGTGGGTGGAGTTGAATTGGTTGACGAGAGTAAGTTGAAGTCAGCGTATTTAGACCATCGAGGACAGGAAATCAACATCATTTCCCTTTTGGGAAACAGAGTACTCCTGCATTGCATCACAACCGCCACCATTTGATTTCCCCATCTCCATCTCTAACACCACCACCGCCACAATTACCGTTGACGTCTCCAATTCCAACGAAATTGAGATGAACATTGGGATCATCGTCAAGTCCAAGCAAGCAATTAACAGAAGCGGATTCAGAAAATCCTCTATTCAACAACCCTGCAATGCTCGAGAGTCCAGAGAGCGAGGTGCTGCGGTCGACAACGACAATTCCGGAGAAGAGGTTGGCGGCTGTGTTTTGGGGAAAAAGGATCGTGCCACAGTTTTCGAGGAGTAGGCGGCTAGAGGGAAACACATAAATAGAGGGAGTTGCGTCGGCGTGCTGGGATCGAAGGGGATTGCCAGCGTAGGTCCAGCCGACCTCGTATTTGAGGGAGAGAAGGAGAGAGAGGAAGATGAGGGTTGGAGGCCTTGGGCTCCGATACGGTGACGGAGGGGGAGCGTCGGCGGCTCCGTAGCGACGATGGGAGAGGACTCCGAGGCCTGACAGTGGTCGGTAAGAGTCGGCGACTGAGTTTAGAGGTGTTCCGGGAAGTGGGAGAAGACGGCGGAGTGTAGCCGGCGTCGAGGGAACTAATTGCAGCTCATTAGGGTTAGGTTATTTTTTCTAAAATGCCTATTCTACCCCTCCGTTGATTGGGGTTGGACCGGCCCAACCTTTAAAGGTTGGGTCCGGATCTTTTGCCATGGGGCTCAACTCAACAACTAGTTATGTAATTTAATAACCATCTACGGTAACAATCAACCATGGTCAATCAGCAACCAATAGAGAATATTAGATGACTGACAACCAATGGTTGATGGTTGTAAAATTTAATAAATAAGATTACAAATAAATCATTGTTGAAATACAACTATAATAAAATTTTACAATGTTGAAAATATCTAAATGTAGGAATAATATGAGGATTCACCTTGAGGATTTCTAATACACTTCCTATAAATGATAATTTTTTTCTTGCAAATGTATTAAATATTACAGTTTATGTATGTTTTCTAACTCCAAGTAAAATCTTGATTTTTTACTTTAAGAACAAAAATTAACTTATATTTTGCAGCTGAATGGCTAGGATTAGAGTATCAACCTCCTGTACTATCAATTAAAAAGAATGGAGTAAATCATAGTTTGGAAGGGCTAAATTACGCATCTGGCTCATCTGGAATTGTTGATTCTACTGGATCTGCCGATGTATGTAAGCCCATTTCATAACACACAAACTTACTCATTTTGAATTCTTCCTAATTAGTTTCAAACATACTCTTTTTGTGGTTTCATAAATTGCTTCTGAACTGGGAGAAAACTTGCCATTGAGAAAACAAATTGAGTTGTTCAGGAAGAACGTGGAAGATGATGATGAGAGAAAGCGATTATCCATGTCCATTTTCCTTTTCTCTATTGCTAGCAACGATTATTTCCTTCATCCAAACAAGAGTTATCTGCTCCAAAAACTTTGAAACATTCACTAATAATCTTTTGAGAAAGTTGGTAAATGAAATCAAGGTATTAATTATAACTTTTACCTATTGAGTTTATAGATTCAATAATCTAGCTTTTTATTAACGAGTTTTTAGCAAAAAAAGGGTAGACAAATTTCTTAACCAAACTAGTTAGGAAAAAATGATTTCTGAGATTACTTGGTTACATTTTTTCATACAAACTGATTACTCAGCTTTACTTTCTTTATATGATTGTTGTACGATTTGAAATTTTAATTATATTTTTTAGAAAATAATTATTCAAGTAGTGGTTTTCCAAATTACATAGTATAAGTTGCATTTCTGAATTATATGTCACTGATTTGTATATAATATGGTTAGGAAATTTAATATAGAATTGTAATGGGTCAACTGCAATTCAAAAGCTAATACAATTGCACCACAATTTTCAGAACATATATGTCATAGGAGGCAGAAAGTTTGTAATATCACAACTTTATCCATTTGGTTGTACACTAAAGATGACGAAATATGAGAAAACAACATCACCCAATCAAGAGTGTGTATACATGGGAGAAGATTTGGCAAATGTATTCAATTCCAACCTTGCTATTAAACTCAATGAACTCAGTGCAACATTGAAAGGATCAACTTTCATCACAATAAAAGTCTTTGATCTTGTCTCCAACTTGTTAGCAAATCCAACTCAATATGGTAATTTCTCTTCCTCTATCGTTTATTTTCCTTAATTCTTTTGTGTATAATATAATTTAGTTGGTTGTAATTACATAATCACACATTTATATTCAATAGTAGAATCCATTCCTTCGGTTATAGACGATTCAAATGTGATTTTAGGTCTCTTATATATATATATATATAATACTTTGGGGTGATGGAAATGTGCAGGAATCAAAGATATTAAACATCCATGTGCGGTGACAGATAGCTCTACCAAAGAACTTATATTTTATGTAAAGATAGGAATTCATATGCGTTGTTTGATCAAGTTCACCCCACTGAAGCTATTTATAGAAACATTGCAAGTCGTTGTCTGAATGGTACAGGTGTCTGCGCTCCAATAAACATCAAACAACTTGTTGATAAGAAATAAATTATTTATATTATCTTTATTTGTTACACGATAAAAATGTTACCATTTTTCAATCATGTCTATGTAATTCTGTTAAACATTATTAAAATTACTATAAATATACCTCAATACATTTTTATAGCATTTAATGTACTTTGATATTATCCATTTGACTATTAACCAACCAAATTGAACCCAAAATGTCAAATATGGAGTTGAACAATATCAAAACATGCATTAGCTTATGTAATATGTTGGAATTGTACTTGTGTTCCTATTTGCTTGCCGTAGAAAATAGTCAATTCGAAATGCAACACTTCATCTTTAATTGTTGTTCGAATATGGTTTCTTAGGTTAAGATGTGTGAATCCTAAATTATAAACCCACTGACAACATCCTCATAACAGCATAATTAGATTTTGAACATCACCATTATTAGTTCCGATATAATCTTGTATATGATTAGTATTCTTTTTATGCTCCTACTTAAGTACTTGTATTATGTTGGTGTCATTATAGGATTGTGTTTATCAAGGAGGGGTACATACTCGTACATTTCTTTGTTGAATTTGCTGAGTTAAACTGATTTTGTTTAAGTTAACCGAATTGGTCCTCTGGCCGAACCAAGAAGGGAAGTGTCTTTAATGCAGGAAATGAATCAGTGGGAGAGGATTGAATCTCCGGTCTTTACTCACACGAAAGAACAGAATGAGATTGAGCTCCGAGTGATCCCGCTATCGAAGATAATTGTGACAGAAATCAAGGTATGGATTGACAATAATCAAGCCATAAATCCAACCTTGATGAAGGAAGCAGAAGCGCTTAAATACCTTTGCTCAAAGATAAGAGACGGTAAGAAAAACGGTGGTTACGCTATTTCTCTGGGTTGTCACTCACAGTTGCAGTGAGGTTGTTTGATCAGTGGATCGGAAGTTCTTAAGCTGTGTTACATCAGCTGGATAACAGGATTTGTTTGTAATCCTGGGTTGGATCTCATTAATAAGATTGACTATCTCGAGTTCAACTCGAGCGTGGATGTAAGCAAGGTTATCTTGCTGAACCACGTTAGATTGGGTGTTGTGTGTGTTCCTCACTTCTATTTCTATTCCCATACGCTGAATCGATTTGAGCCTCGAGCTCTGGGATAAAGTGTGGTATCGATTTAGGGTTTTTGTATCGAACCCTAAATCCAGATTTCGACCCTTACTATTTATTTCTCTTTTCATATTTCGAATCGGGAAACTGAAACCTACTAACTCGCTATTTCATTTGGTACCAGAGCAGGTTCTCCGAGTCGAGCTCACTGCTGCCGGAGAGAATCATCGGACATGGCCGCTGCAGCTGGACATAGCGTTGAAGGTTTGTCTCATTCCAGGCCTCCCTGGTTCGACGGCTGCAATTACCAATTCTGGAAAAACCGATTGAAGGTTTTCTTCCAAGGTATGGATCTTAACGTATGGAAAATTGTCGAGAAAGGTGGAGTTGATTTAACTGGTAATGATGAAGAATGGGATGAGGATAAAAGAAAGAAAATACAATTGAATGCTAAAGCCTTGAACATTTTCTATTGTGCTTTGTGCAATGATGAATACAATCGTATATGTTCTTGTGAAACTGCAAATGAAGTTTGGACTACCTTAGAAACTACACATGAAGGTACTTCCAAGTTAAGGAAACTAAGATAAATGTTTTGATGCATGATTATGGGACATCTAGTGATGATGAAATTGAGTCAAATGAAGATGAGATCGCTTTCATGACTAAACAGTTTAGACAGTTCTTAAGAAATAAAAGAGATTTCTCAAAAGGTAAAGGCCAGACCTCTAAGGATAGGTTCCAGACAAAAACTAAAAGGGAAGAGAATAGGTTTACTGATCAAAATCAAGATGCTATTACTTGTTTTAAGTGTGGCAGACCAGGACATATAAGATCTGAATGTCCAAATAGAGAATATTCAAAAGAAAAAGCCTTTAAAGTGTCATGGAGTGATTCATAGTCTGATAATGAAGAAGCATACATGGAAGTCACTGATGATGAAGCTGAAGATTCGGACTCAAATGAGGTATGTTCAAACTCATCTCTTCAGTTTTCAAAAGAAGAAGTTATGAATGCCTATTTAAAATTGTCTGAATGTTTTCATAAATTGAAACTTGAAAACAATAAATTGAAATGCCTAATGAATGATCTAAATGTGTGTAAGATTGATCAAAGCAAGATTATTTATGAATGTGAAACTCATATCAATAGGCTTGAGATTGAAATTGATATTCTTAAAAGACAGAATTACTACTGGGGAAAAGCTAAAGCTACAAGGAACACATGGTTTCTTTACTGGAAGCCTAAAATAATCCTTAATTCATCCTATGTTTCTAGTAATCACTCAAAAAGGAATCATGTTTCAATTAAATTTCCTAGATGTGAGTACTGTTCTATGTCAGGACATGATAGCTATGATTGCACATTCTCTTTTTACAAACAGGTACCCAAGAAAATTTGGGTACCTAAGAAGACTAATCTTGTTTCCTGTGCAGAAGTTGTCAAGAGTTCAAACCGAATGGTACTTGGACAGTGGATGTTCCAATCATATGACTGGAGACAAAAGGAATTTCAGTTTTCTTGAAGAAAGAAAGGGAGGAAAAGTAACATTTGGAGATAATAATAAGAGCCGGATAATGGGCAAAGGTATCGTTGGGAATGCCACTGATCCAATTTTTCATAATGTTCTTTTTGTGCCAAATCTTAAGCATAATCTGTTATCTATTAGTCAACTCTGTGGCAATTCAAATCGTGTCATTTTTGAAGTTGACTTGTGTGTTGTTGAACGAATATCCGATGCAAAGTCTTATTTATTGGTAGTAGAAACATAAATGTTTACTCTATTAATATGAAAAATCAATTTGCCTTCAATGAAAAATGCTTTTCTGCAATTAAACCCTTTTTTGAACTTATCTGGCATAGAAAGCTAGGTCATATAAGCTCAACTCATATTGCTAAACTGTGTTCACTTAATATTGTAAGAGGTCTTCCAAATCTTAAAACTAATCAAGATTTTTTCTGTCAAGCATGTGTTCAAGGAAAACAAACTCGAACTTCTTTTAAAAACATTTCAGGAGTCTTTACTGATCATCCTCTTGAGTTGATACATATGGACCTGTTTGGTCCTACTAATGTGAGAAGTTTGGGTGGTAAAAGCTTTGCTTTTGTAATCATTGATGATTTTTCCCGCTTTACTTCGGTGTTTTTCCTTGCTAGAAAAGATGAATGTTTTCCTGTGTTTCAAACCTTTGTTAGGCAAATTTCTTTAACAACTCCTTTTCAAGTACAATCATTCGCAGTGATCATGGTGGTGAGTTCGTATCCACTGCCTTCACAGCGTTTTGTAAGTCCTTGGGAATCGTTCATACTTTTTCTTCTCCTCGAACTCCACAACAAAATGGAGTTGTGGAGAGAAAAAATCGCTCTCTTTTGGATCTTTCACGAACTATGCTGTTAGATCATCAAACTCCCAAGCACTTATGGGCATGCAGAAGCTGTTTCAACAGCATGCTATGTGCTTAATAGAACTCTTATTAGGAAACTTATGAACAAAACCCCCTACGAGTTGATTAAATCCAAGCCTCCTAATCTCAGTTACTTCCACCCTTTTGGGTGTCAGTATTTTGTTCTAAATACAACTCCTCAAAAAGGAAAGTTTGATGAAAGGTCAAACAAAGCTATCTTTCTCGGATACTCTCAATCTAGTAAAGCCTTTAGGGTCTTCAACTCTCCAACTTCCAAAGTTGAAGAGTCCATTCATGTGGTCTTTGACGACCATTTTCCTCCTTCAACACCATCAACAACTGAGGATGATGAATCTTTTTTGCTCTTTAGGTCTCCAGCAGAAACCAGCTCTGATGTGCAATCATCTTTCCTAAATGATCAAATTCAACCAAGTTCTTCTGAAGTATCACTTTCGGAAGCTGCTCCTTCACCTTCTACTCCCACTCCTACACCCGAACCTAGTTCAGAGCCAAATCCTCCTCCTCATATCACAAAAAGACATCCATCTAATCTTCTTATAGGTGGCCCAAATGATAGGTTAGTTACTAGATCCAAAAGACTTCATGACCACAAATGACTCTGCTCTTGTCTCAATCATTGAACCAACTTCTATTAAGGAATCCTTACAAGATGAAAGCTGGATTCTTGCTATGCAAGAAGAGCTTCATCAATTTGATAGGGCAGCGGTCTGGGATCTTGTTCCGGCCCCAACAGGGAAAACCATTATCGGCACAAAATGGGTATACTGGAACAAGACAAATGATAAAGGAGAGGTGGTTCGCAATATGGCCCGACTTGTCGCACAAGGATACAGCCAGCAAGAAGGGATTGACTTCGACGAAACCTTTGCACCAGTTGCAAGGTTAGAAGCAATCTGTATTCTCTGTGCTTTTGCAAGTCATCTGAGGTTCACTCTCTACCAGATGGATGTCAAAAGCGCCTTCCTTAATGGTGTCATTAAGGAAGAAGTCTTTGTTAGACAACCACCTGGCTTTGAAGATCTTCACTTTCCTCCATCTGTCTTTAAACTCAAAAAGGCTCTCTATGGGTTGAGACAAGCCCCACGAGCCTGGTACGATCGATTAACCTCTTTTCTTCTCTCCAAAGAATTTAAAAGAGGACAAGTCGATAACACACTCTTCATCAAAGTCCAGTCTTCTGACATTCTGCTTGTCCAAATCTATGTCGATGACATTATATTTGGATCCACAAGCCCTTCTCTTCGTCAAGAATTTGCAACTCTTATGACGAACTCTTTTGAAATGAGCATGATGGGGGAGATGAAATTCTTCATTGGACTTCAAGTCCAACAGTTACCATCTGGCATCTTCATTCATCAAGAAAATTACACTCAAAATCTTCTAACAAAATTCAACTTTGATAAAGCCAAACATGCTTCCACTCTTATGGCCACAACAACAAAACTTTCTACAGATGAGTCTGTTGATTCTACAGATCCAACTCACTTTAGAGCACTCATAGGTTCTTTACTCTATTTAACTGCCAGCCGACGGGATATCCTGTTTGTCGTCTGTCTGTGTGCTCGGTTTCAGGCTAATCCTAGGGCAACTCACCTCTCAGCTCTTAAAAGGGTAGTTCGGTATCTTCTTTACACAAAAGACTATGGTCTTTGGTATCCCTCTTTAGACTCGTTTGACCTTGTTGGATATAGCGACTCTGACTTCGCCGCCTCATCATTTGACAAAAAAAACACCACAGGGGTGTGTCAATTTCTCATCCCGTGTCTTGTTTCATGGTCAAGTAAAAAACAAGGCTCCGTGGCCCTTTCCACTGCTGAAGCCGAATATGTTGCAGCTGGTAGCTGTTCCACTCAAATCTTATGGATTCGGTCTCAACTTTCACACTATGAACTTACCCTTCAAACTACACCGCTTCTGTGTGACAACACAAGTGCGGTGAACATTACCAAAAACCCAGTTCATCATTCTCGTACCAAACACATCGATATAAAATTTCATTTCCTACGTGAACTTGTCTCCCAAGGAATTATTGATATTCAATTCATTCCTACACATCTCCAGCTTGCTGACATATTCACAAAATTAATTAAGGAAGATCAATTTGTTCAAATTAGACGAAATCTTGGCTTGATTTCAGGCATGGACCTTCCATCTTCTGCATAATTAATTTTGTACACTGAATCCAAACTTTTCCTTTTTCTTTCTCCTTTCCTTTCTCCCATCCTTCTGTCTCCCTTTAAATTTGTTTTTCTTTGAGTTCCTCATAACCAAACTTCTTTATCTTCTTCTCGACAAAACTTCTCTATCAACCGATGGCGGCTCGCTTGCTCTCCGAAGTGCGGACAGAGGTAGACAGACAATAGTACATTTGGAAATTCCGAATGCACCACTTACTTCCCTCTCTCCGACACTTTCCTCATGCCTTTGACAAATACGATATCAATGTCTACGAACCTTTTTTTAATCTCAGCTGGTCCAATCTTTTACCCTCCTGTACTCCCATTTGTTATCTAGGAATGTTCTATGCAAACATTCATGTTTCTTCTGTTGCTCCTCTTGAACTCGAAACACTGGTTTTAGGGCATTTCATTCGCCTCACACCTCAGCTTCTTTCACGTGTTCATGGTGGACGTTTCTACGGACACACGGTTCACAATGAGTTTCAACTGGCTCAAACCGGCTTCTCCATTTAAATGGCACTCTCCTAGTTGAACATCTTCGTTCCTTCCACTGTACGCCCAATACCAATTTGATATCTCAACACAAAGTACCAGGTTCTGTTTTTCTATATCACTCGTCACTTTTTGCCTCTTGAACTCACAATCTTTCCAATCTTCTGCCTCTTGATATTTGGATCCTCTACAATGCCTTCATCACTAAACATCCCATCAGCCTTCCACATCTTCAACTACAGGTGCTTCATGATGCTGCCTCAGCTTCATATACTGGAGCTCTTCCTCTTGGCTCATTTGTTACTTCCACTCTCAAATTACTCAATGTGGATCTCCATATCGCCACCCCTGATCCTCGAGTTCATTTGATTCTCCCTCAGCACATCCTTCGCAAACTTGATGTTGAAACTACCCCTCAACGTGTTAAGTTAGATATCTCCAAAGGGGGGAAAAAGGAATCTCTTTCTGTTGCTCCAAAGGTCAGATTGCCTTGAAATTGAATCTACTTGCATCATCAATCAAGGAGCGAAATGACTTGATTATTCCGACCAAATTACTGCTGGAATGCTCTCTTCACAAAGCAATCCAAAATTTCGTTCAAACACTCAAGTTTCGTGGTGATTGGGATATTGAAGACTTGCAGGCTCTGGAGCTTGGTGAAGACCAGCTTGCTAAAGATGTCA
Source organism: Linum lewisii (assembly GCA_034768395.1). Taxonomy (NCBI): domain Eukaryota; kingdom Viridiplantae; phylum Streptophyta; class Magnoliopsida; order Malpighiales; family Linaceae; genus Linum; species Linum lewisii. The sequence continues at coordinate 23,012,123 of CM068298.1, read as the reverse complement.
AGGAACTTAATCTTGGAAACCTATGAAAAGGGGCCGGAGAAGGACAATGCCTCAGACTATGAGAGCGATCCTGAAATTGAATTCTAGGAGTTGAATCATGCTGTGTTCTTTCTTTTGCTTGAATAAGTGTGCTGTGAACACTGTTATCTGTTCTTTTTGGATCTTGTTGAATGTCTGTCTGAGATTTCTCTCAGTTCTGTTTTTGAAAGAATTTGCTGAGTTAAACTGATTTTGCTCTTGGCCGAACCAAGAAGGGAAGTGTGTTTAATGCAGGAAATGAATCAGTGGGAGAGGATTGAATCTCCAGTCTTTACTCACACGAAAGAAAAGAATGAGATTGAGCTCCGAGTGATCCCGCTATCGAAGATAATTGTGACAGAAATCAAGGTCTGGATTGACAATAATCTAGCCACAAATCCAGCCTTGATGAAGGAAGCAGAAGCGCTTAAATACCTTGCTCGGAGATAAGAGACGGTAAGAAAAACGGTGGTTAAGCTGTTTCTCTGGGTTGTCACTCACAGTTGCAGTGAGGTTGTTTGATCAGTGGATCGAAAGTTCTTAAGCTGTGTTACATCAGCTGGATAACAAGATTTGTTTGTAATCCTGGGTTGGATCTCATTAATAAAATTGACTATCTCGAGTTCAACTCGAGCGTGGATGTAAGCAAGGTTATCTTGCTGAACCACGTTAAATTGGGTGTTGTGTGTGTTGCTCACTTCTATTTCTATTCCCATGCGCTGAATCGATTTGAGCCTCGAGCTCTGGGATAAAGTGGTATCGATTTAGGGTTTTCGTATCGAACCCTAAATCCAGATTTCGACCCTTACTATTCATTTCTCTTTTCATATTTCGAATCGGGGAACTGAAACCTACTAACTCGCTATTTCATTCTCAAACTTCACGATCATTTTCTCCTTGCAACTTGTTCTTCCTTCTCGTCTCCTTCTAGTTTTAACCAGTGTGTTGAGTTTTCCTTTGTTGTTCAGGTTGGTCTCCCTCTCTTTATTTCATCCTTGTTTGGTACATGCTAGGTTAATGTAGTATACATAATCTATTTTATTTCCCTTTCTTTCATTATTCCACTTGAGTTATGACCTAGCTGGAACCCCATTATTTCCTCCAAATTCTGAGTAAAAAGCAAAGACGTCTTCTAGTGTCTTGAAATAAAGGGTTCCAGGTTTCCTTATTGGTGGAATAATTTAATCTACACCTAACAAAAGAACAAAGTTTTTTAGTTTAACATGTTACTAGTTAAAATAACTGGTTACCAATTTAAATAATTGGTTATCTCAAGTGAGTAACCTATTATCTGCATGTGTAACTTATTACCCGTTCAGATAACTTGTTATTAGAAGGTGTAGCCTATTATTACATGATGAGGTAACTAGTTATCAGGATGTGTAACATGGTGCACGTTTTGATAACATGTTATCTAGATTTGTACCTTGTTTCTCAACTAGATAACATGTTGAGATAACAAGTTACTACTTCAGATAATTAATTACTAGTTTAGTAAACAAGTTACTAGTTGAATTTAGTTTCCATAATATATTTCACTTGTTCATTTTAGCTAGTAATTGCGAGAGAGCCATTATGGTGTTGGAAAACTAGTGTTGAAGAATATTTTAACGCTTGGATGGCAATTTGATCAAATGGTGAAGATTGGATGAGGGCACTTTAATAAACTCAAATGGGTAGCCCCGTCAAAAAAAATCTTATTTAATTCATATCTTTGGCATATGAACTCAGATTTGATTAATTTTTTAGCCAAATTATTAGTTTTTCAAAGACTATTTAAACAAGACTATGCATGATATGGTTTTGATGAGATATTTTTTTGATATCAAATATGTACATCAAATGTCTCAAAAGTAGTCATTTGTAGCTCTGGATAATTACACATACTTATAAGCAACTCAGATGTATGCATGGCCTATGAAAATGTATTGTAACAATAAGGTGAGAAAACATATTTATTGTTATCTCCAACGTACTTGTTTGTGAAACTCAAACATATATATTACTACATCAAACTTACTTATTAGCAACTCATATATATGTATAGTTCATGAAAATGCATTGTAGCAATAAGGCAAGAAAACATATTTATTCCTACCTCAAACGTACTCTAGGAACTCAAATGTATGTATCCCTATCTTTGAGGAATTGATCACTTCATGTTCACATCTACTTTTTCTGTTGGAATCACGTGAGACGAGACATAGTAATGCCACCTTCTAACACATATATGGTTATTAATGCAAACATAGAAATGATATATTGTATCGTAACGTAGTAATTGCGTCTCATGGCGTACTAATCACTCGAGGAAACATCAGAATAAGGGTGAAACATAGTAATGACACGTCATAACGTAGTGATTAGAGTGGAAAACATAGTGATGTCAAACTCCTCAAAAACATGAGTGACCCCCTCCCTCTCTAGAAAAAAAGTACGAATATTTGAAAGCTTTTGAATATTATCAATATTGGTCATTGGCGGAGGCAAGGTTATGAAAGGGGGTTCAGCTGAACCCCCTTGGTTGTTTGCAAACAATCATTGAATATATATGTAGCTGTAGTTGCAATTTGAACTAAGTTACAACCATATGCCAAACTTAATTTTCTGTTTAACTTTCCAAACGTTTGTATGTATAAACGTTTTTGTCATAATTCTATATATAATATATATGACTTAAACTTGAAAACATAATTCATAATAAATCAAAGCCATGTTGCTCTTTCTCCGTGAAACTATAGCAACATTTAATGGAAAATAAAAAACACCAACTACTATTCTGAAATAGTAAATGGTTAGGAAGTGTAGTATTTCGGAATCAGCAAGGTTTGATTAAAAAGCTGAATTGAAAAGAGTTTTAGGGTTTGATACGAGAACCCCAAAACTGAAAAACCCTCAAACTAGGTTTGCAGGGATCACTACGCTTTCAGTGAGTCGAGGACTAAATCAGAGCAATTGAGATCAAAATGGAAGAGATGGAGCACACGCACAATTTAACGTGGTTCGACAAGGGTTTCTTGTCTACATCCACGCTCGAGCAGAGCTCAAGAAGTCTATCTTATTACAGATAAGAAACACTTCACCCCAAGGCTTACAACCCAAGCCTTGGTGAATAACCAGCACACAACTTGAACAAGGATCAGAAACCTCACAACACCAGTGAGTGACAAAGCCAGGATCGAGTATACCTTGATGCTAAATTGCCTGGTCAGAACAGAATTTTTAAAATCACACTTGTAGTTTGTAGCCTTGATTGCATGAAAATGACCAAATCCGACTAGCAAACCAACTGTGAACTTTTGATCCATTGCACGTAACTTGCAATTTTAATTCTTTCTGAGTGGTTTTCTGTTTACTTGAATGAGTTAGAATTTGCATGAGACCTACTCGAGACCACACGACGACACGAGTTCTAGAAGGATAGGGGCACCTAGATTCAGCTACTAAGCCAGATAGCCTACCAAACGATAAATCCACTAGGTTTAGACCCTTGAGCTTGGCCTGTTCTTTCGGTTCGATAATACATTACAACCATTTCCCATTTCCTTCATTCCTCGTTGATCCCCTGTGGTTGTAGTTCTAGATTGACCTACCGGAAGTCGGTTTGTGGTAACCTGCCTATAGCCATTAAACAGGTGGTCTTAGCTAATATGTCCAGACGTGTAAACCCCTCTAGCAACTAAAAGAAAATCGGCACAAAAGAAAAAAAAGTGAAGTAAGAAAAGAAGAAAATTTCGAAAAAATGAAGAAAAGAAAAATCAGAAAAAGTTCAAAGTTTAGTTCAATAAAACGATCTTCTCCCTACAAATGGAAGAACGAAGCCAAAAGAAAAGTTCAAAAGAAAGAAAAGAAAAATCGTGTAAAGAAAAAGAATAAGTGCTAGGTTGCTTGAGGGTATCATAGGACGAGCGTTCATCATTCCACCCGTGTTTGGTTAGACGGTAGGAAGCCATAGATTAGATTCGAGGGAAGTTAGTCGAAAGCTACACCGCACAAAGCCACCATCATTCATTCCCATCATCCATCTCATTATAAACCCGAGTAGTGTAGATTTCATTACGGTCCTAGCAGGGAAGTCCTTCTTGACTAGATACTCGTGTTGTCACAGTGGTGGAGATGTGATCGAAATGCAAACCTATGAAAGAATTCGGTAACAGAAAATGATCGAGAGCAGAAACACTTCCCTAAACACAGAGAGTGAGAGTTCCCATTGTACTATATATACCCTGTGTGAGGAGTCTGGTCGGTCAGGTCAAATTCGTGCATAATTGGTTGCTAATTACTTGTCGTGTGCAGTTTATTAGTGAGACCAGGTAGTTTGGCTGATCTGTATGCATGTTAGGTTTCTTGCTCTAGGATCGATCTGTCTAATAATTCATTGTGTTTGATTGAGCTCCAATTTAATCGATCTTATCATTTATGAACATGAGCGTTTCTATTCAGTTTGCTTGAGGACAAGCAAAAGCTTAAGTGTGGGGTATTTGATGACACTCGATTTGACGTGATTATCAGCCTCATTTAAGCAACATTTCTTTGCTTAAGACATGGTTTTTAGGGTAGAACAACGAATATTCAATCGATTGCCCTATCTCGTGCCATTTGTGTTACCTTGGCCCGTTTCGGGTCTATTTGATGGTTTTCTAGTGTTTTTATGTTAGCACAGGTTTTTGCCGTCAAATAGAGTAGCCATGGACGTGTCTAAGGCGTTGGAACCTCGAGGAATCAAACCGGAATTGATCAAAGGGGCCAGTCAAAGTCAAACAAAATCCTGCCTGAGTACAAAGAGATTTTCGCCGAAAATATCTTATTGATTTCGGCGAAAATAACATCACACATCGACTGCCGCCAAGTGAAGAATGACTTCGGCGAAAACATTGGGTTCTTCGGACCGAAAATACAAGGCAGAGAAAGTACTCCCATTCACAAAGGAATTTTCGCCGAAAATTCCTTAAGAATTTCGGCGAAATTAATAAGAGGAATCCGGCTGATTAGGGTTAAGTATAAATACTTAACCCGGCGGCCCAAATAAATAGACAATCATAATTTACAAAACACAACTTTTCGAGATCAGAATCCTCTGAAGTTCTTGAGCGAAGAGTTGGAGTTCGAAGAGCCGGATAGAGATCGTGACGCCATCCCTTCCATCTCGGAGAACCAGAGCTAGGAGTGTTATCTATCGAAGATCGGAGTCTGTCAGAGTCGTCTAAATTAGGATTTTCAGATTCTTTTCTGTTCTTCCCTTGAATGATGAACTCTTTCTTTGTCTTTGTTTCTTTTGTAATGATCATGAGTAGCTAAACTCTTTAGAGCTTAGACTAGATGAACCCTAAGTGACCCAGGGCTTTAAAGCGGTCACGGATCGGCGGTGATTACATTCGAAATTCAATCAGTTCTTTTTCATGTTTTATTCGTTCTTCATTGTTCATGTTTCTTGTCTGGATTGATCACCTAGATTAGATTTTGGTTAAGCTAAGGATAGAAGCGAACGCTCGCCTTACTTTAGAACATCGAATTAAACAATTAACCTTATAATTGGAGCGTGCCTTTCGTAGGAACCGGTTAGGGTTAATTCACTGCAAGAGTAACTCATAAATCATTAGTAATCACACCAATTAAATAAGTCGTTGCGAGAGGCGACCGTACCCGGGCGGCTAGTTAATCTTGGTAGTTAGAATGGATAGAGCGAACGTTCGCCGGTCTTAAACCTAAGGGTAAGGAGTTATGGTGGTGTCTTAGTAATTGATTGAATGAGAATCGAAATCCGCTGATCTATTGATTGCCAATGCTCTGGGGAACGAAGGGGGATTCAAAGTCTAAGTTCGTCTGTCATTCTTGTTTTCAAACCCTAATTCCCAATCTGCTTTAGTTTAATCTTTTTAATTTTTCTGCATTTCTTAGAAATAGAAGTCGTGGAACTCACACCACGCACAACGTGTTTTCCTTCGAGTATTTTGCTAGTTCTGAAGTAACCAATCGTAGAAAGCCCTTGGAATACGATCTGCTATACGCTTTTTCTTAGCATTAGTAGTTTTTATTTGGCTGAACCCGTCCGAACAACGACCGGCGGTTCACCAAATTGGCGCCGTTGCCGGGGACCTTCTTTTGATTGTTCGAAAGAAGAACTGGCAATTTATTCTTCTATTTTCCATCTTTCATTTTTCCACCCACTTCGATTTTACACTGGTTTTGTTTGTCTTTGTTATCTGTAGGTTTACAGGTGTATGCCTCACCGTCCTTGGACTCGCTCTCAAACCGAACAGGCCAAGAGTACAGGGAGACCAGGCAGTTCTGCTACACCTTTACGATCACAAATTCTGAAGAAAGGCAGATCCAATCCATTCATCACTCCGATCAAGATCGAGGAACCGAAGGAGAGTTCCTCATCTCCATCTTCACCGACACCTTCATCCGCTTCATACACCGAGTCACTTTCCACCTCCTCCATCTCCTACCATGGACGATAGATTACCACCAAATGGTGATCAACCACCGCCGCCGCCCCCACCTGCACAGAAGAGTCTAGCAGACTATAACAAGCCGAGCGCGACTAGCGTTCGATCTGCCATTGCCGTTCCGCGCATTGAAGGAGATCCTGACTATGAGATCAAGATTCCATTCTTGACAATGATCTCTAGGGATTTACAGTTTGAAGGCAGGCCCGTAGACAATCCGTGCACTCATCTTGCAGACTTCCTTGATCTCTGCAGTACTTTTAAGAGCGGGAACCTCGACAAGAACACTCTTTGTCTGAGAGCTTTTCCGTTCTCGCTAAAAGGCGCTGCTAAGAGGTGGCTTACTGGCAAACCACCTGGCTACTACACTAACTGGGATACTATGGCTCAGGACTTCGTTGAAGAATACTTCCCTCCAGCCAGAACAACCGCCATCAAGGACAGCATCGCCAGATTCTCCCAGAAAGAAGGAGAAAGCTTGTATGATACTTGGAATCGTTTCCAAGAACTTCTCTACACCTGCCCTCATCACGGATTCGAGCAGAGGCAGTTAGCTGAAATCTTCTCTCGAGGACTTCGAGAAGAATCCGCCAAGTGGGTCAATTCTCTAGCTGAAGGGGATTGCACTACACTCACTCCTGAAGCTGCTCTTCTTCACTTCGCAAACTGTGCTTCCAAGTCAAGAAACTGGGAGCGACAATCTGAAGGATCAAGGAGCAAGCTAGATCTTGAAGCAGCTATCAAGGCAAAGGTAGAGAAGCATTTGAAGAAGTCTACCACACCGATCAAGCCGCCTGCAGCTTCTATCTATGTTGCTGATTGCGAGTGGTGTGAAGTTTGCGCACATAACGGAGGCCGTTGTCAGAATTTTGGTAAGGCAGAAGTCTGGTCTACCGAAGAGGTAAATTTCATCCAACAAGGCTTCGTTACTAATCAGAATGGTTATGCTGGTTACCGTAACTTTAGACAGCAAGGGAACTATCAGGACAGAGCTCCCTACAATGCTGGCGCCAATCATAACCAGAACCAGAATAACCGCCCGGCTGGTCCAGCTCAGGATCAGAAGCCTAACCATCCGCCGGCAGGTGTCTGCCAGCCGCCGCATCGCAATTCGGGTAATTATGGAACTAGTCCTGGCAATCGCCAGAATCAATATCTTAACAATACCTATCCAGGTCAGCAGCATCAGAGAGATAACAATGTCAGTGACCTGGATAAGAAGCTCAGCTAGATCATCACAAGACTCGATGATCATGACAGTCAGTTCAAGGCTCAAGCTCTTCTCAATCAAGAACAGATAGCATCGGGACAAAAAATTGAGCAAGCCGTGAACAACATCTCGAGCATGCTAGCATCTGGTCGACCATTTGGCCAGCTTCCAAGCTAGACAGAGCCAAATCTGAGAAAAGAACAGGCTAAAATGGTAACTGCTCGAAAACTTCCAAACCTAATTACCGATGCTTGTTCTGTCTGACGCAGGATCGCTGAAACTCCGGAAGAAGAAGAAGAAGAAGAACAGGAACCGGCGCCTAAGGAGGATCCTCCTCTTGCACCGTACGTTGTGAAGCCTCCCTTTCCTAGAGGATTACTGCCAAATGCAAGGATCGAGACTGGCATGAAGGGGAACAAGGAAGGATACCCTGACATTCGTGTTAAGAAACCTGTTTCTCCATATCCAGCTAAGTTATCTGATCCTAGTTCTTTTACTTTGCCTTTGGTAATCAATGATGTAGAGATTGAACGTTGCTTAGTTGATCTAGGAGCATCTGTTAATGTCATGCCTGTGAGTCTATATGAAAAGTTAAACCTAGGAGAACTTGAACCGCCTAGTATGCAACTCGTCTTTGCTGATAGATCACTCAAAACCCCTAAGGGAGAGATTAAAGACGTTGTCACTAAATGTGGTCCGTTCACGTTCTTAGCTGACTCTGTGATTATGGATACCAGTACAGATGATGCTACCATTCTCATAGGTCAACCTTTTATGGCTACTACTGGAATGAATATTAACGTTCCAAATGGTTCTTTGACTTTAAGAGTTGGTAAAGAAACGAAAACTTTCCGTCTTAAAGATGGTATGAAATATGACTCTAGGAATGAAGAATCTCACTGCCTAGCTGTTGAAACTGTGGGGTTGACTCCGGTCAACTTCGTTACTAATGCTTCTTCTAGTGTCTCTAGATCAGTTGTTGCTGCAGGCATTGAACATGTTATTAAGAAGAAGCCAGAAACTACGGTTCAGAAGCCGCTTAAGAAGAAGAAGAAGGAACTGCAATCCTCTTCTAAGCCACCGAGCGCTAAACCAAGCAGACCTCGAGGAAAGAACAAGAAGACGAAGACCCAAATGGTCTGGAGGCCAAAAATTCCGCCGTCTTCCACCGAGCCAGCTGCACCACCTATTAGTTCCGAGAAACCAGGGCCGGAACAAGTATGGAGGGAGAAGCCGAAAGCGTCTCTTAAGGAAGTACTAACGATCACCGATCCTGGTGATAACAAGCCGAAGATTGAAGGTAAGAAGAAGCCGACAGTCCTCATTCCTTCCATCGTCACACTTAAGAAGGATGATCTCTCCAGAGAACTGTTCGGACCGTTCACGTTCGTCGATCATCTTCCCGATGGACGTACCAAGCTACTACATGCGAACGGGAAGAGATTCACGCTTACCGGAGAAGTCCCGAAGCTGTACTTCATGAACTCCGACGCGAGCGTGAAGGAGAATCTAAGTTGGGATGTCTCCTAATACCGTCCAGGTATCGTCCAGCTCAAGGACGTTAATAAAAGAGCGCTTCGTGGGAGGCAACCCACGGCTAGAGTCTGTTTTAATTTTTGTTGAACTTGGTATTTTAGAGTCGGTTCGGGAGAGCCAAAAGTGTCAGTTTGTTTGATTTATTATTTTTCGTATAGAGTCTGCATGTCATAGAGTCAGTAGCAAATTGATTGAGGTCGTTCTGATTTTTGTGGATTTAACTGTGATTTTCTGAAGTTAGCCGGATTTACGAAAATATTTAAAACCCGAACAGTTCAAAATTTTCGGCGAAACCACCCTTGTTTTCGGCGAAACCGATTTTTGATTTTCGAACTCAATCTCCCTGTTCATTGTTTTCGGTTCGAAAAGTCTCTTGTTTTCGGCGAAACCATTTTAACTGAAATTTTCGGCGAAACTGTACTGTTATTTTCGGCGAAACCGCTTTCAAAAATCCGGCAGTCCGTTTTAACTGAAATTTTCGGCGAAAACACCCTTTTATTTTCGCCAAAAATAATTTTGAAAATCACCCAACTATTCCTTTAAAATCCGGTTTTCGTTCCTCTCTCTCCTTCACTCATTTTCGAACCAAAGCACCCGAAAACCTCCCCTATTCGTTTTAAAATCACCGACCAGCCCCCATTCTAAATCCGACCGTCGCCGCCGTAACCCGCCGCCGCCACTCCCTTCCCCTCCCTTTTCCGAACACAACGAGCCCTAGGACAGCCGAATCGGAGCTTTGCAGCTCCAGTTCGCCGAAAACCTAGTTTTCAACGTTTTTCACCGATTCCTCCCAACCCGTTCATTTTTAGCAGTCATGGCTTCAAGGAACACCACTTATGAGCGCAGGACTAAGGCGCGACTTGATGACGCCTCGAGCTCAGGAGCTGCCGCTCCCGTCACACCTGCCGTTCTGGGTCCACCACCTGCACTCCCTCGCCGGGCTGGATACCATCCCACCATCGCCCGTCTACCGGATTTCTATTTCGAGTGCTTCCAGAAGATTCAGCACATCCGTGGAGCTGACGTGCGTCCTCTCCCATGGAGTCCCTGCACGATCACGATGAGGACTACCACCGGAACGTGCATGACGCCTTAGCACCGGCTGGCCTCCTCGAGCTGACCACCATCGCCGCCGAGTTCCCAGACATTGCCCTCCAGGAGTTCTGGGCAACCTTTGATCTGGATGAGCACAAGAGGAAGCAGCGCCAGAAGGTGGTCACCTTCTATCTTGGTGGGGTGTACAGGCAGCTCACCTACGATGAGTTTGCCGCTCATCTCGGCATCCCCTACGAGCACTATCACGATCATCACCTGGGCTGGGGCGAGGAGGATGACGACGAGGAGTACCACGCGCTCTGGAGCCACATGACAGGCGTACCAGGCAATCACCTTGGGGTGAGCAACTCAGTTAAGTCTCTCTATCACCCGCTCTATAAATTTATTCATATAGTTTGGCGGAGGTCACTTTTATATGTCCGAGACAAGGATCGCCACCATATCCTCAAGGAGGAGCTCATGCTTCTCCGAGCCATCCGAGAGAGCTAAACTCTCCACCCCGGTTGGGTACTGGCTCGCATCTTCCGCCAGAAGACCAGGAGGAAGACGCCACCTCGCAAACTCTTGGGGGGCAACTTCATAGGACAGCTCATCCTCTCCTTCCGCATCAGCCATGAGTATGGCCCGCACATTCCACGACACCCAGTTAGGACCGTTGGAGGAGACTTGGCGGTTGAGTACGACTTAGAACTCGACCTCAGTCAGGGACGAAGCCAGGAATTTCTTATTCTGGGGGCCAAAAGAATAAGTTGCTTGATTAAAATTTTATATATAAAAATTATTATTATTTTAATCTTACACAAAATTCTTTAAAACAGTAAAATCATTTAAACAGTGTCTAACTAATTTAAACAGTAAAATCACTTCGGTACCCGTGGGTATCGGTACCCTAGCTAGTATAAAAATTCACATTTCTATACTTTAAAACTCAAATAATGAGTCATAAACCTATTGCAATAAACCCTGAGTGCTACTTAATAATGCTAACCCCATAAACACTAAATCTTAACACTCAAACACTATATTATACACTCAAAACTCTAAATCGTATTCCAAATCTTAACCCTCAAATCGTATTCCAAATCTTAACCCTCAAATCGTATTCCAAATCTTAACCCTCAAATCCTAACCCTCAAATCGTATTCCAAATCTTAACCCTCAAATCGTATACACTCAGGGTTTATTAGAAACTATTTATGGATAGAATATAAAGAAAAATTTATTTATATTTTTCTATAATGGTTAAGTTATGAATTATTTTTCCTTTTTATTGAAAATTTAAAATTAACCAATGAAAAGCAGAAAAGTTACGTAAAAAAATATGAAAAAGTTAAACACAATTACTCTTCATAGTTGATAGCCTGAACCGTTGGTGGAGCATGCACCAAAGAAAAATAATGAAAATTCTAAAGAAAAGTAGCTATATTGCTGTTTGGGGGACTCGAACACACAACATCCTGATTATATTACAGCATCTAAGCCAACACTGCCATAACAAATTGTTGTAGGGGCCATGGCCCCCTTACTATACAACGTAGCTCCGCCCCTGACCTCAGTCCCCATGTAGCAGCTGATCCTCCACTCCAGCCTGTGGTCGAGTCGGAGGAAGAAGATGATGCTGAGGAGCAGCAGCCGCAGCCGCCGCCTGAGTTTCATGATTATATACCCTCGCCACACCATCAGGCAGGGTACATCCATCAGTCGCCGCCGCACATTCCCGATCCATATCCGGCGCCTACTCATCAGCCCCGACATCACCCCGCGGATGTTGGAGAGTTATACGAGCGACTGCAGGAGTGGCGCATCACCGACAACGCCACTCAAGAGGCGCGGTGGACTATTATGCAGCAACATATGCGCCGCGCCGACCGGCGATATGAGGCACAGATGGCGTGGCAACGCCAGCTCGGCGAATTTCTCCACTTTCCACCTCCCGGCTCACCGGACCAGCAGTGATCGGGTTGTATTCCTTTTCTGGTGTCTTCTTTTTTATTTATTCTTTTCAGATTTCGGTCCAACTTTTTTCTGTGTGGATTCGGGACACTTGTCCCGGTTTCCTTTTTATGTTTCATTTGTTTTTGTTTTGTAGGCAGTAGGGAGACTCCCTTTGCTTCAGGTTCTGTTACACTTCCCTCCGCTCCAAGGATCCGTGCTCACCCTCTGAAATCAACTGTCCTCATCCAGGTTCTTCCATTCCACTCTGAACTCTAGAATTAGTCCTGTGAGGACACAGTCCGATTTAAGTGTGGGGTAGGATGCTAGAGAACCTTGCATGAACTTGATTGCCCTTGATTGTGTTTTATGTGTGCCTCGTGGTTCCATTCCAGTCTCTCTAGCATTAGAATGGCTCAGTTCTTGATTTTTGATGTTAAGTTGTTGTTCAAACTTTCATAATGATGCTTAGACTGCTTAACCTAGAACTTGAGAACCAACTTGTATACCTTGATGCTAAATTTCCTGGTCAGAACAGAATTTTTAAAATCACACTTGTAGTTTGTAGCCTTGATTGCATGAAAATGACCAAATCCGACTAGCAAACAAACTGTGAACTTTTGATCCATTGCACGTAACTTGCAATTTTAATTCTTTCTGAGTGGTTTTCTGTTTACTTGAATGAGTTAGAATTTGCATGAGACCTACTCGAGACCACACGACGACACGAGTTCTAGAAGGATAGGGGCACCTAGATTCAGCTACTAAGCCAGATAGCCTACCAAACGATAAATCCACTAGGTTTAGACCCTTGAGCTTGGCCTGTTCTTTTGGTTCGATAATACATTACAGCCATTTCCCATTTCTTTCATTCCCCGTTGATCCCCTGTGGTTGTAGTTCTAGATTGACCTACCGGAAGTCGGTTTGTGGTAACCTTCCTATAGCCATTAAACAGGTGGTCTTAGCTAATATGTCCAGACGTGTAAACCCCTCTAGCAACTAAAAGAAAATCGGCACAAAAGAAAAAAAAAGTGAAGTAAGAAAAGAAGAAAATTTCAAAAAAATGAAGAAAAGAAAAATCAAAAAAAGTTCAAAGTTTAGTTCAATAAAACGATCTTCTCCCTACAAATGGAAGAACGAAGCCAAAAGAAAAGTTCAAAAGAAAGAAAAGAAAAATCGTGTAAAGAAAAAGAATAAGTGCTAGGTTGCTTGAGGGTATCATAGGACGAGCGTTCATCATTCCACCCGTGTTTGGTTAGACGGTAGGAAGCCATAAATTAGATTCGAGGGAAGTTAGTCGAAAGCTACACCGCACAAAGCCACCATCATTCATTCCCATCATCCATCTCATTATAAACACGAGTAGTGTAGATTTCATTACGGTCCTAGCAGGGAAGTCCTTCTTGACTAGATACTCGTGTTGTCACAGTGGTGGAGATGTGGTCGAAATGCAAACCTATGAAAGAATTCGGTAACAGAAAATGATCGAGAGCAGAAACACTTCCCTAAACACAGAGAGTGAGAGTTCCCATTGTACTATATATACCCTGTGTGAGGAGTCTGGTCGGTCAGGTCAAATTCGTGCATAATTGGTTGCTAATTACTTGTCGTGTGCAGTTTATTAGTGAGACCAGGTAGTTTGGCTGATCTGTATGCATGTTAGGTTTCTTGCTCTAGGATCGATCTGTCTAATAATTCATTGTGTTTGATTGAGCTCCAATTTAATCGATCTTATCATTTATGAACATGAGCGTTTCTATTCAGTTTGCTTGAGGACAAGCAAAAGCTTAAGTGTGGGGTATTTGATGACACTCGATTTGACGTGATTATCAGCCTCATTTAAGCGACATTTCTTTGCTTAAGACATGGTTTTTAGGGTAGAATAACGAATATTCAATCAATTGCCCTATCTCGTGCCATTTGTGTTACCTTGGCCCGTTTCAGGTCTATTTGATGGTTTTCTAGTGTTTTTATGTTAGCACAGGTTTTTGCCGTCAAATAGAGTAGCCATGGACGTGTCTAAGGCGTTGGAACCTCGAGGAATCAAACCGGAATTGATCAAAGGGGCCAGTCAAAGTCAAACAAAATCCTGCCCGAGTACGAAGAGATTTTTGCCGAAAATATCTTATTGATTTCGGCGAAAATAACATCACACATCGACTGCCGCCAAGTGAAGAATGACTTCGGCGAAAACATTGGGTTCTTCGGACCGAAAATACAAGGCAGAGAAAGTACTCCCATTCACAAAGGAATTTTCGCCGAAAATTCCTTAAGAATTTCGGCGAAATTAATAAGAGGAATCCGGCTGATTAGGGTTAAGTATAAATACTTAACCCGGCGGCCCAAATAAATAGACAATCATAATTTACAAAACACAACTTTTCGAGATCAGAATCCTCTGAAGTTCTGGAGCGAAGAGTTGGAGTTCGAAGAGCCGGATAGAGATTGTGACGCCATCCCTTCCATCTCGGAGAACCGGAGCTAGGAGTGTTATCTACCGAAGATTGGAGTCTGTCAGAGTCGTCTAAATTAGGTTTTTCATATTCTTTTCTGTTCTTCCCTTGAATGATGAACTCTTTCTTTATCTTTGTTTCTTTTGTAATGATCATGAGTAGCTAAACTCTTTAGAGCTTAGACTAGATGACCCTAAGTGACCCAGGGCTTTAAAGCGGTCACGGATCGGCGGTGATTAGATTCGAAATTCAATCAGTTCTTTTTCATGTTTGATTCGTTCTTCATTATTCATGTTTCTTGTATGGATTGATCACCTAGATTAGATTCTGGTTAAGCTAAGGATAGAAGCGAACGCTCGCCTTACTTTAGAACATCGAATTAAACAATTAACCTTATAATTGGAGCGTGCCTTTCGTAGGAACTAGTTAGGGTTAATTCACTGCAAGAGTAACTCATAAATCATTAGTAATCACACCAATTAATTAAGTCGTTGCGAGAGGCGACCGTACCCGGGCGGCTAGTTAATCTTGGTAGTTAGAACGGATAGAGCGAACGTTCGCCGGTCTTAAACCTAAGGGTAAGGAGTTATGGTGGTGTCTTAGTAATTGATTGAATGAGAATCGAAATCCGCTGATCTGTTGATTGCCAATGCTCTGGGGAACAAGGGGGATTCAAAGTCTAAGTTCGTCTGTCATTCTTGTTTTCAAACCCTAATTCCCAATCTGCTTTAGTTTAATCTTTTTAATTTTTCTGCATTTCTTAGAAATAGAAGTCGTGGAACTCACACCACGCACAACGTGTTTTCCTTCGAGTATTTTGCTAGTTCTGAAGTAACCAATCATAGAAAGCCCTTGGAATACGATCTGCTATACGCTTTTTCTTAGCATTAGTAGTTTTTATTTCGCTGAACCCGTCCGAACAACGACCGGGCGGTTCACCATGTATAAAAAGGCGATGTTCTCAATCAGACTCGATTCACCGGCTTAATCTCTGACGTGATTCGATCTGATGATCGATACGCCTGAGGCTTGATCTCCGCCTCCATTCTTCCAGTCGAATCTCTTTGCTTCTTTGGAACGCGACTTTCCTTTTTCTGTTTTGACAGTCAATCCCTGCAAACAGATAAAACAAATACCCTTCTTGGATTGACCCATCCGGACGGACCAAAGAGGGTTGTGACTAAATCGAAAAAGGACTCCATTAACTCAACAATCTCCCCCTAAGTTGGATATCTCCAATTTAAGAGGAAACACGAAAATCAGAATACTTCATAAGTTCAGAACACAAACAAAGAAATCACAGACAAACGTTCATTTGAAACAAAGAAAGGCAAAGCACATCATTGTGTTCTCAGCTCACTTATTTTAAACAAAGAAGAAAACAACACAGTTTATGATGAAGACATTTATTCCCTTGAGCTCAATTTCAGGATCGCTCTCGTAGTCCGAGGCATTGTCCTTCTCCGGTCCCTTTTCATATGTCTCCAAGATTAGCTCCTTGACATCCTTTGCAAGCTGGTCTTTACCGAGTTCCAAAGTCTGTAGGTCCTCAATCTCCCAATCGCCACGAACTTGAGAGCGTCAACAAAATTCAGTATTGCTTTGTGAAGGGAACCTTCCAGCAGTACTTTAGGAGGAATGGTCCAGTCATTTCTCTCCTTGATTGAGGATGCAAGCAGATTGAGCTTCAAGGAGATTTACCCTTTGGAGCAACAGAGAGAAGTTCCTGGTTCTCCCCTTGGAGATATCCGACTTGACACGTTAAGGAGCCGTTTCAACATCAAGTTTGCGTAGTATATGTTGAGGACGAATCAAATAAACGTGAGGGTCTGGTGTGGCAATCTGGAGATCCACGTTTAGAGTTTGAAGAATCAAAGTGACAAACGAACCTAAGAAGAGCTCCAGCAAATGAAGTCGATGCAGCATCAGCGAGAACCTGAAGTTGAAGATGAGGAAGACTAATAGGATGTTTGGTGATGAAAGCATTGTAGAGGATCCAAATGTCAAGTGGAAAAAGCGACTTGAGATGATGAGTTCGGGGCAAAAAATGGCGAGTGATGTAGAAGAAAAGAATGTGAAATCTTGTATTGAGATAACAAATTGGGATAGGGCGGACATCAGGAGGTACACAAATGTTAAGATGAGAGAGGGCCATTTGAATATTAAAACCTGATTGAGCAAGTTGGTGTTCATTGTGAATCTGATGGCCATATAGACCCACCATGAACACGAGATAGAAGTTGAGGTGTGAGGCGAATGAAATGCCCAGGACCTGAGTCTGGAGTTCCAGCGGAGAAGCAGAGGAGACCCTGATATTTGAATAAAACATACGTACAGGATCCGAAAAATACAGTGGAGTTGAAGTGGGAATGAGATTTGACCAGCCAAGACAAAGAGAGGTTCATAAACATTGATACCATATTTTTCAAAGGCATGAGGGAAGTGACGGAGAGATGGAAGCAAGGGACGAGTACTGAACTTCCGGATGTACCATTGTCGGTCTGCATCTGACCTAAACACGAGTCCATTAATTTCGGATACAAGACGTGCCGCCATAGTAGACAAGGAAGTGCAGAGGGGTTTGTGCGAGAGAAAGAGTGATAAATCAAGAGAAGAATGAGAAAAAAGACATGAAAAAAGGAAGGAACTTGAAAAGGCAAGTCAATCAGTCAAGGAGAATCAAGTTGTAGAAGATGGAAGGTCCATCTTCGATATAATACCAAGATTTCGGCGGATTTGAATGAATTGATCTTCCTTGATAGGTTTTGTGAAAATGTCGGCCAGCTGTAAATGAGTTGGAATGAATTGGATCTCAATAACTCCTTGAGAAAATGAAACTAATATCGATGTGTTCGTTCTAGAGTGATGGACAGGGTTTTTGGCAATGTTAATGGCACAGTGTTATCACACAAAAGTGCAGTAGAGTTAAGCTCAAGGCCATAGTCAGTAAGCTGAGACGGATCCACATAATTTGGATGGAGCAACTCCCTGCAGCTACATATTCTACTTCAGCAGTTGATAGAGCCACAAATCCTTGTTTTTTACTTGACCAGGAGACAAGAGAAGGTCCAAGGAATTGACATGCCCCAGTCGTACTTTTTTTATCAATGTTGAACCAGCAAAGTCCGAGTCGCTGTACCCCACAAGATCAAATGACTCAGAGGAAGGGTACCAAAGACCGTAGTCTTTGGTTGAAAGAAGATAGCGAATGATCCTTTTAAGAGCAGACAGATGACTTGAACGAGGATCTGCTTGAAAGCGTGCACAGAGGCAGACTGCAAAGAGAATGTCTGGCTGGCTGGCAGTTAAGTACAGTAAGGAGGCAATAAGAGCTATGAACTGAGTTTGATTTGCAGGTTCCCCTGATTCATCTTTGACAAGTTTGGTAGTGGTTGCCATAAGAGTTGGTGCGGGTTTAGCCTTGTCGAAACTAAATTTTGTAAGTAGGGTTTGGATGTAATTAGATTGATGGATAAAGATGCCAGAAGAGAGTTGTTGAACTTGTAAACCAAGAAAATACTTCATTTCACCCATCATACTCATTTCGAAAGAGTCTGTCATTAAATTTGCAAATTCTTGGCGAAGTGATGTACTTGTTGATCCAAATATAATGTCATCGACATATATTTGTATAAGCAAGATATCTTGTGCTTCAACTTTAATGAAAAGAGTGTTGTCAACTTGGCCTCTTTTGAAGTTCTTTGAAAGCAGAAAAGAGGTTAACCTATCATACCATGCTCGGGGAGCTTGTCGAGACCATAAATGGCCTTTTTGAGTTTGAAGACATGATTAGGAAATGTGGATCTTCAAAGCCGGGTGGTTGTCGAACAAAGACCTCTTCCTTATTGGCTGGAATGCACTTTTGATGTCCATTTGATAGAGGGTGAATTTCAAATGACTGGCAAATGCACATAAGATGCAGATTGCTTCTAATCGTGCTACCGGGGCAAAAGTTTCCTCAAAGTCTATCCCTTTTTCTTGGCAATACCCTTGTGCAACCAGTCGAGCCTTATTGCGGACAACTTCTCTTTTATCATTTGTTTTGTTTCGAAAAAACCCATTTTGTTCCAATTATTGTCTTTCTTAATGGGGCAGGGACAAGTTCCCAAACACAGGCTCGATCGAACTGATGAAGCTCTTCTTGCATAGCAAGAATCCAATGTTCATCTTTTAAAGCTTCTTTAACTGAGGTTGGTTCGATTATGGAAAGAAGGGCAGAATCATTTGTTGCCATGAAATCAAGAAGTTTTTTTGATCTGGTGACTAATCTATCATTCTGACCACCGATAAGAAGATGGGATGGATGTCATTTTTGAATATGAGGAGGCGGTTGATGTTCTGAACTTGACTCAGACAAAGGAGTCTGAGAGGGAGAAGATATCATATGTGAAACAGAAGAAGGTTCAGAGAGACTTGAAGAAGGCTGATTTGGGGTTTGATCAGAGTGACTCGTAACCTCAGGAGATCGAAAGAGAGAGAAGGATTCATCATCTTCAGGAGAAGATGGTTTGAGGATTGATGAAAGATCATCAAACACAACATGAATAGATTCCTCTACCTTGGAAGTTCTAGAATTAAAAACTTTAAAGGCTTTACTGGATTGGGAGTAGCCCATGAAGATGGCCTCGTTTGATTTTTCATCAAACTTTCGTCTTTGACCGGTTGTATTAAGTACAAAACAACGACACCCAAAAGGATGAAAGTAACTCAGATTTGGAGTTTTGGCTTTAAACAGTTCATAAGGGGTTTTGTTTAAGGGTTTTCGAATAAGGGTTCTATTTAGGACAGAACAAGCCGTCGAGACAGCTTCAACCCAGAAGTGTTTAGTAGTTTGATGATCAAGCAGCATTGTGCGCGAAAGATCAAGAAGGGCACGATTTTTTCTCTCCACAACTCCATTTTGTTGTGGAGTTCAAGGAGCAGAGAACGTATGAGAGATCCCTAATGACTTATAGAAGGAAGAGAACGCAGTGGAAACAAATTCTCCATCGTGATCAGTGCGAAGAGTTTGAATTTGAAACTTAGTGGTTAAACTGATCTGTCTAACAAAATCTTGAAAGACAGACAGGCAATCATCTTTCCTAGCAAGAAAGAAAACCAGGAAAAACGCGAAAAATCATCCACAATAACAAAAGCAAAGCTTTTACCACCTAGACTTCTAACATTTGCAGGTCCAAACAAATCCATATGAATCAATTGAAGAGGATGATTAGAGAAAATCCCAGAAATACATTAAAAGATGTTCTAGTTTTTTTCCCTTGTACACATGCTTTACGAAAGAAATCTTGTGTAGTTTTAAGATTTGGAAGTCCCCTCACAATGTTGTATGAGTGCAATTTGGCAATCCGAGTTGAACTAATATGCCCTAGTTTCTTATGCCAAATAAGTTCAGAGGATGGTTTAACTGCAGAAAAACATTTTTCATTGAAGGCAAATTGATTTTTCAAGTTCATAGAATAGATGTTCCCATTTCTGTTACCAGTAAATAAAACTTTTCCATTTGAAATTCTTTCAACCGTACAAGTTTCAGCTTCGAAGATAACTCTATTTGAATTTCCACACAATTGACTGATAGACAACATGTTATGCTTCAAATTTGGCACAAATAACACATTGTGAAAAGTTGGATCAGTAGATTTTCCTACAGTACCTTTGCCCATTATTCGGCTCTTATTGTTATCTCCAAACGTCACTTTTCCTCCCTTCCTTTCTTCTAGGAAGCTAAAATGTCTTCTGTCTCCTGTCATATGATTTGAACACCCGCTGTCCAAGTACCATTCAGTGCTCATTTTTGACAATTTCTGCACAAGACACGAGATTAATCTTCTTAGGTACCCAGATTTTCTTGGGTACCTGTTTATACTGAGTACACGTGCAATCATACCAACTGTGTACTGACAGAGAACAATACCTACATCTAGAATATTTAGATTCAACCCTACTTTCATATGTTTGATTTCTAGAACCATGATAAGAACGAAAAGTTGATTTCTTCCCAAGAGTGTCAAATGAGCGAAAAGTTGATTTAGGCTTTCAGTAGAAAAACCTTGTGTTTCCATAACTCTTTGCTCTTTCCCAATAATAGTTTTGTCTTTTAAGGACATCAATTTCCATTTCAAGCCGATTTGCACTTATCTTATATTCGTCGATTATCTTATCATGATCAGTCTTAAGCACACTTAAGTCATTTATCATACTGTTTAAGGATTTATTTTCAGTTTTCAATTTTTGGAAGCATTTAGAGAGTTTCAGGTAGGCATTCATAACTTCTTCTTTTGTAAATTGAGACGATGAAGAATTGGAACATACCTCATAGGAGTCAGAATCTTCGGCTTCATCATCATCAGTAAAGGCCATATATGTCTCTTCATCATTGGATTCTGAGTCACTCCAGGAAACTTTGAAAGCCTTTTCCTTTGAGTATCCTCTATTCGGACAATCTGATCTAATATGCCCTAGTCTGCCACACTTAAAGCACGTTATAACATATTTATCCTCATTAACACGATTTTCATCCCGTTTATTACCTTTTGTTTGAAGCCTCTCCCTAGAACTTTGACCTTTATTTTTGGACATCTCCTTTTATTTTTTTAGAAATTGCCTAAACTGTTTAGTCATGAAGGCAATCTCATCTTCATTTGATTCAAGTTCATCATCACTAGATGAACTCTTTTGAACTGATCTAAGTGCTATATTCCTAGTCTGAGTATCTTCTTTTATTGGATCAGTTTGTCTAAGGACAACTTCGTGACTTATTAACGATCCTATAAGATTTTCAAGAGTAAGAACACTCAGGTCTTTAGCTTCTTTTATATCAGTGATTTTAGGCATCCATTCTCTAGGTAAAGATCTTAAAATTTTCCTCACAAGATCTCCCCTATCTAGTTTCTTACCTAAATGTTTCAGTTTTGACACAATAAGGTTAAATCTATCATACATAGCAGAAATCGACTCAGTTTCACTTATCTTAAACATCTCATATTCATGCATTAGAACATTTATTTTGGTTTTCTTGACTTGTGAAGTTCCTTCATGAGTCGTTTCCAATGTAATCCATACTTCATGTGCAGTTTCACACGAACTAATGCGATTATACTCATCGTTACACAAAGCACAGTAAAAGATATTCAAAGCCTTAGCATTTAATTGAACTTTCTTTTATTTATCCTCATCCTAATCATCATAATTCCCAGACAGGTCAATTCCCCCCTTTTCAACTATTTTCCATAAAGCGAGATCCATACCTTGGAAGAAGACCTTCATCCGATTCTTCCAGAACTGGTAATTATCACCATCGAACCAAGGTGGCCTTGAATGTGACAGACCTTCTACACTTTGTCCAGACCTTCATCCGTTGATCCTTCCCGGCAGTAGGGAACTCGTCTCGGGGAGCCTGCTCTGATACCAATTGAAAACAGTAAATGGTTAGGAAGTGTAGTATTTCGGAATCAGCAAGGTTTGATTAAAAAGCTGAATTGAAAAGAGTTTTAGGGTTTGATACGAGAACCCCAAAACTGAAAAACCCTCGAACTAGGTTTGCAGGGATCACTACGCTTTCATTGAGTCGAGGACTAAATCGGAGC
The DNA here is from genome assembly GCA_034768395.1 of Linum lewisii. Lineage (NCBI taxonomy): Eukaryota > Viridiplantae > Streptophyta > Magnoliopsida > Malpighiales > Linaceae > Linum > Linum lewisii. Next base: position 22,989,882 of record CM068298.1, on the reverse strand, counting down.
AATTGAGATCAAAATGGAAGAGATCAAAATGGAAGAGATGGAGCACACGCACAATTTAATGTGGTTCGACAAGGGTTTCTTGTCTACATCCACGCTCGAGCAGAGCTCGAGAAGTCTATCTTATTACAGATAAGAAACACTTCACCCCAAGGCTTACAACCCAAGCCTTGTTGAATAACCAGCACACAGCTTGAACAAGGATCAGAAACCTCACAACACCAGTGAGTGACAAAGCCAGAAAAACCCAAACAACCTTTCGTTTTTCTTACTTTGCTGAATCGGAGAGGAGTGTATAAAAAGGCGATGTTTCTCTCTGATGATCGATACGCCTGAGGCTTGATCTCCGCCTCCAGTCTTCCAGTCGAATCTCTTTGCTTCTTTGGAACGCGACTTTCTTTTTTCTGTTTTGACAGTCAATCCTGCAAACAGATAAAACAAATACCCTTCTTGGATCGACCCATCCGGACGGACCAAAGAGGGTTGTGACTAAATCAAAAAAGGACTCCATTAACTCAACATATTCATCTATCTATGATCTCAACCTCAGACCGACTCCTAATCCTCGTTTTAGGGATTGTGTTTACATATAACTATTAAGGTATGTAAAAAGTTTAGGTTTATGAATTAATTATAGGGTTGATATTAGGACTTTGGGAAATAATTTGAAATTGGTTTAAATAGTTGTGGCGTTCACTGCAAGTCAGATGAAGAGATTCTACTCAGTTATTGCAAAAATCACATTTGTTGTGGAAACTGATAAAGATGAACTAAATCTAGCTAGGACAGAAATTGACGAGGATGAACAACAATTAGTTGAAAATTGGAAGATCGGTGGAATTTGTCTACAAACCGATTCTGCTTCATGACAAAAAAAATTCTCTTTCATCCCAATGTGGAAGATGAAATCAAAAGAATTTACTTGATAAAAGGTGCTTTAATTTTCAACCTAAATTGCATTCGTTGGAATGACAACAATTAGTGAAAGTAGACGGCGGTTTAATCTTGTTTGGTTGGGTTATATGATTGAATAGAATACAGTATCTCGAAAGAAACTAAAATAACAGGTTCACAAACTTGAAAGAGGTTGATTAGTTGGCAAAAAAATGTATAAACAAATAAGCACAAATTGTATCTATCTGTTTATTTACTTATCAAGTTAGGCACTTATTTTCCCTATTGCAACAATAGGCGTGGAGAGAGCATTTTCATCAATTAAATATGTGAAGAACGATCTTCGAAATCGGATGAATGACGAGTGATTAAATGATGCTTTAGTGACATATATTGAACAAGATATGTGTGCTAATTTAGACAAGGAATGTATTTTTTTTTTAGAAAATGAAATATCATCGTCATTGGTTATAAATAGTGTGAGATGGTTATTAATCGTTATTGTAAGAATCTTAATTGTTATGTTATTCAGTTTTAGTTTTATTTAGTGTTGACTTTTCAAATATTAAGTTGACTTTTTAAATGCTATGAACTTTGAACCCCTTGACCAATTTCCTGGCTCAGCCACTGATATTGGTATCATTAGATTCATCTTTTAAGGATGAGTTAGTTTCATATCAAGAGAATGAAAACCAGACTTAGAATGAAGGAGTTATGCTCGAAATAATGAGAGAATAATAAGGAAAGCAAAGGAAAACATACTAATTACCACACATAACGTAGTTTTGAGCAAGTAAAATATAGTTATGGGAAAGTCTAGGGTATTTATTACGGTTGATGAAAATGGAGCACGAAAGTGAAAAAGCATTTTTTGAAGTTGTAAAAATATCATCAATATTGGTCTCATTAGATTTTTTTCACTCAAATATGATTCTTTATAAATAACATAAAAGTTGGACTTAAATCGAAGAAGGTTTATTAGATTTTTAAAAAAAGTAGGGAAAATAGAAAAACTTTATCAAATCCCAAACAACCCATTATAATTTGAACCATTAGATTAAAAGGAAGAGGATCTAGGGTTTAACTAGACTTCAACATCACGATGAAAGTCCTCCTTCAACACTGGAATACAGTGAAAATTGATATCCTAGATGAAGATTGACCCGACTCCATGAGTTAAGACGCATGATCGGAGAGAATCTAAGGGAATTTTGTTCAAGTTTCATGTATTGTAGCTTGGCGTGATAGATGCTTTGAGAGAATCACGATCAAAGCTCACTGTATCATATATCGACATGATCATAGCTCGTCGGTGCATTGAGAGAAGCGAGATCAGAGATCTAGATGGATTCTGATGCGAGAACTAGTATAATCCTTTCAAATTTAGTGATTTTAAACTTTTTTTTTTGCTAGATATTGTTGCAACCCACTATTATCTCAACAATTACATTAACTTGACTTATCTTAGTGATTGTGATTTTGTTTTAACATTCAACACGGTAATATTTGAACTAGATGTGTTGTCAACTTTTATATCATTGCCTCACAAAAAACCTAATTCATTACTTATAAATGTTATTTTTATTACTTTTATAACCTTTACCAAAAAAATGTAACTTTTATTACTTTTATAACATGGTAATATTTCAAACAAATGTAATTGATTAATATTTTTATTTTTTTCTTATTAAAAAATTATTTAAATATATGAGTTTTTTTAAAAAATGAATGAGCTGATTTTATTCATAAAAAATCATATGAATGTTCGATACATATAGAGCATAACAAAACTCTAACAACTAGTTATGTACAATTATCACTGTATCCCTCTCCTCTTTGTGTTTAATTTTCCAGCTGGCCGTGGGTTTAGGCAGGGTGATCCCATATCACCATACCTTTTTGTTCTTTCAATGGAGGTTTTATCGGGTTTGTTGGAGAAGGCAGTGAACGGAAAGAAGTTTTTAGTGCATCCACAGTGTAAAGCTGTAAAAGTCACTCACCTTTGTTTTGCTGACGATTTGATAGTACTTACAAAGGGTTCTGTTGTAGCTGTTCAGGGTGTTGTAGCTGTTTTAAAACAGTTTGAGGCTATGTCAAGTCTTAAATTTAATCCCGATAAGAGTGAAATATATCTTGCGGGTGTTCCTGATTCTGAAGTTGAGGAGATTTTGTAGTGTGGTTTTACTCAAGGTATGCTGCCTTTTAGATGCCTTGGAGTGGTGTTAAGTGCAGGAAAATTAAAAAAGGAGGATTGTAGGCTATTACTGGAGAGGATTACTGGTCGTATCTGTGACTGGAAATCTTGGTACCTCTCTTATGCATGGAAGCTGCAGTTACTTGACTCTGTAATCGGGGGAATCTTGCAGTATTGGATGATGGTGTTCCTTCTGCCAAAGAGCTTGTCAAAGGGGATAGAGATGATCTGTAATAGGTATCTTTGGGGTAAAGAAGAGGGGGAGAGAGCCAAAGTAAGCTGGACTAACCTAGCCATGCCAAAGGAAGAAGGGGGGTTAGGTCTAAAGAATCTATGTGATTGGAATGTTGCTAATGTACTTCGACACCTATGGGCTCTATTGCATAAAAGTGGCTCGTTGTGGGTTGCTTGGGTCTATAAATACAGGATCAAGCAACAGAATGTCTGGGATGTCAATATGCAGAGTGGTTCTTGGGTGCTGAGGCGAATTATGAAACTTAGGCCTATTGCTGCTCGGTTTTGTTCTATGCACAGTAATGGTGAGATGTTATGGGATGGTTGTAGTATGCAAAGATTCAAGCTGAAGATGGTCTGGGGTACTATTCGGAACAAGCTGCCTGAAGTGGACTGGTTTCGTTTAGTTTGGAAAGGGATGAGTATACCTAAACATGACTTCCAGGTATGGCTCATTATCAAACACAAATTGGCCATGAGACTTAATATGATTTCTTGGGGGCTACCAGTTGATATAAATTGTCTTCTGTGTGATGATGGATTTGATATAGAGATCATCTCTTTGGCGAGTGTAGGTTTACTCATACTATCTTGAATGCTTTTATCCCTGAATTCCCACAAACTACTTGGGATAGTCATTTTCAGTATGCGTTGAGGGAGTTGACAGGAAGCTCTTTGGAAAAACGGAGCAAAGCTCTAGCTTGGAAGATGGTTTTGAGTTGTGTTTGGAAAGAACGATGTAATCGGGTATTTACAGATGCAAGGAAGAGAAGTGTAGATATAGTGAGATATATTTGAGAGATTATTTCTTTAAAAGTTAGTAGTAATCCTAATCATAGGAAAGTTTTGAGGATTTTGGGTTTCTAGTTTTCCTCTACTATATATAGAGTCCCCTATAGGAGTTTGTACTTCATTGTTTTTGATGAAATGAAATCACTAATTCATCCAAAAATAAAATGCTGAATTATCTTCCAATATTCGATTAATTGTATTCTTTGCATATATATTCACAACTCCAAAAAATCTGGAGCATTTCTCCTTCCAAATGTAATAGAGCATGGCTCTCCAAATCATTCTAAGAGCTTTTTGTTAAGATATCTGAACCAATCCACTTAACAACTTTGGTAGCAATCTCCTACCAAGAATGATTGTTGAACATAGAGAAAAAAGTGATCAAGGATCTTCTGAGAATACTCACACTATAAAAAAGAGATGGTCTTTAATTTAGTCCCCACATCCAATATCCAAGGAGGATAAGTCTTATCCACCCTTGGGCCTTGTGTCCCATATAGCAATTTTGTCCCTTATAATTTCATTTTCTTTCACCAGCCAAATAACCAAACAATGCTTTGGAATACAAAATTCAGACCATACCATGTCATACCAATTAACCTCATCATGTTTTGGGCGACTCAAACTCCAATATTTGCTTACTTCACACCTTTGCATCAAAGATCCATCCCTAAAATATCATTATTTGCATAACTTGAGATGTACATCTGCACACAATTTCTAACCTTCGAGATCTTTCTCCAATGCAAGAACCTGTATGGCTTGCCACTTCCCATAAAATCTTCTCCTTCAATCTATACTTATAGCACCACATGACCCACAAGGAACCACTTCTTTCTATTAGATTCGAGACATGTCTTGTGATATTAGCTATGTTCCACTTGCACAAATCATCAAACCCATTATCCCTCTTTTTTAATATATGCTAGATGAGTCCTTCCTCCATCTAACTTACCCCAAAAAACTTATTGAATTTTTTTTCAATATCCTTTAGGAGGCCCATATGGTAAGAAAAACACAGAAATCCAATATTGTACGAATACTCCAATTATTGATTTTATTAACTGAAGTTTGCCGACATAGGTTAGCATTTTAGATTTCCAACCCATGGTTCTTCCAATAATTTTATCCAAAATAATTTTACAATCATATTTCTTAAGCTTCCCACAGGACAATGGAATCCTAATATATCAAAATGACAACTATCCAACCTTAAAACCAGCACCATCAACAAGTTGTTAAGCTAAACTTTCACTCACTCTAGGAAAATAAACATAAGCTTTCTTAGGATTGAACATAAGTTTAGACAGACTCTTATAATCTTGAAGGATTGGAGTAACCCCTTGTAAAGCTTCTGTATTCCCCTTAGTGAACACCATAAGATCATTATCAAAACTCATACGTGTTAGCTTAACCTCTTTGCATTGAGAATGAAACTTGAATTTCCTTTCTTTTCAAGCCATAGTAAAAAGATAGTCCAAAGCTTCCATTGTGATAACAAAAGCTAAGGATTATTCGGATCTCCTTGTCTAAAACCACGTTTAAAAGGAAAATATCCACAAAATGAACCATTAAGATTTACTAAAATCATGGAAGATTCAAAACATATTTAAATCCAATAAACAGAGATTAAAGGGAATCCCATGACTCTCAAAACTTCAAGAAGAAAAGGTCATTCAACCAAATTAAAAGCCTTCATCATATCGATCTTGACAGCACATTAAGGAGGAACATCTTTTTCCATAATATCTAATCTTCTCATGAGCAAGAAGCCCGCCATAATTTATATTATGATTTTGAACAAAGGTTATATGGGATGGACTAATAATAGAAGGTGTGACCCACTATAAGAAAATTACAGTTTTAACAATGAAGTTTTATTCAATCGAACAACGTACATGCCGCTGTTAGAATTCCTAATGGTGGACGCGGGTCCGCTGTTCGGTACTTGACTCATCCTATTAGCAATGACCTTAGAAATGACTTTATAAACCACATTGCAGCAAGGGATGATAATCTTTAATATTATCAGCATCTTGTTTATTGAGAATCAAAGCAAGTATCGTAAACTTCACATACCTTGGAAGCTTGCCACAAACAAAGAAGCTCTGAACAGTATCACTACAACAAAATGAAAAAATAGTGGAGGTTATAACCACCACTGTTGATTATATAATGGCGGTTGTACAACTGCTATTATTGGAAGAGCTAACCTCCACAAAATTGTCCACCACAATCACCTTTTATTGGCGGTCAACAACTGCCAATAATAAACATAACTGGCGGTTACACAGTGGTGGTTAACAGCCATTGTTTTTTTAAAATTTATGATGGTTATATATTGGCGGTTTTTAACTGCCACAATGCTTGTTACATTAGTGGCGATTCTGGGCATCTTAATATATTTCTAGGTTTCTTATAGTGGCGGTTCTAGGAAAAAATATTGGCGGTTATAACCACCAATATTGATATTTATATTCAGGACAAAATTTGGCTTATTTTCTCATTAATTTGTCCATTAAATGGCACCTTCAATTCACAATGTCAATACTAAACAACAACAACTCATTAACAAGAACAATATTGCAATTAAACTATTTTTAACACCACCAATGCAATTAAATTAACTTTAATCTCAAACAATCATCATGCTGAAATAGAATGCAATTAAAATACACAATACTAGATAATATAGTCTGATACAAGCATCAATCCAAAATTGTGAATTACTAGTACTAGCTACCACACACCACAAATCCACCACTTAACTAGCATCACTCCTCGTCCTCTTCTGAGACTTCAACATCGTCCATGTACCTATCATCCGAATCTGATCCCTCAAGGTAGGGGATCTCCTCATTATCTTCAGCCTCCTCATCATCTTCAGCCTCCTCATCCTCAACACCTTTAGTGGCATTTGTAGTGCTAGCTCCACACGAATGGCCATAGGGATGGGCTCCTCCCCCAAAGCCTCCAGTCACAAATCCTACAATACTTCCCTGAAGTGTGAATGTTGCTTCTAAGCCTCCTGGAAAGGTAGCAATGACTTCACCACCACCTGGATATCTAAAGGGGTACATAACTGGCCGTACATATCCCATATTTCCTCCACTTCCACCTCCACCTGTAGCTCCATACTTATCAAAGGGCATGACTATGTAGTCATTAGGATTGACATCATCGTCCGATCCAGTATCACCTCCACTCACCTTCAAAATGTAAAATAGCATCATGAAAACTTCATAAAATCAAGTTATCTCGACTAACTAAGATATATATATATGAAACATACCTTTCTCATTTTCTCAGATGATGATGAGTTTTTCTTCTTACCCTTGAATTTTGCCAAGAACTTCTTGAATTTTCCTTCCATCCGCTTCGCCACCTTCTTCCAAATATTCTTCTCTGCTTCCTTGACTCTACGATCAAGTTCAGCTTGCATCCTCTCCGCATATGCTTGATCCATCTCCTCTCTCACATAAGTAGATATAGAGGCGTCAACATCATGTTGAGTTAAGGCCATTGATGGTGCAGAAGAACCAGATGCATCATCGAGCTACGCCATCAATAATGTTATCACAACTTGAATGACTAATGCAGATTAGCTGAGATTCTTACCACTTGTGGGTAATAGTCAAAACTCATTCCACGTACTTTACAGAGTGCTCTCCATCATAAGCAGCATCGAAAACTTGGTGCGCTAAATTAAAAGAGTCATCAGGCCCATGCTGCTTAGGAACGTCTAACTGATTCTCATAAAACTCAACCATTTTCTACAAAAGTAAGAAAAAAACTTAAAACCAACTAAGTTTTACCAACAAACTAATTAATCCACAAAGATAATTACCGCAAACTCGGCACAATCAGGGGCGAAGCTTTTATCTGATAATTTGTGTAATCCAAATAAAGCCTCTAGATGGCACATAACCAAGAGGAGCCGCCAGTTGTGCTTGCATTGTATTATAAGGCCTAGCCCCTCCCCTATTTTTCCTAACTTGCTTTGCTTTGTACGCCTTATTTTTTTCAACAATTGCCTATCAATTTAAAAGAAGGATGTAATTAGTTTCAAATGAAAAACATGAAACATGTTCATGACAAGTTTGAAAGTAAATACTTACTCTTTTCCTCGCTTCTCCCCATATGGATATGAATTCGCACCAATCAAGGTTTCTAACTCCTCTTGGACCTGACGCCACGAGTACATCCCTATCAACACACCCATCCCCGTGTATTGCTCTCTTGACAACTCTATTGTATATGCCGCATTTCTTTTTCTTGCCCAACTTCTACCCAACTCCATAATGAGGTATCTCTTAAGAGGAATGAAATCGTGGGGCAAGATAGCAAACCTTGGCTATTCGAATTCAAATAACCAGTTAGTAATAATACACATTTCCATGAAATCTATTGCAATGCAATATGTAAGTTATTACCTCAATCACATTTCCATGACTCGTGATCTCTCCACTCAACAAATCTAAGGGGCAGTGTAGTGAAGTCACCAGCTAGAACCCCCAACATATTGAATGACAAACTCATATGTATGACCTCCCTCTTCAAGTACTCCATCAACCAACTTCAACACCACTCTCAAGTTTAGCCCCAACTTTGTTTCTACCTCTCCTACCTTCATCCCCATAACTGAAAATCTTCCGCTAGAATCTAGAAATTTAGAATGCATATAGGTTAGAGAATAGAACTCATAGCATTTTAGCATGTCAACTAAGTTAGAAGAAACTTACCTACGACTTCACAATTCCATTTCCCAAGATCCTTGTCGGGGAGACTACCACTAGTACGACGACCACCGCCACCACGTCCACTACCACCACCATTACCACCAGTTGTATAATCCCTATTCAAACTCCGCATAATCTAAAAAATTGTGAAATAGATACTCAAATTTATTCACATCAACAATTTAATACAATAAAAGGACAAGGTACTCATTTCAATCTACTCATCAGACTCTCGTAACTCTGCCATAACATTCTCTCTAGCCAATGTTTCATACACTAAATGAGGAATGTCATATGTTACAAAAAGATTTTGAATTGTAGACAAAAAAATCATGTACTGAGTTTCTAAGACTTTCTTCCAGCAAATTGTACGTATCTCTTTTTGTTTGAAATGGACTGGTATGCACCACCCATTATCAGTCTAGTTTTCAACGTAATATAACATTCTTGCATCTCCTTCACTGATGTATGTTTCATGTGCATCTCCATCACCTTCATCACAAGTGTGACTAAAATTTATTTTCGTGAGGCCTAAAGCATTTGTCTTCCTCCATGATGGGTTAATTGTATCTTCCCATTTGGACATGAACAATGTAGTGTATCTAACATAGTAATTCAACTCCACAATATCAACAATTTGTAGATCTGTGTCTCCTACACTAGATACACTAGCTATGTTAAAGGTTCTAGAAACTCCACTATTTTGTGTTTTCATCAACTGCTCACGATCCAATGTCCGAAAACATAGACTGTTGATGTTCTACCCTGTCAAATATTTAGCTTGCCACTTTGGACCTTGAGCTAGCATCGCAATATCAAGATGATTGAACCCATCAATAGCCTTGTCAATTCTATTCTTAAACCATTCAGGAAATGAGAGTTGAACTTCTTTGTCAATAGCAGTTGCAGTCTTTCTTCTTCCTTTCCATCTTGTCTTCAATACTCGTTTGTACTCCCTGCCAATGTAGTCCAAATCGGGATTCCACGTGGAATCGAAAACATGGAATCGTAGTTTTTAATCGTAAAATCGTTTATGAACTACTTTCGAAACATTTATGTCAATAACACTAACACATTAAGAATAAATATGTAATTAAACCAAACATTCTCATATTTCATATCTATGTTATTTGAGTTGGTGAGACGAAAAAGAAGACCATTACCCAACTTTTAAAAGGCTAGAAAAGAAAAAAGAGACAATGTCAACTTTTAAGCAGTCATTCGAGGAAGTAATAATTAGATTTTAAATATTTTTAGTAATAACATCTAATTTAATCAATCAAAATCTCAAAACAAAACCAATTTAATTTTATAGTCTTTGTTCGGACTTATATGTAGTTGTACAAACCGATAATTTCCCTAGAATGTGAAATCATAAAATACAAGAAAAAGTTGATTTTATAAGATTTTAAGATTTTGATCGAGATTTTACGATCCATAGATTTTGTGTGGAATCAAGATCGCTAGAGACCAGTGAAATCGTAAAACCGTAAGATTTTAAGATTAAAATTAGGATTTTGACTACATTACTACCTGCACATTTGATATTCAATGTGTTCACCTCAATAAAGTGCTCGTTGGTACTCCCTGCATAAATGGTATACACGATCCACTTACTGTATGAAAGGTTCCACCAACGAGCGATTCACCAAAAAATAGCGATGAGCTTGTAACATCTCCATATGCAAGAGAGTGAATTCTTGATGACTACTAATTGGTGTCCCAACAGAAAAAATCACTTCTGAATTACTATTCGGGTCGTCTAGAGCTCCAGAAACGCGTTTATCCCGATCAAATTGTGTCTCAGTGTTATCATCAAATAAGCGAATCAAAATGTGAAAAATTCTTCAGCAATCCAACCCTCAGGGTGTTCTCTATTCCCAAGCATTGTTTTAAGTTTTCCCAAAAATCTGTAGAGATGAGGGAATACTGAGTTGATAACATCTTACTGATCAATACATACTAAGTTAATTTTAAACTATGGGTTACCTTTCAATAGGGTACATCCAACGATATTGAACTGGACCTCCTTGCTTAAATTCTTCAACAAGATGTAAAAGAAGATGAACTTGACAATTGAAAAAATATGGAGGGAATATCATCTTCATAAGAAAAATGGCTAGTGAATTCATTCTTGCAACTTGTCAAGTTCTGACATAGAGTGCACAGTTCCACACAATTGCTTTAAACATGCATATAACTCATTAAGAAGTTTGGACATAATTAATAGCATCACCTCACGCATGGCTAAGGCAACAAATCATTTAATGTTATAAGTAAGGCGTGCGTCTTCAACCAATACATCTTTCGCCTAACAGGGTATAGACACCTAGAAATGGTACTAGAATATCCATCAGGGAACAATATACCTTTCAGAGTCTTGAGCATTAAAGTAATGTCTTGTCCGCTCAACGTAAACAATGCATCAAGACATTTTCTATATTTCTTTGGCCACGATTCCTTCAGTATCTTCATTTCCTTTAAGTCAAGTCTTGCTTTTAAATTAGCCTTACTTCCTTTTTCATTAAGAAATGTGGAAAGTATGTTGTTGCATACATTCTTCTCGATGTGCATCACATCAAGACTGTCTCGCAATAAACTGAACCTCGAGTAAGGAAGTTGGAAGAAGATGCTCTTCTTCTTCCAATACTCCTAATTAGTTCCAAGTGCACTTATATCATTGTCATCATAACGTGCTCTCTTCTTCCCTTTCTTTTTAGGTTGTTGTCCATGTTTCCTAAATGTAACATTCACTTCTTGTAATTGCTGAAGAATCTCTGTCTCTGAAGGATATACTGGTGGATCACGTTCATCAACTGTGCCATCAAACCGCGTTACCTTTTAACGCTATATGTGACCTTGTGGCAGGAAGCAATGACTACCAAGACAACAAAAATTTCCTCCATTTTTAAGTCGTCGAGAAAGTGTATCTAGATTACATATTGGACATTCTTGACTATAATCTGTATTCCATCCTGACAACAAGCATAAACTAAGGAAATCACTTATTGTCCACATTAGCGAAGCTCTCCTCTTGAAAGTCTCTTTGCTTGCAGCATCATATTTCTCAACTACTTCCCACAATATTTTAACTCATTCACAAGTGGTTGGAGGTAAACGTCATTCCCAGGTTGTTTTAGCCTAGGAATTATACTGAAGAGAATAAGACTAGTTTTCTTCATGCACAACCAAGACAAAGAGTTGTAAGGTACTGCTACAATCGACCATGTGTTGTGACTGATACTTTGAACCCAAAAGAATTGAATCCATATGTAGAGAGCTTGAGACATATATTTTTTGGCTCACCAAAAAACTCAGGATATAAGTTATCAAAGCTATTCCATGACTCAGAATCATGTGGATGTCTACTCATACCATCAGAGCTTTGCCCAGTGGCATGACAAACCATTTTCTCTACAGAGCTTGCAAGCAAATAACCATTGACGATGCGGTATCAATGGAAATTATCGAAATACCTTATTTGGTTGTGGCTTATGCTTCTTTGTACTAGTTTCACTAACAACGCTGCTATTCTTGTAACTAGGCAACTTACACAGCGTACAATCCATCTTATCTACATTAAGGTCGGTGTACAACATAAAGTTGTTATTACATGCATCAATCTTCACGTAATTTAACCCCAACATCTTTACGTTCTTCTTTGCCTTATAACTTGATTTTGGAAATTTTGCAAAATCAAAAGAATCTCTCAATAACTCCAATATCTTTTCCATTATGTTGTCACTAATTTTATGCAAATACATGATACAGTACAAGAGCAACAAAAATGACAACGTAGAGAAATTCAACAACCTTTGTACAATGGTTCTCCTCTTTCTTTCATGAGTCGGATGAAATCGTCATTAGCCTCCACACTAGGTCCAATTGCTGTATCAAGATTCGGTAGTTCTGTCTCCTCATTCATTACTAGTTCAGCTCCATCTTCTACAATGTGGTCACCCCAGCGAAAGCATCACGTACCCCACCATGACCGAAAGCATCTCTAACAAGATGACAAATTGAGTTAAACACAGTGGCACTTTAGACCTCTTTTTCTTCTTCTTCTTCTAAACGAGGCATGCTGATGATACTCGAATTAACGTGATTATCAACCCATTTAAGTGACATTTCCTTGCTTGAGACATGGTTTTTAGGGTAGAATAGCGAATATTCACTCAACTGCTCTATCTCGTGCCACTTGTGTTACTTTGGCTCGTTTCGGGTCTATTTGAAAGTTTTCTAGTGTTTTCATGTTAGCACAGGTTTTTGCCATCAAATGTAGTAGCCAAGGACGTGTCCAAGGCATTGGAACCCCGAAGAATCGCACCGGAATCAACCAGAGAAGTGAATCAAGTCAACGAAAACTCTGCCCCAATTTACACTTGAGTTTTTGGCAAAAAAACCCTTAGAGTTTTCGCCGAAAACTTCAGAAGAAATCGGCTGATCTTCACAAGAGGAAGTTTGCGGTGAAAACCCCAAGTTTTCGGTGAAAACTCTTAGTCCAAAAATCACAGGAGACTATCTTCGAAAGCCAGCCTTTTTACAAGTAAGTTTTCGCCGAAAACTTCACAAGTTTTTCGGCAAAAACTCCAGGCAAATCTGGCAGAAATCAGTTAGGTTTAAATACTAAAACCGGCGGCTGATTTGGGGGATCTCAGTACTTACACCTTTGGACGGAAAAATTCCAAGACAGAGACTAGAGAGAGGAAGAGTGAAAGGAGTTCGAGGAGCCAGGAAAGGATCGTGACGCCATCCTTCCATCTCGTAGAGCTTAGATTAGATGAACCCTAAGTGACCCAGGGCTTTAAAGTGGTCACGGATCGGCTGTGATTAGATTCGAAATTCATTCAGTTTCTCCTTCATGATTGATTTGTATTTGTTCTCTGTGTTTCTTGTCTGGTTTGGCCACCTAGATTAGATTCTTATTAAGCTAAGGATAGATGCGAACGCTCGCCTTACTTTAAAAGACCAAATCAAACAATTAACCTATTCATTGGAGTGTGCCTTTCGTAGGAACCAGTTATGGTTAATCCACTGCAAGAGTAACTCATAAATCGTTAGTAATTCCACCAGTTAATTAAGCCGTTGCGAGAGGTGACCGTACCCGGACGACTAATTAATCTTGGTAGCTAGATCGGATAGAGCGAATGTTCGCCAGTCTTAAACCTAAGGGTCAGGAGTTATGGTGGTGTCTGTGAACTGAATGAATTAGAATTGAAAATCGCTGGTCTGTTGACTGTTGTTGCTCTGGTGATCTAAGGGGGATTCGAAGTCTAAGCTTGGCTGTCGTTTGTCAAAGTCAACCAATCAATCTTTTTGCATTTAAATTTCATTTCATTACGTCTTGCATTTTTAGTATAGAAGTCGTGGAACTCACACCACGCACTACGTGTTTAACCTTTAATAAAAATTGCTAACATATTTGAGTAAGCAAGTAGAAGAGGCCCGTGGAATACGATCTACCCTAGCTTCTAGCTTGGTAGTTATTTGATACCCTGTTCTGCAGTTCATCAAATTGGCGCCGTTGCCAGGGAACTTCTTCTACTTCGTTGAAAAAAGAGTTGGCATTTTTATTCCTCTACCTTTCCATCTTTCATTTCCCGTCACACTTCGATTTTACACCGGTTGTGTTTGTTTTTGTCCCTTGAAGATCATAGCAGGTACAAAATCGGATCACTTCCGTTCCATCCTTCCCTACCGCAATGGCTGCTCCAAGGAGTCTTGCGGACTACAGTAAGCCGCGCGCATCTAACGTTCGGCCTCCCATCACCGTGCCTTGTAATGATGACGATCCTGACTATGAGATCAAGATCCCCTTCCTAGGACTAATCTCTAAGGACGTGCAATTTGAAGGAAAGCCGGATGATAATCCTTCACACATCTATCTGACTTTCTGGCTGTCTGTGAAACCTTCAAGTCTGGGAACCTCAACAAGAATGCTCTATGCCTTCGAGCCTTTCCATTCTCTCTCAGAGGTGCAGCTAAGAGATGGCTTGGAAGCAAAACCACCAGGTCATTACACCGATTGGGAAACCCTAGCTCAAGATTTCGTTGAGGAATACTTCCCTCAATCAAGAACAACTGCCTACAAGGACAGCATCTCCAGGTTTACTCAGAGAGAAGATGCAAGCTTGTACGATACTTGGAATGAATTCCAATCCCTTCTCTTCAACTGCCCTCATCATGGGTATGAAGAAAGGCAACTGGCTGAATTCTTCGCTCGTGGTATGCGTGAGGAATCTGCAAAATGGGTCAACTCCCTAGCTGGCGGAGACTGTACCGCTCTCACCCTTCAAGATGCTCTTCTTCATTTTGCTAGCTGTGCTTTAAAGTCAAGAAGCTGGGAGAGACAAAGAGAAGGTACCAAGAGTCAGATGAGCGTTGCAGATCAGGTCAAGGCAGAAGTTCAGAAACATTTATAGGCAGTTGGCATTCCCCTCGATCCCCCGTCAGCTACCGTCTTTTCGGTTGACTGTGGATGGTGTGGAACCTGTGCTCATAACGGTGGAAGCTGCCTCAACTTTGGTAAAACAGATGACTGGTCTACAGAAGAGGTGAACTTCACCAGTCAAGGCTTCGCCAGCAACCAGAAAGGCTACGCCAATTACAGGAAATACCAACCGCAGAATCAGATCAACCGATTCTCGGAGTCATACCAAAGACCTCCTGGATTCGTTAAAGGACAGCAACAGCCTCGAGCAAAGCCGCATTACAATAAAGACGAGGAATATGAGAAAATGTTCGGTCAAATCATGAGCAGACTCGATGACCATGACAATCAACTCAAAGCTCAAGCCGCACTCAATCAAGGACAGAAAGCCAAAGGATAGAGGATGCGATAAACAATATGTCTAAAATTCTTACTAGCAATCCCTTCCTTAATCAAGCAGCATTTCAAGCAGACTTCGGTACAAAGAGTGAACACGCTCAAGCTATCACCACCAGGAGTGGCAAGCAAACAACCGATCCAAATGCTCCAGAACCTGACATGACACCAGATACCACTGCTGCCAGGGATATGCCAGAGATTGAAGATATCACAAAAGAGGAAGAAGAAGCACCGGCTCCTCCTCCCAAGACAGCTCCTGAGCCCGTCTTCGCGCCATATATACCTCAGATTCCCTTTCCAAAAGCTGTAATGAGCAAAGACAAGGATCACGATACCTAGTATAAGAAGTGGTACAATGTTCTTAAGACTGCAGAGATCCAGATACCAGTAACAGAAGTTGTAGAGATCATACCACCACTTGGAAAGTTCTTTAAGGATCTTGTGAAGAAGGTGAAGAACGGAGAGGCGTACTCTGTCACGCTCACTAACGAATGCGCTTCTCTCTTCGGTGCGCCATCTCCCATAAGACAGCCGCTACCACTGCCAGTTAAGTGTACTGATCCCGGTCCTTTTACATTACCGTGCATCATTAATGGTATTAAAATTGACCGTAGTCTGGCTGATGCTGGTGCTTCTATTAATGTTATGCCTGTTTACCTATATGGAAAGTTGAATCTAGGGAAATTAAAATCGCTTACTTTGTGATGCGCGAGATTTAACTCACAACAATCAAGGTCGTATTCCACGAGGGCTCTCTCAAAAGCTTGTACTCACACGGTTCATGGACGGTCTATTCATTTAAAATTGGTTTTAGTTTGAAATAAGAACAATTGAAAACATAAAAGAAACTAAACAAACAAGCAAATCAAAAGGGTGCAAATCAAAGGTAAAGGAGGTTCACTTGGAAAGATAGCTTCATCATGGTGTGGTCGACGCGTTGGGAGTACCAATTGATGGAAGAGGGGCTCTAAGCGATCACGAGCGAAGACGTGTCGAAGTGAAAGCCACTGGGATTATTGTCAAGAGGAACAAATGCACAAACAAGCCAAACATGATCGAGGATGCAATCGAATGACCACTCAAATCCCTTCTATAGACTCAATGCACTCTCGTCGCACCAAATCCCTATCCTAGAACCACTCAACCTAGGCTCTCGCTCTCAAGCTAAGTGACTAAGGATGCATTAAAGGTGTTTGATGAAATGCCAAGCTACAAAACCCTCTCCTATGACTCTATGACCACTAGGCTAGACACCACACTCTCATGTCAATGTCCCAACACTAAGAGAATCATCAAAAGACTAATCAAAGTTCAATTGAATGAAAAACCTAATGCACGCCAAATGTTCGATAAAATGCACAAGTGAGAAATCATGCAACTATGGTTGAATTGAGATGATCTAATCTCTTAGAACACACTCCCTTCAATCCCTAGACCTACAATCCATGTAATCCAAGCACTCTCATGCATTACATTACAAAAGATAGACCAATCAAGCCATAGCCATCAATGGAATTAACAACAAGTCATAGAGACCATCCTCATACAATCCAAGAACAATCATAGCATGTTTGTACAATTCACCTCTATCCTAGAACAACCATCTATCAATCCAAGAAAACCTAAGAAATCAGCCACACATGGCCAAGGAAATGAAGGAAAGAGAAAGAAAGATGATCAGCAAGTACACCATGGCAATCCTCTTCTTGCAAGCTCCTCTTCCAAGGTTGTGGGCTTCAATCCAAGCTCCTCTACTTTGATTTGCACCTTGCTCTAGGGTTGTGGTTTGGAGATGAGGAGAAAAGTATTTGAGAAGTTGAGAGAAAAGGGTTTTGAAGAAGTATGAAATCTGAAAATTATGAATTGTTTTCTCTATTTTCGCCTCCTTCTTCTTTATATACTGTGCTGGAATTGCCTGGCATTTTTGGCGAAAATTGTGTAACATTTTCGCCGAAAATGTCTTTGAAAATGGCTGGGCATTTCTTCTAATATTTTCAGCGAAAACTCTGAGCTGTTTTCGCCGAAAATGTCTTCATAAACCAAGCCTCCGCCTTCTGCTTAAGGTTTTCAGTCCGAGAACTTAGAGTTTTCGGCCGAAAACTTCTTCAGCTATAAGGTGCATTTTTCCCAAACATGCATCGGCCATAACTCCTCCGTCCTAGCTCCGATTGACCTCCCGTTTGATCCTACGTGCTCCTTGTCACCAGTACTTCAATGCCAAAACCTGAAAATGCAAAGAAAACAACTCCAATAGATACGGAATTGGCCTCAAAGTGGCACTTGGACATCAAAAGAGCACTTAGCATAAAACTTCCATAAAAGCATATAAATCATGGCAAAATAGGATCAAACATGGGAGATTCTTAGGCTAATAAAAGGCTTAAAATGCACCAAATATAGTCACATCAAATTCCCCTACGACTAAGCTTTGCTTGTCCTCAAGCAAATGAATTAGAAAACATCCAAGTTCACAAATGATCGGTTCCATTGAAATTCAAGCAATCACAATTTGGCTTAAACTGTTCCACGAACAAACTAAACCTACACATGCAAGAACATCAACCAAACAAGTCTAAACCTCACTAATTTCTGCACACTTCAAGTAGTGGTTGATTGGGACACAGCAAAACCGACCACGACAACACCAATTCTAATCAAAAGGACTATTTTTTTTGAAAGTGATGAGTGATCATGATGTGGCTATCGACTCGACTTCATCCGCTTCTAGATCCGCACTTTACAAACTCTGGCTAGGATCAAGGGCTACATTTGAGAACTCTTTTTCTTTCTTTTCTTTTCTTTTCATTTCCATTTTTTTTTCTTCTTTTTTTTTCTTTTTTCTTTTACTGCATACTAGTGCTCGATTCAACACTTCACTTAGGTGTTGAACCTGCCTAGCTCACAGCCTTTGCCCTTTTGCTAGTGCTCAACCCGACACTTCACTTAGGTGCCGAGCTTGCCTAGCTTTTCTTTTGAGCATTTTCTCTTTTTTTTTCTTTTCTTCACAATTTAACCAATTGATCCTTAGACTCTTACAAGTTCCACACAAGATTTCGAATTGGATTCCGTCTAATCTCAAGCCACAATCACGAAGGATCAAAAAGGGTAAAGAAAGACATGGAAAAGGGGTGAAAATTCTGATTGCCTTCGTCATCTTAGACCGGTGTTATCGAGCGGTACAAAAACACGTATCAAACCAATCAACCAACATACAAGAGTGATAAAATCTCAGTTCTGGCCCAGACTCATTTGATATTAGTGCTAACATGCTGGTTATAGGTTCTAAGTAGGACAGTCTAAACGTCATTGTGAAAACTTGAAGTCAATTAAACACCAAAAGTCAAGAACCGAACGATTCTACAATAGAATAATTCGACATTCAATTAAGATCATGCAACACATCAAAACATAGCCTTAGACTTCTACCGACAAATAATCACACCAAACCTCAAACTCCCCTACGACTAACATGAGCATTGTCCTCAATGATCAAGAGAGAGAGGGTAAGGTGGAACGAAGTTACCGCATTGGTAGAGAGGAGCATAGGACGTAATAGAGGTGAAAAAGTTCCATGATGATCCTTGGTGAAGAGTGATCCAAAATGCTTGCCAAACCTTATTCAAAAAGCTAAAACAACACAAAAACTAAAAAGAGCAAACAAGAGCAATAAAAGTAAAGATAACATGGGGTGCCTCCCAAGAAGCGCTTGGTTACCGTCTTAAGCTCGACGATACCTGTGTTATGGTGTCCAACTTAGTACCTCCTTGATGTCAAGTAGCTTCTTCCATGATGAAAGTTGAGCTCCAAGTAGCATCTTGGAGGAATGGTAGACTAGCCAATGCACATTGATGCTTGTATAGCACTTGAGACCTTGGGGTGGCTTGCTACCTTTGAGTGTCGAAGCTTGAGGAAGAAAGTATGGTAGGGAGCCTCCATTGAGATCCATTGTCTCCAAGTTGGTGATGCCACTCAAGGAGTCTTCCGGTTCACACATGGACGACTTCTCTTCCATTATCACCTTAGGGGAGGTTATGAAGCTTGTGTCCGTCTCTTGACACAAGTACTTCATGATCAAGCAAGAAGATTGAAGAGTACTCACAACCTTTGGTGGGACCTCAATAGGGTGGTGTTGTTCACTTTCGTGCTCCACTCTCGGTGCCACCTCTTCTTGAAGCGTCTCCAAATCATCTCTCACCTCCTCTAGTCATCAACCTCAAGTATCATTGGTTCCTCTATCCTCACATCATTGTCATATGGCGTCTCCATGGGAAGAACATGCTCTTCAACCTCCTCCACTACCAAATCTTCTTCCGTGTCAAGCTCCTCCGGTTCACACATGTCATCTTCATCATCATAAGCGTACTCCACCTTCTTGGGCTGATTCTCATTCTCTAGCGCATCCATGACGAGATTCATACTTTGAGCTACGCGATTGAGCCGAGCCGCGTTGTCGTCCGCAATCTTCAAGAACTCATCTAGCACAGATGGAGAGGGAGAGTGTTGCTCCACCTTATGGGGTTGATGATCATTTTCAAGCATCCCATTGATGTGCGCCATGCTTTGAGCTATGCGATTAAGTTGATATGTATTATCTTCCGCAATCTTCAAAACTTCCTCAAGCATGGGCAAAGGTGGAGGAGATTCCTCATAGCTTACAATCTCCTCTCGAGGACGCTCACTTTCCTTTACCATTTTCAAGAGCTCCTATAACATAGAAGGCGGTGGAAAATGTTGTTCATGACTTGTGAAATCCTCTTGATAGACTTGATGGTAGGGTGGAGATGGATAGGGACATTGTTCATTCCACATGGGTGTTGAAGCTTGTTGTTCTTGATCCCACCATTGGCTATCTCCCTCATAAGTTCCTTGGTGGTAGTTGGATGGAGTAGGATGACCATAAAATGGGTTAGGAGATGGATTCCACCCTTGATAGGGTCCATAACCATTACCTCCATTCCACGAATTCATCTTACTTGCAACCTTGCTCCCATGAACTAGATAGGTGGATAAGGGACCTACAAACACGCACAACAAACACAACCAAGTAGTACAACAATGCGGGATAACAAAACTACACAAACCAATACAAAAACAAACAATAAAGAAGCAAAACTAAAACGAAAGGAAGTGAATAAAACGGTCCACTACTAAATGCTTTCAAAGGATTGAGAAAGTCCCCGGCAACGGCGCCAAAAACTTGATGCGCGAGATTTAACTCACAACAATCAAGGTCGTATTCCACGAGGGCTCTCTCAAAAGCTTGTACTCACACGGTTCATGGACGGTCTATTCATTTAAAATTGGTTTTAGTTTGAAATAAGAACAATTGAAAACATAAAAGAAACTAAACAAACAAGCAAATCAAAAGGGTGCAAATCAAAGGTAAAGGAGGTTCACTTGGAAAGATAGCTTCATCATGCTCAAGAGGAACAAATGCACAAACAAGCCAAACATGATCGAGGATGCAATCGAATGACCACGCAAATCCTTTCTATAGACTCAATGCACTCTCGTCGCACCAAATCCCTATCCTAGAACCACTCAACCTAGGCTCTCGCTCTCAAGCTAAGTGACTAAGGATGCATTAAAGGTGTTTGATGAAATGCCAAGCTACAAAACCTCTCCTATGACTCTATGACCACTAGGCTATACATCACACTCTCATGTCAATGTCCCAACACTAAGAGAATCATCAAAAGACTAATCAAAGTTCAATTGAATGAAAAACCTAATGCACGCCAAGTGTTCGATAAAATGCACAAGTGAGAAATCATGCAACTATGGTTGAATTGAGATGATCTAATCTCTTAGAACACACTCCCTTCAATCCCTAGACCTATAATCCATGTAATCCAAGCACTCTCATGCATTACATTACAAAAGATAGACCAATCAAGCCATAGCCATCAATGGAATTAACAACAAGTCATAGAGACCATCCTCATACAATCCAAGAACAATCATAGCATGTTTGTACAATTCACCTCTATCCTAGCACAACCATCTATCAATCCAAGAAAACTAAGAAATCAGCCACACATGGCCAAGGAAATGAAGGAAAGAGAAAGAAAGATGATCACCAAGTACACCATGGCAATCCTCCTCTTGCAAGCTCCTCTTCCAAGGTTGTGGGCTTCAATCCAAGCTCCTCTACTTTGATTTGCACCTTGCTCTAGGGTTGTGGTTTGGAGATGAGGAGAAAAGTATTTGAGAAGTTGAGAGAAAAGGGTTTTGAAGAAGTATGAAATCTGAAAATTATGAATTGTTTTCTCTATTTTTGCCTCCTTCTTCTTTATATACTGTGCTGGAATTGCTTGGCATTTTCGGCGAAAATTGTGTAACATTTTCGCCGAAAATGTCTTTGAAAACGGCTGGGCATTTCTTCTAATATTTTCGGCGAAAACTCTGAGCTGTTTTTGCCGAAAATGTCTTCATAAACCAAGCCTCCGCCTTCTGCTTAAGGTTTTCGGTCCGAGAGTTTTCGGCCGAAAACTTCTTCAGCTATAAGGTGCATTTTTCCCAAACTTGCATCGGCCATAACTCCTCCGTCCTAGCTCCGATTGACCTCCCGTTTGATCCTACGTGCTCCTTGTCACCAGTACTTCAATGCCAAAACCTGAAAAGCAAAGAAAACAACTCCAATAGATACGGAATTGGCCTCAAAGTGGCACTTGGACATCAAAAGAGCACTTAGCATAAAACTTCCATAAAAGCATATAAATCATGGCAAAATAGGATCAAACATGGGAGATTCTTAGGCTAATCAAAGGCTTAAAATGCACCAAATATAGTCACATCACTTTGCATCTCGTGCTAGCCGATAGGTCTGCCAAACTGCCTAGGGGTATAATAGAAGATGTAGCTGTTTGCTGTGGTCCTTTTACAATAATTGCAGATTTCGTTGTTCTAGATACCCGTGAGTTATACGAAACGCTTATCTTAGGTCGACCTTTCTTAACAACTGCTGGTGCAAATATCAACTGCAAACAAGGCCTGTTGACTTTAAGTGTAGGACAGGATAGTGTTACATTCCGCATTAAGGATAGCATAAGATACTTTGTTGCTCAAGATGATAATTGTTTATACTGTTCATTCTATGGAGTTGGCCTCGGCCAACTTCATCACTAACGCCTTATCTAGTGATCCACTAGAGTTGTGTTTGATTTCAGGAATTGACAGTGCACTAGAAGACCCAGAGCAGCGCTTATGGCAAGATGAGTTAGATGATCGGAAAGTGACATTCACACCCACATCTACGCCTACTCACATCGAGCCAGCATTGAGTCGGATAACTACCTCATATGAGAATTCGCCAGAACTCACCTTAAAGGAGCTGCCTGACCATCTAGAGTATGCATTCCTGGGGAAGGAATGCCATCTACCAGTCATCATCAATTCGAATCTATCTCCCGAGCAGAAAGAGCAACTGATCAGGCTACTCAAGAAGCATGTCCGAGCCATTGCCTGGCAGTTGGCTGACATCAGAGGCATCTCTAAAACCTTCTGCAAGCATCAGATAGTTGTAGATGAAGAATTCAAACCAGTCAGACAGCCGCAACGCCATTTAAACCCTCTGATGCAGGAAGTTGTGAAGAAAGAAGTTCTTAAGCTCTTGGATGCCGGTATCATCTACCCTATTGCCGACAGTCCTTGGGTCAGTCCGACTCAAGTCGTCCCAAAGAAGGGAGGAATCATAGTCATCCCTAATGCGAAGGGTGAGCTCATTCCTACTCGTACAGTTACCGGATGGAGAGTCTGTATCGATTATCAACGACTCAATGATGCTACCAAGAAGGATCACTTCCCACTGCCGTTCATTGACCAGATGCTAGAACGGTTAGCTGGCCATGACTACTACTGCTACTTAGATGGGATGTCCGGTTAATTTCATATCCCTATCGAGCTCAACGATCAAGAGAAGACGACTTTCACCTGCCCGTTTGGTACGTTTGCTTATCGTCGCATTCCCTTTGGTTTATGTAATGCTCCTGCCACTTTTCAGAGATGCATGCTTGCTATATTTGGAGATCTGGTAGAGAATGTGGTGGAGGTATTCATGGACGACTTCTCCGTCTATGGAGACTCATTTTCCAAGTGCTTAGCCAACCTGGACAAGGTGCTAGTTCGTTGTGAGGAGACCAACTTGGCTCTTAGTTGGGAGAAATGTCACTTTATGGTTACCGAAGGAATTGTTCTTGGCTATAGGATCTCTAAACTCGGAATAGAAGTCGATCGTGCCAAGCTTGAAACCATCGCCAGTTTGCCGCCGTCGACCTCGGTCAAGACAGTTCGAAGCTTCCTCGGTCATGCTGGATTCTACCGGAGATTCATCAAAGACTTCTCCAAGATCACTCTCCCAATGATGAAGCTTCTAGAGAAAGATGATCCTTTCATTTTTGATAAAGCTTGTCTTGCAGCCTTTGAGACCCTGAAGACTAGACTCACCACCGCACCGATCCATTACAGAACCAGATTGGAATCTTCCATTCGAGATTATGTGCGATGCTAGCGACTTTGCCGTTGGCGCAGTTCTTGGCCAGAGAAAAGAGAAGAGATTTCATCCCATCAACTTCGCTAGCAAGACGCTTAACGATGCCCAAAGGAATTACACTACTACAGAGAAAGAGCTTCTAGCTATCGTCTTCTCCTTTGACAAGTTCAGACGGTACCTGGTTCTTTCACACACCATCGTCTATACAGATCATGTTGCCCTGCGCCATCTGTTAGCCAAGCAGGATTCAAAGCCACGTCTCATCCGATGGATCCTTCTTCTCCAAGAATTCGACATAGAGATTAAAGACAAGAAGGGAGCTGAGAACCTAGCGGCCGATCACCTCTCACGACTCGAGGAATCACAGTTAGGTAAGTTTACTACTACCCCTATCAATGATTTTTTCCCTGATGAGTTGTTGCGTATTGAAGTTTATGAACAGGTCAACAGCATAGCTATTGAGCCCTGGGCAATCCCTCACGCTCAAGAGCTGAGTAACGCAGCCGATTCAGAAGAGCCCTGGTATGCCACCCTGGCTAATTATCTCTCTCACGGTGTCGTGCCTCCTGAGCTGGATTATAATGCACGCAAAAAGCTCTTTAAAGAGGCCAAGTCATACTTCTGGGATGAACCTTTCTTATACCGCATTAGTATTGATGGGTTGATCCGAAGATGTGTCTCCTACATCGAAGCGGCTGACATCATGTGTAAGTGCCATGAGGGCTAGTTTGGAGGACACTCCGGCGGCAACCGCACTGCAAGAAAGGTACTTGAAACCGGTTTTTACTGGCCTTCAATCTTCAGTGATTGTGACGCTTTTGCTCGTCATTGTGATGCATGCCAACAATCAGGTAACATCTCTAACCGTAATGAGATGCCCCAAATTGTTTCTTTAACTGTTGAAATCTTTGATGTTTGCGGAATTGATTTTATGGGTCCGTTCACACCCTCCAACGGAAACAAGTCCATTCTTGTGGCCGTTGATTATGTTTCTAAGTGGGCTGAAGCTGAAGCTCTACCCACTAACGATTCAAGAGTGGTGGGTCGGTTCCTTACCCAACTTTTCACGCGTTTTGGTTCAC
Organism: Linum lewisii; assembly: GCA_034768395.1. NCBI lineage: Eukaryota > Viridiplantae > Streptophyta > Magnoliopsida > Malpighiales > Linaceae > Linum > Linum lewisii. Next base: position 22,964,630 of record CM068298.1, on the reverse strand, counting down.
CACGCTTCATCATAAGCGATAGGGGTACCCACTTCCATGGACATTTCTATCGGGTGTGCAAACGCTTTGGCGTCACCCACCGAATGTCCACAGCTTACCATCCTCAAGCAAATGGTCAAGCAAAAGTGACAAACCGTGAGCTCAAGCGGATTCTTGATAGGACAGTTGGCCGGTCCCGCAAGGACTGGTCATCTAAGCTCAATGATGCCTTATGGGCTTATCGAACGGCCTACAAGACTCCCATCGGTACCTCACCGTATCAGCTGGTCTATGGCAAGGCATGCCATTTGCCAGTTGAGCTTGAGCACAAGGAGTTTTGGGCTAACAAAGAGTTGAAGATGAGTTATGCAGTAGCAGGTAATATGCGCCATGACCAGATCGCTGAGCTTGAAGAACATCGTCTCCATGCGTATGAGAGCACGAAGCTTTACAAGGAACACACCAAGAGAATTCATGACTCCCAATTAAAGACGATCAAGCAGTTCTACCCTGGAGATGAAGTCCTCTTATATAACTCTCGATTGAAACTCTTCCCGGGTAAACTGAAATCCCGATGGTCCGGCCCTTATACCGTGGTGCGGCAGACATCTTTGGCAGCGTCCTAATTAAATTGCATGATCAAGAACCGTTTATGGTCACCGATCACATGCTAAAGAGGTATCTGCAGGGATTAGCTGTTTCTCTCATCGACGTACACTACTTTACGTCAGAACCATGACGCAAATCCAGGTATCGTCCAGCTCATGGACGTTAAACAAGAGCGCTTCGTGGGAGGCAACCCACGGCTGGAGTCAGTTATTTTTCATTTCGAGTCGTTTTCTTTTAAAGCCTTTTTGAAAAAAAAAGCTGTCCGCTGTTTTTCTAAGGAGTTTTTGCCGAAAACTCTGGTTTTAAAGCTGCCTGATCCTTGATGACACTCGATTTGACGTGATTATCAGCCTCATTTAAGTGATATTTCCTTGCTTGAAACGTGGTTTTAGGGGTAAAATAGCGAATATTCACTCAACAACCCTATTTCCTACCGATTTGGTTACTTTGGCCCTTTTTGGGTCAATTTGATGGTTTTCTAGCGTTTTTGTGATAGCACAGATTTTTGCCATCATTTACGTAGCCATGGACATATTCAAGACCTCAAGGAGTGAACCGGAATCAAACCAGAAATCAAACCAGAGTCAGAACCGAAGATCCAACTGCCCAGCACAATGTTTTCACCGAAAAGACTATGAGGATTTCGGCGAAAATACCTTCAGAACTCACAGGCTGATTTGCACTGAAGTCTTCGGCGAAAACTTCCTTATGTTTTCGCCGAAAATCCTAGAAGAAATAACACAGGGGATTTTAACTAAAGTTTTCGCCAAAAATCATTTGATATTTTCGGCGAAAATATCTTCCTTTTCCTGCGGTAGAATCAGAAAACCCTAATCAACCCTATTTAAAGCAGGAGTCGGCAGCCATTCATTCAACAATTGACACCACACAAATCATTATTCATATTTTCACAAATCAGACTTTTGAGAGTCAGCCGACTCTAGGGTCGATAGATAGAGTTTTGAGAGTTCGAAGATCCGTGGAGAGATCGTGACGCCATCCTTCACCTCGGAGAACTCGGAGCTTAAAGTTGAAGATCCAGGAGACTGAAGCTTCGCGGGAGTCGTCAGAATTAGGTTTTTCAGTTCTTATCTGTTCTTCCTCTGTATGATGATCTTCATTGTTGCCCTTGATTCTCTTGTTTCCGATATGAGTAACTGAACTTGTAGAGCTTAGATTAGATGAACCCTAAGTGACCCAGGGCTTTAAAGCGGTCACGGATCGGCAGTGATTAGATTCGAAGTTCAATCAGTTTCTCTTTGCATGTTTGATTTGTTCTTCATTGTTCATGTTTCTTGTCTGGATTGATCCCCTAGATTAGATTCTTGTTAAGCTAAGGATAGAAGCGAACGCTCGCCTTACTTTAGAACATCGAATTGAACAATTAACCTTATAATTGGAGCGTGCCTTTCGTAGGAACCGATTAGGGTTAATCCACTGCAAGAGTAACTCATTAATCATTAGTAATTGCACCAGTTAATTAAGTCGTTGCGAGAGGCGACCGTACCCGGGCGGCTAGTTAATCTTGGTAGTTAGAACGGATAGAGCGAACGTTCGCCGGTCTTAAACATAAGGGTAAGGAGTTATGGTGGTGTATAGAAACCGATTGAATTAGAATTGAAAATCGCTGATCTTGTGATTTCCGTTGCTCTGGTGATCTAAGGGGGATTCGAATCTAAGTTCGTCTATCTTCTCGTTAGTCAACCCTTTACTTTTCTGTCTTTTATTTTCCTTTGTTCATTAGACTAGAAGTCGTGGAACTCACACCACGCACTAAGTGTTTAAACCTGAATAATTTGCCAGCTTCTTCAAAGTAGTTGATTAGAAGAAACCCCTGGAATACGATCTACCCTAGCTTTCCAGCTTGGTAGTTATTTGATACCGCTAAAACTGCAGCTATCAAATTGGCGCCGTTGCCGGGGACTCTTCTAATTGTTTGAAAGAAGAGTTGGCAAATTATTCTTCTACCTTTCCGCCTTACCATTTAATTTTCCTCCATATTTTCATGATTTACCTGGGTAGTGTTTTTGAGTTTTAATTATGCAGGATTACAGGTGGGATGACCAGTACCAAGGGTGGTACATCAATGAAGCACCATATATTGACGACTCCCAAGAGATGGATTTACACACTTATGAGCATCAACAATGGATGGCAATCACCCAAGCCGCGATCGACAACCTCCAATCAATGAACGATGCTGCTGATACAAGGAACGCCGAGCTCAAGCGACTAGTGCAATTAATGGAAGAAGATGCTCAAGAGCATTTCAAAGAAGAGCCAGAAGCTACACACGACCAGCAAATTCATCAAGAGGTGTATACACCGGCTCATCAGCATCGACAACAGACGGCAAGAGTAGAATCTGCCTTGGATGATCTCCTTTCGATTATACAAGCTCGTAACGTGATGGATGTCGAGCTCGAGCAACCAAATCCACTAATGGAAGAAGATGCTCAAGAGCCGTACGAAGATGATCATGACAACCTCACCCATGACTATTGCGAGCTAGAAGCATCTGTTGAAGAATCCTTGGGGTGGTGGTTGATGAAGACAAAGAGCCAATCCATCTTGAAGTTGAAGCCGAAGAGGAGCACATAGAGGTTGAGGAGATACCCTCACCTACACTTCCGCCGAGTCAACCTATAGAGAAGATGGAGCTCATTGAACATGCCGCGCTGTACTACCTCTTTCCTCCTCAAGTAGGAGAATTCAAGAAGAACTGGTCATCCAACCAAGATCGCGATCTATTGGAGCACTACCGGTTACATCACCCTTCTGGAGTGCTACACGGCACTCAATCGCACACCTTGAAGAAGACGATTGACTTCAAGGAACTCCTAAGTTGGGGTCCCTAACAGGTACCGTCCGGCTCAAGGACGTTAAAAGAGAGCGCTTCGTGGGAGGCAACCCACGGCTGGAGTCCGTTTTTGAATTTTTGAGTCAGTCTTTTCGTCGTTCGAGTTAGGTTCGGGGGAGCCAAAGTGTCAGTTTAATTTTCTTTCATTTTAATTTGTTTTTCGTTAGTTTTTGAAAAAAAAAGGGTTTTAAAATAAATTTTCGGCGAGAATTGAAAATTCTCACCCGAAAACAAGTCACAGGAGCGTCCCTTTATTTTTGTGTGTTTTCCGAAGATGTTTTCGGCGAAAACTCCTAATGTTTTCGCCGAAAACTTGTGTTGTTTTGAAAATCAGTTATATTTTTTCAGCCCGATTCTAACGCATACTTGATCGTCCAAATCGGAGCTCTGTAGCTCCAGTTATGCCCGAAACAAGTTTTTCACGTTTTAGCCAACTTCGTCGCTTTCCGTCCATTTTATTGAGTCGTGTCTAAAAGGTTGGTTGTTGGGTTTTCAATTTCGAATCTTTTGACATATTGATTGTTGAATTTCGACGAGTTTAATACCAGTCTACCTCATTTTGCGTGTCTGCTGTTTCGGTGTGATTTTTTCTTAACTAACTGAGCTTGGATGATCTAGATTTCTCTAGGAGTGTCGTGCCGTGAATTTGAAAAAAAAAAGAGTCAAAATATTTTCAAAATTCTCCTTAACCTTCTTTGTTCGACTTTTATTCTGTGTGGATCCGGGACACTTGTCCCGGTATCCTTTTGATCTTTTTGTTGTTTTTGTTTTTGTAGGAACTTGAGTAGCTACTCCGCTCCACTCCGGACTCTCCGTGCTCATCCGCTACACCGACCATCACCTTCCAGGTTCTTCTTATCTCTCTACTCTAGTTTAGTTCTGTGAGGACACAAAACCGTTTAAGTGTGGGGTAGGAGTTTAGGATTATGCATGATCTTGCTTGATTTTCTGTGATTCTATGGTTCAAATTTGAAAATTCTCTAGCATAGAATTGCTCAATTCTTGACTTGTGATGTTAAATTGACTTCAATTTTAAACAATGACGTCTGGACTGTTCCACTTAGAACCTGTAACCAACGTGTTGGCACTGATATTAAATGAGTCTAGGTCAGAACAGATCATAAATCACTCTTGTAGTTGAAACTTGAATTAATTGAATTAATTGGTTTGTTAATAACAAAGCTCGATAACACCGTTCTAAGATGATAGATGCTAGCTTCTCCCATGTTTTTCACTCCATATTTGTTCACCTGTGATTGTGGCTAGAGATTAGACGGAAATCCAATTCGAAATCTTGTGTAAAAAGTTATAACTAGCTAGGATCAAGTGGCTAAATTGGTTAAATCAAGTAATTAAGTGTTGCAAATCAATGCTAAGTTTTTGAAGTGCTAAAAATAAAGCTAGGCAAGCCCGACACCTAAGTGAAGTGTTCGGGTTGAGCACTAGCAAAGGCACAAATATTGTGAGCTAGGCAGGTCCAACACCTAAGTGAAGTGTTTGGTATCGAGCACTAGTATGCAGTAAATAAATTGAAGGAATAAGTTGAAGCTTGAACGAAATTGTTGTTAAAAAGTGGTCCTAGCTAGAACATGTAACGTACAGATCTAGAAACGGATGAAGTCGAGTCGATAGCCACGTCACTTTTCCTACCTCCGCGTCCACATCATGGCTAGAGCTCAAAGTCTTTTCTCATTAGAATTGGTGTTATCGTAGTCGGTTAATTATGATTAATTGTTTTGCCAAGAGACGAGCTTTGTTAAAACTACTACTTGAAGTGTGCAGAAATTAGTGAGATCGAAAACTTGTTTGGTTGATGTTCTTGCATGTGTAGGTCACTCTTTCTACGTGAAACAGTCTAAACCAAATTGTTAGAATTGAATCTCGATTTAATCTCGTGTCATTTGTGAATTTGAGTGTGTTCTAGTTTAGTTTGCTTGAGGACAAGCAAAAGCTTAAGTGTGGGGTATTGATGACACTCGATTTGACATGATTATCAGCCTCATTTAAGCGACATTTCCTTACTTGAAACGTGGTTTTAGGGGTAAAATAGCGAATATTCACTCAACTACCCTATTTCCTACCGATTTGGTTACTTTGGCCCTTTTTGGGTCAATTTGATGGTTTTCTAGCGTTTTTGTGATAGCACAGATTTTTGCCATCATTTACGTAGCCATGGACGTATTCAAGACCTCAAGGAGTGAACCGAAATCGAACCAAAAATCAAACCAGAGTCAGAACCGAAGATCCAACTGCCCAGCACAATGTTTTCGCCGAAAAGACTATGAGGATTTCGGCGAAAATACCTTCAGAACTCACAGGCTGATTTGCACTGAAGTCTTCGGCGAAAACTTCCTTATGTTTTCGCCGAAAATCCTAGAAGAAATAACACAGGGGATTTTAACTAAAGTTTTCGCCAAAAATCATTTGATATTTTCGGCGAAAATATCTTCCTTTTCCGCGGCAGAATCAGAAAACCCTAATCAACCCTATTTAAAGCAAGAGTCGGCAGCCATTCATTCAACAATTGACACCACACAAATCATTTTTCATATTTTCACAAATCAGACTTTTGAGAGTCAGCCGACTCTAGGGTCGATAGATAGAGTTTTGAGAGTTCGAAGATCCGTGGAGAGATCGTGACGCCATCCTTCACCTCGGAGAACTCGGAGCTTAAAGTTGAAGATCCAGGAGACTGAAGCTTCGCGGGAGTCGTCAGAATTAGGTTTTTCAGTTCTTATCTGTTCTTCCTCTGTATGATGATCTTCATTGTTGCCTTTGATTCTCTTGTTTCCGATATGAGTAACTGAACTTGTAGAGCTTAGATTAGATGAACCCAAGTGACCCAGGGCTTTAAAGCGGTCACGGATCAGCGGTGATTAGATTCGAAGTTCAATCAGTTTCTCTTTGCATGTTTGATTCGTTCTTCATTGTTCATGTTTCTTGTCTGGATTGATCCCCTAGATTAGATTCTTGTTAAGCTAAGGATAGAAGCGAACGCTCGCCTTACTTTAGAACATCGAATTGAACAATTAACCTTATAATTGGAGCGTGCCTTTCGTAGGAACCGGTTAGGGTTAATCCACTGCAAGAGTAACTCATTAATCATTAGTAATTGCACCAGTTAATTAAGTCGTTGCGAGAGGCGACCATACCCGGGCGGCTAGTTAATCTTGGTAGTTAGAACGGATAGAGCGAACGTTCGTCGGTCTTAAACCTAAGGGTAAGGAGTTATGGTGGTGTATAGAAACCGATTGAATTAGAATTGAAAACCGCTGATCTTGTGATTTCCGTTGCTCTGGTGATCTAAGGGGGATTCGAAATCTAAGTTCGTCTATCTTCTCGTTAGTCAACCCTTTACTTTTCTGTCTTTTATTTTCCTTTGTTCATTAGATTAGAAGTCGTGGAACTCACACCACGCACTAAGTGTTTAAACCTGAATAATTTGCCAGCTTCTTCAAAGTAGTCGATTAGAAGAAACCCCTGGAATACGATCTACCCTAGCTTTCCAGCTTGGTAGTTATTTGATACCGCTAAAACTGCAGCTATCAATCCTCCTGTTTCTCGGTTTCGAAAACTCCTTGCCGACAACTCAGACTTCGCGGCGAAAACTTTTTGTTTTGTAAAGGATTTTTTGCCGAAAAATCTACCCATTTTTTGCCGAAAATTTGATGTTTTTCATACAGATATAAAGCCCCGCGTCGGCCTTGATTTTTCGCACCCCTTTCCCGAAAACGCCTGCTCGCCGATCCTTCCTCTCTTTTGAAAACTCGAGACCGCACCCGCGTGTTTCCGTTCGCCGCCGACCCAGCCGCCGCTTCGCCGGTGCGCCGCCACCGCCACTGCCGCCCCCCTCCTCTTTCTTGGTTTCCCTTAGCCCAGCGCTTTAGAATCGAAACCCTATAGCTCCGGTTCCACTCGATCGAGTTTTCAAGTTTTTTGTCGATTTCCTGGATTTCCAATCGTTTTCTCGAGTCATGTCTTCACGGTTAGTTGTTCAGCCCTTGATTTTGAATCTATTGGCTTTTGACTTTCGGTTTTCGGCATGGTTGAATTTGGTTGACTTTTGGATTTTCGTCGAATTGCGTGTTTGCTGTTTCGGTGTAATTCGGCTAGACTTTGGACATACCTTTTGATCTATTTTGCCTCATGAATGGATTTCTGTGCTATCGTGCTAATGGATTCTCTCGTGCTCTATGTTTGCCAATGTTTTGTCTTGTGCTCTGCCGTATGATAAATTGCAGCTTGTTTCATGCTTGCTTGATTGAATGCCGTTTTCTTCCCTACATGCTGGCCATTTCTTTGCTGCTATGTTTCGATTCGGTGATCTCTCGGTTAATTTGCTTGCCCCCACTTGTCAACCTAAGTTGGGGGTAGGATTCTGGTCTTCCTTGAGTTATGTATTACAGGAATCCGAAGTGATTCAAGACCACCAGTGCAGATAGAGGGCAGCGATCCTCGGCTCGACAAGACAGGGCTCAATCCTCCCGTCCACCCGCACCGTCTGCACCGATACCAGCGGTTGTGAACGTAGCCCGCAGGTTGTACCAGCCCCCATGATTCCTATCTCCTGTGCTCCTGCACCCACCAGTGGATCCCTCCATCCTTTCATCGCTGCCCTTGAGCCACACCAATTGGAGGTATATATCAGAAGATCAAAGACATTCCGCCAGAGAAGGTGGCGATTCTCTCCTTGGATAGTTTCAAGAACCACAACCCGGTGTGGCACTCCAACCTCAACCAGACACTTGACCTCACCGGCTTGCGATCCTTGACCACCCTCGGTTCGCCCTACCCTCTGGTCGCCCATCAGGAGTTTTGGAGCTCATTTAAGCCCCACAAGCCACGACTGAACAGTCGTCAGAAGTTTGTTTCTTTTCGCCTCGGTGGTGTTCGATATGAGAAGACCATAAATGAGTTTGCCCTCTTGCTCGACCCCCTTGCCGTTATCCAGGATGCCGCCCTTGGATTCTCAGATGTCTACTCCATCACACATGAACCGTACCCTTAAGTTCCTTCATTATGTTTGGTCGCAATCTCTGTGCTATAGCAACAAGGCGGGACGTCACCATATCTCCCTGGAGGAGCCCGTACTGTTCCGTGTTGTAGAGGAAAGTGTTCGTCTCCACCCAGGGTGGTGGCTTGGACGGTTCTTCCACAAACGCACGACCACCAAGAAGCTTCCCTCTGAACTACCGGGAGGTCCTTTCATTTCCTGTCTGGTAGACAACCTCCAGATAGGCGACAAGTGGGGCTCTGACATTCCTCGCATTCCAGTTGAGCACATAAGTGCCGAGCTCACAGTTGCACGAGGCATCGACCTTTCAGGTGGCCTCGACCATAGCAGTTCGATCCCTCGTTGACCAAGAAGGGAGCCTCCACAGCCAGTTGCAACCGCGGTGCCTCACGTTCCTCTCCTAGAGCTACCGCCTCCACCGCAACCACAGATGCCCGTCGAGATTAATGAGCGGTTAGCGCGTATTGAGCAATGGCAGCTCGACTACTCTGCCGGTTCACTTTAATGGCAACGGGATCGGGTGGAGCATGAGGAGACACAGAATGCGCGATAGGCCATTCTACGGCAGTTCATGGCCAACCAGGCAGCCAAACACAAGGATGAGCTCGCATGGGGACAGCAGATGGAGCAGTGACTTAGCAATCCACCTATCCCGACCCCACCCCCCGCCCGCGGAACAGTGATCAGGTTGTTTCTATCCTTTCCATTTCTTTTCTTTCTTCTTTTTGGGTTTTGATCCATCTCTTTCTGTGTGGATCCGGGGCACTTGTCCCGGTATCCTTTTGATCTTTTTATTGTTTGTGTTTTGTAGGATCTTGAGTAGCTACTCTGCTCCGCTCTGGACCCTCCACGTTCATCCACTACACCGACCATCACCTTTCAGGTTTCTCGTATCTCTCTACTCTAGTTTAGTCCTGTGAGGACACAGCACAGTTCAAGTGTGGGGTAGGATGCTAGGATTATGCATGATCTTGCTTGATTTTCTGTGAATCTGTGGTTAAATTTTGAATTTCTCTAGCATAGAATGGCTCAATTCTTTACTTGTGATGTTAAATTGACTTCAATTTTGAACAATGACGTCTAGACTGTTCCACTGAGAACCTGTAACCAACGTGTTGGAACTTATATCAAACAAGCCTAGGTCAGAACAGATCATAAATCACTTCTGTAGTTGAAACTTGAATCAATTGACTTGTTAATAACAAAGCTCGATAACACCATTCTAAGATGATAAATGCTAGCTTCTTCCATGTTTTTCACTCCATATTTGATCACCTGTGATTGTGGCTAGAGATTAGACGGAAATCCAATTCGAAATCTTGTGTAAAAAGTTATAACTAGCTAGGATCAAGCGGCCAAATTGTTAAATCAAATAATTGGGTTGTTCAAAGTAATGCTAAGTTCTTCAAAGTGCTGAAAACCAAAGCTAGGCAAGCCCGACACCTAAGTGAAGTGTTCGGGTTGAGCACTAGCATAGGCACAAATACTGTGAGCTAGGCAGGTCCAACACCTAAGTTGATGTGATCCTAGCCACCAAGCCCGGCTTGGACACAACTAATGCCGACCCGGCCCCATCACTGATGCCGGGCCGAGAGAACACCGGACCCAGGCCTACACCAGCACCACCTCCGAAGCCTAGGAGAGCCAAAGCCTCAGAGCAAGAAGACACCCCTGGGAGGATGCTGATCCTCAGCCAGGCAACAAGGCTAGCTCCTAGCCCAGCCAGAGTCAGGCTAATGACTCTCCAGGAGCTGATGCTGACACCGAGCCCCGACCCGGACCCCGGGCCGAGCCTAGCACCTAAACTAGGCCCCATGCCAAGTACAATGAGCTCTGGGTCGACACCAGCCCCTGAAGACCCTTTGAGGACATTCCTGAAGATGTGGCCGAAGCATAATGAAGAAGGCTTGGCCATAATGGAAGAATGCCAGCCTTGAGCCAGCCCCGGGCGCCGGACCAAGCACCGGGCACCCCAGACGAGCCTTTTGAGCCTAGCTCTCAAACGGATCAGGACTTCTGGGATTTTCTAAAGGCCTTGGCTACTTTGAAGGCTCAGGAATCAGCTCCAACAAACGGTGCTCAATTTGGAGCAGTACTGAAGGAGATAGAGCTAGGCCAAGACCTAGTAAAGCTTGGTGGGAGCACCAAAGAGGAAGACTCGGATGCTGATCCGAGGAAGGCCAAACAAGGAGCTGTGATCAGGCCACCACCTGAGCCTGATCCAAGAGTAGAGGATCAAGGAGAATCCAACCTTGGAGAAGAGCCAAGAGGTCAGCCCATGACCGAGCAGCCACGGACCAAAGCTGGACTAATACTAAGCAAAGCTGGATTTCTGGACAGATTCGTAGCCCGACAAAGAGTGACGAATATGGGCTACTTGGAGACAGAATTTGGGCTGATGTCCAACATGAAAGTTGTAGCCCATGGAGTCCACTAGTGATCTGCAAAAGATCAGAATTTTACGAATTTTATTATTATTTATTTGGCTAATATTTCCAGAACCCGTTTAGCTGTTTTTAGGATTTTCCAGCCTCCTTTTTAGGAGTTTTTGTTTAAGTAGGATTCTTTTCCCTTGTAGGATTGGAGTCCAAATTTTCCCTCTTTTTAGTCTAGATTAGGATTAGTTTAAGTCCTCTTTAGTATTCTAATTGGGACTCTTTTTATTATTTTATTCTTATTTAGGAAGTAGCTAATAGGGAGGAGAGCTTGTTCCTTCACCTATATAAGGAGGCCGCCAGCCACCCTTTGTATTCATGAACCCTTTGAAATAAACAAACCCCTTTGATAGAACTTTGTTCTTGAAACCCTTATTGTATCTGCATGTTGCGATACTGAAGGCTCGACTTATCATCAAGAGCATCCATCTCTTGGCGTGGCGTCTACGACTTGATACTTCTGGTTCCCAGCTGTTATATAGCTGACGGGTTAAAGTCCTCATCCGTCCCTGGTTCCCGACGGTTCTACCTCGTTGCACGGTCTCAACTTGCGGTGTTCAAGGGTCGTCTGCCCACAGTTGCAGCGGTTCACATCATAAGTGAAGTGTTTGGTATCGAGCACTAGTATGCAGTAAATAAATTGAAGGAAGAAGTTGAACTTGAAATAAATTGTTTATTAAAGCAGTCCTAGCTAGGACATGTAACGTACAAATCTAGAAGCGGATGAAGTCGAGTCGATAGCCACGTCATTTTTCCTACCTCCGCATCCACATCATGGCTAGAGCTTAAAGTCTTTTCGATTAGAATTGGTGTTATCGTAGTCGGTTAACTATGACAAACTGTTTTGCCAAGAAACGAGTTTTGTTAAAACTACTACTTGAAGTGTGCAGAAATTAGTGTGATCAAAACTTGTTTGGTTGATGTTCTTGCATGTGTAGGTCACTTTTTCTACGTGGAACAGTCTAAACCAAATCGTTAGATATTGAATCTCAGTTTGATCTCGTGTCATTCGTGAATTTGAGTGTGTTCAACTTCAGTTTGCTTGAGGACAAGCAAAAGCTTAAGTGTGGGGTATTTTGATGACACTCGAATTAACGTGATTATCAATCTCATTTAAGCAACATTTCCTTGCTTCAGACATGGTTTTTAGGGTAGAATAGCGAATATTCACTCAACTGCTCTATCTCGTGCCACTTGTGTTACTTTGGCTCGTTTCGGGTTTATTTGATGGTTTTCTAGTATTTTCATGTTAGCACAGGTTTTTGCCATCAAATATAGTAGCCAAGGACGTGTCTAAGGCATTGGAACCCCGAAGAATCGCACCGGAATCAACCAGAGAAGTCAATCAAGTCAACGAAAACTCTGCCCCAATTTACACTTGAGTTTTCGGCGAAAAACCCTTAGAGTTTTCGCCAAAAACTCCAGAAGAAATCGGCTGATCTTCACAAGAGGAAGTTTTCGGCGAAAACCCCAAGTTTTTGGCGACAACTCCTAGTCCGAAAATCACAGGAGACTATCTTCGAAAGCCACCCTTTTTACAAGTAAGTTTTCGCCGAAAACTTCACAAGTTTTTCGGCGAAAACTCCAAGCAAATCCGGCAGAAATCAGTTAGGTTTAAATACTAAAACTGGCGGCTGATTTGGGGGATCTCAGTACTTACACCTTTTGGTGAGCATGTCGTTGTGATGCGTTCAACCAAATAAACTACTAATGCTAATAAAAGGCTATAGCAGATCGTATTCCAGGGGTTTCCTCTACTTCCTTACTCCAAGGAGTTGACAGTTCTAATTCAAGCTCAAACACAAGTTGTGCATGGTGTGAGTTCCACGACTTCTATACTAAGAATGCAAAAATGAGAAGAAATGAAAATTAAACCGAAGAAAGATTGAAGATTGATTAATTGACTAGAAAGATGACAGACAAGCTTAGATTTCGAATTCCCCTTAGATCACCAAGGCAACAACAGTCACAGACCAGCGATTTTCGATTCTAGTTCATTCAGTTCACAGACACCATCATAACTCCTGACCCTTAGGTTTAAGACTGGTGAACGTTCGCTCTATCCGATCTAGCTACCACGATTAATTAGTCGCCCGGGTACGGTCGCCTCTCGCAACGACTTAACTTAACTGGTGCAAATTCTAGTGATTAATGAGTTACTCTAGCAATGGATCAACCCTAATCGGTTCCTACGAAAGGCACACTCCAATTATAAGGTTGATTGTTCGATTTGGTGTTTTAAAGTAAGGCGAGCGTTCGCTTCTATCCTTAGCTTAACAAGAATCTAATCTAGGTGGCCAAACCAGACAAGAAACACAGAAAACGAAGAACAAATCAAACATGCAAGATGAAACTGAATGAATTTCGAATCTAATCATCGCCGATCCGTGACCGCTTTAAGCCCTGGGTCACTTAGGGTTCATCTAATCTAAGCTACACGAGTTTATCTACTCATACTCAATATAGAAGAATCGAAGACAGACAGGAAATACATCTCAGGTAGGAAGACAGAGAAGAACTGCAAAACCTAATTTCGATGTTTCCTGGCAGCTCAAATCTGCTGGATTTTCAGCTCCTCGCACTGGCTCTCCGAGAGGGATGGATGGCCTCCCGATCCGTTCCTGCTCCTCGAACTCTATCTACTCACCCTGCCTCTCTCTCTCTGTCGTCGTTTCTGTCTGTTCAGTTGTAAAAAGTGATGATCCCCTTAATCAGCCGCCGAGTTCTCTATTTATATTAACCCGAGATTTCCTGATTTGAACTGGGATTTTCGCCGAAAATAGTAGAGTGATTTCGGCAAAAATTTCTTCATACTTGAAGCAGTTGATTCCTTCTTACAGTTTCGGCGAAAATCCAAGGGTGCCTTCGCCGAAACTACATGCGTAAATGAGGCAGATATTTTCTTTGATTTCAGTGATTTCTCCGATTGATTTATGTGTGGTTCTTCAGGGTTCCCACGTCTAAGACACGTCCTTGGCTACCGTACTTGATTGCAAAAACCTGTGCTAACACAAAAACACTAGAAAACCATCAAATAGACCCGAAACGGGCCAAGGTAACACAAATGGCACGAGATAGGGCAATTGATTGAATATTCGTTATTCTACCCTAAAAACCATGTCTTAAGCAAAGAAATGTCACTTAAATGAGGCTGATAATCACGTCAAATCGAGTGTCATCAAATACCCCACACTTAAGCTTTTGCTTGTCCTCAAGCAAACTGAACTAGAACACACTCAAATTCACAACCGAGATTCCAATTCTAACAACATTTGGTTTAGACTGTTCCACGTAGAAAGAGTGACCTACACATGCAAGAACGTCAACCAAACAAGTTTCCGATCATACTGATTTCTGCACACTTCCAGTAGTGGTTTAAACACTGATTGTTTCTCAGCAAAACCATTAATCATGATTAACCGACTACGATAACACCAATTCTAATCAAAACGACTTTAAGCTCTGGCCATGATGTGGATGCGGAGGTAGGAAAAGTGACGTGGCTATCGACTCGACTTCATCCGTTTCTAGATCTTTACGTTACACGTTCTAGCTAGGACCGATTTAAACAACAATTTCTTTCAAGATTCAAACTTTCTTTAATTTCTTTACTGCATACTAGTGCTCGATACCAAACACTTCACTTAGGTGTTGGACCTGCCTAGCTCACAGTATTCGTGCCTTTTTGCTTGTGCTCAACCCGAACACTTCACTTAGGTGTCGGGCTTGCCTCGCTTTACTTTCAGCACTTTAAAGAACTTAGCATTGATTTGATTCACTCAATCACTTGATTTCACCATTTAGCCACTTAATCCTAGCTAGTTATAACTTTTTACATAAGATTTCGAATTGGATTTCCGTCTAATCTCAAGCCACAATCACAGGTGATCAAATATGGAGTGAAAATATGGACGAAGCTGGCATTTATCATCTTAGAACGGTGTTATCGAGCTTTGTTGTTAACAAGTTAATTGTTTCAATTAATTCCAGTTCCAACTACAGAAGTGATTTATGATCTGTTCTGACCTAGACCCATTTAATATCAGTTCTGACACGTTGGTTACATGTTCTAAGTGGAACAGTCTAGACGTGATTGTTCAAAATTGAAGCCAATTTCACATCGGAAGTCAAGAATTGAGCAATTCTATGCTAGAGAACTGGACAGGAATCACGAGGCACATACAAAGATATAGGCAATCAAGATCATGCATGGTTATCTAACACCCTACCCCACACTTGAACTGTTCTGTGTCCTCACAGGACTAACTAGAGGAGAGATATACGAAGAACCTGGAAGGTGATGGTCGGTGTAGTGGATGAACACGGAGAGTCCGGAGCGGAGCAGAGCTACAGAAAATCCTACAAAACACAAACAACAAAAAGATCAAAAGGACACCGGGACAAGTGTCCCGGATCCACACAGAATAAAATTGGGTCGAGACCCGAAAAGAAGAAAGAAAAGAAAGGAAAAAAAAATAGAAGCAACCAGATCACTGTTCCGCAGGAGGAGGAGGAGGTGCAGTGGGAATGGAGGATATGGGGAACTGCTGCTCCATCTGCTGTCGCCATGCGAGCTCGTCCATGTGTCTGGCTGATTGGTCAGCCATGAATTGCTGTAGAGTGGACCAACGCTCATTCTGAGTCTCCTCATGTGCCACTCGGTCCTTCTGCCATTTCAACGAACCAGCCGAGTAGTCTAGCTGCCACTTCTCAATACGCGGCAGCCTGTCATTCATTTCCGCGGTGATTTGCGCTTGCGACGGTGGGCGGTCAATTGGCTGTTCGTGCGATGAGGGAGCGATGTGCAACGCTCAAGAGTCTCTGAAAGGTCGATGCGCCGTGCTATGGCAAGTTCAGCGCCTACATGCTCAATCGAGATACGAGGAATATCGGGGCCCCATTTATCACCGAGCTGGAGGTTGTCGATCAGAATAGAAATGAAGGGGCCTCCTGGAAGCTCAGTAGGAAGCTTCTTGGCGGTAGTGCGCTTGTGAAAGAATCGTGCAAGCCACCAGCCGGGGTGCAGGTTGGCATCCTCCTCTAAAGCACGGAATAATACGAGCTCCTCCAGAGAAACGTGGTGGCGGCTCGTCTTGCTGCAAAAACATAGAGATTGCACCCAAACATAATGCAAGAATTTATGAACAGGGTGAAAGATGTCACCGACCGTGGGGTGGACGATAGGTGAGCTCTCATCCTCGCAGCATGCCCATTTCCACACATCCGGGTAAGGAGCACTTGTGATGGAGTATGTGTCCTCAAAGCCAGCTAATGAGGTATCGAAATTAATGTGCGGATCCAGCAAGCGGCCGAACTCGCGAAGGGACTTCTCATGAAGAACACCACCGAGGCGAAAGGAAACGAATTTCTGCTCACGAAAGGGCTTCGGGGTGAGGCGCCGAAATGAACTCCAGAACTCCTGGAGGGCGACAAGCGGGTACGGGGATCCATGAGTGGTCAGCACTCACAATCCGGCTTTATTAAGAGCGGTGTCAATTGTCGAGTGCCAAGCCGGGTTGTGCGCTTTGAGATTGTCAAGAGACAGAACTGCCACCTTAGCCGGAGGGATGTCTTTGATCTTCAGAAAGACCTCGAGCTGGTGCGGTTCCAGGGCGGCGATGAAAGGATGCACGGCCCCATTGGCAGGTGTAGGAATAGAGGAAATTGGAGTCGCAGGGGTAGGCGCATCCTCGGGAATGATGGCCACAGCTGTCGATTTCTGTGCAGCTGGTGCGGGTCGACGAGGAGGTGGAGTCCTGCTCTGGCGAGCTGAGGATCGCTGTGCTCTATCTGCACTGGTAGTCTTAAAACGCTTGGGAGCCCTGTAAAACATAACTCAGAGATGACCAGCATTAGATGACAAGACTCTTACCCCACACTTAAGGTGACACGTTGGGGTACTAAGTAACCGAGTTATCATAGAATCAAGATAGATCATTGAATAACTATTAATTCATGAGGCAGGCATGAATAATGGAACGATTCCTTAACACGATCACACCGACAACAAATCACAATCCTGAAAAGGCCACGAAACAACACCAAAACCTAGCCGATTGATACCGATAAAGCAGTCACGAAGAATAAGGGAGAACCAAAAAAATCAACCACAGTCAACCACGTCAAAACTGAAAGTTAACAAGCCAAAAGATGCACAATCAAAGGTTGAACAACTAACCGTGAAGACATGATTTGAGAAAACGATTGGAAATCCACGAAAACAGGGAAAAACTTGAAAACTAGGTCGGCCGGAACCGGAGCTAGAAAGCTCCGATTCTAGGGTTGGGAACTATGGCAGGACAAGGGGATGGGCGGCGGTTACTGTTCAGTGGGGCGGTGGTGGCAGACGGCGAGGCGATCGGGCGGCGATTACTGTTCAGTGGGGCGGTGGTGGCGGACGGCGAGGTGATCGGGCGGGCTGGCGGCGGTCTCAAAGCAGGGAAGGGGAAAAGTGGACGTTTTTGGGTGTGAAGGGGCCGAAAAGAATAGGGGTGGGGCCTGCTTATATAGTCGAAGGAAAACATGGTGATTTCGGCGAAAAGGAGAGATGAGTTTCGGCGAAACCAGAATTTTTGGTGAAAAGAAAGTAGGATTTTCGGCGAAACTGGTAGTTAGAATGGAAGAAATCGTTTCGGCGAAGGATTTGGGTTTTCGGTTCGAAAAGTGTGGACAGGAGGATCAGGTGGAATTGAACACATGGTTTCGGCGAAATGGTGGACATGGTTTCGCCGAAACTGTTTTGAAAACCGGCGGCAGTGTTTTTTTTTTTTTAACAAATCGACTCAACTGTAAAAATAACTGACTCTAGCCGTGGGTTGCCTCCCACGAAGCGCTCTTGTTTAACGTCCGTGAGCCAGACGATACCTGGATTCGTGTCAGGATTCCAAAACGAGGTAGTGCACGTCTATGGAGGATACGGCTAACCCTTGCAGATACTTCTTAAGCCTATGCCCGTTAACCACAAACGGCTCTTGATCGTGCAATTTAATGTAACGCTGCCTAAGGGTGTCTGTCGGACCACGGTATAAGGGCCAGACCATCAAGATTTCAACTTACCCGGAAAGAGCTTTAATCGAGAATTATATAAGAGCACTTCCTCTCCCGGGTAGAACTGCTTGATCGTCTTCAACTGAGAGTCATGAATTCTCTTCGTGCGTTCTTTGTATAGCTTTGTGCTCTCATAAGCGTGGAGACGGTGCTCCTCAAGCTCAACGATCTGGTTATGGCGGTTATTACCTGCTACTGCATAGCTCATATTCAACTCTTTGTTAGCCCAGAATGTCTTGTGCTCAAGCTCAACTGGTAAATGACATGACTTGCCATAGACCAACTGATACGGTGAGGTACCGATGGGAGTCTTGTAGGCAGTTCGATATGCCCATAAGGCATCATTGAGCTTAGATGACCAGTCCTTGCGAGACCGGCCAACTGTTCTATCAGGAATCCGCTTGAGCTCATGATTCGTCACTTCCGCTTGACCATTCGCTTGAGGATGATAAGCCGTGGACATTCGGTGGGTGACACCAAAGCGTTTGCACACCCGGTCGAATTGTCCGTGGAAGTGGGTACCCCTATCGCTTATGATGAAGCGCGGTGAACCAAAACGCGTGAAAAGATGAGTAAGGAACCGACCCACCACTCTAGAATCATTAGTGGGTAAAGCTTCAGCCTCAGCCCACTTAGAAACGTAATCAACGGCTACAAGAATGTACTTGTTTCCGTTGGAGGGTGTGAACGGACCCATAAAATCAATCCCCCAAACATCAAAAATTTCAACGGTTAAAGAAACAATTTGGGGCATCTCATTACGGTTGGAAATGTTACCTGATCGCTGGCATGCATCACAACGTCGAGCATAAACATCGCAATCACTAAAAATTGAGGGCCAGTAGAAACCTGTTTCGAGTACCTTTCTCACCGTGCGGTTGCCTCCGAAGTGTCCGCCGAACTGTCCTTCGTGGCACTTACGCATGATGTCTGCAGCTTCAATGTAAGAGACACATCTCGAGATCATCCCGTCAAGACTGATGCGGTATAAGAAAGGCTCATCCCAGAAGTATGACTTGGCTTCTTTAAAGAGCTTTTTGCGTGCATTGAAATCCAGTTCAGGAGGTACAATGCCGTGTGAGAGATAGTTAGCCAGAGTTGCATACCAAGGCTCAACTGAATCGGCGGCATTACTCAGATCTTGAGCGTGAGGAATTGCCCAGGGCTCAATAGCTATGCTGTTAACCTGTTCATACGTCTCAACACGCAACAGCTCGTCAGGGAACGAATCATTGATAGGGGTAGTAGACTTACCTTTTTGTGATTCCTCGAGGCGCGAAAGATGATCTGCTGCTAAGTTCTCTGCTCCTTTCTTGTCTTTAATTTCTATGTCGAACTCTTGGAGGAGAAGGATCCACCTTATGAGACGTGGCTTTGAATCCTGCTTGGCTAATAAATGGCGCAGAGCAGCATGATCTGTGTAGACAATGGTATGTGAAAGAACTAGATACTGTCGAAACTTATCAAAGGAGAAAACGATAGCTAGAAGCTCTTTCTCCGTGGTAGTGTAGTTTCTCTGAGCATCATTGAGTGTCTTGCTCGCAAAGTAGATAGGATGAAATCTCTTCTCCTTTCTCTGACCAAGAACCGCGCCAACGGCGAAATCACTAGCATCGCACATGATCTCGAATGGGAGATTCCAATCTGGTGCTGTAAGAATCGGTGCGGTGGTCAGTTGAGTCTTCAGAGTATCAAAGGCTTCGAGACAAGCTTTATCAAAAACAAAAGGAACATCTTTCTCGAGTAGCGTGGTCATGGGGAGAGCGATCTTGGAGA
Source organism: Linum lewisii (assembly GCA_034768395.1). NCBI lineage: Eukaryota > Viridiplantae > Streptophyta > Magnoliopsida > Malpighiales > Linaceae > Linum > Linum lewisii. The sequence continues at coordinate 22,944,910 of CM068298.1, read as the reverse complement.
AGTCTTGGATGAATATACGGTAGAATCCAGCATGACTGAGGAAACTTCGCACTGTCTTAACTGAGGTCGGCGGTGGTAAGCTGGCAATGGTCTCAAGCTTGGCACGATCGACTTCTATACCTGTCTTAGATATTCTATGGCCAAGAACAATACCTTCTGTAACCATGAAGTGACATTTCTCCCAGCTGAGAGCTAGGTTGGTCTCCTCACAACGAGCTAACACCTTATCCAGATTAGCCAAACACTTTGAGAATGAATCTCCATAGACAGAGAAGTCATCCATGAACACCTCTACCACATTCTCTACCAGATCTCCAAATATTGCAAGCATGCATCTCTGAAAAGTAGCGGGAGCATTACATAGACCAAAAGGAATACGATGATGAGCAAACGTACCGAACGGGCATGTGAAGGTCGTCTTCTCTTGATCAGCAAGCTCAATGGGGATCTGAAAGTAACCGGACATCCCGTCTAAGAAGCAGTAGTATTCATGACCAGCCAATCGTTCAAGCATCTGATCAATGAACGGCAGTGAAAAGTAATCCTTCTTGGTGGCATCATTTAGTCGTCGATAATCGATGCAGACTCTCCATCCTGTAACTGTTCGGGTGGGAATGAGTTCACCCTTTGGATTAGGGATGACTGTGATTCCTCCTTTCTTTGGGACGACTTGAGTCGGGCTGACCCAAGGACTGTCGGCGATAGGATAGATGATACCGGCATCTAGAAGCTTGAGTACTTCTTTCTTTACGACTTCCTGCATCTGAGGGTTAAGTCGGCGTTGCGGTTGTCTGACTGGTTTGAATTCTTCATCAACAACTATCCGATGTTTGCAGAAGGTTTCAGAGATGCCTCTGATGTCTGCCAACTGCCAGGCAATAGCTCGGACATGCTTCTTGAGTAGCCCAATCAGTTGCTCTTTCTGCTCAGGAGTCAGATTGGAGCTGATGATGACTGGTAGCTGGCGGTCCTTCCCCAGAAATGCATATTCTAGGTGGTCAGGCAGCTCCTTCAGAGTAAGTTCTGGTGGATTCTCATATGAAGTAGTAATCCGACTCGAAGCTGGTTCGATGTGTGGAGGCGCATGTAAGGGTGTGAATGTTTCCTTTTGTTCATCTAGCTCATCTTGCCATAAGCACTGCTCTGGGTCGTCTAACGCATTATCAATCCCTGAAATCAAACACAACTCTAGCGGATCACTAGATAAAGCATTAGTAAAGGAGTCGGCCGAGGCCGTCTCTAAGGGATCAACAGCATAGCATTTATCATCTTGAGCAATAGAATATCTCATGCTATCTTTAATGCGGAATGCAACACTCTCTTGACCTACACTTAAAGTTAATAAGCCTTGTTTGCAATTTATATTCACACCAGCAGTTGCTAAGAAAGGTCGACCTAGGATAAGTGTTCCGTCTAGCTCACGAGTATCTAAAACAACAAAATCTGCCAGTATAGTAAACGGACCACAACAAACAGTTACATCTTCTACTATACCTCTAGGCCGTTTGACAGACCTATCGGCTAAAACGAGATGCAGAGTAATCGGTTTTAATTGCCCTAAATTCAGCTTTTCATATAGATAGACAGGCATAACATTAATAGAAGCACCAGAATCAACCAGGCTGCGATCAATCTGAATGCCATTAATAATGCACGGTAATGTAAAAGAACCGGGATTAGGACACTTAGCTGGGGGCGGTGGCGGCTGTCGAATGGGAGATGGCGCACCTAGAATAGATGCGCATTCATTAGTGAGCGTGATAGAGTACACCTCGCCACTCTTCACTTTCTTCACGAGGTCTTTAAAGAACTTCCCAAGTGGTGGTATAATCTCTACAGCGTCCGTCACTTGTATCTTGATTTTTGCAGTCTTAAGAACATTGTACCATTTCTTATACTGAGTGTCGTGATCCTTGGCTTTGCTCCTTGCAGCTTTTGGAAAAGGAATCCTAGGTACATATGGCGCCAAGACAGGTTCAGGGGCTGTCTTGGGCGGCGGAGGAGGAGCAAGTGCTTCCTCTTCCTCTTCTGTGATATCTTCTATATCTGGCATATCCATGGCAGCACTAGTATCTGGTATCATGTCAGGTTCCGGAACTTTTGGATCAGTTGTTTGCTTGCCGCTCCTAGTGGTAATAGCTTGAGCGTGTTCACTCCTTATATCGGAGTCTGCTTGAAATGCTTCTGGATTAAGGAGAGGATTGCTAGTAAAAAGTTTCGCCATATTGAGTACTGCATCTTCTATCCTCTGGGTTTGAGCCTTTGTTCCTTGATTAAGTGCGGCTTGGGCTTTTAACTGAATGTCATGGTCGTCAAGTCGGCTCATGATCTGATCAAACTTCCTCTCATAGTCCATATCTCTATTGTAGCACGGCTTCGCCTGAAACTGGTGTTGCCCTCCAATGAATCCCGGAGGTCTATAATAAGGATCTACCAATCGGTTGCTTTGCTTTCGTGGCACGTAGTTTCTGTAACCGGCATAGCCTTTCTGATTGTTGGCAAAACCTTGATCAATAAAGTTTACCTCCTCAGTAGACCAGACTTCTGCTGCACCGAAATTGAGGCAACTTCTGCCGCTATGAGCACATGATCCACACCATCCACAGTCAACCGAAAAGACGGTAGCTGACGGAGAGTCGAGAGGGATACCAGCTGCTTGCAGATGCTTCTGAACTTCTGCCTTGATCTGCTCTGCAACATTTATCTGACTCTGGCTCTGACTCTTGGTTCCTTCTATATGCCTCTCCCTGTTTCTAGATTTCGACGCACAGTCAGCAAAATGCAGAAGAGCATCCTGAGGAGTGAGAGCGGTGCAATCTCCGCCGGCTAAGGTGTTGACCCAGTTTGCAGATTCTTTGCGCATACCTCGAGTAAAGAATTCAGCCAACTGTCTCTGTTCATACCCATGGTGAGGGCAGTCGAAGAGAAGAGACTGAAATTCGTTCCAAGTGTCATACAGGCTCGCATCCTCTCTCTGTGTGAACCTGGAGATGCGGTCTCTATAAGCAGTTGTTCTTGCAGGAGGAAAGTATTCCTCAACAAAATCTTGAGCTAATGTCTCCCATTCAGTGTAATGACCTGGCGGTTTGCTGCTAAGCCATTGTTTAGCTGCACCTCTGAGAGAAAATGGGAAAGCTCGGAGATATAGCACACTCTTATTGAGATTCCCAGACTTGGAGGTGTCGCAAACAGCCAGAAAGGTGGTTATGTGTGTGTGAGGGTTATCTTCTGGTCTTCCCTCGAATTGTATGTCCCTGGAAATTAGTTCCAGGAGAGGAATCTGAATCTCATAGTCAGGATCATTGTCATTAGAGGGCACGGTGATGGGTGATCGAAGATTAGATGCACGCGGCTTACTATAGTCCGCAACACTTTTAAGAGTAATCATTGTGGTAAAGGAAGACGGAACGGATGTGATCTGCTTTTGTACCTGCTATGATCTGCACGAGACAAAAACAAACACAACCGGTGTAAAATCGAAGTGTGATGGAAAATGAAAGATGGAAAGGTAGAAGAATAAAAATGCCAACTCTTCTTTCAACGAAGTAGAAGAGTCCCCGGCAACGGCGCCAATTTGGTGAGCGTGTCGTTGTGATGCGTTCAACCAAATAAACTACTAATGCTAATAAAAGGCTATAGCAGATCGTATTCCAGGGGTTTCCTCTACTTCCTTACTCCAAGGAGTTGACAGTTCTAATTCAAGCTCAAACACAAGTTGTGAGTTCCACGACTTCTATACTAAGAATGCAAAAATGAGAAGAAATGAAAATTAAACCGAAGAAAGATTGAAGATTGATTAATTGACTAGAAAGATGACAGACAAGCTTAGATTTCGAATTCCCCTTAGATCACCAAGGCAACAACAGTCACAGACCAGCGATTTTCGATTCTAGTTCATTCAGTTCACAGACACCATCATAACTCCTGACCCTTAGGTTTAAGACTGGCGAACGTTCGCTCTATCCGATCTAGCTACCACGATTAATTAGCCGCCCAGGTACGGTCGCCTCTCGCAACGACTTAACTTAACTGGTGCAAATTCTAGTGATTAATGAGTTACTCTAGCAATGGATCAACCCTAATCGGTTCCTGCAAAAGGCACACTCCAATTATAAGGTTGATTGTTCGATTTGGTGTTTTAAAGTAAGGCGAGCGTTCGCTTCTATCCTTAGCTTAACAAGAATTTAATCTAGGTGGCCAAACCAGACAAGAAACACAGAAAACGAAGAACAAATCAAACATGCAAGATGAAACTGAATGAATTTCGAATCTAATCATCGCCGATCCGTGACCGCTTTTAAGCCCTGGGTCACTTAGGGTTCATCTAATCTAAGCTACACGAGTTTATCTACTCATACTCAATATAGAAGAATCGAAGACAGACAGGAAATACATCTCAGGTAGGAAGACAGAGAAGAACTGCAAAACCTAATTTCGATGTTTCCTGGCAGCTCAAATCTGCTGGATTTTCAGCTCCTCGCACTGGCTCTCCGAGAGGGATGGATGGCCTCCCGATCCGTTCCTGCTCGTCGAACTCTATCTACTCGCCCTGCCTCTCTGTCTCTGTCGTCGTTTCTATCTGTTCAGTTGTAAAAAGTGATGATCCCCTTAATTAGCCGCCGAGTTCTCTATTTATATTAACCCGAGATTTCCTGATTTGAACTGAGATTTTTGCCGAAAAATAGTAGAGTGATTTCGGCGAAAATTTCTTCATACTTGAAGCAGTTGATTCCTTCTTACAGTTTCGGCGAAAATCCAAGGGTGCCTTCGCCGAAACTACATGCGTAAATGAGGCAGGTATTTTCTTTGATTTCAGTGATTTCTCCGATTGATTTATGTGTGGTTCTTCGGGGTTCCCACGTCTAAGACACGTCCTTGGCTACCGTACTTGATGGCAAAAACCTGTGCTAACACAAAAACACTAGAAAACCATCAAATAGACCCGAAACGGGCCAAGGTAACACAAATGGCACGAGATAGGGCAATTGATTGAATATTCGTTATTCTACCCTAAAAACCATGTCTTAAGCAAAGAAATGTCGCTTAAATGAGGCTGATAATCACGTCAAATCGAGTGTCATCACCTTTGGACGAAAAATTCCAAGACGGAGACTAGATAGAGGAAGTGTGAAAGGAGTTCGAGGGGCCAGGAAAGGATCGTGACGCCATCCTTCCATCTCGGATAACCAGTGCTAGGGGTTAAAGATCCAGCAGATTGAAGCTTTAGGGATTCGTCGAAATTAGGTTTTACAGTTCTTCTCTGTCTTTCCTACCTGAGATGTATTCTTTGTTAGTCTTCGATTCTTCTGTATTGAATATGAGTAGCTAAACTCGTAGAGCTTAGATTAGATGAACCCTAAGTGACCCAGGGCTTTAAAGCGGTCACGGATCGGCGGTGATTAGATTCGAAATTCATTCAATTTCTCCTTCATGTTTGATTTGTTCTTTGTTCTCTGTGTTTCTTGTCTGGTTTGGCAACCTAGATTAGATTCTTGTTAAGCTAAGGATAGAAGCGAACGCTCGCCTTACTTTAAAACACCAAATCAAACAATTAACCTATTCATTGGAGTGTGCCTTTCGTAGGAACCAGTTAGGGTTAATCCACTACAAGAGTAACACATAAATCGTTAGTAATTCCACCAGTTAATTAAGCCATTGCGAGAGGCGACCGTACCCTGGCGACTAGTTAATCTTGGTAGCTAGATCGGATAGAGCGAACGTTCGCCAGTCTTAAACCTAAGGGTCAGGAGTTATGGTGGTGTCTGTGAACTGGATGAATTAGAATTGAAAATCGCTGGTCTGTTGACTGCTGTTGCTCTTGTGATCTAAGGGGGATTCGAAGTCTAAGCTTGCCTGTCGTCTGTCAAAGTCAACCAATCAATCTTTTTGCATTTAAATTTCATTTCATTACCCCTTGCATTTTTAGTATAGAAGTCGTGGAACTCACACCACGCACTACGTGTTTAACCTTGAATAAAAATTGCTAACATATTTGAGTAAGCAAGTAGAAGAGGCCCGTGGAATACGATCTACCCTAGCTTCTAGCTTGGTAGTTATTTGATACCCTGTTCTGCAGTTCATCACCTGCCATCCAACACTAACAGAATTCCTACATCTTCCATTGTTTCTCCTCGATGATTCCACAAAGTATAGCCTTCAGGAAATGGTTTTGCTAACATATGACATCGTACGTCGTATCTCATTTGGAACTTTCTCATTCCACGCTTTCAACAAAGACAAATGATATGCACCATACTTAATGTTTTTGAAAGCAAAGTTTAGAAATTGCAACTCCTTCCACATACTCTCGGGTGTAAAGAGGTTGTGCAACTAGCTCTAACTATTGAAATCCTAAATAAGTCAGATTTCATCCTAAATAAGTCAGATTTCATATGATTAGAAGTTAATTAGTCTTAGCTAAATTCATTATCCTACGCATTCAGAGCATATTATGCAATACACTTAAAATATCTAATTGGCCTTAGATATGCACGTTGCAATTCTAATAAATAGAAATTACAATTTGAATAAAATTTACATGAAAATTGTATATGCATTTTCAATTGTAAGTACTCAGTTTGATTTGCAATTTCAATTTGAATCCTACCAAGAATTGTAATCAACAATTTGTTAATTGAGTTTAGAGATGCAATAATATTTTTTTTTTAATGAATAAAGGGTTTCATATCATCAAAATATCATATATCATATCATGAAGTACAACTATAAACTAAGTAACAAAGAAGCCTACAAAACAAAGCTTCTTTCTCTAAAGATGCTACCTCTAAAATAGACTATAAACAATGTTAATCTATCAAATTGATCTATCTAGCCAATCCTATCAAAAAGATCATCTTGAATAGGCAAAAGCTGCCCATCTCTGTCCCAACTTCCTTGCACCCTTTGTTTTAGGACGATGTTGTCAACCACACTTAGAACAAAACATTTATCTATCTTCTCATTCAAGCAAACCAAGCCACTCTCCAACCAAAAAGAGAGCAAGTCTGACTCCCAAATCCAACAAGCAACTAATTAACAAGCCTTTGATTTCTAACAAGCAACTAAACAGTATCATACCAGCTGACAACAGTTTCATTCCATATCCACATTTTCATCTTCTTCTTGTTTTAAGACGATTCATTAAGGGCATCTTAGGTGTTTTCCCTTTACTCATAAAATCTAACAGTGTAGGTTTAGGAAGATTAGCCTTCTCACTATCTCTCCCCACTACAATCTCCACAATCCTGCCCTCATCAATTTGGTCCACCTCTCTAATAGTTGGTTTTAGTCTAGGCACTTTTGAAGGCGATTCCACCTCAATCTCTTCATGAACTTCTTCATCACTGTCACTGATAATCATCCCCTCTGCTGTAACTGACGTAGTAGAAGGACTAAAAATCTTATGTTTTGATGGGTGGGTGTTCCGTGCACTCAAATTGAAGTGCAGCCGGCTAGCTTCGTTCCCCCTTGGGCGTCAGTTGTCGCTGGATCCAATTCGGATCTTTGCTTTGTTAATGAATTTGCTGACTCATTCAAAGATGTTGTTCTCCACATCCCAAAGGAGATCTTAGCAACTAGTGAGAAGAAGCTTACTATTGCAGTAGACGCGCAATTCCTGGAATCAATTCCTCCACTACAAGTAATCCGTAGTATGCTAAACCGGTTGTGAGGGATATGAGGGTGAAGTGGTTGTGTCGATATTGTCTGAGAAATTCTTCCTCAAAGAGCTAGTGTCTCTTAAGCTACGTGAGTGGATTTTGGCTCATTCTTGGCACATTCATCACTCTACGATGATACTTCGAAGATGGCACAAAGGTATTACTGTAATTAATTTCAGTCCTAATGAACTACCGAGCTGGTTAATTCTTAAATCTTTCCCTCTAACGTTAATAACACATCAATGTGTGAGCTTGGTTGCTAGTCAAGTTTGGAAACCTATAAATAGGTATGTTCAGGATGACCTTGATGTCAAGGTTTGTGTGATTCATGATGTCTCTGTGGAACCAATCTTTACTGTTTCTAGAGGATGAATGATGCTGTAACCGAAATTGTTTATCTTGAGGCTCGAGTTGGCAAAAGGAAGAGTAATTGTGTTTGGGTTACCCAATCATTATATTTTGGAACAGAGGCCATGGCTTCAAGCAATGAATCTGGAACAGTTGCTGTGGAGGGGACACCTGAATATGGTCGTGTGTTGCAGAATGGGGGGATGGGCATTATTTCGGAAACTTCATTGTGAGGGCAACTAATATTTCTAATTACCAAAAATTACTCAATTTAGCTAAGACTACTAAATACGACCATATATTATTAGTAATTACTATAATTCAATTGGTTAATTGATTCTATAGTAATGTAGTATATTATGTGAATATTAAATTAAGTATTCTACAAATAATTTCAAATTTACTAACTTAAAAATCCTCTTAAATGTCGAAGCAAGTCGAGATGCCTTTCCGAAACCTGATGACAAAACTATATAAAAAACAAACTAAAATTAGTCTATTAAACTAATATTAACACATACCAAACACTGAGTATTCAAAAAAAGTCAAACCAACATAAAAATTTGAAACCAAAGATCAACTAGAGTGATCCATTGAATCGATCAAAGTTCAACCAAAGAGCATGAACACACCCAAACGACACAAGTGAGACTGCAGAAAAATTATAAATGAGCAATAAAGATGCTAAATATGTTAAGTATCATCAAATGTGCACAAAGTCAAATAATTCGCAGACGATATACCAATTGGCATGGGATTCACAAGTTTTTTGGCGATGGTAGAGTACCTAATTGGAGTCATTAACCACAACCTCCATCAAGAATGATAAAATTAACCACAATAACCATGAATTCAATACATAGCAATTTTGCACCATTACTTTAATATTTTCAGAATTTGATCCACAAATAAGGCATAACAAACAGGATATAACTGATGTGAACCGCTGTAATCGTGGGTAGATGACCCTTGAACACCACAAGCTGATCCTCCTAGCAACGTGTAGAACCTATGGAACCGGGGCAGAGAGAGGACTTTGACCCTCTAGCTATAAAGGAGCTAGGAACCACAAGTATCAAGTCGTAGGCCACTTCAAGAGATGGATACTCTTGATGATAAGCTGAACCTTAAGCGATGCAACAACGTGCAAAAGCTTGAAGGGAATAGAACAAAGTTCTGAAAAAGGGGGTTTAGTTGATTCAAAGTTGTGTTTACAAGAGTGGTCGGTGGCCTTAATTTATAGGGAGGGGTTAGAGAACAACCTCTCATAATCCTGCTAAATAACTACTTCCTAAACGACTATTCAAATAAACTAAAGTCTAAAACGGACTAAATTAATCCTACTTATTGAAAACTGGAAGGGAAACATAATTGAAAATCCTAAAGAGTCTTGGAAAACAAGAAAACCCCTAAATATCGAAACCGACAAACCCTAACCGTGAGCATGGCCGCGTTCGCGTCCGCATTCACGCCGACCTAGGAATCCTAGTGGGACTAGGAGTTGGCGTTCTTGGGAAATCCTTCTCCAAATTAAGCTGAGATTTGGAGAGGGTTGTCCTTGAAGCACAAGGATTCCTTTAGCCGAGAGGAATCCCCAAAGTCCCGAGTGAAAACGTGGCTCGGTCCAAAGTCCGTCTGTGTAGCGCCCTGGCCCGGGGCTGTTGCTGGGCTCGGCTCTCGGCCCTTGGCAGTTCTGGTCAGGCCCTTGGCCAATGGGCTCGGGCTTTCCTTCGGGGAGGTCTTCAAGCCCTCCTAGGACTGCTGCGGGGCCTCGGTGCTTGTCAACTCAGGGGGTGGCACGCCTAGCCATGTTCGTGGCCTGGCCGTGACCACGATGATCGTCTTGGCTGGGCCCGGATCACGCGGCCCCTCCTTCAATTCTTCTCCAAGTTCAGCTCTGATTGTTGGGGGTGGATCCTGGGGCTTCAATGTATCCATGGCCCATGAAATTTCCCAAAATGCCTGAGCCAATCATTGACTCGGCCAAAGGCGCCCCACTAATGCCTCCCGACTCGGGCTCAGTGCTTGGGGCAGTCCCAACTCTCGGCCTTTGGCAAATCTGGCCAAGCCTTCGAGTTTCTGTCTCGGCCAGTTCTTCAGGAAGGCTTCCAGGGGGTCTTCAAGCGTTGGTGTTGTCTTGGGGCTCGGGGAATGTGTCCGAGGTCCTAGTCCGAGGCCCGTGGCGGGGCCTGGTTCCAGGCTCCTGGCCTTTCTGGCCAAGCTTTCCTCCTTCTTCCTCCGGCGTTCCTCCAGAAATGCTTCAAGGGGATCCCAGGTCTTGTCCTTGACCTCCTGGCTCATGCCCTTTGATATAGGGCTTATAGATGGCCCTAGGCTCAGCTTTGGGGCTTTGGCCACTATTAGTGCCTGGTGTGGCCTGACTGAAATCCTTGCTTGCCTGGCTGCTGGGGGGGCCTAAGTCTGAATTTAGTCACGTACCTTGGCTTGAGGAAACTTTGTACCCGATTGTGAGCTTGCCTAGGTCCTAAGCGCTTCTTGTAGGGCCCTAGGCTTCTGCCTCTAGTTGGGGACCCTGGTGGGGTGTAGGAATATCTATTGGCTCCTGGGCAGGTAGGTAGGATCACATCAATAAGGACAATTCTCATTCGGAATTTTAAAACAATTCGATCAAAATTCAGTAGTTTATCAAACCACAACATTAAAGTTCATTCAAGCAAGAGCACCCAAAAAGGGTTCATATAATTTCGAGCCAGCCAAGTTGATAATAAAACCAACATGAAAATTCTAAATCAAAGTCAAACACCAAAATCAAATAGCCTAACCAACTTTGACATTCAAAATCTGAGTCAAACAAACCTGAAAATTCAAAATCAAAGTCAAATAATACGATTCAAAATCAAAATTACACACAAATATTTGAAATTACACAAAGATTTAACCTTTCAATTAATGGTTTTGGTGGTGGGAGTTAGAAAACAGCTGCTATCCGGCGGTGGGGGATGGAATTGATGACTATCCGATGTTGGAGGGTTGAAACGAAGTTGGAGAGGGTAGGGGAGCAGCGGTGGGGTCATTTCCATCAAGGATAACAGCAGAAAGAGCGTTGGGCCGTTGGTGAGGGCAGGGTGTGGCGACGGCGGTCTGAAACAAAAGGAGGAGGGTGGGGAGAATGTTGGACGATGATGAAGAAGTGGCCGCCGAGCTTGGATGGTGGGAATCGTCGGATGTGACAGATGTGACGAGGAGAAGATCAAGAGAGAAAGAGAGGATCAAGAGGGTTGTTTGAAGAAGTCAATGAATTTTCAACAAGGGTCTACTCATATATTTTAATTATTGGCGGTTACATCGTGGCATTTTTAACAAACATTTTTGTAAATAGTGGCGGTTAAAACCACCATAGTGTTTATTCCGAATTGGCGGTTGTACAACCACAAATAGTTAATCTGCCCCAAAATGTCTTATTTGTTGTAGTGCATCAATGAAATCCATCTCTACAACAATCCAACATCTTGAAGAAAGTAACAGTAAAGCCATTAGAATCTGGTGCCTTGTCATCATCCATACTAAATAAAGCATTTTATTTACTTTTCAGACACAGGAGAGCTAAGCATTATTATTTATCCTATTAAACTTTGTGCTTAATCACGTCATTGAAGTTCATAGTTTGAGTACAAGATTTTTTTACCTGGCCGGTTGGCCAGATATATGTAATTTTTTTATGTTGTTTGTCTTAAAAACTACAAGAAAATGTATTATTAGTGACCGGAAATTTAGTGACCGGACCATAAACGCTCCCTAATAAACACTAATAGCGACTGTGTCAATCTACGCTCCCTAATTGGAGCATATAATTATGGTTTAGTTACTGATTTATTTACAATCCCTATTAATATAATTTTCACGGTCACTATATGAAAATAATCTTAACATTTTAAAATAATAAATCTAGTGACCCAACCTCCGGTCACAGTTGTCACAGTGAAAAAGCCCGCAAAAAGCAAATCCTTTCGCGGGCATATTGTTCCAGCCCATTTCCCTAAATTAAAAAAATCGGTTTAAAATTTTGCTTTCATCTATTTCCATCCCACCACTAATCCCATGTATTTACTTGTGCTTCGACTGAAATTCCTCAGTTTAGGGTTTACTACTTCTACATCTTCCATCCCACCACTAATCGCATAAGGTTTTCATCTCTTCTCTTCTCATTGATCTTTATTTTGTTTCTTTTCTCTTATTCTCCTTCATTCTCATCAGTCATCATCTCCTAAATCTCTTCTTTCTCCTTCCTCTTCAGTATTTGCAGGTCGTGCATTTCGGCGAAGCCGCCGCCACATTTTACGGTGACGCCGCCTAGAAGAAGAAGAAGAAGAAGAAGAAGAAGAAGAAGAAGAAAGAAGAATTATGTGGCTCCAGGTCTTTTAAACAAGTACTCCAAGAAGCCAATGTCGTTTAAGTCCTTCTCTTCTCGGTCAAACTTAACAAAAAGACAAGAACTTTTGTTTAAAGGTATATTAGTGGTCTTGTGGCTTTATAGCATATTTACTTTTTATAGTTGGTTAATCATGAATTGGTGCTTTTTTACTGTAGGGTGAGTATTTTGGCTTGAATCTTTTTGTGCAGACTCTTTGACACAACTTAATGAAGAACCAAGTAGGATACCACCTGCTACAACTGATAATGTGGATATACAGCCACATTTGCCACCCATGAGTGAACAAGATTGCCATGATGAGATTATGGAAGAGATAAATGCTGAAATTGTTGAGGAGATCGATCCAGAGTTCAATGTTCAGACACTTGAAGATATTGATCCAGCGATAAACGATGATTCACAAAATGAACAAGCTTTAAATGAAAGTAAGTACAATCGATTGTTGGGTTTTAATTCTTATTTTATATCTTAGTTTTCTTTACACAGTTGCTCTAGAATACTATATTTATGTGTAGTATATGTTATTTTATGTTTAGACGAGAATGCCAAAAAGAATGGACGTGGCAAAAATAAATGCACAGTACTTGCTAAGTTGAATGTGGGAGAGAAGCTAGCAATACAGTTTCGCAATGGACGTGCAGTTGGGCCAAATGCTAAAGTTTTCTCAAGAAGCCTTGGGATTATAGTTCGTTCCCCTAGAGTGGTACCTGTGAAATTGATGAGATGGAGCGAGCTCAGTGACGTAGACATTGATTTTCTATGGGCTGTTGCACAGGTAAATACATGAACTTATATAGTATTTTATCATTATTATGTGAATTATATGTCAACTCACTATACATTTTGAATGCTTACAGGAACATTTCCAAAATTCTGATATGGCTGCACAAAAAGATTCTGTTCTGAAGCATGCTAGAATTTTGTGGAACAAATCGAGGTCATTTTTGTATCGTTATTTTGTGGCAAAATATAACTCTACTCAAGAAGCCATAAGAAACATACCACCTATGATGGACAAAGAAGATTGGAAATGGTTAGTCGAAAAAGTTTTCTTATCCGATAAATTTCAGGTTTGTTCCTCGTTTCGTGTAAATTAAAGTATGAGTTGCTTCTCTTTATCATGCTAATAAGTTGTTGTATTTTACAGAAGAAGAGCCAAATTTGGAAAAACCATTCGGAAGAACAAGAAACTAAAGCATTACAATGGGAGCAGACCAGTAGGAGAAAAGATACACAATCATGTAATTAAATTTGATTTTTTTACAACTTCTTTCCAGCTTGTATCAATTTTCTACGGAAAATTCTTAGCTTGATGATGATCTTATTATAGATTGAACAATATGGAGAAGAACCTAGTTATCACACCATCTTGGAATACGCTTATAAGAAAGGTGAGACGGTGCAAAATGCATATGCTGCTGAGAAAATTGTAAGTATATATGTCCCCAAATCCATGTAATTTTTACTGGCTATTACATAAGGTCTCACCGATTATTCACTCACCTTCCCATTTTGTTGGAGTTGTCCACTCTTCTTCTTTTTCTTGTTTCTAGAGCCTGCTTCATCTTCTGCTCCCCAACCCCTAAATAGTATGACCTTGCTAGGCTCCTATCTCTTGCTAACAAATAAACCAACCCAAAAATTAGACTTGTTAGCCGATGATGTTGTACACTTTTTTGCGCATGTTGAACACTATTTTGCTGATGTTGTATGGCTGGTTGGTTATTGATTTCCTGATTTTTACTCAGGAACTTGCCAAAAAAACAAAAGAAGAAGCTCCAGACTCAACTATATACGACATAGCAAAAAAGTGTTTCGGCAAGCAACTTCAACACGGAACGGTGATTGGCCTTGGAGGTGGTATCAAGCCCAAAGATTTGAAGAGAAACAGCTCAAATAATGAAGACCTTCTTTCTAAACTAAGACAAACCGAAGAAGAAAAGGTTATTCTACAACAACGATTGGAAGATATTGAGGTTGCAAGTGAAAAGCGTGAACAAGAGATGGTTGAATTGAAAGGAGAAGTAGGGCAAATGAAGGCATTGTTGCAAGCACTCTTGGAAAATAGGCCATCATCGAGTTAGAGGTAAATGCCCTTCTTAAGCCTACTTTACTCTCTCTCTGTAGCCTGGATTTCATTCCCTCCTTCGTCACCTTTCTTCCTTGCTCAACTTAGCTTCAACCATTGCTGGGGGAGAAATTGTTTGTTTATCAGCAAATTACTTGTTATTTTTACTTAACTTAGGTTGATTACCTGCAAGGAAACAAGGGCGGAATAAGTCTGATTTTGATGTTTTCATTGACCTGCTATTTTTTTCCCTCTCTTGACGAAATAGTAGAGTTGAAATGTTCGAGATGTAACGTTACAGCGGAAATGCGAAAGTGACCTTCTGATGGAACTGAAATGGGTCCATCTAGTGTCCAATTTTGGGATATCTGTGAATTAGTAGTTGAGCATCAACTTGACTTCATTTATTGCTTCTATTAAATGACTTAAGATGTCATTCAAGTTTCCTTAGTGGAATGAGTTTGATATAGTAAAGTTTGGGGATTCTGTTTCTAGGTTTTGTCAATTTGGCAAAGATACTGTTTCTTTATAGCTTGAATTAGTTAGGTGTTGAATTTCTCCGTAGAAACTTCGTGGAGTTGGGCATCAAGCTGCAAGTTGATATCACTATTGGATTTCCTCTAGTTTTGTATGTGTATCGCTGAAACTGAATCTATACCTTCGTGAGTACGGTTCCTGTGGAGTTATGGCTGCAAGTTCCTCCCATGAACATGAACACTAATTGATTGGCTTTTATGGTTGGTTGTTTATGCAGGTGTAATTTCGGGTTCTAGTGCATTTTGTTGATATGATTACAAGTTCAAGATATGAAGTTCGGGGGTTGTGAGAAAGACTTTGATTTTGTTTGTTTTGTTAATCTCAGAGTTATCTATGAACTTTGAGTACTGAAATATGGGTTAGATATATTTTGATGTATCACTTTTTAAGTGAATTTCTTTGGTTTGTACTCCCAAAATTTAACTGTAATCGTTTTTGTATGGTATAATATTTGAATTCTTAAGAATTTGTGATTGGATCATGAATAACCTTTCAAAATATTTTAGATTAATTACTAAAGATTACAAGGATAATAAATTATTAAAAATACTGTAATTGAAAAATGTGACTTAATCTAATAGTGACTGTGAACACAGTCACTACATTATGAGTATAGCGACTGGTATAGATACGGTCACTAGTGCAAACAGAAGTGTGTCCAGTCACTATTGTGTAAGAATGGTCACTGGGTTATTTACAGTCACAATTAGATGTATCGACCGTGATGATACCCAGTCACTAATTGCATTAGCGACCATCAAGTTAGTTACCGGCTGCACCCAGTCACTAAATGTTATGGTGACTGGTTTTATGGTTTTTGTGACCGTATTCTCGGTCACTAGAAGCCAAAATCTTTGATTTATTTTTATTCATTTGTATGACTTATTTGAAGTTTAACGAAGTTAAGTGTAAAATAAAAAAAATGTAAGCTTCATGATTTCTAGATTATAATAACTTAATATACTTCATTTAAAAATTTGAATTTATGATTTTATCAACATAATTATCTCGTATGTCATATATACTAACAAATTTGAGAAATCAATTTTATAAAATGTTAATTAACGACAACTAAAAAACCACCTATTAGTTATTCACAATATTGGATCTATATTAGGAACATACATAAAAATTTGAGATTGTAAAAAGTTGGCTTCTCCTTCTAACCTAATTTATCCAATGTTTATTGTTGAACTAAAATTAAATGACATATAACATGTGTAGCTCATGATGTGATGAACCCACATTATACTTAATACATTTGACACAATTAGTGTGTGACCTAATAGACATGAGTCATTTTGATCTATTGACTCCATGATATGCATATTATTATATTTTTGACATAATTATAACCAAAATATTCAAAATTTTATGAAGGAAGTCAAACCTGCCTTATGTTTAAAAAAAGTCTAACCCGTCCCTTGACATGTTGTCAAAAACATTCTCATCTAATGTGCATCTCACATGTGATTATAGAGTTAGTTATAATTAATTAAAAAAAATATTAAGAACATAAAATAATATATAGAATGGAAAATTTTTATAATAAAAATGTCATATTTATGAAAGACTTAGAGCTAAATTGAGTTGGGTTAACATAGTTAAATTAATTTTTAATAAGAACCCAAATAAGTGGTCCGATTGAAATTAGAATGCTAAATAATATTTTTTGATAACATGACACCTTAACATGTCATTTTTAACAGAAATTATAAAAAATTTGATTAAAGTGACTAAGCTGACATGATCTTCAAACTTAAGTTACTGAGCTGACCCAATTTAAACTTAAGTGACTGCAATGAAGCAAGCTTAGGTGACCACTAATGTATTTGACCTATTATGAAATATAAAGTATACAGCTACATCAAAACCTTAATCATATTAACATAATAAAACTTATCTTTGTTATAAAGTATAAGGCTATTTATTAACGCAATAAATATATAATTTTTTTTAAAACTCTTTTATCTTCTTTTTGGCGTTCATCCACCGACACTTAGAACTTGATTTGGTTGAAATTAGAATATAAATAATATTTTATGATGACATGGAACCTTGCCTTGTCATTTTTAACATACATTATCATGAAATGGTCAAAGTGATTGAGTTGACCTAATCTATGAACTTAAGTTACTGAGTTGACCCAGTTTAAACTTAAGTGACTACAATGATACAATAATCATACTTAGGTGACCACTTAAGTATTTGACAAATTTCATAACTCATAAACACATTAATGTGAGTGCATTTATTAGGATGATAAAAAATGTATTTTTTATATAAAATATGTTAATGAGGTGGAAAATTGTGGTTAGAGCTTTAGCTTATGTGGCAAAAAGAACTTGGAGATCTACCATAGTATATTTTAAGATTAGTACTCCCCTGGAAGATTTTTATAGTAATGCACTACAATGCCTAGCATATCTTCATAAGAATCATCATGATCCTATTTGTGCCCTACTGTATAGTTGTATTTCTTACTTGCCTGTATCTAACAAAGTTTGAGAAATACTTCAAATTCTCATCACCATGTTTTATCCATAACACTCTGCTTATATTCTAAGAATAATTTCCTCATCTCTCATTCAACTCTTTAATCCCTTTCTTTAAACTATTATAACTGTCTTGGCTGGGAGATTAAAAGCATCAACAGGAATAGAGTTGTCAAATGGGTGAGTTAGGCGGGTCACAGTTCAGGTCGGGCATCAGCCAACCTCATCGAGTTAGAGTCTATCAGGTCATATATTCATCATATTAAGGATAAATTATATCACAATTTCCTTAGGTTGAAGGTTTTGAGATATTAATATTGTGTTAGCTTTGAAATGTTTGCTTTTTGTCAAAATTTAAAATTTTGGTTAGATTGAGTTGAGTCCATTCGGGTCAAACCGTTTTACACCTCTTCTTTTATATGAATGGTTAAACTTTCATTTCACTGAAAAATAACATTTTCCTCAATAATTTTGAGAAAAATGAGAGAGGTAAGAGCTGGACAAAGCCTATAAACAACTAGTAATAAGAGAAATAACGAACCTCACTACAAATAACTCTCAAAACCTATGCAATTCTTGCCTCCTCTAACACAAACAAGAGTCATTCTCATGTCTCTAACTAAAAGATGGATCTACTTCAAGGCACTATCATGGATTTTGTTACATCTTTTAGTCCAAATAACGTGACAATAAATTCACCAAAGCAAACACCCCGCAACTACTCTAGTAGAAGACTCCTCAAAATCTTTCACTACATTGTCACAAAGACTACTCCAGTCATCACCTCTATGCTGAAAATGCCTAAACAAAAGAGCTTTAACTGCACTACTATAAGGGAAAGCATGTAACAAATGCTCAGCTGTTTCCGAACTCCTAGACAGAAAACACACATACGTTTCTTCGCAATTCCACATTCATACATCTGGATTTTTGTGGTAATTAGCCCATGCATAACCATCCAAGAGATAAAACAGTGACTTGGAATCATCGGTTCTGCCCAGATGATTCTCCACTAGCTAATAGAGGGAGCCATAGGCCTTAAAGAATCCTTGACCCGATAAACACATAGGGGTTGTTTGTATTAGAGATTTGGAGTGGATATTTTGGGTGATTTGGGGCTAAAATCACTTCCCTAGAGATTTCAATAAAATTACTTGTTTGGACTACAAAATTGTAGGGAGATTAGGAGAGATTTTAAATCTCTTTGGTGGGCCCATAGAGATTTGAGAGTGATTTTAAAATCACCACAAAAAAATAGAGATTTGGGGAGTTTGAGAGAGATTTGGGGCAAATTTACTAGTTTCCCTCAACTAATTCACCTATTCACAATTTTAATGAAGGATATTTTGGTAATTTCAAATGTGAATGTAATTTTTAATTTTTAATTTTTTGAATATCTTACCTTAATAATTTCTCAAATCACTCAACCAAACAATCTATTTTTCAAATCACAAGGACACCCCAATTCTCATGCTATTTTAAATCTCTAGGTATTTGAAATCATCTCCTTCCAAATCTCTAACCCAAACAACCCCATAATTTCTACACATGATTGTTATCCCACAGAAATTCCCACTCCTTGTTTTGTGTAATAAACAGGAAAACTTACTCTCTAGCTTTGAGAATCATTTTCCAAACCTAAGAACCAGTGGAAGGACACTTACAGGTCCAAATATCATCTCTACCGAATCTATAACAATTTAAACAAGCAATCTAGATATAGTCGCTTCTCAAGAGAATGGACCAAATATATCTTGTAATACAAGTAGTGTTCCAAGAGAGTTGGTCAACAAGATTTAAACCCCCTCCTCATAGGGACCTGCCATACGTTTTCAAGCACACTTAGCCTTCTTTTTCTTGACACCATCAAATCCCCAAAGGAAGTTATTACAAAGCTTTTCAACTTATAAATTTTCCGATTAGCATGCTTTCCATTATCTTCCCCTCCTCTACTACCTCAACTAGAATTTGGAGCACACCATTCATTAGAACAGGGTGTGAAGTATTTCAGATCATCAGTGCTATCTCCTACAATCTTTGCGCAACTTTTAATTGAGGTACAAAAGAAGAACTTGAGGTCACAGAAAGAATGAAGAAGAAAAAGAGAGCAAATGGGTTATTAGAATCTAAAGGTCATCAGAGACTCGTTAGCGCACTTGCACACTCGTAGAAACTCCAAAGGAGCGCACCCACAGAGGAAGCTTCTACCGATGTTAAGATACGAAGGATAACAATGACTTTTTCCACTCAGAAGACGAGAGAAATCCACGTGCCACACACGCTCAGAATTGATGTGATAGCTAAGTAAATTCTCACTTACTTTTTGACACCTTTAAACAAGAAGCTTATCTACCTCTACTCTTTTTTGCACCACTATTTGCTAAATATAACCATGATAAGATCTTTTAAGGCTCATAAGTCCTTTGTTAACCTCAAAGAGTTTAGCATACAACTTCCGGAAGTAATCACCAGTCACCTTCTTATATCAAACCCTCTTCACAATGTCCTCAAAACCTGGATGCTCAGCCTAACAAGGAAATTATTTAAAGGGTTTTGGTCTTAACACATTACTACAATCTACATTAAGAAGAAGTGCACAATGGCCAAAATCCTCACTTGGAATAATAATAACTTTACTCTAAACAAGGCTAGTCTACCAACAAGATTAATAAACACTATATCCAATCTATAAGAAATTGGATCATTTTCTCAATTTTTTATCCAAGTAAAGTGTGGCCCCAAAAGTAGATGATCTAGCACTTCACACTTTTTTCACGCAGTCTTTGAAATCCTCCATTCCTTTGTAAGAAGAAGGGATATTAGAGGCATCCTACAAACTCAAAATTGAGATAAAGTCCATAATTATGAACCAGGGCAACATTGTATCTTTTATAGAACAAATATTACCAAAACAATCCGGCCTCTTTGACACACAATTTTGCTACATAGACCAAAGTGCAATTAAAAGGAACAAAGAGATAAATCTTAGCAGAGTGAGTTTTCTCTTAGTCAGATTCTCTAGATTCAACATTCTTAACTCTACCTTCAATCTCATCATTTGAATTATGTTGTTCACATTCTTTAATAGATCTCAAAAGACATATCTTTTGTTGGTCAAATGATTCCTCCACTCATTTAAAAGTATTAGAGCCATTGTTTGACACCCTCCAACCTATAGAGAGTTGTTACCCAAATCATGTGTCCACTCCACTTTACAAGCTTCTTGAGCATTTCCTTTTTAAGTATTTATTCCTACATCAACGTTCAGTTGGAACTTTGGTATCGAGATAGACTTAGAATGGTTAACCTCCTCACCAAGGCTTAATGGTTTAACCCCCTGTTCATCAAGTAACCCCTCCATTCCATACAAAGTCTTGGCGTCATTATCTGACCCCCTCCAACCTACAGAATGTTATTATCCATATTAGGTGTTCCATTGATGCGCTGCAAAACAGTGATGAAATACTACTAAGCTAAAAGCTAAGCAGATCGTATTCCACGGGTCTTCTAATAATTGACTACTCAAATATAAAGACAGAATATTCAAGTTTAAACACGTTGTGCGTGGTGTGAGTTCCACGACTTCTATACTAGGATGCAAGGAACTAAAATGAAATTAAAATGCAGAATGATTAGTTGATTGACTTAGACAGATGACAGACAGACTTAGACTTCGAATCCCCCTTAGATCGCCAGAGCATTGGTAATCAACAGACCAACAGTTTTCAATTCTCGTTCAATCAATTCTTAGACACCGCCATAATTTCTTACCCTTAGGTTTAAGCCTGGCGAACGTCGCTCCATCCGATCTAACTACCAAGGTTAATTAACCGCCCGAGCTTTCGCTTCTTGCGACGGAAGAACTAACTGGTGTAATTACTAGTGATTAATGAGTTACTCTTGAAGCGGATTAACCCTAACTAGTTCCTACGAAAGGCACACTCCAATGAATAGGTTAATTGTTGATTTGGTGTTTTAAAATGAGGCGAACGTTCGCTACTATCCTCAGCTTAACAAAAATCAAAACTAGGTGATCAAGCTAGAAAAGAAATACAAACAACGAAGAACAAACCAAACATGCAAGAGAAGCTGATTGAACTTTGAATCTAATCACCGCCGATCCGTGACCGCTTTAAAGCCCTGGGTCACTTAGGGTTCATCTAGTCTAAGCTCTACGAGTTTAGCTACTCATGTTCATAACAGCAGAAACAAAGACAGAAACATAATTCATCATGAAAAGGAAGAACAGATGGAAACTGTAAAACCTAATTAAGACGACTCTGGAAAGCTCCATTCTCCGGTAATCTTCACTCCTAGCTCCGAGTCTCTGAGGTGGAAAAATGGCGTCACGATCACTTCCTAGCTCTTCGAACTCTCAAAACTCTGTTCTCTCGAACTTCTTAGGTCTGGAAATTAATCCTTGGAAAAAGTGTATTTTCTGAAAAGTATCAGCTGTCCTTCTTAATGAGCCGCCGGTTTATATTTATACTTAACCCTTTTCCCAGCCGGATTAGGTTAAGGTTTTCGACAAAAACTTCAGGACTTTTCGCCGAAAACTTCCTTGAAAAAGTTGGCACCGGTCTACTATTTCTCTTGTGTTGATTTGATCGAGAGTTTTCGGCGAAGACTTAGACTTCTCGCCGAAAACTTCTCCTTCTATGCTCTGACGATTTCCTCTTGGATTTTCGCCGAAAACTCAGGGTCTTTTCGCTTAAATTTCCTTTGTAAAGCTGGGCAGAAATTTTGTTCACTTGATTGACTCCTTGGGTCGATCCCGGTGCGATTCCTCGAAGTTCCAATGCCTTAGACACTTCCTTGGTTACATCATTTGATGGCAAAAAACCTGTGCTATCACAAAAACACTAGAAAACCATCAAATAGACCCGAAACGGGCCAAAGTAACCGAAATGGCATGAGATAGAGCATTTGAGTGAATATTCGGTATTTTGCCCTAAAAACCATGTCTTAAGCAAAGAAATGTCGCTTAAATGGGGCTGAAAATAATGTCAAATCGAGTGTCATCAAATACCCCACACTTACGCTTTTGCTTGTCCTCAAGCAAATTAAATAGAAAGCGCTCAGGTTCACGGATGATAAGGTCGATTAAATTGAAGTTCAAACATACACAACGAATTATTAGACAACTACTTCTAGAACAAGAAACCTAAAATGCATACCGATCAACCAAACAACCCGGTCTCACTAAAAACTGCACACGACAAGAAGCAATCACCAATCATGCACGAATTTGACCTGACCGACTAGACTCCTCACACATAAAGTATTTGGAACAAGGGAAACTCTCATTCTCTGTGTTTAGGGACGTGGTTCTGCTCTCAATCATTTTCTGTTACTGAATTTTGTCATAGGTTTGCAATTCGACCACATCTCCACCACTGTGACAACACGAGTAACTAGTCAAGAAGGTCTTCCCTACTTTGGACTGTAACGAATTCTACACTACAAGGGTTTAAAATGAGATGGATGATGGGAATGTATGATGATGGCTTTCGTGCGGCGTAGCTTTCGACTAACTTCCCTCAATTCTAGCCTATGCTTCCTACCGTCTAACCAGACATGGGTGGAATAGTGTACGCTCGTCCTATGATACCCTCAAGCAACCTAGCACTTTATTCTGTAAATAATTTTTTCTGATTTTTTTTATTTTTATTACATTTTCTTTTGACTTCGTCCTTCCATATGTAGGGAGAAGAACGTTATTGAACTGAACTATAAACTTTGAAACTTTGAACTTTTTTTCATTTTTTTCGAATTTTGTTATTTTTTTTCTTTTTTTCTTTTGTGCCGATTTTCTTTTAGTTGCTAGAGGGGTTTAAACGTTTGTACATAATAGCTAAGACCACCTGTTTAATGGCTATAGGCAGGTTACCACAGACCGGCTTCCGGTAGGCTAATCTAGAACTACAACCACAGGGGATTAACGGGGAATGAAAGAATGGAAATTGGCTGTAATGTATAGCGAACCGAAAGAAAGGCCAAGCTCAAGGGTTTAAACCTAATGGATTTAACGTTGGGTAAGCAATCTGGCTTCGTAGCTTAATTCTAGGTGCCCCTATCCTCCTAAAACTCGTGTCATCGTGTGGTCTCAAATAGATCTCAAGCAAATTCTAACTCATTCAAGAAACAGAAAACCACTCAGAAAGGAATTGAAATTGCAAGTTATGTGCAATGGATCAAAAGCTCACATTTGGTTTGCTAGTCGGATTTGGTCATTTCCATGCAATCAAAGCGACAAACTACAAGTGCGATTTTAAAACTCTATTTTGACTGGGCAATTTGACATTAAAGTAAGCAAGTTGGTTTGCAGGTTCTAGGTTAAGCAGTCTAAGCATCATTATGACAATTTGAACAACAACTTAACATCACAAATCAAGAACCGAGCAATTCTAATGCTAGAGAAATTGGAAAGGCACCACGAAACACATAAAACACAATTAAGGGCAATCAAGTTCATGTAAGGTTCTCTAGCATCCTACCCCACACGTAAACCGTTCTGTGTCCTCACAGGACAAAATAAAGAGTAAAGAGTAAATAGAAGAACCTGGACCGAGATGATTGATGTAGAGGATGAGCACTAAACTGCGGAGCGGGAAGGGAATCTACCAAAACTCTGCCTACAAAACAAAAACAAACAAAATATCAAAAGGAAACCGGGACAAGTGTCCCGGATCCACACAGAAAAAATTGGATCAAAATTCGAAAAGAATAAATAAAAAGAAAGGACAAGGAAGAGGATACAACCCGATCACTACTGGTCAGGTGCATCAGGAGGTGGAAAATGGAAGAAGGTCTCGACTCGCTGTTGCCACGCCAGCTGTGCCGCGTACCTCTCGTCTTGCACACGCATGTGCCTCTGAGTAATTAGCCATCGGGCGTCCTTGGTGGCGTTGTCCTCCACCCGTCACTCCTGGAGTCGATCTAGCATCTCTCCAAAGTCTCCTGGAGGCGGTCGGGAATGCGGGTGAGGTATCTGAAAGGGATCTTGGTGCAAAGGGTGCTGCTGGTAAGCGAACCCCGCTGGCAGCTGCTGGGGGCATCTGGTGATGAAAATCCCACTCTGGCTGGGGCTGCTGCTCCCCAGAATCATCTTCTTCCTCTGACTCGACCCCTTGGTGCAGAGGTGGAACTACCGCCTCTTGTGGACTGTAGTCCAATTGGAGGTCGTACTCGACGGCTAAGTCTCCACCAACGGTTGAGGCCAAGGTTGGTGATGAGGCACCCAACAAAGTTACCGCCAAGGAGGGTAGAGGGTACCTTAGTCGATTTGGTCTTCCGGTGGAATAAGAGAGCAAGCACCCATCCTGGATGAAGTGGGTAGCCCTCTCGGATGGCACGGAGTAGGATGAGCTCCTCTCTACTAATATGGGGCGATCCTTATCTGGAGCAAATAACAGGGATCTACGCCAAATAATATGAATGAAACGAAATAGAGGGTGAGAGACTGACTAGAGTTATGAGCCGTGGTCCGAGCACCTGCACTCCGGTGATGTGGCTCCAGAGTGCGTCATAGTCTGTGCCGTTACTCGAGTTGTCCTCCTAACCGAGGTGGTGGTCCTGGTAATGCTCTGGTGGGATGCCGAGATGGTCGAAAAACTCATCGTAGGTGAAGTCTCTATGCACCCCAACAAGGTAGAAGGAGATGACCTTCTTGTGCTGCCTCCTCTTGTGCTCGTCAAGCTCGAAGGTAGCCCAGAATTCCCGGAGAGCGAGGTAGGGGAAGTCATCAGCAATGGTGGACAGCTCCAGAGGAACTGCAGCTGCCAGAGAGTCGTGGACGTTCTTGTGCCACTCCTCATCATGCTCGAGGATGGACTCCAGAGAGAGCGGTCACACGTCTGCTATGAGACTGTGTTGGACCCTCTGGTAGTGCTGAAAATAAATGCTCCGGCAGGCGGGCAATGGTGGAGTGGTGCCCGTGGTGATCCGGAAACGCTGGAGGAGGACCGTAGGCGGTTGGAGTGACTGGAGGGGGAGCTCGGGAACTGGATCCAGCACCGGAAGTGTCCAATATGGCCTTCGTCCGTCTCTCTCTGTCGGAGTTCTTATAAAATAACAAAGAATGGAACCAGATTAGTCAAACCAAGCACTTACCCCACACTTAGTCGAAAAAACTCAATTTCACAAAGAAATTAGGAAAACCGAGTGGGGGAAAGGCCAATCTAACAACAGGTGACCATAATATATCACAGAACATTCATAGGAACAGCCAGGGCAACAAAGTCATGCTACGAATTCAAGAGTCAACTCGACAGTTCACAAGTCTCAACACTTAAATTAATTCATCGGTACGCATGGAAAATCACGGGCAAAATTCATGTAATCATCGAATAACATAAGCTCATCACATAAAAACAGTCATAAGTACTAAAATAAGAGATCACATCAGCCAAGTAAGCATTCAAAGGTCATGGTCAAATCGAAATTGTACAAAAGTCAACATCGCAAAAGATTTAACCATTAGCATAGCAATTTCAAGTTCAATCGTCATCACATCAAAGCACAATCCTCCCTAAGCAAGCTAGATCAACTCAGAGTAATCAGTTCATCAAAATTGTTCACGAAACAGCAAGCACGCATATCGAGGTAGACCAAAAAGTCAACCAAAGTCAACCCCAACTAAATTCAGCATTCTATATGTCAAAAGACTCGAAATTGAAAACCCAAAAACTTACCTTGAAGACATGGTGGCTGAAAATGAACGGGAGAAGAGAAATCGGTGAAAACTCTAAAAACTAGGTTTCGGGAAGAACTGAAGCCCTAGAGCTCCGATTCGGACGATCGATATGTCAAAACGATCAGGGAAGGGAGAGGAGTCGAGCGGCGGCGGTCGGCGATGGCGGCGGTGGTCAGTGAAAATCAGCGGCGATTTAAAAATGGTGGGGGCGACTTTTTTTTCGTTCGAAAAATGAGGGAGGATTGAGAGACTGACCCGAAAAAAGAAAGGATAAGGGGTGAAATTTTTGGATTTTTCTGAAAGTTCTCAGCGAAAAGTAGTGCAAGTTTTCGCCAAAAAACCAAACTACAAAACTGTCTGCCGGATTCGTAAAGAAGTTTTCGCCGAAAGGTATAAAATTTTCGCCGAAAAGTTTGTCAAAAACTGGTCAAGAAACACAAGGGTTTTGAGAAGGGAGTTTTCGCTGAAATAGGTGCAAGTTTTTGGCGAAAACTTTGACCTGCAGTTTTAAAACATTTTCGTAATTTCGGCAAACTTCGGAAAATCAAACTAAATCAATGAAAATCGGAACAACCTCAAACAACTTGGAATTGAACCGAGAACACACAAATCACACAAGAAAAATAACAGATTAAATAAAGGACACTTTTGGCTCCCTCGAACCGACTCTAAAACACGAAAGTAAATACACAAATTAAAACTGACTCCAGCCATGGGTTGCCTCCCATGAAGCGCTCTTGATTAACATCCTTGAGCTGAACGGTGTTAGGAGACATCCCAACTCAGGATCTCCCTTACGCTCGCGTCGAAATTCATAAAATAAAGCTTCGGGGTACCTCCGGCGAGTGTGAATATCTTCCCGTTAGCATGAATGAGCTTGGTACGTCCATCGGGAAGATGGCCAGCAATCTCGAATGGTCCGGATAGTTCTCGTAAGGGATCATTCGTCGCAAGAGTGACGGTAGAAGGAATCAGAACAGTTGACTTCGTCTTTTCCTTAGTTTCCTGCTTTATTTCACTGGATCTGTGATCTTCGGTGCTTCCTTGGGAGATGCTCTCGGCTTCTCTTCTTCACTGGCTTTACGTAGGTAGCTCGATAGGAATCGGTGGCGCAACTGGCTCGGAAGAAGATGGTGAAGCAACTGGCATCTAGATCATTTAGCTTTCTTTGGATTCTTCTTTCTTAGCCCGCCAGGATCTTTGCTTGGCGGCGATTTAGAAGAGGAGGCTTTGAGTTCCTTCTCCTTCTTTGGCTTCTATGCCGTAGGTACGGTCTTCTGCTTGATGACCTGTTCAGCACCTGTGACAACAATCTTTGGAGAAATACTAGAGGAGACATTAGTAACGGAGTTGACCGAGGTCAACTCCACAGTTTCAACAGAGAGACAGTGAGCTTCTTCTTCCTTAGGGGTGTATTTCATACCGTCCTTGAGGCGGAATGTTATCGTATCCTTACCAACCCTCAATGTCAAGGAACAACTCGGAACATTAATTTGCATCTCGGTTGTTTCCATGAAGGGTCGAGCTATGGGGATAGTAGTATCCTCCTCTCGAGTATCCATTACCACAAAATCAGCTAGAAAAGTAAAAGGACCACATTGAGTGACAACATCTTTAATTTCTCCCCTAGGTGTTTTTAATGATCTATTAGCAAAAACAAGTTGCATGCTAGTTGGTTTAAGTTATCCTAGATTCAACTTTTCGAATAAACTCATAGGCATGACATTTATGGAAGCACCTAGGTCAACCAAGCTACGCTCTACTTCAATATTATTAATGATAAGAGGTAAAGTGAAAGAACCAAGATCGGGGCACTTAGCTGGGTATGGCGAGGAAGACTTCTTTGTTCCCCCACATGCCAGTCTCGATCCTTGCGTTTGGTAGCAAAGCATTGGGGAAGGGAAACTTCTCATAATACGGAGCAAGAGGAGTATCATAATCTTCTAGCTTGCTCTCCTTTGCTTTCTTCATCTCTGAAACTTCAATGGCCTTGTCTGGATCAGAAGAGGTATTGGTTTGAGTAGAGACCATCTTAGCCTGCCCCTTCCTTGGATTTGGCTCGGTCTGGCTCGGAAGCTGGCGAGAGGGTCGGCCATTTGCTAGCATGTTGGAGATCTGGTTCACCGCATGCTCTATTCGTTGTCCGGAAGCGATTTGTTCTTGGTTGTGGAGAGTTTGAGCCTTGAACTGACTATCATGATCATCAACTCTAGTGATGATCTGGTGGAACTTCTTATCTAGATAATTATCCTTGTTGTCTTTTTGATGTTGCTGTCTTGGGTAACTGTTGTTCAAGTATTGATTCTGGCGATTGCCAGGAGCTGTTCCGTAGTTGCCTTGATTTCTGTGAGGCGGCTGGTAGATGCCTCCAGTTGGATTGTTTGGCTTCTGATCCTGGAGTGAACCAGCTGATCAGTTATTCTGATTCTGACCTTGGTTCTGGTTGGCGCCGACATTATAGGGAGGTCGCTCTTGGAAATTTCCCTGTTGTCTGTAGTTGCGGTAGCCAACATAACCTTGTTGATTGTTATTGAAGCCTTGGGAGATGAAGTTGACTTCTTCAATAGACCAGACTTCTTCCTCGCCGAAGTTCTGGCATCTTCCTCCGTTATGAGCACATGCTCCACACCACTCGCAATCAACTACTAGGACGGAGGCTGATGGAGGCTTAATAGGTGTAGTAGACTTCTTCAAGTGCTTTTCAACTTCGGCTTTAATGGTTGCTTCAATATCGAGCTTGCTTCTTGATCCTTCTGATTGTCGTTCCTAATTCCTTGACTTGGAAGCACAGTTTGCAAAATGGAGAAGAGCAGCTTCAGGTGTGAGGGTAGTACAATCCCCTTCAGCTAAGGAATTGACCCATTTAGCATATTCTTCACGTAGACCTCGAGCAAAGATTTCAGCTAGCTGCCTCTACTCGAAACCATGGTGAGGGCAATTATAGAGAAGTTCTTGGAATTCATTCCAAGTGTCATATAAGCTTGCACCTTCCTTCTGGGCAAATCTAGAGATGTTGTCCTTGTAGGCGGTTGTTCTTGAGGGAGGGAAGTACTCTTCCACGAAGTCTTGAGCAAGAGTATCCCAGTCTGTGTAGTAACCTGGTGGCTTGCCAGCAAGGCACCTCTTAGATGCGCCTTTAAGAGAGAACGAGAAGGCTCTCAAGCATAGGGTGTTCTTGTCGAGATTCCCATTCTTGAAAGTCCCGCAAAGATCAATAAAATCCCTAAGTGAGTGCACGGATTGTCAAGTGGCCTGCCTTCAAATTGTAGATCCCTAGAATCATAGTCAAGAAAGGGATCTTGATCTCATAGTCAGGATCTCCGTCTATGTGTGGCACGACGATAGAAGACCGAACGCTAGTCGCACTTGGCTTGTTGTAATCAGCTAGACTCTTTGGTGCAGCCGGTGGTGGTGGTGGTAATTGATTACCCATCCTAGGAGATGGTGGGGAGAAAGTGATGCGGTTGATGAAGCGGATGAGGATGAAGATGAGGAACTCTCCTCCGGTTCCTCGATCTTAATTGGCATGAAGGATGGAGGTGGATCGATTCTGCCTTGCTTCAGAATTTGTGGTCACTTTGGCAGAGCAGAGCTACTTGGTCTCTCTACACTCTTAGCCTTGTCAGTCTTGGTTAAGGAGCGTGTGAGAGGACGGTGATGCATAAACCTGTAAACAACCTACAAACGACAAAAACAAGCACAACCGGTGTAAAATCAAAGTGGATGGAAATATGAAAGATGGAAAGTAGAAGAATAAAATGCCAATTCTTCTTTCAAATAATTAAAAGAAGTCCCCGGCAATGGCGCCAATTTGATGCGCTGCAAAACAGGATCAAATACTACTAAGCTAAAAGCTGAGAGGATCGTATTCCACGGGTCTTATAATAATTGTTTACTCAAAATATAAAGGCAGAATATTCAAGTTTAAACATGTTGTGCGTGGTGTGAGTTTCACGACTTCTAAACTAGGATGCAAGGAAACTGAAATGAAATTAAAATGCAGAATGATTGGTTGATTGACTTAGACAGATGACAGACAGGCTTAGACTTCGAATCCCCCTTAGATCGCCAGAGCATTGGCAATCAACAGACCAACGGCTTTCAATTCTCGTTCAATCAATTCTTAGACACCACCATAACTCCTTACCCTTAGGTTTAAGACTGGCAAACGTTCGCTCTATCCGATCTAACTACCAAGATTAATTAACCGCCTGAGCTTTTACTTCTTGCGACGGAAGAACTAACTGGTGACTAATGAGTTACTCTTGAAGTGGATTAACCCTAACTGATTCCTACGAAAGGCACACTCCAATGAATAGGTTAATTGTTGATTTGGTGTTTTAAAGTGAGGCGAACGTTTGCTACTATCCTCAGCTTAAAAAGAATCAAAACTAGGTGATCAAGCTAGAAAAGAAACACAAACAACGAAGAACAAACCAAACATGCAAGAGAAGCTGATTGAACTTTGAATCTAATCACCGCCGATCTGTGACCGCTTTAAAGCCCTGGGTCACTTAGGGTTCATCTAGTCTAAGCTCTACGAGTTTAGCTACTCATGTTCATAACAACACAAAGACAGAAACAGAGTTCATCATGAAAAGGAAGAACAAATATAAACTATAAACCCTAATTAAGATGACTCTGAAGCTCCGTTCTCCGGTAATCTTCACTCCTAGCTCCGAGTCTCTGAGGTGGAAAGATGGCGTCACGATCTCTTCCTGGCTCTTCGAAATCCAAAACTCTGTTCTCTCGAACTTTTTATGTCTGGAAATTAATCCTTGGAAAAACTGTATTTTCTGAAAAGTATCAGTTGTCCTTCTTAATGAGCTGTCGGTTTATATTTATACTTAACCCTTTTCCCAGCCGGATTAGGTTAAGGTTTTCGGCGAAAACTTCAGGACTTTTCGCCAAAAACTTCCTTGAAAAAGTTGGCACCGGTCGACTGTTTCTCCTGTGTTGATTTGATCGAGAGTTTTTGGCGAAGACTTAGACTTCTCCCGAAAACTTCTCCTTCTATGCTCTGATGATTTCCTCTTGGATTTTCGCCGAAAACTCAGGGTCTTTTTGCCGAAACTTCCTTTGTAAAGCTGGGCAGGAATTTTGTTGACTTGATTAACTCCTTGGGTTGATCCCGGTGCGATTCCTCGAAGTTCCAATGCCTTAGACATGTCCTTAGTTACATCATTTGATGGCAAAAACCTGTGCTATCACAAAAACACTAGAAAACCATCAAATAGACCCGAAACGGGCCAAAGTAACCGAAATGGCACGAGATAGAACATTGAGTGAATATTCTTTATTTTGCCCTAAAAACCATGTCTTAAACAAAGAAATGTCACTTAAATGGGGCTGAAAATCACATCAAATCGAGTGTCATCATCCATCCACTTTAACGGTGTTCTAAACATGGCCTATTTGATCAATAACTTCTACCTTAGAGTTAGATTGGGACTTAGGAATCCAAGTAGTCGATTGATTTTTCTTGTACAACTTGGTCGTGGAAGACCTTGTAGGTTACTGGTAAAGTAACTATACCTCCAAGAAAGAGGTCACAGTTTCGAATCCACATCCAATCATCCAAAAAAAAACTCCAACTTTACCAAGCATAATAGGCAAGGAAATAAGTGAATCTTTTCTTTTTATTCTAGACACAGAGACCTTAACATTCAATCCTTCATGAACATACCTATGTACATGCTTACCAACTTGAATAGGCAGCCAGTTCATTCCTTCAGTAGTAATAAAAGAAGGGAACAAAGACACTGCTTGCCATCAAACAATTTTGGCTTCCTTGACACCATCAAGGATCAATCTCAACCATTAATTTATTTTTTCAGATCTAATGGTTTAAATTAAAGGGGTAAAAGGGTCATTTCACCATTTAATTTAATTTTTTTAGTTTTTCTTAATTTAAGTGGAGACCGCCGGCGATCAGAGCTTCGACGACCGGAGCTCCGGCGATCGAAACTCTGGCGACCGGAGCTCTGACGACTTCTCCGGCGACCGGAGCTCCGGTGACTTCTCCGGTTAATTTTCCAGAAGATCGGAGCTCCGATTTCGAAAATTTCTTCGGCCACCGGACCACAGTCGTCGGGCCTATTTTTCTGGAAATTTTTTTTTCGGTGACGCTTCGTACTCATTTTTAATATGTGTACACATTTTTTGTACATGTGTATGTACATAAACTGTGTACGTGCACATTTTTGTACATAAATTGTGTACTCAGTTGCAAGGATTTTTCGTACACGTGTTATACATGTGTACACGTTTCTATACACGTGTTGCACGTTTTATACACGCACACGTTTATGTACTTACATTTTTGTATACGTGTTACACGTTTTATACACGCACACGTTTATGTACTTACATTTTTGCACACGTTTTATACACGCACACAATGTGTACACGTGCACACACTTGTTTTGTACACGTGTACGTACATATTTATATACGTGCACATACTCACTGTACACGTGTGCACAATATCTTACATTTATTTATGTACACGTGTACACACATTTGTTTATATATTAGTGTACACATATTTCATACTCGTGTTCACATTTTTCGTACAAACCATGTGCATACGATTAATAAGATAATTTTATTGTTATATAATATCAATAAGTGCTTAATAACGTAGTGGTAGGCGTTTAATATTTCACGAAGGAGGTCATAAATTCGAATCATAGCAACAACAAAATATTTTTAAAATATGAATTATTTTATTGAGGGCGGCGGAGGAGGTTCGGCGGCGGACCGACGACGACCGGCGGAGGAGGTCCGGCGGCGGCCGCGGAGGAGGTCCGGCGATGGACCGGCGACGTCTAGCGGCGGCGTTAAAGGGTGTCTGAACAACACTTTTAAAAAATACCGAAATTGCCCTTGTTTGATGGGATCAAGGAAGTAGTTTCCTTGATCCCAAGCCGCACTCGAGAACAAATTTAAAAGTTATCCATATAGGCTTCTCCTCAAGCAAAAGGTCCATAGGCTCAATACCCAGCTGCAACATCAAAACATCATCGTAGTATGATGAACATCCCATGATGTACTAAGTATCCATTCAAAAAGAGAAACCAAATGTAATTCAAAGAGGAAAAAACCCTCTTGAGATTCTTGAAACACAAATAGGTCCTTCATAGAACTGATTACCGAAAATGGAGGACCCGACCCTAGAAATTGAGCAACCAACGTTAATTTTGTATGTGTAAGTCCTTCATCTACCATTGTTTGAGAAATATGGAGAACACAATCAACTACTACCGTTAAGGAAGCTTTGATTTTTTTTTTTAGTTCAGAAGTAGGGTTTGAAAATCAATGATGCGAGGGTTTCAATTTTTTTAGCAGAGAAACTCGTGTCGGGAATCCTTCTCTCTGAAATTGCTCTGTATGGTTTAGGTTGTCTGTGTGTCGTTGGCACCATTTCTAGTCCTTTTGATGGAGGGAGAGAGGTTGTGGTTCACAGAGGAGTCGCTGAGTTTTGTGGTTGACGACGTCTTGAAGATTCCCGAGCTTGGTTGTTTCTAAGGGATTAGGGGAATGAAAAGGGGTAATGGGTTAGTTCACTGGTGATGGACCTCCGCTAGATGTGGTCCATTATATGGCCAATTGGCTATTGGATACGAAGGGTTTGTGGTTATTTCATAGCTCGACCTTGTATTCTTTCTGTTCGAGTTCGCATCGGAGAGCCTCTACGACTGGTTGATGGACAGGTCTTAGCACATCCACCATGCTCCTGTGGTGATTGGGAAGTGGTATTTGGGTATCGAACCGCTTGATATATCGGAGAAGAAGAAACCTATATGGATCCAATTCCATGATGTTCCTCTGCTCTAATCGCTCCTAAGAGAGTTAGTTGATTAATTAGCCAATATTGTAAGCCAGTTAATAAGTATGGATGTGATGATATGACAGTTAAAGCTTGTGTGATTCGTGATTCCAATGCCTCTGAGAGGGGAGCTCGAGTTTTTGATACAGGGGAGGATAGCACCTCCATTATCAGAGTTGAATTCCCAGAAGTTAGAAAGTATGGAAAGGATAACAGAGTTAGCAGATGGGTTGAGAAGAAATCGT
Source organism: Linum lewisii (assembly GCA_034768395.1). Classification (NCBI taxonomy): domain Eukaryota; kingdom Viridiplantae; phylum Streptophyta; class Magnoliopsida; order Malpighiales; family Linaceae; genus Linum; species Linum lewisii. Next base: position 22,910,640 of record CM068298.1, on the reverse strand, counting down.
TGCCCTAGCCCACATTTAAAGCTGTTGTGAATAGTCCTTCAACAATGGTATTGAAACTTCAGTGAAAGTGGAGGTAACACTTGAACCTTGTTACTGAAGATGGCTGGATGGGGAGAAGGCAATGGTTATAAGGCATCGAATAAAGCGGAAGGAGCACCTTCTCAAAAGGGAAGGTCCAAAGCGTTAGTAGAGGTCCCCTCATTAGCTCTAATAATGATTCTAGTTGGTTAGGAAAATTTGTCTGATGCAGCTACTAATGAGGAAGATGATAAGTTTGTTCGTATGTTTCCTTCCTTGAATGATTTTATGGTGCAGAGTGTTGTTCTTTCTCCTAAGAAACGGCGGGTATTGACCAGGCATCAACATCACCGTCATAGGAAATGAATTTCTAGTTGTGGAACATAAGGGGGTTTAACAAGAATGATTAGTATATTATATTACGTCAGTACGTGTATGAATAATTATAGCATAGATGTTTTAGCTTTACTTGAGCCTAGAATAGTAAAGAAGAAGGAAAATCAATTGTTTAATAATCGGTTTTCTGGTTGGTGTGGTTATTTGTGTTATGATGGAGAGCTTGGAAGATTTGGTTCCTTCGGAAACTCGATGTTCCTCTTGTGGTTATTCGTAAGAGTACTCAATTGATTCATGTTCATATTGACCTTCCTAAGCCTTTTCTTTTGGACATCTTTGATTGGAAGGAGGAGTTTGTATGCAGATTTATTGAATTTAGGTTATCTGGGATTCCTTTGTTTTGTCGGTGGGGATTTTAACGATCTCCTAAATGTTAAAGTGGCCTCTAATCAACTTAATGGTTTGTAAGCATGGAGGATTTTCATAAATTTTTGCTCGTGTGTGAGCTTGAGGAGCATGTATTTAACGGCCCCCTTTTCACGTGGATGAACAATAGAGCATTGGAGACTATCTCAAGACTTCTAGATAAGGTTTTGGTGAATATTGGCTAGCATGTTGCTTACCCTATAAGCCTGGTTGAGGTTGTTCCTTGCCTTACCTATGATCATTGTGCTCTTTATGTTCAACTTGGTGGTCCTAAGAAATCAAGGCCAAGACCTTTAAAGTATTTCAATTGTTGGTCGGCTCATCCTGCCTTTGATGATTTGATTAAGGATGCTTGGTCTAGTGGTAACAAAGATTCCTATTTCTTTAAGCTATATTGGAGATTGATAAGAGTTAAAGCTTCCTTAAAGAAGCTTAATGCTGAATATTTCTCTGATATTCAAGGGAGGGTAAAAGGTAAAACTGGTTGAGTTCTCTCTTCTTCGGCATCTCACTTACAGTGACCCTTCAATGATTAATTTCTTAAATAGTAAGGCCTGCTGAAAGGAGTTACATGGGCTTCTTAAGGATGAGGAAAGCATTTTGAGGCAAAAATCCAGAACCCTTTGGGTTAAAGAAGTTGATAGGAACTCTCATTTTTTCTTTTCACATGTCAAAGCCAGGAACTTAAGCAACCGTCTGATAGTATGGTGGACAGTTTTGATGCTGTGACTAATATTGTTAAGAACTTCTACTCAACTTTGTTTGGTGAGGAAGGTAGTGTCAAGATGATTGATGTGAACAATTTTATTAGGAAAAAGATTTCTGAAGTCTAGCAAATATGCTTATGGCCAAGGTTGATCCAAATTTGGATAGGAAGGTTTTGATGAAGATGCATGATGACAAGTCTCCTGGGCCTGACAAGTTTACTATTGCCTTCTTTAAAAGGTGTTGGGGAATTGTTGGAGAGGATATAACTAACGTTGTGATGTCCTTCTTTTTTTTGATGAATTAGTGGTTTCATTTCATCAAAAAACTTTGAAATACAAACTCCTATCTAAGACTCTATACAATCAAAGAAAACTAGAATCCTAGAATTCTCAAAATTTTCATATACTCTCTATGTCTACTAACTTTTACAGAAATTGCTTCTCTAATGTACCTCACTATATCATCTACACCTTTCCTATCATTCGTAAAAACCCTATTACAACGCTCCTTCCAAACACAACTTAACACCATCTTCCAAGCAAGAGCTTTACTTCTCCTCTTCAAAGAACTTCCTGCCAATTCCCTTAGAGCAAACTGAAAATGATTGTCCCAAGAGCACTTAGGGAACTCTGGGATGAACTCGTTCAGCACTGCAGCAGTGAAAGAACACTCACCAAATAAATGCTCCCTGCTGTCCATTCCATCCGCACACAATAGGCAGTTCACATCAATGGACAAACCCCAATCAACCATACTACTTCTGGTAGCCAACCTATTCTTTACAATAAGCCATACCTGGAAGTTATGTTTGGGGGAGCTCATTCCCTTCCACACCAAGTGATACCAATCTACACCGGCATCTTAACCTTATAGAGTCCCAGACAGTGGAAAGTTTAAACTTCTGCATTCTACCTCCATCCCACAGCAGCTCACTGATGATGCTGCAGGACAGTGATCAAATACTACCAAGCTACAAAGCTAGGGTAGATCGTATTCCACGGGCCTTCTATGATTGACTACTCCAAAAACTATCAATTTATTCGGATGCAAACAAGTTGTGCGTGGTGTGAGTTCCACGACTTCTAATTCTAAGAAATGCAGAGAAAATTAAAAATTAAACTAAAGCAGAATGGAAATTAGGGTTGAAAACAAGGATGACAGACGAACTTAAACTTTGAATCCCCCTTCGTTCCCCAGAGCATTGGCCATCAACAAATCAGCGGATTTCGATTCTCATTCAATCAATTACTAAGACACCACCATAACTCCTTACCCTTAGGTTTAAGACCGGCGAACGTTCGCTCTATCCATTCTAACTACCAAGATTAACTAGCCGCCCGGGTACGGTCGCCTCTCGCAATGACTTTAACGCCTATGAACCGGTTCCTACGAAAGGCACGCTCCAATTATAAGGTTAATTGTTCAATTCGATGTTCTAAAGTAAGGCGAGCGTTCGCTTCTATCCTTAGCTTAACAAGAATCTAATCTAGGTGATCAATCCAGACAAGAAACATGAACAATGAAGAACAAATCAAACATGAAAGAGAAACTGATTGAATTTCGAATCTAATCACCGCCGATCCGTGACCACTTTAAAGCCCTGGGTCACTTAGGGTTCATCTAGTCTAAGCTCTAACGAGTTGAGCTACTCATGTTTATCACAAAAGAATCTAAGACAAAGAAAGAGTTCATCATCCAGAGGAAGAACAGAAAAGAATCTGAAAAACCTAATTTAGACGACTCTGAAAAGACTTCGATCTTCAGTAAACTACACTCCTAGCTCCGAGTCTCCGAGGTGGAAGGGATGGCGTCACGATCTCTTTCCGGCTCTTCGAACTCTAACTCTTCGCTCCAGAACTTCAGAGAATTCTTCGAATTCTGATTATGAAAAGTATATTATATTGATTAAGTTCTTCCTTTGATGTGTGGGCCGCGGTCGGATTAAGGTATATTTTAACTATCGCAGATTCTAAACTGTTTCGCGCTTCCTTGGCTGAGCATCAGTGGATTTTCCCTTGTATTTTCGCCAAAAACCATAGGTTCTTTTCGCCGAAAATGTCAGTGTAAACGGGCAGACTTTTGGTTTGACTTGATTGGCTCCTTGGATCGATTCCGGTGCGATTCCTCGAGGTTCCAACGCTTTAGACATGACCTTGGCTACTTTATTTGACGGCAAAAACCTGTGCTAACATAAAAACACTAGAAAACCATCAAATAGACCCGAAACGGGCCAAGGTAACACAAATGGCACGAGATAGGGCAATCGATTGAATATTTGTTATTCTACCCTAAAAACCATGTCTTAAGCAAAGAAATGTCGCTTAAATGAGGCTGATAATCACGTCAAATCGAGTGTCATCACTCACCATCACTATGCAGAGAGCAGAAACCTGCAGCTAAAGGTCTCAGCTTCATCACACGTCTCAACACCCAAGATCCACTTTGCATATTCACGACCAAATATCTTTCCTCTTAATCTTGTACTTATAGACCCAAGCTACCCAGAGTGATCCACTCTTAAGCAGCAAACTCCATAAGTGACGAAGAACATTAGCAACATTCCAATCATACAGATTCCTTAACCCTATTCCACCTTTTTCTTTAGGGTAAGCCATTTTGATCAAACTTATTTTTGCTCGTTCACCATCTTCTTTCCCCCATAAGAACCTGTTACATATCTGCTCTATTTCTTTCAGCAAGTTCTTTGGTAGCAAAAACACCGACATCCAATATTGCAAGATCCCCCTGATGACTGAGTCAATCAACTGCAACTTTCCCGCGTAAGAGAGGTATTTGGATTTCCAATTTGAAATCCTGCCAGTAATACTCTCTAGCAAAAGACGACAGTCCTCTTTCTTCAGCTTCACTGCACTCAACACCACACCAAGATATCTGAAAGGCAGCTTCCCTCTTGTAAATCCACACTTCAGTATTTCATCCACTTCTGCATCCTCAACCCCAGCAAGATAAATCTCACTTTTGTCGGGATTGAACTTCAGTCCTGACATGGCCTCAAACTGCTTTAGAATATCAACTACACCTTTAACTGCAGTAGCTGAACCTTTAGTAAGAACTATAAGGTCATCTGCAAACGAAAGGTGCGTGACATTTACCGCTTTGCACTGAGGGTGTATCATAAACTTCCTATCCTTCACTGCTTTGTCCATTAGCCCCGAGAGCACCTCCATAGACAACACAAACAGGTAAGGCGACAAAGGGTCACCCTGCCTAAACCCTCGGCCTGCTAGGAAATAACCACTCAACGTACCATTCACACAAACCGAAATCATAGTAGTTTCCAAGCAAACCTTAATCCAGTAGACAAAGCTCAGAGGGAAATTCATAATCTTCAACACTTCTATTATAAAATCCCATTCAACCGAGTCAAACGCCTTCATCAAATCTATTTTTATAGCACATCTAGGGGAAATGTTTTGCCTACTATAAGTCCTGAGGAGCTCATTGCTAACAACACATTATCACTAATCAAACGCCCCTTAATGAAAGCAGACTGAGCTTTATCAATAACACCCGTCAAGACATCTCTAAGCCTTATAGCAATCACTTTTGATATAATCTTATATAAAACGTTGCAGCAAGAGATTGGACGAAAGTCCTTAGCATGGGCAGCATTCACTTTCTTAGGAATTAATGCTAAATAAACACTATTCACAAAAGAAGGAAGCTTACCACTTGAGAAGAAGCTAAGAACCGCATCAACAACATCTTGCCCAACCAAACTCCAGCATCTCTTATAGAAAGCAACACTGAACCCATCGGGTCCAGGACTTTTCTCATTCGGCATTGAATCCAGAGCAGTTTTAACCTCTTTAGCGGTAACTGGTCTTTCTAATAACTCAGCTTGGTCATCACTAACCTTCAATCGTATCACTGACTCCAGCCCATCAAGACAACAACTAGACTTCTCCCCCAAAAGCTTCTTATAGAAGCTCTCCAGGACACCAACAATATCATCATGTTTATCCACCTTTTCTCCCTGCTCATTGTAAATCATTCTAATGGCATTACAGGCCTGCCTAGCTTTAACACTTTTAAAGAAATACGAGGTATTGCTATCCCCATTTTCCACCCAAAGTGCTCGAGCCTTTAGCCTCATAATTTCTTCCTCACTTCTTCTCAACTCATCTAGCTCCATCTTACTAGCATGTACTCTTTCAATTTTTGCTGCACTGGGATCCTCATACATTTTCATGAGTAAGAAGCTGACTTCAGTAGCTTTACTTTTCACCCTATTCTGTATATCTGAGTAACATTCTGCATTTAGGGCCTTAAGCTCTTTTTCCAAGTTACGGAGCTTACCATACAACCTATAGAAAGGTTTGTCACTTGTTCTTACCATCCATATCTTCTTAACAATTTCATCGAACTTTGGATGCCTGATCCAACTACTGAAAAACTTGAAAGGTTTTGGTTTTGAAGCAACCATCCTTTCCATGTTAATCACTAAAGCACAGTGATCAGACTCACTACTAACAACAACCTCCACCTTACTAGCTGGGAAAGAGCTTTGCCATTTCAAATTCACCAATATTCTATCCAGCCTTCTAGCTATAGGATCAACAACCCTATTATTAGTCCAGGTAAACCATGGCCCTAAAGCTGAGTGCTCATACACTTCAATCTTCTCAATGAAGTCTTTAAAATCATCCATACCTGCAAAGTTTGACACTTGATTTGAGGCCTCCTCGACAGAAAGAAAGGTATTAAAATCTCCTCCTACTAGCCAAGGCAAACCTCTCACCCAAGCGATGCAATATCAGCAAACATCACTCTTCTCTCTACACAAGTAGTTGCTGCATAAACCACTGTTAAATAGAAAGGGTCACCCAAATCCACCAGAACATGTATAAACTAGCTAGTCTTCTTCAAAACAATCACCAAAATTCCAATCTTCCACAACAACCAAATCTTGCCTAAGTCTTTATCATAACAAAACTCCCCATACCAACCAGGGAACCGCGAGCTGAAGAGGTCCGAAGCATTAATTAACCGGACCCTAGGCTCCAAAATAGCAACTACATCTAAATTGAACTTGTAAATAAAATTCTGCAACTCTTTAAACTTATCATACTTATTAAAACCTCTAATATTCCAAACCAGGGCCCTCATTCTGCAATTTTTGACATCTGCCTTGTGACCACACCAGGATCACCCATTACACCTTGCTCTATAAAAGCTGCAGCCTTCTTTTTACGATTTCTCCTTTTAGATTTCTTAGACTAGACCAACTGAAAATTCTCCTCAGAAGAACTAACATCCTTGTTCTCCTTGCTCACTGGACTCCGAGGCTCCGAACCACTGCCTTCATGAATGCGCAAGGCCTTCTCTACTAGAGAACTTACAACAGTGGGACCAACAGAGCTTTGCTGGCCAGCTAAACCTTGTGCTACTGAGGAACCTTGCGGCAACTCATTCTCTCCAGAGCCTACCTCCTTAGTTTTCACTAATTCAGTAGCAAACCCTGAAGAAGAACCAGCCCCCACAGGTAATGTAGTACCAGATTTCTGACCAGCAGGCGTCGACGCAGCCCCCTCAGGTGTCCCCTCCTTAGTTTGAACCAATTCAGGGACATTGCCTGAGGAAGAGCAGTCTTCGCATGCACCTAGTCCTCCACACAGCAGTTCCATTTGTTTTCCCATAAGTACGGACTACCGGATACACAACATCTATGTTAATCTCTCCATCATTCCCCATGAGAAAAGTTAATCTCTCCAGCTTAGTACTACGCTGCCCAAATAACACACATACCTTAATATCAACCCCATCCCGGACAAACTTACTTGCTGGTTTCCCAATTTGACTAGCAATCCACCCAATCCCTTCCTGCGAAATGAGTTGCGGGGGAACATTCTTAAACGTAATCCATACGGGCTTCTCCTCCGGCGAGATCACCACCGGTTCAATCCCCTTCTGCCATCGTCTCAAAAGCAAAGCCGAGTGGTGAATATGCCACGACCTACTCAGAATCCACGAACTAAGCTCCATCGACGCAGGCTCTATCAGGAAGAAGCCCTCAGACAGCTTCGACACTTGAACACTTCCTTCATATCCCCATAATCGATTAACCATGGCGACGAACACTCGGTACGGTGGAATCGGCCCTAGGAATTGAGCCACTATTGCCGACTCCAATTTCTTCACTCCAATATCAACGACAGCTTGAGGGATCTTGACAATCCCCCCCACCAGATGCTCCGGAGATGGCTGCACGTAATCTAGAACATCGGCACCCACAACGGAAACCCATGATTTAGCAGTCGAAGAAGAAGCAGACATGGCGGCGATCCCTAATCGCCTCTACGCATTTGAGAGAAAAACACGCGCGCGCGTGACTTTTTAGTTTTTTTGATGTCCTTATTCTCTTAAGGTAAGATTCATTATTTTGTGAACTATGTTATCCTTGCTTTAGTTCCTAAGAAAACTAATGCATGTGGTATCAATGATTACATACAGATATTTTGCTCTAATGTAATTTACAAGCTGATTTTAAAAAATCCTTTCTAATAGAATGTTTGAGGTTCTTCCTGACTTAGTTGGTAATTCTCAAGCTGGTTTTGTGAAGGTGATGAACGATGCAGAGCGAGTTTATCAAATAACTACCAAGCTGGAAGCTAAGCAGATCGTATTCCACGGGTCTTCTATTGAATGATTACTCAAATATAAAGGCAAATTACTCAGGTTAAACACTTCGTGCGTGGTGTGAGTTCCACGACTTCTAATTCTAAGAAATGCACAGAAATTAAAAATTTAAACTGAAAACAGATTGAAAGATTGGTTGATTAAAATCAAAGATGACAGACAAGCTTAGACTTTGAATCCCCCTTCGTTCACCAGAGCATTAGCAATCAATAGATCAGCGGATTTTGATTCTCGTTCAATCAATTCTAAGACACCACCATAACTCCTTACCCTTAGGTTTAAGACTGGCGAACGTTCGCTCTATCCGATCAAGCTACCAAGATTAATTAGCCGCCTGGGTACGGTCGCCTCTCGCAACGACTTAACTTAACTGGTGCAATTACTAACAATTTATGAGTTACTCTTGCAGTGGATTAACCCTAACTGGTTCCTATGAAAGGCACACTCCAATGATTAGGTTAATTGTTCGATTTGATGTTTTAAAGTAAGGCGAGTGTTCGCTTCTATCCTTAGCTTAAGAAGAATCTAATCTAGGTGATCAATCCAGACAAGAAACATGAACAACGAAGAACAAATCAAACATGAAAGAGAAACTGATTGAACTTTGAATCTAATCACCGCCGATCCGTGACCGCTTTAAAGCCCTGGGTCACTTAGGGTTCATCTAGTCTAAGCTCTACGAGTTTAGCTACTCATGTTTTTCACAAAAGAATCAAAGACAAAGATAGAGTTCATCTTGAACAGAGGAAGAACAGAAAAGGATCTGAAAAACCTAATTAAGACGACTCCGGCAGAACTTTGATCTCCGGTAATCTGTAATCCTAGCTCCGAGTCTTCGAGATGAAAGGGATGGCGTCACGATCTCTTCCTGGCTCTTCGAACTCTAACTCTACTCCAGAACTTTTGAGAATCCTTGAAGTATTTTGTATTATGAGATATGATGTGTACTTTTTTTGATTTAGGGCCGTCGGTTAAGTATTTATACTTAACCCTAATACTGCCGGTTTTGCCTGGAATTTTTGCCGAAAATCTGATGGAATTTTCGGTGAAAATCTCTTTGTAAATGGGTTGACCGGCGATTGTTTTCTCCTGTGTTTTTCGGCGCGCGGGTTCTCGGCGAAAATTGGAGTTTTCGTCGAAAACCCTCCTTGGTTGACATCAGCCGATTTGTTCTTGAGTTTTCGCCGAAAACTCTCAGGGATTTTTGGCAAAAACTTCAGTGTAAATGGAGCAAGAATTGGTTAGATTTGATTGACTCCTTGGATCGATTCCAATGCGATTCCTCGAGGTTCCAACGCCTTAGACACGTCTTTGGCTACTTTATTTGACGGCAAAAACCTGTGCTAACATTAAAACACTAGAAAACCATCAAATAGACCCGAAACGGGCCAAAGTAACACAAATAGCACGAGATAGAATAGTTGAATGAATATTCGTTATTCTACCCTAAAAACCATGTCTTAAGCAAGGAAATGTCGCTTAAATGAGGCTGATAATCACGTCAAATCGAGTGTCATCGGAAGGGGAGGTTAATCAGTGACAATAACTTTCTTGCTCATGAATTTCTTCGTCCCTAATCTATGAAGGATATTCCCCCCATAATTTCCTTGAAAGTTGATTTGATGAAAGCGTTTGACAATGTTAATTGATCCTTCTTGATAGAGGTTATAAAGCCATGGAATTCCCTATCTCGTATATCTTCTGGATTGATTTGTGTTTAAAGTCCACTAGGCTCTCCATTGATCTTAATGGTACACTTTGTGGAAACTTTGCTTCTAAAAGAGGCTTACAGCAAGGTGACCCTAAATAACACCCTTCCAGAATTAACTCGGTTGAACCCATGGTCATCAATCCTGCTCATCAATCCACTTGATAAGGGCAGTGAATTCCATGTAATAAGGAAGAACAGACTTCTCACCTTGTTCCGACTCCAAGAATGCCTTGAACTTCTCCTCGCGCCAGATGTCCGGACAGAACTGGTTCCAAAACTCCTCCACAAACTCATCCAATTCCATCTTCGGCGGAACGACCCGAATCTATGGCATCAACCTCCACCAATCCAAAGCATGACCCTTGAGTAGGAAGGTCATATCTTGCATCCTTACTCCCTCATCAAGCTCTATCTGTAGGAACTTGTACTCAAACTCTTGGAGCCACTGCTCCGCAATAGAAGGGTCAGCCACTTAAGTGAACTCACCAAATTTCCAACCCTTCAACATGCCGAGTTGGAATCTAGGGTGTCTATCTACATACCAAAAATCATTAGTTGAACGACTTCCCATGGCATGGCTTTACTCACTATAGGAGGACATAATAAAGTTTCAGTTGACGGCATCTCAAACCTTGGATTTCAAACACTCTTTCTTCTTCTCCCAACCTATATTAAAACAGTTTGAAAACCCCTAGAAGTTCGGTCCTATACTAGTGTCTCATCCTTTCACCTTATGAGATTAATTACTCCTCGAGAAGAACAGACAACCCACCAATCCAGCAGCAACCAACCAGGCTCACGTTTTATTGAACTGAACTTGAAACTTTTCTAATTTTTCTGCTTTTCTTCTTTTTTTCGACATTTTCTTTTGTTTTTCTCTTTTTTTTCAATTTTTTTTCTTTGTGCCGATTTTCTTTTAGTTGCTGGAGGGGTTTACACGTCTGGACATAATAGCTAAGACCACCTGTTTAATGGCTATAGGCAGGTTACCACAAACCGACTTCCGGTAGGTCAATCTAGAACTACAACCACAGGGGATCAACGGGGAATGAAAGAAATGGGAAATGGCTGTAATGTATTATCGAACCGAAAGAACAGGCCAAACTCAAGGGTTTAAACCTAATGGATTTATCGTTTGGTAGGCTATCTGGCTTAGTAGCTGAATCTAGGTGCCCCTATTATTCTAGAACTCGTGTCATCGTGTGGTCTCGAGTAGGTCTCATGCAAATTCTAACTCATTCAAGCAAAAAGAAAATCACTCAAAAAGAATTGAAATTGCAAGTTACGTGCAATGGATCAAAAGCTCACAGTTGGTTGGCTAGTCGGATTCGATCATTTTCATGAAATCAAGGCTACAAACTACAAGTGTGATTTCAAAATTTCTGTTCTCACCAGGCAATTTAGCATCAAAGTAAACACGTTGGTTCTCAAGTTCTAGGTTAAGTAGTCTAAGCATCATTATGAAAGATTGAACAACAACTTAACATAAAAAATCAAGAACTGAGCCATTCTAATGCTAGAGAGACTGGAAAGGAATCACGAGGCACACAAAATCACAATCCAGGGCAATCAAGTTCATGCAAGGTTCTCTAGCATCCTACCCCACACTTAAATCGTATTGTGTCCTAACAGGACTAAATCTAGAGTTCAGAGTGAAGTAGAAGAACCTGGACCGAGATGGTTGGCGTAGGGGATGAGCACGGATCCTCGGAGCAGAGGCAATCTACCAAAGCGAAGCAAAGGGAATCTCCCAACTGCCTGCAAAACAAAAACAAATGAAAGATAAAAAGAAAACTGGGACAAGTGTCCCGGATCCACACACAAAAAAGTTGGATCGAGATCCGAAAAGAAGAAATAAAAAGAAAGGACAAGGAAAAGGACACCACCCGATCATAGCTGGTCAGGGGCATCGGGGGTGGAAGGTGTAGGGCGTCGCCGACCTGACGTTGCCATGCCAGCTATGCCTCATACCGCTCGTCAGAGCGGTGCATGTGTTGCTGCATAATAATCCATCTCGCCTCCTGAGCGGCGTTGTCAGTGATGCGCCTGATGACACTCGATTTGACGTGATTATCAGCCTCATTTAAGCGACATTTCTTTGCTTAAGACATCGTTTTTAGGGTAGAATAACGAATATTCAATCGATTGCCCTATCTCGTGCCATTTGTGTTACCTTGGCCCGTTTCGGGTCTATTTGATGGTTTTCTAGTGTTTTTATGTTAGCACAGGTTTTTTTTTGCCATCGAATAAGTAACCAAGGATGTGTCTAAGGCGTTGGAATCTCGAAGGATTGCACTGGGATTGATCAAAGAAGCCAGCCAAGTTCAACCAAATCCCTGCCCGGTTTACAAAGGAATTTTCGCCAAAAATACCCTTGAATTTTTGGCGAAAATATCATCACAAATCAGCTGTTGGCAACTGAAGGAATTTTTGGCAAAAGAAGGAAGTTTTCGAACCGAGAAGAAAGTTCAGGACAATCAGCCGGCGGGACTTCCATTTACAAGAAAATTTTCGGCGAAAATAATTCATTATTTTCGGCGAAAATCCTAGAAGAAATCCGGCTGGGCTAGGTTAAGTATAAATACTTAACCCGGCGGCCCAAGGAAAAAGGGAAGAACAACATATCTTTCACAATTACGTTTTCCAAGAATTCTCTGAAGTTCTGGAGCGAAGAGTTAGAGTTCGAAGAGCCGGAAAGTGATCGTGACACCATCCCTTTCATCTCGGAGAACCGGAGCTAGGAGTGTAGTTTACCGAAGATCGAAGTCTGCCGGAGTCGTCTAAACTAGGTTTTTCAGATTCTCTTCTGTTCTTCCTCTGGATGATGAACTCTTTCTTTGTCTTTGATTCTTTTGTGATGAACATGAGTAGCTAAACTCATTAGATCTTAGACTAGATGAACCCTAAGTGACCCAGGGCTTTAAAGCGGTCACGGATCGGCGGTGATTAGATTCGAAATTCAATCAGTTTCTCATTCATGTTTGATTTGTTCTTCATTGTTCATGTTTCTTGTCTGGATTGATCACCTAGATTAGATTCTGGTTAAGCTAAGGATAGAAGTGAACGCTCGCCTTACTTTAGAACATCGAATTGAACAATTAACCTTATAATTGGAGTGTGCCTTTCGTAGGAACCGGTTAGGGTTAATCCACTGCAAGAGTAACTCAATAATCATTAGTAATTACACAAGTTAATTAAGTCGTTGCGAGAGGAGACCGTACCCGGACGGCTACTTAATCTTGGTAGTTAGAACGGATAGAGCGAACGTTCGCCGGTCTTAAACCTAAGGGTAAGGAGTTATGGTGGTGTCTTAGTAATTGATTGAATGAGAATCGAAATCCGCTGATCTGTTGATTGCCAATGCTTTGGGGAACGAAGGGGGATTCAAAGTCTAAGTTCGTCTGTCATCCTTGTTCTCAAACCCTAATTTCCAATCTGCTTTAGTTTAATTTTTAATTTCTCTGCATTTCTTAGAATTAGAAGTCGTGGAACTCACACCACGCACAACTTGTCTGCATTCGGGAAGAACAACATATCTTTCATAATTACGTTTTCCAAGAATTCTCTGAAGTTCTGGAGCGAAGAGTTAGAGTTCGAAGAGCCGGAAAGAGATCGTGACGCCATCCCTTTCATCTCGGAGAACCGGAGCTAGGAGTGTAGTTTACCGAAGATCGAAGTCTGCCGGAGTCGTCTAAACTAGGTTTTTCAGATTCTCTTTTGTTCTTCCTCTGGATGATGAACTCTTTCTTTGTCTTTGATTCTTTTGTGATGAACATGAGTAGCTAAACTCGTTAGAGCTTAGACTAGATGAACCCTTAGTGACCGAGGGCTTTAAAGCGGTCACGGATCGGCGGTGATTAGATTCAAAATTCAAACAGTTTCTCATTCATGTTTGATTTGTTCTTCATTGTTCATGTTTCTTGTCTGGATTGATCACCTATATTAGATTCTGGTTAAGCTAAGGATAGAAGCGAACGCTCGCCTTACTTTAGAACATCGAATTGAACAATTAACCTTATAATTGGAGTGTGCCTTTCGTAGGAACCGGTTAGGGTTAATCCACTGCAAGAGTAACTCAATAATCATTAGTAATTACACCAGTTAATTAAGTCGTTGCGAGAGGCGACCGTACCCAGGCGGCTAGTTAATCTTGGTAGTTAGAACGGATAGAGCGAACGTTCGCCGGTCTTAAACCTAAGGGTAAGGAGTTATGGTGGTGCCTTAGTAATTGATTGAATGAGAATCGAAATCCGCTGATCTGTTGATTGCCAATGCTCTGGGGAACGAAGGGGGATTCAAAGTCTAAGTTCGTCTGTCATCCTTGTTCTCAAACCCTAATTTCCAATCTACTTTAGTTTAATTTTTAATTTCTCTGCATTTCTTAGAATTAGAAGTCGTGGAACTCACACCACGCACAACTTGTCTGCATTCGGGAAGAACAACATATCTTTCATAATTACGTTTTCCAAGAATTCTCTGAAGTTCTGGAGCGAAGAGTTAGAGTTCGAAGAGCCGGAAAGAGATCGTGACGTCATCCCTTTCATCTCGGAGAACCGGAGCTAGGAGTGTAGTTTACCGAAGATCGAAGTCTGCCGGAGTCGTCTAAACTAGGTTTTTCAGATTCTCTTCTGTTCTTCCTCTGGATGATGAACTCTTTCTTTGTCTTTGATTCTTTTGTGATGAACATGAGTAGCTAAACTCGTTAGAGGTTAGACTAGATGAACCCCAAGTGACCCAGGGCTTTAAAGCGGTCACGGATCGGCGGTGATTAGATTCGAAATTCAATCAGTTTCTCATTCATGTTTGATTTGTTCTTCATTGTTCATGTTTCTTGTCTGGATTGATCACCTAGATTAGATTCTGGTTAAGCTAAGGATAGAAGTGAACGCTCGCCTTACTGTAGAACATCGAATTGAACAATTAACCTTATAATTGGAGTGTGCCTTTCGTAGGAACCGGTTAGGGTTAATCCACTGCAAGAGTAACTCAATAATCATTAGTAATTACACAAGTTAATTAAGTCGTTGCGAGAGGAGACCGTACCCGGACGGCTACTTAATCTTGGTAGTTAGAACGGATAGAGCGAACGTTCGCCGGTCTTAAACCTAAGGGTAAGGAGTTATGGTGGTGTCTTAGTAATTGATTGAATGAGAATCGAAATCCGCTGATCTGTTGATTGCCAATTCTTTGGGGAACGAAGGGGGATTCAAAGTCTAAGTTCGTCTGTCATCCTTGTTCTCAAACCCTAATTTCCAATCTGCTTTAGTTTAATTTTTAATTTCTCTGCATTTCTAGAATTAGAAGTCGTGGAACTCACACCACGCACAACTTTCTGCATTCGGGAAGAACAACATATCTTTCATAATTACGTTTTCCAAGAATTCTTGAAGTTCTGGAGCGAAGAGTTAGAGTTCGAAGAGCCGAAAGAGATCTGACGCCATCCCTTTCATCTCGGAGAACCGGAGCTAGGAGTGTAGTTTACCGAAGATCGAAGTCTGCCGGAGTCGTCTAAACTAGGTTTTCAGATTCTCTTTGTTCTTCCTCTGGATGATGAACTCTTTCTTTGTCTTTGATTCTTTTGTGATGAACATGAGTAGCTAAACTCGTTAGAGCTTAGACTAGATGAACCCTTAGTGACCGAGGGCTTTAAAGCGGTCACGGATCGGCGGTGATTAGATTCGAAATTCAAACAGTTTCTCATTCATGTTTGATTTGTTCTTCATTGTTCATGTTTCTTGTCTGGATTGATCACCTAATTAGATTCTGGTTAAGCTAAGGATAGAAGCGAACGCTCGCCTTACTTTAGAACATCGAATTGAACAATTAACCTTATAATTGGAGTGTGCCTTTCGTAGGAACCGGTTAGGTTAATCCACTGCAAGAGTAACTCAATAATCATTAGTAATTACACCAGTTAATTAAGTCGTTGCGAGAGGCGACCGTACCCGGCGGCTAGTTAATCTTGGTAGTTAGAACGGATAGAGCGAACGTTCGCCGGTCTTAAACCTAAGGGTAAGGAGTTATGGTGGTGCCTTAGTAATTGATTGAATGAGAATCGAAATCCGCTGATCTGTTGATTGCCAATGCTCTGGGGAACGAAGGGGGATTCAAAGTCTAAGTTCGTCTGTCATCCTTGTTCTCAAACCCTAATTTCCAATCTGCTTTAGTTTAATTTTTAATTTCTCTGCATTTCTTAGAATTAGAAGTCGTGGAACTCACACCACGCACAACTTGTCTGCATTCGGGAAGAACAACATATCTTTCATAATTACGTTTTCCAAGAATTCTCTGAAGTTCTGGAGCGAAGAGTTAGAGTTCGAAGAGCCGGAAAGAGATCGTGAAGTCATCCCTTTCATCTCGGAGAACCGGAGCTAGGAGTGTAGTTTACCGAAGATCGAAGTCTGCCGGAGTCGTCTAAACTAGGTTTTCAGATTCTCTTCTGTTCTTCCTCTGGATGATGAACTCTTTCTTTGTCTTTGATTCTTTGTGATGAACATGAGTAGCTAAACTCGTTAGAGGTTAGACTAGATGAACCCAAGTGACCCAGGGCTTTAAAGCGATCACGGATCGGCGGTGATTAGATTCGAAATTCAATCAGTTTCTCATTCATGTTTGATTTGTTCTTCATTGTTCATGTTTCTTGTCTGGATTGATCACCTAGATTAGATTCTGGTTAAGCTAAGGATAGAAGTGAACGCTCGCCTTACTGTAGAACATCGAATTGAACAATTAACCTTATAATTGGAGTGTGCCTTTCGTAGGAACCGGTTAGGGTTAATCCACTGCAAGAGTAACTCAATAATCATTAGTAATTACACAAGTTAATTAAGTCGTTGCGAGAGGCGACCGTACCCGGCGGCTACTTAATCTTGGTAGTTAGAACGGATAGAGCGAACGTTCGCCGGTCTTAAACCTAAGGGTAAGGAGTTATGGTGGTGTCTTAGTAATTGATTGAATGAGAATCGAAATCCGCTGATCTGTTGATTGCCAATGCTTTGGGGAACGAAGGGGGATTCAAAGTCTAAGTTCGTCTGTCATCCTTGTTCTCAAACCCTAATTTCCAATCTGCTTTAGTTTAATTTTTAATTTCTCTGCATTTCTTAGAATTAGAAGTCGTGGAACTCACACCACGCACAACTTGTCTGCATTCGGGAAGAACAACATATCTTTCATAATTACGTTTTCCAAGAATTCTCTGAAGTTCTGGAGCGAAGAGTTAGAGTTCGAAGAGCCGGAAAGAGATCGTGACGCCATCCCTTTCATCTCGGAGAACCGGAGCTAGGAGTGTAGTTTACCGAAGATCGAAGTCTGCCGGAGTCGTCTAAACTAGGTTTTTCAGATTCTCTTTGTTCTTCCTCTGGATGATGAACTCTTTCTTTGTCTTTGATTCTTTTGTGATGAACATGAGTAGCTAAACTCGTTAGAGCTTAGACTAGATGAACCCTAGTGACCAGGGCTTTAAAGCGGTCACGGATCGGCGGTGATTAGATTCGAAATTCAATACAGTTTCTCATTCATGTTTGATTTGTTCTTCATTGTTCATGTTTCTTGTCTGGATTGATCACCTATATTAGATTCTGGTTAAGCTAAGGATAGAAGCGAACGCTCGCCTTACTTAGAACATCGAATTGAACAATTAACCTTATAATTGGAGTGTGCCTTTCGTAGGAACCGGTTAGGTTAATCCACTGCAAGAGTAACTCAATAATCATTAGTAATTACACAGTTAATTAAGTCGTTGCGAGAGGCGACCGTACCCGGCGGCTAGTTAATCTTGGTAGTTAGAACGGATAGAGCGAACGTTCGCCGGTCTTAAACCTAAGGGTAAGGAGTTATGGTGGTGCTTAGTAATTGATTGAATGAGAATCGAAATCCGCTGATCTGTTGATTGCCAATGCTTTGGGGAACGAAGGGGGATTCAAAGTCTAAGTTCGTCTGTCATCCTTGTTCTCAAACCCTAATTTCCAATCTGCTTTAGTTTAATTTTTAATTTCTCTGCATTTCTTAGAATTAGAAGTCGTGGAACTCACACCACGCACAACTTGTCTGCATTCGGGAAGAACAACATATCTTTCATAATTACGTTTTCCAAGAATTCTCTGAAGTTCTGGAGCGAAGAGTTAGAGTTGAAGAGCCGGAAAGAGATCGTGACGCATCCCTTTCATCTCGGAGAACCGGAGCTAGGAGTGTAGTTTACCGAAGATCGAAGTCTGCCGGAGTCGTCTAAGGTTTTTCAGATTCTCTTCTGTTCTTCCTCTGGATGATGAACTCTTTCTTTGTCTTTGATTCTTTTGTGATGAACATGAGTAGCTAAACTCGTTAGAGGTTAGACTAGATGAACCCCAAGTGACCCAGGGCTTTAAAGTGATCACGGATCGGCGGTGATTAGATTCAAAATTCAATCAGTTTCTCATTCATGTTTGATTTGTTCTTCATTGTTCATGTTTCTTGTCTGGATTGATCACCTAGATTAGATTCTGGTTATGCTAAGGATAGAAGTGAACGCTCGCCTTACTGTAGAACATCGAATTGAACAATTAACCTTATAATTGGAGTGTGCCTTTCGTAGGAACCGGTTAGGGTTAATCCACTGCAAGAGTAACTCAATAATCATTAGTAATTACACAAGTTAATTAAGTCGTTGCGAGAGGCGACCGTACCTGGGCGGCTACTTAATCTTGGTAGTTAGAACGGATAGAGCGAACGTTCGCCGGTCTTAAACCTAAGGGTAAGGAGTTATGGTGGTGTCTTAGTAATTGATTGAATGAGAATCGAAATTCGCTGATCTGTTGATTGCCAATGCTTTGGGGAACGAAGGGGGATTCAAAGCCTAAGTTCGTCTGTCATCCTTGTTCTCAAACCCTAATTTCCAATCTGCTTTAGTTTAATTTTTAATTTCTCTGCATTTCATAGAATTAGAAGTCGTGGAACTCACACCACGCACAACTTGTCTGCATTCGGGAAGAACAACATATCTTTCATAATTACGTTTTCCAAGAATTCTCTGAAGTTCTGGAGCGAAGAGTTAGAGTTAGAAGAGCCGGAAAGAGATCGTGACGCCATCCCTTTCATCTCGGAGAACCGGAGCTAGGAGTGTAGTTTACCGAAGATCGAAGTCTGCCGGAGTCGTCTAAACTAGGGTTTTCAGATTCTCTTCTGTTCTTCCTCTGGATGATGAACTCTTTCTTTGTCTTTGATTCTTTTGTGATGAACATGAGTAGCTAAACTCGTTAGAGCTTAGACTAGATGAACCCTAAGTGACCCAGGGCTTTAAAGCGGTCACGGATCGGCGGTGATTAGATTCGAAATTCAAACAGTTTCTCATTCATGTTTGATTTGTTCTTCATTGTTCATGTTTCTTGTCTGGATTGATCACCTATATTAGATTCTGGTTAAGCTAAGGATAGAAGCGAACGCTCGCCTTACTTTAGAACATCGAATTGAACAATTAACCTTATAATTGGAGTGTGCCTTTCGTAGGAACCGGTTAGGGTTAATCCACTGCAAGAGTAACTCAATAATCATTAGTAATTACACCAGTTAATTAAGTCGTTGCGAGAGGCGACCGTACTCAGGCGGCTAGTTAATCTTGGTAGTTAGAATGGATAGAGCGAACGTTCGCCGATCTTAAACCTAAGGGTAAGGAGTTATGGTGGTGTCTTACTAATTGATTGAATGAGAATCGAAATCCGCTGATCTGTTGATTGCCAATGCTCTGGGGAACGAAGGGGGATTCAAAGTCTAAGTTCGTCTGTCATCCTTGTTCTCAAACCCTAATTTCCAATTTGCTTGAGTTTAATTTTTAATTTCTCTGCATTTCTTAGAATTAGAAGTCGTGGAACTCACACCACGCACAACTTGTCTGCATTCGGGAAGAACAACATATCTTTCATAATTACGTTTTCCAAGAATTCTCTGAAGTTCTGGAGCGAAGAGTTAGAGTTCGAAGAGCCGGAAAGAGATCGTGACGTCATCCCTTTCATCTCGGAGAACCGGAGCTAGGAGTGTAGTTTACCAAAGATCGAAGTCTGCCAGAGTCGTCTAAACTAGGTTTTTCAGATTCTCTTCTGTTCTTCCTCTGGATGATGAACTCTTTCTTTGTCCTTGATTCTTTTGTGATGAACATGAGTAGCTAAACTCGTTAGAGCTTAGACTAGATGAACCCTAAGTGACCCAGGGCTTTAAAGCGGTCACGGATCGGCGGTGATTAGATTCAAAATTTAATCAGTTTCTCATTCATGTTTGATTTGTTCTTCATTGTTCATGTTTCTTGTCTGGATTGATCACCTAGATTAGATTCTGGTTAAGCTAAGGATAGAAGCGAACTCTCGCCTTACTTTAGAACATCGAATTGAACAATTAACCTTATAATTGGAGTGTGCCTTTCGTAGGAACCGGTTAGGGTTAATCCACTGCAAGAGTAACTCAATAATTATTAGTAATTACACCAGTTAATTAAGTCGTTGCGAGAGGCGACCGTACCCGGGCGGCTAGTTAATCTTGGTAGTTAGAACGGATAGAGCGAACGTTCGCCGGTCTTAAACCTAAGGGTAAGGAGTTATGGTGGTGTCTTAGTAATTGATTGAATGAGAACCGAAATCCGCTGATCTGTTGATTGCCAATGCTCTGGGGAACGAAGGGGGATTCAAAGTCTAAGTTCGTCTGTCATCCTTGTTCTCAAACCCTAATTTCCAATCTACTTTAGTTTAATTTTTAATTTCTCTACATTTCTTAGAATTAGAAGTCGTGGAACTCACACAACGCACAACTTGTCTGCATTCGAGTATTTTGCCAGTTTTGAAGTAGTCAATCTTAGAAGACCCTTGGAATACGATCTACCCTAGCTTTTGTTAGCTTGGTAGTATTTGATCACTGTTCTGCAGCTCATCAAATTGGCGCCGTTGCCGGGGACTTCTTTTGATTATTCGAAAGAAGAACTGGCAATTTATTCTTCTACTTTCCATCTTTCACCATTCTATCCACTTCGATTTTACACTGGTTTTGTTTGTCTTTGTTATCTGTAGGTTTACAGGTGTATGCCTCACCGTCCTTGGACTCGCTCTCAAACTGAACAGGCTAAGAGTGCAGAGAGACCAGACAGTTCTGCTCCACCTCTACGATCACAGATTCTGAAGAAAGGCAGATCTAATCCATTCATCACTCCGATCAAGATCGAGGAACCGAAGGAGAGTTCCTCATCTCCATCTTCACCTGTACCGTCATCTTCATCCGCTTCATACACCGAGTCACTCTCACCTCCTCCATCTCCTGCCATGGACGATAGATTACCACCACCACCGAATGGCGATCCACCGCCACCGCCACCACATGCACAGAAGAGTCTAGCAGACTACAACAAGCCGAGCGCGACTAGCGTTCGATCTGCCATTGCCGTTCCGCGCATTGAAGGAGATCATGACTATGAGATCAAGATTCCATTCTTGACTATGATCTCTAGGGATTTTTAGTTTGAAGGCAGGCCCCTAGATAATCCGTGCACTCAAGAGCGGAAACCTCGACAAAAACACTCTTTGTCTGAGAGCTTTCCCGTTCTCTCTGAAAGGCCCTGCTAAGAGGTGGCTTACTGGCAAACCACCTGGCTATTACACTGATTGGGATACTCTGGCTCAGGACTTCGTTGAAGAATACTTCCCTCCGGCCAGAACAACTGCCATCAAGGACAACATCACCAGATTCTCCCAGAAAGAAGGAGAAAGCTTGTATGATACTTGGAATCGATTCCAAGAAATTCTCTACACCTGCCCTCATCATGGATTCGAGCAGAGGCAGTTAGCTGAAATTTTTGCTCGAGGACTTCGAGAAGAATCTACCAAGTGGGTCAATTCTCTAGCTGAAGGGGATTGCACTACACTAACACCTGAAGCTGCTCTTCTTCACTTCGCAAACTGTGCTTCCAAGTCAAGGAACTGGGAACGAC
Organism: Linum lewisii; assembly: GCA_034768395.1. Taxonomy (NCBI): domain Eukaryota; kingdom Viridiplantae; phylum Streptophyta; class Magnoliopsida; order Malpighiales; family Linaceae; genus Linum; species Linum lewisii. The sequence continues at coordinate 22,888,843 of CM068298.1, read as the reverse complement.
AATCTGAAGGATCAAGGAGCAAGCTAGATCTCGAAGCTACAATCAAAGCAGAAGTAGAGAAGCATTTGAAGAAGTCTACCACACCGATCAAGCCGCCGGCAGCTTCTGTCTACGTTGCCGATTACGAGTGGTGTGGAGCTTGCGCACATAACGGAGGCCGTTGTCAGAATTTTGGTAAGGCAGAAGTCTGGTCTGCCGAAGAGGTAAATTTCATTCAACAAGGCTTCGTTAATAATCAGAATGGTTATATTGGCTACCGTAACTTCAGACAACAAGGGAACTATCAAGACAGACCTCCCTACAATGCCGGCGCCAACCATAACCAGAATCAGAATAACCGCCCGGCTGGTCCAGCTCAGGATCAGAAGCCTAACCATCCGCCGGCAGGTGTCTACCAGCCGCCGCATCGCAATTCGGGTAATTATGGAACTGCTCCTGGCAATCGCCAGAATCAATATCTTAATAATACCTATCCAGGGCAGCAGCATCAAAGAGAGAACAATGTCAGTGACCTAGATAAGAAGCTCAGCCAGATCATCACCAGACTCGATGATCATGACAGTCAGTTCAAGGCTCAAGCTCTTCTCAATCAAGAACAGATAGCATCTGGACAAAGAATTGAGCAAGTCGTGAACAACATCTCGAGCATGCTAGCATCTGGTCGACCATTTGGCCAACTTCCAAGCCAGACAGAGCCGAATCCGAGAAAGGAGCAAGCCAAGATGGTAACCGCTCGAAAACTCCCAAACTTAATTGCTGATGCTTATTCTGTCTTACGCAGGATCGCTGAAACTCCGGAGGAAGAAGAAGAACAGGAACCGGCGCCTAAGGAGGATGATCCTCCTCTTGCACCGTATGTCGTAAAGCCTCCTTTCCCAAGAGCATTGCTGCCAAATGCAAGGATCGAGACTGGCATGAAGGGGAACAAGGAAGGATATCCTGACATTCGTATTAAGAAACCTGCCTCTCCATATCCAGCTAAGTTATCTTATCCTGGTTCTTTTACTTTACCTTTGGTCATTAATGATGTTGAGATTGAACGTTGTTTAGTTGATCTAGGAGCGTCTGTTAATGTCATGCCTATGAGCCTGTTTGAAAAATTGAACCTAGGAGAACTTGAACCGCCTAGTATGCAACTTGTCTTTGCTGATAGATCACTTAAAACCCCTAAGGGAAAGATTAAAGACGTTGTCACTAAATGTGGTCCGTTCACGTTCTTAGCTGACTATGTGATTATGGATACTAGTACGGATGATTCTACCATTCTCATAGGTCGACCTTTCATGGCTACTACTGGAATGAATATTAACGTTCCAAATGGTTCTTTAACTCTAAGGATCGATAAAGAAACGAAAACGTTCCATCTTAAAGATGGCATGAAATATGACTCTAAGAATGAAGAATCTCACTGCCTAGCTGTTGAAACTGTGGAGTTGACTCCGGTCAACTCCGTTACTAATGCTTCTTCCAGTGTCTCTAGATCAGTTGTTGCTGCAGATATTGAACAGGTTATTAAGAAGAAGCCAGAAACTTTGGTTCAGAAGCCGCTCAAGAAGAAGAAGAAGGAATTGCAAGCCTCTTCTAAGCCACCGAGCACAAAACCAAGCAGACCTCGAGGGAAGAACAAGAAGACGAAGACCCAAATAGTCTGGAGGCCAAAAATTCCGCCGTCTTCCATCGAGCCAGCTGCACCACCAATTCGTTCCGAGAAACCGGCACCGGAACAAGTATGGAGGGAGAAGCCTAAAGCATCTCCTAAAGAAATACTGACGATCACCGATCCTGGTGATACCAAGCCGGAGACAAAAGAAAAGAAGAAGCCGACAATCCTCATTCCTTCCATCGTAATACTTAAGAAGAATGACCCCTCCAGGGAACTGTTCGGACCATTCAAATTCATCGATCATCTTCCCGATGGACGTACCAAGCTCTTACATGCGAACGGGAAGAGATTCACGCTTACCGGAGAAGCCCCGAAGCTGTAGTTTATGAACTCCGACGCAAGCGTGAAGGAGAATCTGAGTTGGGATGTCTCCTAATACTGTCCAGGTATCGTCCAGCTCAAGGACGTTAATAAAAGAGTGCTTCGTGGGAGGCAACCCACGGCTGGAGTCTGTTTTTAATTTTTGTCGAACTTAGTATTTTAGAGTCGGTTCGGGGGAGCCAAAAGTGTCAGTTTGTTTGATTTCTTATTTTTCGTGTCAAGTCTGCGTGTCGTAGTGTCGTTTGCAAGTTGATTGAGCTCGTTCCGATTTTTGTGGATTTAGCTGTGATTTTCTGAAGTTTGCCGGATTTGCGAAATATTTTCACCCGACCAGTTCAAAATTTTCGGCGAAAACACCCCTATTTTCGGCGAAATCGCCTCTTGAATTTTTGTACCAATTTCACTGTTACATGTTTTCGGTCCGAAAAACCCATTGTATTTTTGTCGAAAATTTATTTGGAAACCGGCAGTGCATTTGAACGTCTATTTTTGGCGAAAACTCCTTGCTATTTTCGCCGAAAATACCTTTGGAAATCAGACATTTTTTTACTTAAAAATCAGAGTTCAGCCTCTCTCTCTCCTCACTTCTCATTTTCGAACCACAAAACAAAAACACCCCTCCCCTCTGTTTTCGAAAACCGACCGCCACCCTTCTTTAAACCGCCACCGCCGCCATTTCCCGCCATCGCCGATCGCCGCCGCTCAACTCCCCTCTCATTTCCGATCGTTTTGAGCCCTAGAACAGCCGAATCGGAGCTCTACAGCTCCAGTTCACCGAAACCCTTGTTTTCGGAGTTTTTCACCGATTCTTCCCAAACCGTTCGTTTTTAGCATCCATGGCTTCAAGGTAAGTTGTAGAACTTTTCAATATGAATCTTTTGACATATGTATTGCTGAATTTCGCCGGGGTTGACTTTCGGTTGACTTTTCGGTTTGCCTCGATTTGTGTGCCGACTGATTTCGTGTGAACTAGGTTAGCTAAACTTGTTGAACTGTTCTAGCATGCTTAGGGAGTACCGTGCTTAATTTCCATATCATTTGATCATGTGTTGCTTTGCATACGATTGATTCTTTGTTAGGTTGACTTGTGAGAAATGTCGGTTTGACATTTAACTGTATTTGATCGTTTGGCTGTCGTATGTGTTCATTCTCGTTCAGATTATCGTGCTTGCCATTTGAGATCATATTTTACCGTCATTCTCCAAGTTGTGATAGTCTTGCCATGATTAGGGTTCATTATGCTATAATATTGACTTTCTGAATGTCGGTTTTGACTCTTTGAACTCTGATTGTGCTTATCCGATTCTGGCTGTTCCTAAGCATGTATTTTACTGTCTATGATTACCGGTTACTCTGCTTTGCTTACCCCCACTCGGTTTCCCTCATTTCTTCGTGAAATTGAGTTTTTCTACTAAGTGTGGGGTAGGGTTTAAGTTTGACTAATCTGGTTTCATTCTGGTTTTAGGAACACCACTTATGAGCGCAGGACTAAAGCGCGACTTGATGGCGCCTCGAGCTCCGGAGCTACCGCCCCCGTCACACCCGCCGTTCTGGGTCCTCCACCCGCATTACCCCGTCGGGATGGATACCATCGCACTCTAGCTCGTCTTCCTGACTTCTACTTCGAGTGCTTCCAGAAGATCGAGCACATTCGGGGAGCTGACGTGCGCCCTCTTTCCATGGAGTCCCTGAACGAGCATGACAAGGACTACTACCGGAACGTGCATGACGCCCTAGCACTGGCCGGTCTCTTCGGGCTGACCACCATAGCTACAGATTTCCCAGACATCGCCCTCTAGGAGTTCTGGGAGACCTTTGATCTGGAGGAGCACAAGAGGAAGCAGCGCCAGAAGGTTGTGACCTTCTATCTTGGTGGGGTGTACAGGCAGCTCACCTACGATGAGTTTGCTGCTCATCTTGGCATCCCCTACGAGCATTATCACGATCATCACCTAGGCTGGGGCGACGATAATGACGACGAGGAGTACCACGCGCTCTGGAGCCACATGACTGGAGTGCCTGGTGATCACCTCACGGGCCATGACTCAGTTAAGTCCCTCTCTCACCCTCTCTTTAAATTTATTCATATGGTTTGGCGTAGATCCCTTTTATATGTTCCGGATAAGGATCGCCACCATATCCTCAAGGAGGAGCTTATGCTTCTCCGAGCCATCCGAGAGAGCTACCCTCTCCACCCCGGATGGGTGCTGGCACGCATCTTCCGCCAGAAGACCAGGAGGCGGACGCCACCTCGCAGACTCCTGGGGGGTAACTTCATAGGTCAGCTCATCATCTCCTTCGGCATCAGCCATGAATATGGCCCGAACATTCCACGACGCCACGTTAGGACCGTTGGAGGAGATTTGGCAGTCGAATACGACTTAGAGCTGGACCTCAGTCCCCATGTAGCAGCAGATCCTCCACTCCAGCCTGTGGTCGAGTCGGAGGAAGAGGATGACACTGAGCAGCAGCAGCCCCAGCTGCAGCCAGAGTTCCAAGACTATATACCCTCGCCACATCATCAGGCAGGGTATGCTCACCAGTCGCCGCCACACATTCACGATCCATACCAGGCGCCTCACCCTCAGCACCGACCGCACCCCGTGGACGTGGGTGAGCTGTACGAGCGACTACAGGAGTGGCGCATCACCGACAACGCCACTCAAGAGGCGAGATGGACTATTATGCAGCAGCATATGCGCCGCGCCGACAGGCGGTATGAGGCACAGCTGGCGTGGCAACGTCAGCTCGGCGAGCACCTCCACTTTCCACCTCCCGGCTCCCCTGACCAGCCATGATCAGGTGGTGTCCTTTTCCTTGTCCTTTCTTTTTATTTATTCTTTTCGGATTTCGATCCAACTTTTTTCTGTGTGGATCCAGGGCACTTGTCCCGGTTTCCTTTTTATGTTTTATTTGTTTTTGTTTTGTAGGCAGTTGGGAGACTCCCTGTGCTTCGCTTGGGTAGATTCCCTCCGCTCCGAGGACCCGTGCTCCTCCCCTACGCCAATCATCTCGGTCCAAGTTCTTCTACTTCACTCTGAACTCTAGAATTAGTCCTGTGAGGACACAGTCCGATTTAAGTGTGGGGTAGGATGCTAGAGAACCTTGCATTAACTTGATTGCCCTTGAATTGTGTTTTTGTGTGCCTCGTGATTCCATTCCAGTCTCTCTAGCATTAGAATGCGCAGTTCTTGATTTTTGATGTTAAGTTGTTGTTCAAACCTTCATAATGATGCTTAGACTGCTTAACCTAGAACTTGAGAACCAACTTGTTTACTTTGATGCTAAATTGCCTGGTCAGAACAAAAATTTTAAATCACACTTGTAGTTTGTAGCCTTGATTGCATGAAAATGACCGATTCCGACTAGCCAACCAACTGTGAGCTTTTGATCCATTGCACGTAACTTGCAATTTTAATTCTTTCTGAGTGGTTTTCTATTTGCCTGAATGAGTTAGAATTTGCATGAGACCTACTCGAGACCACACGATGACACGAGTTCTAGAAGGATAGGGGCACCTAGATTCAGCTACTAAGCCAGATAGCCTACCAAACGATAAATCCACTAGGTTTAGACCCTTGAGCTTGGCCTGTTCTTTCGGTTCGATAATACATTACAGCCATTTCCCATTTCTTTCATTCCCCGTTGATCCCTGTGGTTGTAGTTCTAGATTGACCTACCGGAAGTCGGTTTGTGGTAACCTGCCTATAGCCAGTAAACAGGTGGTCTTAGCTAATATGTCCAGACGTGTAAATCCCTCTAGCAACTAAAAGAAAATCGGCACAAAAGAAAAAAAATATAGAAAAAGAAGAAAAAGAAGCAAATTTCGAAAAAAAACGAAGAAAAGAAAAATCAGAAAAGTTTCAAAGTTTCTAGTTCAATAAAACGTTCTTCTCCCTACAAATGGAAGAACGAAGTCAAAAGAAAAGTTCAAAAGAAAAGAAAAAATCGTGTAAAGAAAAAGAATAAGTGCTAGGTTGCTTGAGGGTATCATAGAACGAGCGTTCATTATTCCACCCGTGTCTGGTTAGACGGTAGGAAGCCATAGATTAGATTCGAGGGAAGTTAGTCGAAAGCTACACCGCACAAAGCCATCATCATACATTCCCATCATCCATCTCATTATAAACCGAGTAGTGTAGAATTCATTACGGTCCTAGCAGGGAAGTCCTTCTTGACTAGATACTCGTGTTGTCATAGTGGTGGAGATGTGGTCGAAATGCAAACCTATGACAGAATTCGGTAACATAAAATGATCGAGAGCAGAAACACGTCCTTAAACACAGAGAGTGAGAGTCCCCATTGTACTATATATATCCTCTGTGAGGAGTCTGGTTGGTCAGGTCAAATTCGTGCATAATTGGTTGCTAATTACTTGTCGTGTGCAGTTTAATAGTGAGACCAGGTATTTTGGCTGATCTGTATGCATGTTAGGTTTCTTGTTCTAGGATCGATCTGTCTAATAATTCATTGTGTTTGATTGAGCTCCAATTTAATCGATCTTATCATTTATGAACATGAGCGTTTCTATTCAGTTTGCTTGAGGACAAGCAAAAGCTTAAGTGTGGGGTATTTGATGACATTCGATTTGACGTGATTATCAGCCTCATTTAAGCGACATTTCTTTGCTTAAGACATGGTTTTTAGGGTAGAATAACGAATATTCAATCGATTGCCCTATCTCGTGCCATTTGTGTTACCTTGGCCCGTTTCGGGTCTATTTGATGGTTTTCTAGTGTTTTTATGTTAGCACAGGTTTTTTTTTGCCATCGAATAAGTAACCAAGAACGTGTCTAAGGCGTTGGAATCTCGAAGGATTGCACTGGGATCGATCAAAGGAGCCAGCCAAGTTCACACAAATCCCTGCCCGGTTTACAAAGGAATTTTCGCCGAAAATACCCTTGAATTTTCGGCGAAAATATCATCACAAATCAACTGTTGGCAACTGAAGGAATTTTCGGCGAAAGAAGGAAGTTTTCGAACCGAGAAGAAAGTTCAGGAGAATCAGCCGGCGGGACTTCCATTTACAAGCAAATTTTCGGCAAAAACAATTCATTATTTTCGGCGAAAATCCTAGAAGAAATCCGGCTGGGCTAGGTTAAGTATAAATACTTAACCCGGCGGCCCAAGGAAAAAGGGAAGAACAACATATCTTTCATAATTACGTTTTCCAAGAATTCTCTGAAGTTCTGGAGCGAAGAGTTAGAGTTCGAAGAGCCGGAAAGAGATCGTGACGCCATCCCTTTCATCTCAGAGAACCGGAGCTATGAGTGTAGTTTACCGAAGATCGAAGTCTGCTGGAGTCGTCTAAACTAGGTTTTTCAGATTCTCTTCTGTTCTTCCTCTGGATGATGAACTCTTTCTTTGTCTTTGATTCTTTTGTGATGAACATGAGTAGCTAAACTCGTTAGAGCTTAGACTAGATGAACCCTAAGTGACCCAGGGCTTTAAAGCGGTCACGGATCGGCGGTGATTAGACTCGAAATTCAATCAGTTTCTCATTCATGTTTGATTTGTTCTTCATTGTTCATGTTTCTTGTCTGGATTGATCACCTAGATTAGATTCTGGTTAAGCTAAGGATAGAAGCGAACGCTCGCCTTACTTTAGAACATCGAATTGAACAATTAACCTTATAATTGGAGTGTGCCTTTCGTAGGAACCGGTTAGGGTTAATCCACTGCAAGAGTAACTCAATAATCATTAGTAATTACACCAGTTAATTAAGTCGTTGCGAGAGGCGACCATACCCGAGCGGCTAGTTAATCTTCGTAGTTAGAACGGATAGAGCGAACGTTTGCCGGTCTTAAACCTAAGGGTAAGGAGTTATGGTGGTGTCTTAGTAATTGATTGAATGAGAATCGAAATCCGTTGATATGTTGATTGCCAATGCTCTGGGGACCGAAGGGGGATTCAAAGTCTAAGTTCGTCTGTCATCCTTGTTCTCAAACCCTAATTTCCAATCTGCTTTAGTTTAATTTTTAATTTCTCTGCATTTCTTAGAATTAGAAGTCGTGGAACTCACACCACGCACAACTTGTCTGCATTCGAGTATTTTGCCAATTTTGAAGTAGTCAATCTTAGAAGACCCTTGGAATACGATCTACCCTAGCTTTTGTTAGCTTGGTAGTATTTGATCACTGTTCTGCAGCTCATCAGCGCCACTCCTGGAGTCGCTCATACAGCTCTCCAACATCTGCGGGATGCGGTCGGTGCTGCGGGTGAGGCGCCTGATATGGATCTGGAATGGGCGGCGGCGACTGGTGTGCATACCCTGCCTGATGATGTAGCGAGGGTGTATGATCATGAAACTCCGGCTCTGACCGGGGCTGCGGCTGCTCAGAATCATCTTCTTCCTCCGACTCTTCCATATGCTGGAGGGGAGGATCTGCTGCTACCTAGGGACTGAGGTCCAGCTCGAGGTCGTACTCGACCACCAAATCACCTCCGACGGTGTGTACTCTGCGTCGTGGGACGTCCGGGCCATATGCTTGGCTGAGACCGAAAGAGATGATGAGTCGGCCGACAAAGTTGCCTCCCAGGAGTGAGCGAGGTGGCCTCGGCCTCTGAGTCTTCTGGCGGAGTAAGCGTGCAAGCACCCATCCGGGATGAAGAGGATAACTCTCCCAGATGGCGCGATGAAGAAGAAGCTCCTCTCGGCTGATATGGTGGCGGTCCTTCTCTGGAGCAAACAAAAGAGAACGACGCCAAACCATGTGAATGAATTTATAGAGAGGGTGAGAGAGGGACTTAACTGAGTTATGCTTCGTGGTACGATCGCCGGGCACTCCAGTCATGTGGCTCCAGAGCACATCGTACTCCTCTCTGTCGCCGTCGTCATTCTCCTAGCCGAGGTGATGACCCTCGTAGTGCTCGCGGGGGATCCCGAGATGAGCTGCAAGCTTATCATAGGTGAGTGTCCTGTGCACCCCGCCCAGATAGAAGGTGACGACCTTCTTGTGCTGCCTCCTCTTGTGCTCGTCCAGATCGAATGTGGCCCAGAACTCCTGGAGAGCGACGTTTGGGAAGTCAGCAGCTAGGGTGGTCAGCTCCAGCAGTCCAGCATGCGTCAGTGCGGTGAGCACGTTCTGGTGCCAGTTGGTGAACCTATGATCGTTGTGCGGGTTCAAACAAATAACTAACAAAGCTAACAAGCTAGGGTAGATCGTATTCCACGGGCCTTCTAATGATTGACTATTCAAATAAGCTAGCAAATTACTCAGGTTTAAGCACTTCGTGCGCGGTGTGAGTTCCACGACTTCTAATTCTAAGAAACGCAGAAAAATTAAAAATTGAAACTAAGAACAGAATGAAAATTGGTTGATTAAAACAGAGATGATAGACGAACTTAGACTTTGAATCCCCCTTCGTTCCCCAGAGCATTGGCAATCAACAGATCAGCGGATTTCGATTCTCATTCAATCAATTCTAAGACACCACCATAACTCCTGACCCTTAGGTTTAAGACCGGCGAACATTCGCTCTATCCGTTCTAGCTACCAAGATTAATTAGTTGCCCGGGTATGGTCGCCTCTCGCAACGACTTAACTTAACTGGTGGAATTACTAACGATTTATGAGTTACTCTTGCAGTGGATTAACCCTAACCGGTTCCTACGAAAGGCACGCTCCAATTATAAGGTTAATTGTTCGATTTGATGTTTAAAAGTAAGGCGAGCGTTCTCTTCTATCCTTAGCTTAACAAGAATCTAATCTAGGTGATCAATCCAGACAAGAAACACGAACAATGAAGAACAAATCAAACATGAAAGAGAAACTGATTGAACTTTGAATCTAATTACCGCCGATCCGTGACCGCTTTAAAGCCCTGGGTCACTTAGGGTTCATCTAGTCTAAGCTCTAAGAGTTTAGCTACTCATGTTTATCACAAAAGAATCAAAGACAAAGAAAGAGTTCATCATCCAAAGGAAGAACATAAAAGAATCTGAAAAATCTAATTAAGACGACTCTGGCAGACTTCGATCTTCGGTAAACTGCAATCCTAGCTCCGAGTCTTCGAGATGGAAGGGATGGCATCACGATCTCTTTCCGGCTCTTCGGACTCTAAACTCTCTGCTCCAGAACTTGAGAGAATTTTGAAGTTTGGTATTAGTTGGTAATTATGATCTGTATGATCCTTTTTTAATTTGGGCCGCCGGTTAAGTATTTATACTTATCCCTAAACCGCCAGATTTAGCCTGATATTTTCGCCAAAAATATTGAAGGATTTTCGCCGAAAATCTTAGTGTAAATGGATGGTCCGCTGGCTGCTTTTCTCCTGTGATTTTCGGATCAATTGTTCTCGGCGAAAACTTAGGGTTTTCGCCGAAAACTTCCTTTAATGAGCATTGGGATTTTCGCCGAAAACACTAAGGGATTTTTGGCGAAAACTTTAGTGTAAACCGGGGCAGACTTTGGTTCGACTCGATTGACTCCTCGGATTGATTCCGGTGCAATTCCTCGAGGTCCCAACGCCATAGACATGTCTTTGGCTACTTTATTTGATGGCAAAAACCTGTGCTAACATAAAAACACTAGAAAACCATCAAATAGACCCGAAACGGGCCAAAGTAACACAAATGGCACGAGATAGGGCAATTGATTGAATATTCGCTATTCTACCCTAAAAACCATGTCTTAAGCAAGGAAATGTCACTTAAATGAGGCTGATAATCACGTCAAATCGAGTGTCATCAAAATACCCCACACTTAAGCTTTTGCTTGTCCTCAAGCAAACTGAATAGAAACGCTCATGTTCACAAATGATAAGATCGATTAAATTAGAGTTCAATCAAACACAATGAATTATTAGACAGATAGATCCTAGAACAGGAAACCTAACATGCATACGGATCAGCCAAACTACCTGGTCTCACTAATAAACTGCACACGACAAGTAGTAGCAACCACACGAATTTGACTTGACCGACCAGACTCCTCACACAGGAAATATTTAGTACAATGGGAACTCTCACTCTCTGTGTTTAAGGATGTATTTCAGCTCTCAATCATTTTCTGTTACTGAATTCTGTCATAAATTTGCAATTCAACCACATCTCCACCACTGTGACAACACGAGTAACCAGTCAAGAAGGACTTCCCTGCTAGGACTGTAACGAATTCTACACTACTTGGGTTTATGATGCGATGGATGATGGGAATGTATGATGATGGCTTTGTGGGTGTAGCTTTCGACTAACTTTCCTCGAATCTAATCTGTGGCTTCCTACCGTCTAACCAGACACGGGTGGAATAATGAACGCTCGTCCTATGATACCCTCAAGCAACCTAGCACTTTTATTATTTTTCTTTACACAAATTTTTTTCTGACTTTTCTTTTGACTTCGTTCTTCCATTTGTAGGGAGAAGAACGTTTTATTGAACTTGAAACTTTTTGGCTTTTCTGATTTTTCTTCTTTTCATTTTTTTTTGGAACTTGCTTCTTTTCTTCTTTTTTCTATTTTTTCCCTTTTTGTGCCGATTCTTTCTTTTAGTTGCTAGAGAGGTTTACACGTCTGGACATAATAGCTAAGACCACCTGTTTAATGGCTATAGGTAGGTCACCACAAACCGACTTCCGGTAGGTCAATCTAGAACTACAACCACAGGGGATCAACGGGGAATGAAAGAATGGGAAATGGTTGTAATGTATTATCGAACCGAAAGAACAGGCCAAGCTCAAGGGTTTAAACCTAATGGATTTATCGTTAGGTAGGCTATCTGGCTTAGTAGCTGAATCTAGGTTCCCCTATCATTCTATAACTCGTGTCATCGTCGTGTGGTCTCGAGTAGGTCACATGCAAATTCTAACTCATTCAAGCAAACAGAAAACCACTCAGAAAGAATTGAAATTGCAAGTTACGTGCAATGGATCAAAAGCTCACAGTTGGTTTGCTAGTCGGATTCGGTCATTTTCATGCAATCAAGGCTACAAACTACAAGTGTGATTTTAAAAATTCTGTTCTGACCAGGCAATTTAGCATCAAAGTATACAAGTTGGTTCTCAAGTTCTAGGTTAAGCAGTCTAAGCATCATTATGAAAGTTTGAACAACAACTTAACATCAAAAATCAAGAACTGAGCCATTCTAATGCTAGAGAGACTGGAATGGAATCACGAGGCACACAAAAACACAATCAAGGGCAATCAAGTTCATGCAAGGTTCTCTAGCATCCTACCCCACACTTAAATCGGACTGTGTCCTCACAGGACTAATTCTAGAGTTCAGAGTGAAGTAGAAGAACCTGGACCGAGATGGTTGGCATAGGGGATGAGCAAGGGTCCTCGGAGCGGAGGGAATCTACCAAAGCGAAGCAAAGGGAATCTCCCTACTGCCTACAAAACAAAAACAAATGAAACATAAAAAGGAAACTGGGACAAGTGTCCCGGATCCACATAGAAAAAAGTTGGATCGAGATCCGAAAAGAATAAATAAAAAGAAAGGACCAGAAAAGGAATACAACCCGATCACTGCTGGTCAGGCGGGCCGGGAGGTGGAAGGTGAAGGAAATCGCCTAGCTGACGTTGCCACGCCATCTGTGCCTCATACCGCCTATCAGTGCGGTGCATATGTTGCTGCATAATAATCCATCTCGCCTCTTGAGTGGCGTTGTCTGTGATGCGCCACTCCTGCAGTCGCTCATACAGCTCTCCAACATCCGCGGGGTGCGGGTGAGGCGCCTGGTATGGATCTGGGATGGCCGGCAGCGAGTGGTGTGCATACCCTGCCTGATGGTGCGGCGAGGGAGTATGGTCATGAAACTCTGACTCGTACTGAGACTGAGACTCCTAGAATCATCTTCTTCCTCCGATTCATCCTCGTTCTGGATGGGAGGATCTGCTGCTACCTGGGGACTGAGGTCCAGCTCGAGGTCGTACTCGACCGCCAAATCTCCTCCAACGGTGCGTACTCTGTGGCGTGGGATGTTCGGGCCATATTCGTGGCTGAGGCCGAAGGAGATGATGAGTCGGCCGATGAAGTTGCCTCCCATGAGTGAGCGAGGTGGCGTCCTCCTCTTGGTCTTCTGACGGAAGATGCGAGCAAGCACCCATCTGGGGTGAAGAGGGTAGCTCTCCCGGATGGCGCGAAGAAGCAGAAGTTCATCCTTGCTGATATGGTGGCGGTCCTTCTCTGGAGCATATAATAGCGATCTACGACAAACCATATGAATGTATTTATAGAGAGGGTGAGAGAGAGACTTAACTGTATTTATAATAGCGATCTACTCCAGTCATGTGGCTCCAGAGTGCATGGTATGCTTCTCCGTCGTCCTCATCATTCGCCCAGCCAAGGTGATGACCGTGGTAATGCTCGTAGGGAATGCCTAGATGAGCTGCAAACTCATCATAGGTGAAGGTCCTGTACACGCCGCCTAGATAGAAGGAAACGACCTTCTTGCTCTGCCTCCTCTTGTGCTCGTCCAGATCAAAAGTGGCCCAGAACTCCTGGACAGTGACGTCCGGGAAGTCGGAAGCTATGGTGGTCAGCTCTAGGAGGCCGGCCGGTGCCAGGGCGTCGTGCACGTTCCGGTGAAAGTCCTCATCGTGATCGAAGAGAGACTCCATGGAAAGTGGTCGAACATTAGCTCCCGGAACATGCTCGAGTGTAACAGCCCCGCCCAACCGAACGGTTTGGAACTTGAGTTTGGATGGTTTAGACATTGGAAACAATGTTCTTGAGGTTCCATCGAAGTTCGGGACGTTCATAGTTGAGTCGGGTCGAGTATACAAGAGAGTACGTGAAAAATTGTCAATGTGGGCAGACCACGATACACGGCCGTGTATTACAATACACGCCGTGAATCATGATACACGTCGTGTATCATGATACACGCCGTGTATCATGGTCAGACTATAAAAGGCTGATTTTACACAGAAATCATAACTTCCCCTTCTTTCTCTTTCCCCAAAACCGTATTTGAAGAAGCCAAAACCCTTTAGCTTCAATCCTCGATTCCGGGAGTTGTAGAGCTCCGATTGACGATCCGTTTGTTGCTACGGGTTTGTGGCGACGAGAGGAAGAGATCGCTATTCGTGGTTCTGGGTATTTCGAATCGAGGTGCTGTCAGTAGAAGAAGGAAGAGCTACGTTTTTGGGACTGAGCCAGAAATCTCCAAAAACTTCAAACCTCGATTCCGAGAGTTGTAGAGCTCCGATTGGCGATCCGTTTGTTGCTATGAGTTCGTGGTAATGAGAGGAAGAGATCGCACATAGAAGTTATGGATATTTCGGAGTAAGCTGCTGTCGGTGAAGAGGAGGATAGCTACGTTTTTGGTGTCTGAGAGCTTGGCTGTTCGGGTTTCTAGAAGAGTTTTAGAGCCTCGTCTTCTTGTCAGGTGAGGGTTTAGCGTACGATAGGTAGTCTGGTCGGTGTGAGGAGTTACAATTCAGACCTAGAAAAATGTAGGGCCTTGCATGAAATTGAAAGAGAGTAAAAGGGGAAAACTGTTCTGCAATTGATTGTTCTGTGAAATATGCTGTTTGATGATTGTTGGATGTTTGTTAATTGATGGATTGGTTTATGATTGATGGCTGTTTGTGATGATTTTGATTGGGGGAATTGCTTAACATGGATGATAAATTGATCGAAACTAGTAAAGAGTGATAGGAGGGACGGGTCTGTGAACATGAGAATTGTGTATATTATGCTATTGTCAGTTTGTGGTTGCAGGAGGGTGGTCCTGCCAATGTGGGGTCGCCCTTAATTGATGAACAGGTGGATGGCTCCACCAATGTGGGGTCGTCCAATGAAGGATGTACAGGAGGGTAACCTACGACTCATGACATGGCTTCCCCTGTACTTGCAGGTGGGGGTGGCCGGTGAGCTAGCCGTTTACCCTTAAACTGTTTGTGCCGTGGGAGGCGTTGAATGTCTTGTGATGTGTGGTTATGTGTGATATGGGATTATTGAATGATTTGGATTGTGTTGGTTTACATGATGTTGGGATTGAGATGATGCTTGGTGTTGATGTATGAATTATGCAACGTGCCTTTTAGGTAGAATTGATGTTGTGTGTGAAGATGGTTGATAATGTGTTTAAGGTGGTAGACTTATGACTTATAATTGGCTAATAGAATTGGTGAGGGAATTTGTACGTGGAAGTGGACATAGAACCGGTACGTGGAATTGACTTATGGAATTGGTTAGGGGAATTGGTGAATGGAATTGAGTAATGGAATTGGGTGTTCTGAATGCATGAGCTAGTTGAACTGAGGTTGTACGATTGATTTGAATGAAATTGATGTTGTGTGTGTTGGTGATTGAGTCTGTGCCTTGTGGTTATTGTAATAAGGTTGGAGTCTTGGATGTGGAATGGTAAATGGTTGAGATGAATGAGGATGTTAGAATTGGTCGAATTGTGGCTAGGAATCATGTTAGATGAAATATGTGAACTAGATAGATTATGTGGTTTAATCTAGTAACGCTCAATAGGAGAGTTGAAATGGTAAATTGATGTTGTCTTGATTGTTATGGTTATGTGGTGTTGGTTGACTTGTGTGATTGTATGATTGACTTGTGTGAGTGTATGGTTGACTAGATGGCTAGGAATGGGAGTGAGGAGTTGGAACTGGACTTAGGATGTGTTAGGTCTTGCATGAACCCTCGAGAGTAAAACTGGATAACTGCCTTGTGATTACTATTTGATGAGCGTGCTGATTGATGTGTGATGTGGGGATTGGATATAAGATGATAGCTAATGTAGTTGATCTAGAAATGTGAGATGGGATGGGGTTGGATGCGATGAATTCTATGATTGTATCTATTATTGCCGGTTGTGGTTAGACTAGAATTATGTCCTAGAATTGGAACATAGAATGGTGTTTGGAACTAGAACGTGGAATTGTGTGGTGGAATCATGGTGTTGATTTGTGATGTGGATTTGTGGTGTCAATTTGTGATGTGGATTTGTGATGTGTAATTTGTGTAGTGGATTTGTAAAGTGGAGTTGATCAATGGAATTGGTGTAAATGGAATTGGGTAAATGGAATTAAAATGAAGAACTGGAAGGAGCCAACGTTACCCCAATTGTGTTTCACCCACCGACGGACTGGTGGTTAGGGCCTACCGACGGACTGGTAGATTAGTCTCCCCCACGGGGAGTGGTATTGTGGTATTGTGTATTGAGGATTTGTGGAAATTGTGAAGTGTTCCCCATGCGGTAGGGGAGCACGAGGACCTCCATGCGGTTAGGGAGTGCGTCAGGCGCGGGGGGTAGCGGGGGAACAACTCCTTATGGCCGCCTAATGAACTCACATAGATAATGGAATTGAGATGCATGTGTTGCTTTCTGTCATGATGTGTGTTCGGACGTGTTTGTGAATTGCCTTGTGATGTGTTGTGAATCATGTTGTCATGCTGAGATGTGAGTTAGGGTTGAATGGTCTATGATTGACGTTGTAGGTAATTGTGAATCTGTGCAATGTGAATGTGGTCGATGTGTGAGTGGAAGTGCTGTTAGTAAGAGTTGAGATGTATTGTGATGTAAGTTGATCTGTGTGCTTCATGATCTTGGTTATACGTTGTATTTGTCAATTGATGATTTGGGTTATATGGTCGAGATTATGAGTTGTGGGTATTGATTTATGGGAGTGCACCTGTGAGATCACTTAGATAATTGAAAGAGGAAATGCAGCGTAATGTGTGAATGTGCGAATGTGTATGAAGAGGTATACATGTGTGTGCTTTGATGGTAACTTGTCTTGTGATGCTAAACTGCTTGTTTGTGAAGCAATGCTAAATCGTATATATGTGAGTCAATGGTGAACCGTAGGAGTGAGGATCTTTGTTGTTATGAAGAACTAGTTCAGGTATGATGTTGATCTTATGCATGTTGATTTCTTGTGTACATTGTTATCATGGATTGTGGAGGTTGATTTGATATTGAGCTTATGTGATCGCTAGTATCATGTTAGGAATTAAAATGAGCTGGCTGTGTCAGATTCCGTTGCTTGATGTGTGTGTGGAGTTGGGATCGCTCCTAGGCTAGGTTCGGCGCATAGGTAGACCCAGTGGGTTCACTCAGTTTCATTAGGAAGCTGATCCCCCCCCCAGTTTCTCTTTTCAGGTGTTCGGTCGAGTTCGGAGGAGTTGCAGGTTGGAGTTGTGAAGTGAAGAAAAGGAAGCTATTGTGGAGTGACCATTGTTTTAAATTTAGATTTCAGTTGACACTTTTGGGTTGGAAGATTGTAATCGTTTTGAGATTTTGTGATCGGATGTGATCGGAATTTCGGATTCAGTTTGTATTCGGTTTATTAAGTGGAGGCCTCCTTCGTTTTGAACTTGTATTTAAGAGTTGTTTCTGTTTCCGCTGCGTTTTACTCTTTTCTTTTAAAGCTGGTTCTTCAAGTAGCACTCAAACCGGTTCGACCACGGGTGAACTCGGGTCGGTTTGGGGAATGGGTGTTTACAAGTGGTATCAGAGCCTGGTTAGTTGCTGCTGTGTTGGTGATTCGTCTCTTCTTCTAGAGGAGTAATTAACCTCATATGGGGAAGGATGGAGCATCAGCACAGGACCGACTTTCCAGGGATTTTCAAGTGTTTGAAATGGGTGGGAAGTTTTGAAAGGAAAAGTGTTGTGAATTTGAAAGGAAAGTGATTTGAAATGAAATGTGGTTTCTTAAATTGGTCAACTGAAACGTTTTTGTGTCCTCCTGTAGTGAAGAGGGTGGCGGAGTAGTTGAGAGTGGAAGTAGTAGCAGGTTGGGAAATTGGTTAGAGGAGTAGAGCCTTGTAGAATTTGGTTAAGTGAGTAGAGTGCTTGAGGGTGTGAGTTTTAGTCAAAGGTGTTAGCTTCATAGTTCTTGTTGGTGTGATTGTGCTTGTTGGAGCTCTTGATTGAGTTTGTTTGATTGTGTTTTGGTTGTGTCTTGTTGTGAGTGGTGCCGTTGAGGTTCGGTTGTGCGTGTCTGTTAGTAGAAGTTTGAAGTAGTGTGGGAGTAGTGCCCTAGAAGGTGTGTGTTGCAGAGCCGTTAAAAGGGGAGTTTCGGAGGTGATGTGATCCTTGTGTTTGCTGCGTTATGCTGTGATTTGTGGATTCGTTGCTAGAGGCGAGTTGGGTTGTGATTTCGGGGACGAATCTTTTGAAGTTGTGGAGACTTGTCACACAGCCCCGCCCAACCGAACGGTTTGGAACTTGAGTTGGATGAGTTTAGACATTGGAAACCAATGTTCTTGAGGTTCCATCGAAGTTCGGGACGTTCATAGTTGAGTCGGGTCGAGTATACAAGAGAGTACGTGAAAAATTGTCAATGTGGGCAGACCACGATACACGGCCGTGTATTACAATACACGCCGTGATCATGATACACGTCGTGTATCATGATACACGCCGTGTATCATGGTCAGACTAAAAAAGGCTGATTTTACACAGAAATTCATAACTTCCCTTCTTTCTCTTTCCCAAACCCGTATTTGATGAAGCCAAAACCCTTTAGCTTCAATCCTCGATTCCGGGAGTTGTAGAGCTCCGATTGACGATCCGTTTGTGCTACGGGTTTGTGGCGACGAGAGGAAGAGATTCGCTATTCGTGGTTCTGGGTATTTCGAATCGAGTGCTGTCAGTAGAAGAAGGAAGAGCTACGTTTTTGGGACTGAGCCAGAACTCCAAAAACTTCAAACCTCGATTCCGAGAGTTGTAGAGCTCCGATTGGCGATCCGTTTGTTGCTATGAGTTCGTGGTAATGAGAGGAAGAGATCGCACATAGAAGTTATGATATTTCGGAGTAAGCTGCTGTCGGTGAAGAGAGGATAGCTACGTTTTTGGTGTCTGAGAGCTTGGCGTGTTCGGGTTTCTAGAAGAGTTTTAGAGCCTCGTCTTCTTGTCAGGTGAGGGTTTAGCGTACGATAGGTAGTCTGGTCGTGTGAGGAGTTACAATTCAGACCTAGAAAAATGTAGGCCTTGCATGAAATTGAAAGAGAGTAAAAGGGAAAACTGTTCTGCAATTGATTGTTCTGTGAAATATGCTGTTTGATGATTGTTGGATGTTTGTTAATTGATGGATTGGTTTATGATTGATGGCTGTTTGTGATGATGTTTGATTGGGGGAATTGCTTAACATGGATGATAAATTGATCCGAAACTTGTAAAGAGTGATATGGAGGGACGGGTCTGTGAACATGGAGATTGTGTATATTATGCTATTGTCAGTTTGTGGTTGCAGGAGGGTGGTCTGCCAATGTGGGGTTCGCCCTTAATTGATGAACAGGTGGATGGCTCCACCATGTGGGGTCGTCCAATGAAGGATGTACAGAGGGTAACCCTACGACTCATGACATGGCTTCCCCTGTACTTGCAGGTGGGGGTGGCCGGTGAGCTAGCCGTTTAACCCTTAAACTGTTGTGCCGTGGAGGCGTTGAATGTCTTGTGAGTGTGGTTATGTGTGATATGGGATTATTGAATGATTTGGATTGTGTTGGTTTACATGATGTTGGGATTGAGATGATGCTTGGTGTTGACTGTATGAATTATGCAACGTGCCTTTTAGGTAGAATTGATGTTGTGTGTGAAGATGGTTGATAATGTGTTTAAGGTGGTAGACTTATGACTTATAATGGCTAATAAATTGGTGAGGGAATTTGTACGTGGAAGTGGACAATAGAACCGTAACGTGGAATTGACTTATGGAATTGGTTAGGGGAATTGGTGAATGGAATTGAGTAATGGAATTTGGGTGTTCTGAATGCATGAGCTAGTTGAACTGAGGTTGTACCATTGATTTTAATGAAATTGATTGTTGTGTGTGTTGTGATTGAGTCTGTGCCTTGTGGTTATTGTAATAAGGTTGAGTCTTGGATGTGGAATGGTAAATGGTTGAGATGAATGAGGATGTTAGAATTGGTCGAATTGTGGCTAGGAATCATGTTAGATGAAATTATGTGAACTAGATAGATTATGTGGTTTAATCTAGTAACGCTCAATAGAGAGTTGAAATGGTAAATTGATGTTGTCTTGATTTTATGGTTATGTTGTGTTGGTTGACTTGTGTGATTGTATGATTGACTTGCGTTTGAGTGTATGGTTGACTAGATGGCTAGGAATGGGAGTGAGGAGTTGGAACTGCGACTTAGGATGTGTTAGGTCTTGCATGAACCCTCGAGAGTAAAACTGGATACACTGCCTTGTGATTACTATTTGATGAGCGTGCTGATTGATGTGTGATGTGGGGATTGGGATATAAGATGATAGCTAATGTAGTTGATCTAGAAATGTGAGATGGGATGGGGTTGGATGCGATGAATTCTATGATTGTATCTATTATTGCCGGTTGTGGTTAGACTAGAATTATGTCCTAGAATTGGAACATAGAATTGTGTTTGGAACTAGAACGTGGAATTGTGTGGTGGAATCATGGTGTTGATTTGTGATGTGGATTTTGTGAGTGTCAATTTGTGATGTGGATTGTGATGTGTAATTTGTGTAGTGGATTTGTAAAGTGGAGTTGATCAAATGGAATTGGGTAAATGGAATTGGGTAAATGGAATTAAAATGATAGAACTGGAAGAGCCAACGTTACCCCAATGTGTTCACCACCGACGGACTGGTGGTTAGGGCTACCGACGGCACTGGTAGATTAGTCTCCCGGACGGGGAGTGGTATTGTGGTATTGTGGTATTGAGGAATTGTGGAAATTGTGAAGTGTTCCCATGCGGTAGGGGAGCACGAGGACCTCCCATGCGGTAGGGAGGTGCGTCAGGCCGGGCGGGGTAGCGGGGGAACAACTCCTTATGGCGCCTAATGAACTCACATAGATAATGGAATTGAGATGCATGTGTGCTTCTCGTATGAGTGTGTCGGACGTGTTTGTGAATTGCCTTGTGATGTGTTGTGAATCATGTTGTCATCTGAGATGTGAGTTAGAGGTTGAATGGTCTATGATTGACGTTGTAGGTAATTGTGAATCTGTGCAATGTGAGTGGTGGCGAGTGTGTGAGTGGAAGTGCTGTTAGTAAGGAGTTGAGATGTATTGTGATGTTAAGGTTGATCTGTGTGCTTCATGATCTTGGTTATATCGTTGTATTTGTCAATTGATGATTTGGGTTTATATGGTCGAGATTATGAGTTGTGGGTATTGATTTAGGGAGTGCACCTGTGAGATCACTTAGATAATGAAAGAGGAAATGCAGCGTATGTGTGAATGTGCGAATGTGTATGAAGGAGGTATACATGTGTGTGCTTTGATGGTAAACTTGTCTTGTGATGCTAAAACTGCTTGTTGTGAAGCATGCTAAATCGTATATATGTGAGTCAATGGTGAACCCGTAGGAGTGAGGATCTTTGTTGTATGAAGAACTAGTTCTGGTATGATGTTGATCTTATGCATGTTGATTTTCTTGTGTACTATTGTTATCATGGTTTGTGGAGGTTGATTTGATATTGAGCTTATGTGATCGCCTAGTATCATGTTGGAATTAAAATGAGCTGCTGTGTCAGATTCCGTTGCTTGATGTGTGTGTGGAGTTGGGAGTCGCTCCTAGGCTAGGTTCGGCGCATAGGTAGACCCAGTGGGTTCACTCAGTTTCATTAGGAAGCTGATCCCCCCCCCAGTTTCTTTCAGGTGTTCGGTCGAGTTCGGAGGAGTTGCGGTTGGAGTTGTGAAGTGAAGAATTAGGAAGCTATTGTGGAGTGACCATGTTTTAAATTTAGATTTCAGTTGACACTTTGGGTTGGAAGATTTGTAATCGTTTTGAGATTTTGTGATCGGATGTGATCGGATTTCGGATTTCAGTTGTATTTCGGTTTATTAAGTGGAGGCCTCCTTCGTTTTGAACTTGTATTTAAGAGATGTTTCTGTTTCCGCTGCGTTTTACTCTTTTCTTTTAAAGCTGGCCAGCACGGCCAGGGAATGCTGGTGGAGGGCCCTGGACGGCGGGTGTGACGGGAGCGGGGGCTCTGGAGCTCGAGGCGGCGTCAAGTCTCTGCTTGGTCCTGCGCTCATAAGTGGTGTTCCTAAACAAGAAAACAAACCAGATTAGTCAAACTAAAACCCTACCCCACACTTAGTCGAAAAACTCAATTTCACAAAGAAATGAGGAAAACCGAGTGGGGGTAAGCAAAGCAGATTTACCGGTAATCACAAACAAGAAAATACATGCTTAGGAACAGCCAGAATGGAATTTGCACAATCAGAGTTCAGAAGTCAAACCGACATTCAAAAAGTAAACATAATAGAACATTGAACCCTAATCATGGCAAGACTATCATAAATCGGAGAATGACGGTATGATATGATCTCAGATGGCAAACACAATAATCTGAACGAGAATGAGCACAAAAGGCAGCCAAATGAACAAAAACAGTTCACGGTCAAACCGACATTTCTCAAAAGTCAACCTCACAAGGAATAGGACTTAGGCATAGCAACACATGATCAAACGATATGAAAATGAAGCACAACACTCCCTAAGCATGCTAGAATAGTTCAAAAAGTTTAGCTAACCTAGTTCACACGAAATCAGTCGGCACGCAAATCGAGGCAAACCGAAAAGTCAACCACAAGTCAACCCCAACGAAATTCAGCGATCAACATGTCAAAAGATTCGCAATGACAAGTTCTACAACTTACCTTGAAGACATGGATGCTAAAAATGAACGGATTGGGAGGAATTGGTGAAAATCAAAAATTTTAGGGTTTGGGTGAACTAGAGCTGTAGAGCTTCGATTCGGCTGTTCTAGAGCTTGGATTGATCGGAAATGGAAGGGGAAGGGAGCGGCGGCGGTCGGCGGCGGCGAGTGTGGGTGGCGGTCGGCGGGTTTTGGTAAACAGGGGAGGGTTTTTTTCTTGTTTCGAAAATGAAGAAGGAAGAGAGAGGGTGAATCCGGATTTTAAAATGAAAATTTGGTTGATTTTCAAAGGGAGTTTCGGCGAAAATAAGTGCAAGTTTTCGCCGAAAATGTTAGTTAAAAAGTACTGCCGGTTTTCAAAAGAATTTTTGCCGAAAATGTGGAATAGTTTTCGCCGAAAAAGTGAAGCAAAAAAACGTCTAGAAAACTTAGTGGGATTTCAAAGAGAATTTTCGCCGAAAACATGGGTTATTTTCGCCGAAAATATTGAACTCTACGATTGAAAATATTTTCGCAATCCCGGCAAACTTCAGAAAATCACAGTTAAATCCACAAAAATCGGAAAGACCTCAAACAACTTGCAATTGACACTATGACACACAGACTACACACGAAAAATAAGAAATCAAACAAACTGACACTTTTGGATCCCCCGAACCGACTCTAAAACACTAAGGTTGACACAAATGGAAAACTGACTCCAGCCGTGGGTTGCCTCCCACGAAGCGCTCTTTTATTAACGTCCTTGAGCTGGACGATACCTCGACGGTATTAGGAGACATCCCAACTCAGATTCTCCTTAATGCTAGCATCGGAGTTCATAAGGTAGAGCTTCGGGCTTCTCCGGTGAGCATGAATTTCTTCCCGTTCGCGTGTAAGAGCTTGGTACGTCCGTCGGGAAGGTGGTCAGTGATCTTGAATGGTCTGAATAGTTCTGTCAAGGGATCATCTTCCACAAGGAAGACAGTGGATAGAATGAAAATGATCGGCTCCTTCTTTTCTTTAACCTCCGGCTTGATATCACCAGGATTGGTGATCGTCAGTATTTCCTTAGGAGATGCTTTTGGCTTCTCCTTCCATACTTGTTTCGGCGCCGGTAGCTTGGAACGAATTGGTGGTGCAGCTGGCTCGGTGGAAAGTGGCGGCACAACTGGTCTCCAGACCATGTGAGTCTTCATCTTCTAGTTCTTTCCCCGAGGTCCGCAAGGTTTTGTGCTTGGTGGCTTAGAAGAGGCTTTCAGTTCCTTCTTCTTTGGCATCTGAAGAACAGATTTCGGTTTCTGCTTGATAACCTGTCAGCACCTGCAACAGCAATTGATCTAGGCACACTAGAAGGGATATTAGTAACGGAGTTGACCGGAGTCAACTCCACAGTTTCAACAGCTAAACAATGAAATTCTTCATTCTTAGGATTATATTTCATTCCGTCTTTAAGGCGGAACGTGACCGTTTCTTTACCAACTCTCAAAGTTAAAGAACCATTTGGAACGTTAATTTGTATTCTAGTAGTAGCCATGAAAGGTCGTCCTATGAGAATGGTAGAATCATCCTTACTAGTGTCAATGATAACAAAGTCAGCTAAGAACATGAAAGGACCACATTTAGTAACAACGTCTTTTATCTCTCCCCTAGGGGTTTTAAGTGATCTATCAGCAAAGACAAGTTGCATACTAGGCGGTTCAAGTTCTCCTAGGTTCAATTTTTCATATAGACTCATAGGCATAACATTAACAGACGCGCCAAGATCAACCAAACAACGTTCTATCTCAACATCATTAATGACAAGAGGTAGAGTGAAAGAACCAGGATCAGAACACTTAGCTGGATATGGAGAGGAAGGTTTCTTACTACGAGCATCAGGATATCCTTCTTTATTCCCCTTCATGCCAGTCTCGATCCTTGCATTCGGCAGCAATGCTCTTGGAAAAGGAGGCTTCATGACGTACGGTGCAAGAGGAGGATCTTCCTCCTTAGGCGCCACTTCCAGTGCTTCCTTCTTCTCTGGAGTTCAGCGATCCTGCGTAAAACAGAACAAGAGTCAGCAGATAAGCTTGTAAATTTTTTAACAGATACCATCTTGGCTAGCTCCTTTCTCGGATTCGGCTCTGTCTGGCTCGAAAGTTGGCCAAATGGTCGACCAGATGCTAGCATGCTCGAGATGTTGTTCACAACTTGCTCAATTCTTTGACCGGCTGCTATCTGTTCTTGATTGAGAAGAGCTTGAGCTTTAAACTGACTGTCATGATCATCAAGTTTGGTGATGATCTGACTAAGCTTCTTGTCCAGGTCACTGATGTTGTTTTCCTTCTGGTACTGCTGCCCTGGATAGGTGTTATTCAAATACTGATTCTGGCGATTGCCAGGAGCAGTCCCATAGTTACCCAGATTACGGTGCGACGGCTGATAGACACCTGCCGGCGGATGGTTAGGCTTCTGATCCTAAGCTGGACCAGCTAGGCGGTTATTCTGGTTCTAGTTATGGTTGGCGCCAGCATTGTAGGGAGGTCTGTCTTGATAGTTCCCTTGCTGCCTGAAGTTGCGGTAGCCAGCATAACCATTCTGATTATTAACGAAGCATTGTTGAACGAAATTTACCTCTTCTGCGGACCAGACTTCTGTCTTACCAAAATTCTGGCAACGGCCTCCGTTATGTGCGCAAGCTCCACACCACTCGTAATCAGCAACATAGATAGAAGCTGCCGGCGGTTTGATTGGTGTGGAAGACTTCTTCAGATGCTTCTCTACTTCGGCCTTGATAGCTGCTTCGAGATCGAGCTTGCTCCTTGATCCTTCAGATTGTCGTTCCCAGTTCCTTGACTTGGAAGCACAGTTTGCGAAGTGAAGAAGAGCAGCTTCAGGTGTGAGCGTAGTGCCATCCCCTTGAGCTAGGGAATTGACCTACTTGGCAGATTCTTCTCGAAGACCTCGAGCAAAGATTTCAGCTAACTGCCTCTGCTCGAATCCATGATGAGGACAGTTGTAGAGAAGTTCTTGGAATCGATTCCAAGTATCGTATAAGCTTTCCCTTCTTTCTGGGAGAATCTGGCAATACTGTCCTTGATGGCTGTTGTTCTGGCAGGAGGAAAGTATTCTTCAACGAAGTCCTGAGCCAGAGTATCCCAATCAGTGTAATATCTAGGTGGTTTGCCAGTAAGCCACCTCTTAGCAGCGCCTTTCAGAGAGAACATGAAAGCTCTCAAACAAAGAGTATTCTTGTCGAGGTTTCCGTTCTTGAAAGTGCTGCAGAGATCAAGGAAGTCTGCAAGATGAGTGCACGGATTGTCTAGGGGCCTGCCTTCGAACTGTAGATCCCTAGAGATCATAGTCAAGAATGGAATCTTGATCTCATAGTCAGGATCTCCTTCAATGCGCGGTACGGCAATGGCAGATCGAACGCTAGTCGCGCTCGGCTTGTTGTAGTCAGCTAGACTTTTCTGTGCAGGCGGCGGTGGTGGATTTCTGCCTGGTGGTGGTGGTGGTAATTGATCAGTCATGGTAGGAGATGGAGGAGGTGAAAGTGACTCGGTGCATGAAACGGATGTAGGTGACGGTAACGGTGAAGATGGAGATGAGGAACTCTCCTTCAGTTCCTCGATCTTCATCGGAGTGACGGATGGAGGTGGATTGATTCTGCTTCTCCTTGGAATCTGTGATTGTCGAGGTGGAGCAGAACTGCTTGGTCTCTCTATACTCTTAGTCTTGTCGGTTTGAGAGCGAGTCCAAGGGCGGTAATGCATACACCTGTGAACAACCTACAAATAACAAAAACAAGAAAACCAGTGTAAAATCGAAGTGGAAGGAAAATGAAAGATGGAAAGTAGAAGAATAAATTGTCAGTTCTTCTTTCAAACAATCAAAAGAAGTCCCCGGCAACGTCGCCAATTTGGTGAACCTAAGGTCGTTGTGCCGGTTCAAACAAATAACTAACAAAGCTAACAAGCTAGGGTAGATCGTATTCCACGGGCCTTCTAATGATTGACTACTCAAATATGCTAGCAAATTACTCAGGTTTAAGCACTTCGTGCGTGGTGTGAGTTCCACGACTTCTAATTCTAAGAAACGTAGAAAAATTAAAAATTGAAACTAAGAAAAGAATGGAAATTGGTTGATTAAAACAGAGATGACAGACGAACTTAGACTTTGAATCCCCCTTCGTTCCCCAGAGCATTGGCAATCAACAGATTAGCGGATTTCGATTCTCATTCAATCAATTCTAAGACACCACCATAACTCCTGACCCTTAGGTTTAAGACCGGCGAACATTCGCTCTATCCGTTCTAGCTACCAAGATTAATTAGTCGCCCAGGTACGGTCGCCTCTCGCAACGACTTAACTTAACTGGTGGAATTACTAACGATTTATGAGTTACTCTTGCAGTGGATTAACCCTAACCGATTCCTACGAAAGGCACGCTCCAATTATAAGGTTAATTGTTCGATTTGATGTTTAAAAGTAAGGTGAGCGTTCGCTTCTATCATTAGCTTAACAAGAATCTAATCTAGGTGATCAATCCAGACAAGAAACATGAACAATGAAGAACAAATCAAACATGAAAGAGAA
The DNA here is from genome assembly GCA_034768395.1 of Linum lewisii. Lineage (NCBI taxonomy): Eukaryota > Viridiplantae > Streptophyta > Magnoliopsida > Malpighiales > Linaceae > Linum > Linum lewisii. Next base: position 22,861,742 of record CM068298.1, on the reverse strand, counting down.
ACTGATTGAACTTTGAATCTAATTACCGCCGATCCATGACCGCTTTAAAGCCCTGGGCCACTTAGGGTTCATCTAGTCTAAGCTCTAAGAGTTTACCTACTCATGTTTATCACAAAAGAATCAATGACAAAGAAAGAGTTCATCATCCAGAGGAAGAACAGAAAAGAATCTGAAAAACCTAATTAAGACGACTCTGGCAGACTTCGATCTTCGATAAACTGCAATCCTAGCTCCGAGTCTTCGAGATGGAAGGGATGGCGTCACGATCTCTTTCCGGCTCTTCGGACTCTAAACTCTCTGCTCCAGAACTTGAGAGAATTCTGAAGTTTGGTATTAGTTTGTAATTATGATGTGTATGATCCTTTTTTAATTTGGGCCGCCGGTTAAGTATTTATACTTAACCCTAAACTGCCGGATTTAGCCTGATATTTTCGACGAAAATATTGAAGGATTTTCGCCGAAAATCTTAGTGTAAATGGATGGTCCGCCGGCTGCTTTTCTCCTGTGATTTTTGAATCAATTGTTCTCGGCAAAAACTTATGGTTTTCGCCGAAAACTTCCTTTAATGAGCATCAGTCGATTTGTGCTGGGATTTTTGCCGAAAACACTAAGAGATTTTTGGCGAAAACTTTAGTGTAAACCGGGCAGACTTTGGTTCGACTCAATTGAGGTCCCAACGCCTTAGACACGTCCTTGGCTACTTTATTTGACGGCAAAAACCACATAAAAACACTAGAAAACCATCAAATAGACCCGAAACGGGCCAAAGTAACACAAATGGCACGAGATATGGCAATTGATTGAATATTCGCTATTCTACCATAAAAACCTTGTCTTAAGCAAGGAAATATCGCTTAAATGAGGCTGATAATCACGTCAAATAGAGTGTCATCACCATTCCTCGTAGTGCTCGAAGAGTGAGTCCATGGATAATGGACGAACGTCAGCTCCGGGAACACACTCGAGCCTCTGGTAGCGCTCGAAATAGTACTGGGGTAGGCGGGCAATAGTGGGGGGTACCCGACTCTGCCAGGAAAAGCTGGTGGAGGGCCCTAGACGGCGGGTGTGATGGGAGCGTGGGCTCGGGAGCTAGAGCCGGTGTCAAGTCGCGCGTTAGTCCTGCGCTCATGAGTGACATTCCTATAGCCAGAAACGAAACCAGATTAGTTAACTAATAACGCACCCCACACTTAGTAGAAAAACTCAATTTCACAAAGAAATGAGGAAAACCGAGTGGGGTAAGCAAAGCAGATTAACTCGTAATCACAAACAATTAAAACACATGCTTAGGAACAGCCAGAATGGAATCATCACAATTAGAGTTCGGAAGTCAAACCGACATTCGAAAAGGCAACATCATGGCACATTGAACCCTAATCATAGCAACACTAGCACAAAGCGGGAAATGACGACATAATTATAAATACGGGTGGCAAGCACAGTAATATGAACGTGAATGAACACACATGGAAGCCAAACGAGCATAAACAGTTCATGGTCAAACCGACATTCCTCAAAAGTCAACACCGCAAAGAATAGGTCTTTAAGCATAGCAACACAAGATCAAACGGCATAAGAATTTAGCACAAGTCTCCCTACTCATGCTAGATTAGTCTAAAGCAATCAGCTAACCTAGTTCACACGAAATCAGTCGGCACGCAAATCGAGGTAAATCGAAAAGTCAACTGAAAGTCAACCCCGACGAAATTCAGCGTTCAACATGTCAAAAGATTCGGAATGAAAATTTCTACAATTTACCTTGAAGCCATGGGAGCTGAAAATGAACGGAGAAAGAAAAATCGGTGAAAAATCGAAAAATTTAGGGTTTGGCTGAACGGGAGCTCTAGAGCTCCGATTCGGACGATCTACGGCTCAAAATGTTTGGAGAAGGAACGGGAGTAGGGCGGCGGCGGATGGTTTGGGTGGCGGTGGCGAAAGTAGTATCGGCGGTGGCGGATTTTTAAACAGGGGGTTTTTTTGGGTTTTGTTCAAAAATGAAAAGTGAGAGGGAGAGAGAGTGTGTGACTAGAAAATAGGGAGAAAATTTGTTGATTTTCACTAAAGTTTTGGAGAAAATGTGTGCAATTTTTCGCCGAAAACCCAAGGCAAAATGGTCTGCCGGTTTTCAAATACATTTTCGCCGAAAACTTCATATAGTTTACACCAAAAAGTTTAGTTAAAATCGTCCAGAAAACACAGTGGGATTTTCAAAGGAGTTTTCGGCGAAAAAATGGGTCAGTTTTCGCCGAAAATTTTGACCTGTACGATTGAAAATATTTTCGCAATCCCGGCAAACTTCAGAAAATCACAACTAAATCCACAAAAATTGGACAACCTCAAACAACTTGCGATTGAAACGATGACATAAAGACTACACACGAAAAATAAGAAATCATGCAAACTGACACTTTTGGCTCCCCCGAACCGACTGTAAGACACTAAGGTTGACACAAATGAAAAACTGACTCCAGCCGTGGGTTGCCTCCCACGAAGCGCTCTTTTATTAACGTCCTTGAGCTGGACGATACCTGGACGGTGTTAGGAGACATCCCAACTCAGGTTCTCCTTAATGCTAGCATCAGAGTTCATGAAGTTGAGCTTCGGGGCATCTCCGTTAAGCATAAATTTCTTCCCGTTAGCATGTAAGAGCTTGGTACGTCCATCGGGAAGGTGATCAGTGATCTTGAACGGACCAAATAGCTCTGTTGAGGGGTCATCCTCTACAAGGAAGTCGGTGGAAGGGATGAGAATGATCGTCTTCATCTTCTCTTTATCCTCCGGCTTTGTATCACCAGGATCGGTGATCGTCGGTATTTCCTTAGGAGATGCTTTTGGCTTCTCCTTCAATACTTGTTCCGGCGCCGGTAGCTCGGAATGAATTGGTGGTGCAGCTGGCTCGGATGAAGGTGGCGGCACAACTGGTCTCTAGACCATTTGAGTCTTCGTTTTCTTCTGATTCCTTCTCCGCGACCTGCCAGGTTCCTTGCTCGGCGGTGAAGAAGAGGCTTTCAGTTCCTTCTTTTTTGGCGGCTTCTGAGAAGCAAATTTTGGTTTCTGCTTGGTAATCTGTCCAGCACCTGCAACAGCAATTTATCTAGGAACACTAGAAGAGATGTCAGTAACAGAGTTGACCGGAGTCAACTCCACAGTTTCAACAGCTAGGCAATGAGATTCTTCATTCAAAGGGGGTATATTCCATTCCGCCTTTAAGGCGAAACGTTATCGTGTCCTTGCCAACCCTCAAAGTTAAAGAACCATTTGGCACGTTAATTTGCATTCCAGTTATAGCCATGAAGGGTCGTCCTATGACAATGGTAGAATCATCCTTACCAGTGTCAATAATCACATAGTCAGCTAAGAACGTAAAAGGACCACATTTAGTACCAATGTCTTTTATCTCTCCGCTCAGAGTTTTCAGTGATCTATCAGCAAAGACAAGTTGTATGCTAGTTGGTTCAAGTTCTCCTAGGTTCAATTTTTCAAATAAACTCATAGGCATAAACATTGACAGACGCGCCTAGGTCAAACAAACTACGTTCTATCTCAACATCATTAATAACTAGAGGAAGCGTGAAAGAACCAGGATCAGAACACTTAGCTGGATATCGCGATGAAGGTTTCTTGCTACGAACGGCAGGATATCCTTCTTTACCTCCCCACATGCTAGTCTCAATCCTTGCGTTCGGCAGCAATGCTCTTGGAAAAGGAGGCTTCACGTAATACGGAGCAAGAGGAGGATCATACTCCTTAGGCGCCTCCTTCAGTGCTTCCTTAAGAGATTCATCAGTCCTGCATAAATTAGAAGAAGCATTAGTAGATGGGTATGACGGTTCTTGAACAGATACATTTTAGCTTGCTCCTTTCTCGAATTTGGCTCGGTCTGGCTCGGAAGTTGGCCAAATGGTCGACCAGATGCTAGCATGCTCGAGATGTGGTTCACAGCCTGCTCAATTCTTTGACCGGATGTGATCTGTTCTTGGTTGAGAAGAGCTTGAGCCATGAACTGACTGTCATGATCGTCAAGTCTGGTGATGATCTGACTAAGCTTCTTGTCCAGTTCACTGATATTGATTCTGGTGTTGCTGCCCTGTGTAGGTATTATTCAGATATTGATTCTGGCAATTGCCAAAAGCTGTTCCATAGTTACCCGGATTGCGGTGCGGTGACTGGTAGACACCTGCCGGCTGATGGTTCAGCTTCTGATCCTGTGCTGGACCAGCTGGGCGGCTATTCTGATTCTGGTTGTGGTTGGCGCCAACATTGTAGGGAGGCCTGTCTTGATAATTCCCCTGTTGCCTGAAATCGCGGTAGCCAGCATAACCATTCTGATTGTTGTTGAAGCCTTGTTGAACAAAATTGACTTCTTCGGCGGACCAGACTTCTGTTTTACCAACATTCGGGCATCGGCCTCCATTATGCGCACAAGCTCCACACCACTCGCAATCAGCAACGTAGACAGCGGATGCCGGCGTTTTGATTGGTGTGGTAGACTTCTTCAGATGCTTCTCTACTTCTGCCTTGATAGTAGCTTCGAGATCGAGCTTGCTTCTTGATCCTTCAGATTGTCGTTCCCAGTGCCTCAACTTGGAAGCGCAGTTCACGAAATGAAGAAGAGCAGCTTCAGGTGTAAGCGTAGTGCAATCCCCTTCAGCTAGGGAATTGACCCACTTGGCAGATTCTTCTCGAAGACCTCGAGCAAAGATTTCGGCTAACTGCCTCTGCTCGAAACCGTGATGCGGACAGTTGTAGAGATTATTGGAATTGATTCCAAGTATCATATAAGCTTACTCCTTCCTTCTGAGAGAATCTGGCGATGTTGTCCTTGATGGTTGTTGTTCTGGCAGGAGGGAAGTACTCTTCGATGAAGTCTTGAGCAAGAGTCTCCCAGTCGGTGTAGTAGCAAGGTGGTTTGCCAGTAAGCCACCTCTTAGCTGCGCCTTTCAGAGAGAACGGGAAAGCTCTCAAGCAAAGAGTGTTCTTGTCGAGATTTCTGTTCTTGAAAGTGCTGCAGAGCTCAAGGAAGGCCGCCAGATGCGTGCACGGATTGTCTAGTGGCCTGCCTTAAAACTGTAGATCCCTAGAGATCATAGTCAAGAATGGAATCTTGATCTCATAGTCAGGATCTCCTTCAATGCGCGGCACGGCAATGGAAGATCGAACGCTAGTCGCGCTCGGCTTGTTATAGTCAGCTAGACTCTTCTGTGCAACTGGTGGTGGTTGACCGCTTGGTGGTGGTGGTTGACCGCTTGGTGGTGGTGGTGGTGGTAACTGATCATCCATGGTAGGAGATGGAGGAGGTGAAAGTGACTCGGTGTATGAAGCGGATGAAGATGACGGTGAAGATGAAGATGAGGAACTCTCCTTCAGTTCCTCGATCTTGATCGGAGTGACGGATGGAAGTGGATTGGTTATGCCTCTCTTCGGAATCTGTGATTGTCTCGGTGGAGTAGAACTGCCTGGTCTCTCTACACTCTTAGCCTTGTCGTCCTTGGCAGTTTGAGAGCGTGTGAAAGGGTGGCAGTGCATACACCTGTGAACAACCTACAAATAACAAAAATAAACAAAAACTAGTGTAAAATCGAAGTGGATGGAAATGTGAAAGATGGAAAGTAGAAGAATAAGATGCCAGTTCTTCTTTCGAACAATCAAAAGAACTCCCCGGAAATGGCGCCAATTTGATGAACGATGCAGAGCGGGTTTATCAAATAACTACCAAGCTGGAAGCTAAGCAGATCATATTCCATGGGTCTTCTAATGATTGATTACTCAAATATAAAGGCAAATTACTCAGGTTAAACACTTCGTGCGTGGTGTGAGTTCCACGACTTCTAATTCTAAGAAATGCACAGAAATTAAAAATTTAAACTGAAAACATATTGAAAGATTAATTGATTAAAACAAAGATGACAGACAAGCTTAGACTTTGAATCCCCCTTCATTCACTAGAGCATTGGCAATCAATAGATCAGCGGATTTCAATTCTCGTTCAATCAATTCTAAGACACCACCATAACTCCTTACCCTTAGGTTTAAGACTGGCGAACGTTTGCTCTATCCGATCTAGCTACCAAGATTAATTAGCCGCTCCGCCTCTCGCAACGACTTAACTTAACTGGTGCAATTACTAACGATTTATGAGTTACTCTTGCAGTGGATTAACCCTAACTGGTTCCTACGAAAGGCACACTCCAATGATTAGGTTAATTGTTCGATTTGATGTTTTAAAGTAAGGCGAGCGTTCGCTTCTATCCTTAGCTTAACAAGAATCTAATCTAGGTGATCAATCTAGACAAGAAACATGAACAACGAAGAACAAATCAAACATGAAAGAGAAACTGATTGAACTTTGAATCTAATCACTGCCGATCCGTGACCGCTTTAAAGCCCTGGGTCACTTAGGGTTCATCTAGTCTAAGCTCTACGAGTTTAGCTACTCATGTTTTTCACAAAAGAATCAAAGACAAAGATAGAGTTCATCTTGAACAGACGAAGAACAGAAAAGGATCTGAAAAACCTAATTAAGACGACTCCGGCAGAACTTCGATCTCCGGTAATCTACAATCCTAGCTCCGAGTCTTCAGATGAAAGGGATGGCGTCACGATCTCTTCCTGGCTCTTCGAACTCTAACTCTACTCCAGAACTCTTGAGAATCCTTGAAGTATTTTGTATTATGAGATATGATGTGTCCTTTTTTTGATTTTGTTATTTATACTTAACCCTAATACTGCCAGTTTTGCCTGGAATTTTGCCGAAAATCTGATGGAATTTTCGGCGAAGATCTGGCCCAAACCTACTAAGACCAGAACAAATAAATAAAAGGTGTTGTTTTGACCAGAACAAATAAATAAAGGGTCAAACCTACTAAGACCTGGCCCATGGTGACATTAATTTATATTGTATTAAGCTTGGCCTGAACAAATAAATAAAAGGTGTTGTTTTGACCCATGTGGGTCAACCTCTAGGACACAAACAATCCAGAGTTAAGTCCACTATTTTCACTACAACAAACACATTAAATAGGGGAGCAAAACTGAAAATAGAGTGGAGCAAGCCCCCCCCTAATTAATTTAGTCGGGGGAGCTGCCTCCCCCTAAATTCAGCCTGGCAACCTACTAAAGTATCCCTGACTAGGTATATTTTGTCGGGGCAAAGGAATCCGACAAAAAATAGTCGGGGCGTGGCCCTAACTAAATGACCCCTGACAAAAATTGGGGGGCCATTTAGTCGGAGGCCACACCTCTGACTAATTTTGTTTTATTTATATATAATATAAATATATACATTTATAATAAATAATATATTTATATATATATAATAAGGACTACATATATATTTAATAAATAATATATATATTATTTTTTTTAACTAATGGTTGTTGGACGGCGACGACGACGTTGGTGGTGGACGACGACGGTGGTGGTGGACGGCGACAGTGGTGGTGGACGGCGGATGACGACAACGATGGTGGTGGCGGCGACGGTGGTTTTAGTGGTAGCAGCGGCGGCGTTGGATAGTGGTGGTGGTGGCGGCAGTGGAAGATGGTCGTGGACGGTGGTGCTGGACGTCGACAACAACGATTGTGGTAGTGGTGGTGGCGGCGGTGGTGGATATTGGTGGTGGTGGCGGACGGCGGACGGCGACGGACGGTGGAAAGATGGCGGACGGCGGCGGATGGCGGCGGACAGAGGATGGCGGACGACGGACAGCGGCGGACGGCGGCATTGGTTAGTTGAGAAATTGGGAGGAGAAATGAAGGGGTAGTTTTCTGTGCGGAAATGAGTTGTAGTGGAATTAAAATTCTGAAGGGATTCGATTGCTGGGGAAGACCCTAATTCCTTCCGGATTTTAATTTTTTGTTTTCCACTATACCATTACTATATGGATTTCAAAAAAGAACCATCTAACATGACTGAACTATCCATCCTATCAATCCGAACAACCTCTACTTTCTTTCTACATCTCAATTATGTTGTTTTTTTACACAAAATACTCATAAAATTTGAGCTCACCATTATTTTAAAAAACTTATATCGATCAAACATGAATATTGAAATAATCAAAATTATTCAAACATTTAAAGAAAGTGGAATAATATGACACCTTTGCTTGATAAAAAATTATGTGACCTGCATCTCATGACCAATGGTGGCTCAATGTTAATCCATCTCAACTATTAAAATATTATACAAGTTTTTTCCTTTAAAAAATAATGATCCAAAAAGTTGCTCTCCCCATTAGAATATAGAACATAAAGGGGTACTATTGAAAAAATCTGGGAAAAAAATAGAAAACCTGCCATCTCATTCCTTTTTCAGAGGGTTTTGAAAACCCAGTCGAAACTCATTTGAAATCATGCCCAGATTTGAAATCCACCGATTTTGTGTACCCTGTTTTGCTCGGAAAACAAGGGAATTGGACCAAACAGGAATTCGTCAGAATTCCTGGTCCAATTACTGCGCGAAAAACGACCCCGAAGAGAATGGGGATAATGATAAAATTTAAAGAGGAATACTATTTTTTGTTGGGGACTGCGCCTCCTATTAAATGATTATTTAGTGGGAGCGGGCCCTCGACAATAATGCCCCTGACTATTTTAGTCGGGGGCCCCGACCAAATACTATATTAAATATAATTATACATTTAGTCAGGGGCCACACCCCCGACTAAACCACTCAATTAGTCAGGGGTCAGGCCCCCGACAAAATTGCCCCCGACTATATTTGTCGGGGGCTATACGCCCCCGACCATTGTTGGCCAGCCACCAACTATAATTGTCGGGGGCATTTGGCCCCCGACAAGTGGCCCCCGACTATTTATGGGTTTTGTTGTAGTGTTTGGCCGAAGAATCAGTTAGAAACCCATTCAATATAAAAGCTCTGCTGAATGTTGAATTGCTGATAGTCTAATACAACAATTTGTTTGATAGTTAATAATGCTAAAATACTTCTATATTCCTAGACAACCCACAAGTCAGAGTAGAAGATAAGCTCCATCCACCATTGAATCACTGATTGTTCTTTTACCTCTAAACCAGGGCCGGCCCAGAGGGTGTGCCGGCCTGTTTCCGGCACAGGGCCCCAAAATTTCGGGGGCCTCAGAATTTCGTGTGAAAAGTATAAGATAAATAATTATTAATAAGTAATTTTGAAACTGAAATATAATCATTATTGAGTATGTGGTCTATTGGTTAGAAGGTGGAAAAAAACTCTTTTATGGTTGTTATGTCATAGGTTCAATTCACGGAGATGTTGCTTTTATTAGTTATTTTTCTCTTTTTATCTATTGGGTATATGAGAAGGTGGGAAAAAAAACTCTTTTATGGTTGTTATGTAATAGGTTCAATTCACGGAGATGTTGCTTTTATTAGTTATTTTTCTCTTTTTATCTATTGGGTATATGTGACCTTCTTTTTTATTTAATAATTCATATCATTTATCTAGATGATATTTTTATTAGTTATATTTCTAATTCATCTCTTGGGCATGAAGGTTTTTTTTTATTAAATAAATAAGTAATTCATCTCATTCATCCGTCAAGTCATGCACCCTTTATTTTTGTTAAATAAGTATAGACTCTTATTTTTTTAATCATTTTTAGAATTATTTTTAAGATTTTTATAATAATATATTTTGAATCATTTGGATATCAATTTATAATAGAATAGAACTTAAATTTTAAAATTAAATATATGAGCTTTACAAAAATATCTCTAATTATAATTTTAGATCTAAATATATTTGAGAATAAATAAATAAATTACTTATGATTATAGAGCGTTATCTTTTGAATAATATAAAATTAAATACTCATATATCTATTAACCAATAATGTTATATTTGTTTCAAATATAATAATATTTATTCAATGTAAAATGTGAATTTTTATTTGATATACTTAAAAAATATTTTGTCAAAATATGTTATAACGGGGCCACATCTTGATTATAACACAGGGCCTCCGAAGTGCATGGGACGGCCCTGCTCTAAACATGGAACAACCATCTAAACCTGCAAATTTGATACCAAACACAGATTACAAACTATATATACTGATAACACATATTGATTGAGTTGTCAAGAAATGTCAACTGTATATACAAACCTGTATATACTGATTACACATAACCATCTAAACCTACAAATCAAGACATTGTTCATAAACCTCTGAACATGAAATGTCAAGAAGAAAAGCAGAAGCATAAACTGTATATATACACCAAACACATAGATAAATATCACATAACTTGATTGAGTTGGTTTAATGTTGCGTTGGTCCAGCCACATATGGTGGTTGGGTTAACCGGCTCCCTAGAGTAGAACATTTATTACTTCTGTGGTTATCTTGTGCTCATTGGGGAGCTCAAATGGAGTACTCCAAAAGACTCTAGTATTGAATAGAGAGTTAATATTAGGTCTGGAGTTACACAGAGAAGAGCAAGAAGGAAGAGCAAAACAAAAACAGAGAAAAAAAAGAGAAACCGAAAAGTTGCTGAGATTTTCGTCACTGCAGCAGGTCAGTCCGTTCAAGGTACGATCTTGGGAGATTTCACCGTTGGATGATCCTCAAATTTGGTGTGATTGTTGAGGAGTGGTAGGGATACGTTCTGACCGTTGGAATCGTCAATTGGAGGTCTGGTTCGACGGAAATAGCTGCTGGACAGAAGGCTACGAGTTTGGTTTGGTCTCTGAGATTTCACTCTTGTGTTGTTGCTTTGCTCTTGTTATCCACCGTGTCGGTGAGTATCTATCGTTTTTATTGGTGATCCAAGAACTCAGTTCTTGAGGTGTTGTGTAATCCTCTGGCTTGGCTAGAGAGGACTTGTAATCCCACCGAAGTATAGTGGAGTTGTTGCTTGGACTACGGTCCCGTGGTTTTTCCCGATTTGTGTTTTTCACGTAAAAATTGTTGTGTGTCGTCTCCCATTCTTGTTGATATATTTCTGCGCCGTTTTCCAATAGTGGTATCATAGCTAAAGGTTGATTGGGGCTGTTCGGGTGTATGACAAGAATGGAGGAGTCGAACGGAGGGATGATAAAGTTAACTTCGTCAAACTACGCGATTTGGAAGCCGAAAATGGAGGACGTGCTAATTTGCAAAGATCTCTATGAACTCATTGAAAGTGGAAGCGATAAGCTCGAAGACAAGACAGAGAAGGAATGGGCAATGTTACATCAAAAGGCGGTGGCAATCATTCGACAATGGATTGACCAAACTATCTTTCATCATGTTGCGAAGGATACTAGAGCGGATGAGTTGTGGCAGAAATTGGGGTCCATGTATGAGCGTCAATCTGCTCAAAACAAAGCTTCGCTAATTCGGAGGAATGTGAACTTGAAGTACAAGGATGGACATAGTGTCTCGGAGCATTTGAGTGACTTTCAAGGACTTGTGAACCAACTTACCACAATGAAGTTGAATCTCGATGATGAGGTGCAAGCATTATTGCTTCTTAGTTCATTGCCGGATAGTTGGGAGACTTTGGTGGTCTCACTTAGCAACTCGACACCCAATGGCAAGATGACGATGGACATTGTCAAAGATAGTATGATAAATGAAGAGATAAGGAGAAAAGAACTGGGGATCTCTTCAGATTCACATGCTTTGGTAGCGGACAAAGCTGAAAATCATGGAAGAGGTAGAAACCGAAATCCCAATTTCAAGTATAGGTACCGAAAACTGCAAAACAAGATCAACAACAAGCATGCAAACAGAAGGACAATCCGAGTCGATCGACTTCACGATCTGTCCTTAAGAATTGTTATTCCCCTCTACGTCACCCAAGGTTAACGGAATCAATTCTCCCAGGATAAAACGGATACTCACATGCGTAGTGGTGATGCAAACGCAAGTGATCGGCGAATTCAACGAACGGCACAATCACACGACTCGATTCCTTTGAAAACAATGAATGCAGAGAGCTTTTTGTGCAGAGAATAAGTTTAGAGAGGGGAAAAATCTGTAGGAGAAAGTGCAGGGACTGATTTGCTATTTATAGTGAATGAAGGGTGCCTTCTGGAAGTTGGGCAGTTGGCCGGTTTGACTCGTGTCGGTTCGCGACAAAATCGGTTTAAAACCCAGGTTTTGGTTTGAATTTTGAACCACAGATTCTGGGTGACTTTTCTGGTCAAACCAAATCGGTCAGGTAGCAAAAGAATTGAATCAAATCATTTGACCAAATCCGAATCCGAATCCGAATCCGAGGCCGAGGCGAGGCGACGACGACGGCGCGAGGGCCCATCACCATCTCAAGCCTTTTACCAACCTTAGTGGGCTTGGTTTCTTATATCTAGCTCCACTTTCCCATCAATTAGCAATGTGGTATTCAACACCACTTAGCTCATTCCTTCATTCACACATCAAATCCCCAACAATCCCCCACATGAATGGATAGTATTCGATATTGTTATGTGTACTTGCTTAATAGCAAAGATGAGGCGATTGATGCTTTTAAGAAGTATAAATCGGAAGTTGAGAATCAACTTAACAAAAAGATCAAAATGATCCGAAGTGATCGAGGTGGTGAATATGAATTCCCATTTCGAGAATTATGTCAAGAGAGTGGCATAATTCACTAGATGACGGCTCCGTATACTCCACAACAAAATGGAGTTGCCGAAAGGAAAAATCGCACATTAAAAGAAATGATGAATGCGTTGCTCATAAATTCTGGTCTTCCACAGAATTTGTGGGGGAGGCTATTTTGACAGCCACCCATATACTCAATAGAGTGCCTTATAGCACGACACAAACCATTCCATACGAAAAATGGAAATGGCGTAAACCTAGCTTGATATATTTCAAAGTGTGGGGGTGTCTAGCTAAAGTGCAAGTTCCTAAACCGAAACAGGTTAAGATAGGACCAAAAACTATTAATTGTATCTTTATTTGGTATGCTAATACGAGTAAAGCATATCGGTTTATGGTCCACAAGTCGGATGTTCCCGACATCAATTCTAATATGATATTAGAATCAGATAATGCGGAGTTCTTTGAGAACATCTTTCCTTACAAAACTGTAAGCGAATGTGTTGGTGAGAGCTCCAAGAGACCTCGAGATACGACTATGGATGTTGTACCTGAGGTAGAGGACACAACAATGGATGTTGTACCTCATGTAGACGATCCACGACGGAGTAAACGTCAAAGGGTCCCTACATCTTTTGGTTCTGATTATCTGACATTCTTGTTAGAAAATGAGCCTCAAACATATAAGGACGCGGTGAGCTCTTCTGAATCTCATTATTGGAAAGAGGCGGTCAATAGTGAAACTGAGTTCATTTTGCATAACCATACGTGGGAGTTGGTAGATCTTCCTCCGGAAACAAACCCCTTGGTTATAAATGGATATTCAAACGGAAATTGAAAGATGATGGTACTATTGACAAGTATAAAGCGAGACTAGTGGTCAAAGGTTTTAGACAAAAAGAAGGTCTTGACTTTTTTGACACTTATTCACCAGTCACAAGAATTGCATCGATTAGATCTTTAATTGCTTTGGCTGCTGTGTATGGTCTTCAAATCCATCAAATGGACGTGAAAACCGCCTTTCTTAACGGTGATCTGGAGGAAGAGATATATACATGGAACAACCCGAAGGGTTTGTTGTTCCAGGACAAGAACCCAAGGTGTGTCGCTTGGTCAAGTCTTTGTATGGACTTAAACAAGCTCCTAAGCAATGGCACGCGACATAACACGGTTAGACAACTAATCTCTAGTGGTGTTATCTCAATTGATTATGTGAAATCATAGGATAACGTGTCGGATCCACTTACAAAAGGCCTAACTAGAGATGTAGTTGAGAAATCATCGAGGGGAATGGGATTATGGCCAAGGACATAATCAACATGACAGAAACTCTACCTAGTTGACTGGAGATCCGAAGATCTAGGTTCAAGGAGAAAACAAAGTTGTGTTTGATGGTTCGACATTGTCAAAATTTCTCAAACCCATTCTCATGATGAGACAATGTTTAACAATAAGGGTAAGCCTATTAACGCAAGGCTTTTAATGGTTTCTAAGTTTGACCTCAAGTTGGTCAAATGATGTATTTACGACTACACGTTTAGAAATCACCTATGTGGGTGTGAAGTATAGCTGCTTCAAGGAGAACTAGCGTAGGCCAAGTTCTCTACGCACTCATGAGACCAGGCGGTGTTCAGGGTTAAAATGAACACAACAGTGAGAACCAATGAACGGTTAAGGATTAGCTGTGTGACATACGTTGTCTAAGTATACACAAAAAGTCTACGGTTCAAAGATATCAAATCTACCGATGAACGAGTATACTCGATGAATGTTCACTACGAAAAGTTCAAAGGGAAACTTACTTATTTAGATGCAGCTACTTCTTGCGAGCAAATCACACAGTTTTTGCATAGTTTTCAAAACTTAGCATTATCATCGGTAAAAGTTATGAAATATTTTTTCCCACCACGAGAAGGTGTAGATTTCATGTCACAAATATCCGTGTGAATTAAGTCTAACGGCTCCAAATTCCTTTCAACGGAACTATAAGGATGCTTCGTGAACTTCGATTCTACACATACTTGACATTTGGACTTAATGTACTCAGATTTGGGAAGTATCTCCATGTTCATCATTTTCCGTAAAGATTTGTAACTCGCGTGACCCAAAAGGACTTGCCACAAAGTGGGCGACTCAAGTAAGTAAGAAGAAGATGATGCACATTTTTATTGATGGTCATTACATTGAGTTTGAAAAGGCAATCACTTAGATAACCTTTCCCGACAAACATGTCGTTCTTACTAATTACAACTTTATCAGAAACAAAGACGACCTTGAATCCATGCTTGACCAAGAGCGATGTCGAGACCAAGTTCTTGCGGATCTCAGGTACATGAAGCACACTGGTGAGCGTGACTGATGACACTCGATTTGATGTGATTATCAGCCACATTTAAGCGACATTTCCTTGCTTAAGACATGGTTTTTAGGGTAGAATAACGAATATTCATTCAACTACTCTATCTCGAGCCATTTGTGTTACTTTGGCCCGTTTCGGGTCTATTTGATGGTTTTCTAGTGTTTCATGTTAGCACAGGTTTTTGCCGTCAAATAAAGTAGCCAAGGACGTGTCTAAGGCGTTGGAACCTTGAGGAATCACACCGGAATCGATCCAAGGAGTCAATCAAGTCGAACCAAATCCTGCTCCCATTTACAAAGAAGTTTTTGGTGAAAACCCTTAGAGTTTTCAGTGAAAACTCATGAAGAAATTGGCAGAGCTTACAAAGGCAACTTTTCGGCAAAAACACTAAGTTTTTGCCGAGAACCCGGCGTCCGAAAATCACAGGAGAAAGCAGCCGGTGATCACCCTATTTACAAAGGAATTTTTGGCGAAAACAGAAGCACATTTTCGGCGATAATTCTAGGCAAAATCCGGCGGTATTAGGGTTAAGTATAAATACTTAACCGGCGGCCCTAAATAAAAAACCACAATATAACACATCATATCTCATAATACCAAATACTTCAAGGATTCTCAAGAGTTCTGGATTAGAGTTTAGAGTTCGAAGAGCCAGGAAGAGATCGTGACGCCATCCCTTCCATCTCGAAGACTCGGAGCTAGGATTGCAGTTTACCGGAGATCGAAGTTCTGTCGGAGTCGTCTTAATTAGGTTTTTCAGATCCTTTTCTTTTCTTCCTTTGTTCAAGATGAACTCTATCTTTGTCTTTGATTTTTTGTGAAAAACATGAGTAGCTAAACTCGTAGAGCTTAGACTAGATGAACCCTAAGTGACTCAGGGCTTTAAAGCGGTCACGGATCGGCGGTGATTAGATTCAAAGTTCAATCAGTTTCTCTTTCATGTTTGATTTGTTCTTCATTGTTCATGTTTCTTGTCTAGATTGATCACCTAGATTAGATTCTTGTTAAGCTAAGGATAGAAGCGAACGCTCACCTTACTTTAAAACATCAAATCGAACAATTAACCTAATCATTCGAGTGTGCCTTTCGTAGGAACCAGTTAGGGTTAATCCACAGCAAGAGTAACTCATAAATCGTTAGTAATTGCACCAGTTAAGTTAATTCATTGCGAGAGGCGACCGTACCCGGGCGGCTAATTAATCTTGGTAGCTAGATCGGATAGAGCGAACGTTCACCAGTCTTAAACCTAAGGGTAAGGAGTTATGGTGGTGTCTTAGAATTGATTGAACGAGAATCGAAATCCGCTGACCTGTTGATTGCCAATGCTCTAGTGAACGAAGGGGGATTCAAAGTCTAAGCTTGTCTGTCATCTTTTTTTTAATCAACCAATCTTTCAATCTGTTTTCAGTTTTAATTTTTAATTTCTGTGCATTTCTTAGAATTAGAAGTCGTGGAACTCACACCACGCACGAAGTGTTTAACCTGAGTAATTTTCCTTTATATTTGAGTAATCAATCATTAGAAGACCCGTGGAATACGATCTGATTAGCTTCTAGCTTGGTAGTTATTTGATCAACCGCTCTGCGACCATCATCAAATTGGCGCCGTTGCTGGGGAGCTTCTTTTGATTGTTCTAAAGAAGAACTGGCATCTTATTCTTCTACCTTTCCATCTTTCATCTTTCCATCCACTTCTATTTTACACTAGTTTTGTTTGTTTTTGTTATTTGTAGGTTGTTCACAGGTTTATGCAACGCCGTCCTCACACGCGCTCCAAACCGACAAGGCTAAGAGTGTAGAAAGACCAGGCAGTTCTGCTCCACCGAGACAATCACAGATTCCATGGAGAGGCAGAACCAATCCACTTCCATCTGTCACTCTCCGACCAAGATCGAGGAACTGAAGGAGAGTTCCTCATCTTCATCGTCATTTTCATCCGCTTCATACACCGAGTCACTTTCACCTCCTCCATCTCCTACCATGAATGATCAGTTACCACCACCAGGCGGTCAACCACCACCAGTTGCACAGAAGAGTCTAGCTGACTACAATAAGCCGAGCGCGACTAGCGTTCGATCTTCCATTGCTGTGTCGCGCATTGAAGGAGATCCTGACTATGAGATCAAGATTCCATTCTTGACTATGATCTCTAGGGATCTACAGTTTGAAGGTAGGCCACTAGACAATCCGTGCACACATCTGGCGGATTTCCTTGATCTCTGCAGCACTTTCAAGAACGGAAATCTCGACAAGAACACTCTTTGCTTGAGTGCTTTCCCGTTCTCTCTGAAAGGCGCAGCTAAGAGGTGGCTTACTGGCAAACCACCTGGCTACCATACTGACTGGGAAACCCTTGCTCAAGACTTTGTCGAAGAGTATTTCCCTCCTGCCAGAACAACAGCCATCAAGGACAGCATCGCCAGATTCTCCCAGAAGGAAGGAGTAAGCTTATATGATACTTGGAATCAATTCCAAGAACTTCTCTACAACTGTCCTCATCAAGGATTCGAGCAGAGGCAATTAGCTGAAATCTTTGCTCGAGGTCTTCGAGAAGAATCTGCCAAATGGGTCAATTCCCTAGCTGAAGGGGATTGCACTACGCTTACACCTGAAGATGCTCTTCTTCATATCGCGAACTGCGCTTCCAAGTCGAGGAACTGGGAACTACGATCTGAAGGGTCAAGAGGCAAGATCGATCTCGAAGCTACTATCAAGGCAGAAGTAGAGAAGCATCTGAAGAAGTCTTCTACACCCATCAAGCCGCCGTCAGCCGCTGTCTACATTGCCGATGGGCATAATGGAGGCCGATGCCAGAATTTTGGTAAAATAGAAGTCTGGTCCGCCGAAGAAGTCAATTTCGTTCAACAAGGCTTCAACAATAATCGGAATGGTTATGTTGGCTACCGCAATTTTAGGCAACAGGGGAATTATCAAGACAGACCTCCCTACAATGCTGGCTCCAGCCACAACCAAAATCAGAATAACCGCCCAGCTGGTCCAGCACAGGATCAGAAGCCGAACCATCCACCGTCAGGTGTCTACCAGCCGCCGCACCGCAATCCGGGTAACTATGGAACTGCTCCTGGCAATCGCCAGAATCAATATTTGAATAATACCTACACAGGGCAACAACATCAGAGGGAAAACAACGTAAGTGAACTGGACAAGAAGCTTAGTCAGATCATCACCAGACTTGATGATCATGATAGTCAGTTCAAGGCCCAAGCTCTTCTCAACCAAGAACAGATCGCATCCGGTCAAAGAATTGAGCAGGCTGTGAACCACATCTCGAGCATGCTAGCACCTGGTCGACCATTTGGCCAACTTCCAAGCCAAACCGACCCAAATCCGAGAAAGGAGAAAGCTAAGATGGTATCCGTTCAAGAACCGTCATACTCATCTACTAATGCTTCTTCTAATTTATGCAGGACTGATGAATCTCCTAAGGAAGCACTGAAGGAGGCGCCTAAGGAGTATGATCCTCCTCTTGCTCCGTACTACGTGAAGCCTCCTTTTCCAAGAGCATTGCTGCCGAACGCAAGGATCGAGACTGGCATGTGGGGAGATAAAGAAGGATATCCTGCCGCTCGTAGCAAGAAGCCTTTAGCGCCATATCCAGCTAAGTGTTCTGATCCTGGTTCTTTCACGCTTCCTCTAGTTATTAATAGTATTGAGATAGAACTTAGTTTGGTTGACCTAGGCGCGTCTGTCAATGTTATGCCTATGAGTTTATTTGAAAAATTGAACCTAAGAGAACTTGAACCAACTAGCATACAACTTGTCTTTGCTGATAGATCACTGAAAACTCCGAGAGGAGAAATAAAAGACGTTGTTACTAAATGTGGTCCTTTTACGTTCTTACCTGACTATGTGATCATTGATACTAGTAAGGATGATTCTACCATTCTCATAGGACGACCCTTCATGGCAACAACTGGAATGCAAATTAACGTGCCAAATGGTTCTTTAACTTTGAGGGTTGGTAAAGACACGATATCGTTCTGCCTTAAAGACGAAATGAAATATACCCCTTTGAATGAAGAATCTCATTGCCTAGCTGTTGAAACCGTGGAGTTGACTCCGGTCAACTCCGTTACTGACGTCTCTTCTAGTGTTCCTAGATCGATTGCTGTTGCAGGTGCTGGACAGATTACCAAGCAGAAACCAAAATTTGTTTCTCAGAAGCCGCCAAAGAAGAAGGAACTGAAAGCCTCTTCTTCACCACCGAGCAAGAACCTGGCAGGTCGCGGAGAAGGAATCAGAAGAAAACGAAGACTCAAATGGTCTGGAGACCAGTTGTGCCGCCACCTTCATCCGAGCCAGCTGCACCACCAATTCGTTCCGAGCTACCAGCATCGGAACAAGTATTGAAGGAGAAGCCAAAAGCATCTCCTAAGGAAATACTTACGATCACCGATCCTGGTGATACAAAGCCGAAGGATAAAGAGAAGACAAAGCCAATCATTCTCATCCCTTCCACCATCTTCCTTGTAGAGGATGATCCCTCGACAGAGCTATTTGGTCCGATGGACGTACCAAGCTCTTACATGCTAACGGGAAGAAATTTATGCTTGACGGAGATGCCCCGAAGCTCTACTTCATGAACTCCGATGCTAGCATTAAGGAGAACCTGAGTTGGGATGTCTCCTAACACTGTCCAGGTATCGTCCAGCTTAATGACGTTAATAAAAGAGCGCTTCGTGGGAGGCAACCCACGGTTGGAGTCAGTTTTTCATTTGTGTCAACCTTAGTGTCTTAGAGTCGGTTCGAGGGAGCCAAAAGTGTCAGTTTGCATGATTTCTTATTTTTTGTGTGTAGTCTTTGTGTCATCGTTTCAATCGCAAGTTGTTTGAGGTTGTTCCGATTTTTGTGGATTTAATTGTGATTTTTTGAAGTTTGCCGGGATTGCGAAAATATTTTCAATCGTACAGGTCAAAATTTTCGGCGAAAACTGACCCAATTTTTGGTGAAAACTTCCTTTGAAATCCCACTGTGTTTTTTGGTCGATTTTAACTAGACTTTTCGGTGAAAACTATAAACTTATTTGAAAACCGGCAGACCATTTTGCCTTGGGTTTTCGGCAAAAAATTGCATACATTTTCGCCGAAAACTTGAGTGAAAATCAACAGTTTCTTCCCTTTTAATTCTCGGTCACTCTCTCTCTCCCCTCACTTCTTTCATTTTCGAAAATAAACCTCCCCTTTGTTTTTAAAGCACCCGACCGCCGTCGCCACCAATAACCCGACCGCGCCGCTGCCGTTCGTCGCCGCCGCCCTACTCCCCTTCCTTATCCGATCAGTTTGAGCCATAGAACAGTCAAATCGGAGCTCTAGAGCTCTAGTTCCACCAAACCCTAGTTTTTCGAGTTTTTCACCGATTTCTCTTTCTCCGTTCATTTTCAGCACTCATGGCTACAAGGTAAGTTGTAGAACTTTTCATTCCGAATCTTTTGACATGTTGAATGCTGAATTTCGTCGGGGTTGACTTTTAGTTGACTTTTCAGTTTACCTCGATTTGCGTGCCAACTGTTTCGTGTGAACTAGGTTAGGTGAATTGCTTTTGACTGATCTAGCATGCTTAGGGAGTATTGTGTTGAATTATAATACCATTTGATCGTGTGTTGCTATGCTTAAAAATCAATTCTCTGCGGTGTTGACTTTTGTGAAATGTCGGTTTGACCATGAATTATCTATGCTTGTTTGGCTGCCATAAGTGTTAATCCACGTTCATATTACTGTGCCTGCCATCTGAGTTGTTGATTATGCCGTCATTTCCCGCCTTGAGCTAGTAATTGCCATGATTAGGGTTCAACGTGCTATGATGTTGACTTTTTGAATGTCGGTTTGACTTCTGATCCCTAATTATGTTATGAACATTCCGGCTAGACATATGCATGATTTGTGATTTATTGTGATTACCGGTTACTTGATTTGCTTACCCCCACTCGGTTTTCCTCATTTCTTTGTGAAATTGAGTTTTTCTACTAAGTGTGGGGTGGGTTATTAGTTAATTAATCTGGTTTCGTTTCTGGTTTTAGGAATGTCACTTATGAGCGCATGACTAAGGCGTGCCTTGACACCGGCTCTAGCTCCCGAGCCCACGCTCTCGTCACACCAGCCGTCCAGGGCCCTCCACCAGCTTTCCTTGACCGTGTTGGGTACCACGCCACTGTTGCTCGCCTACCCCAGTACTACTTCGAGCGCTACCAGCGGCTCGAGCATGTTCCTAGAGCTAATGTTCGCCCACTACCTATGGAGTCACTCTTCGAGCACGATGAGGACTGGCACCGGAACATGCTCGATGCATTGGTACCTGCAGGACTGCTGGAGCTGACCACGCTAGCCGCTGACTTCCCAGACGTCGCTCTCCAGGAGTTTTGGGCGACATTCGATTTGGACGAGCACAAGAGGAGGCAGCACAAGAAGGTCGTCACCTTCTATCTGGGCGGGGTGCACATGACACTCACCTATGATGAGTTTGCTGCTCATCTCGAGATCCCCCGCGAGCACGATGCGCTCTGGAGCCACATGGCTGGAGTGCCCGGCGATCATACCACGAAGCATAACTCAGTTAAGTCCCTCTCTCACCCTCTCTATAAATTCATTCACATGGTTTGGCGTCGTTCTCTTTTGTTTGCTCCAGAGAAGGACCGCCACCATATCAGCCGAGAGGAGCTTCTTCTTCATCGCGCCATCTGGGAGAGTTATCCTCTTCATCCCGGATGGGTGCTTGCACGCTTACTCCGCCAGAAGACTCAGAGGCCGAAGCCACCTCGCTCACTCCTGGGAGGCAACTTTGTCGGCCGACTCATCATCTCTTTCGGTCTCAGCCAAGCATATGGCCCGGACGTCCCACGACGTAGAATACACACCGTCGGAGGTGATTTGGCGGTCTAGTACGACCTCGAGCTGGACCTCAGTCCCCAGGTAGCAGCAGATCCTCCCCTCCAGCATATGGAAGAGTCGGAGGAAGAAGATGATTCTGAGCAGCCGCAGCCCCAGTCAGAGCCAGAGTTTCATGATCATACACCCTCGCCACATCATCAGGCAGGGTATGCACACCAGTCGCCGCCGCCCATTCTAGATCCATATCAGGCGCCTCACCCGCAGCACCGACCGCATTTCGCGGATGTTGGAGAGCTGTATGTGCGACTCCAGGAGTGGCGCATCACTGACAACGCCGCTCAGGAGGTGAGATGGATTATTATGCAGCAACACATGCACCGCTCTGACGAGCGGTATGAGGCACAGCTGGCGTGGCAACGTCAGGTCGGCGACGCCCTACACCTTCCACCCCCCGACGCCCCTGACCAGCTATGATCGGGTGGTGTCCTTTTCCTTGTCCTTTCTTTTTATTTCTTCTTTTCGGATCTCGATCCAACTTTTTTCTGTGTGGATCCGGGACACTTGTCCCGGTTTCCTTTTTTATCTTTCATTTGTTTTTGTTTTGCAAGCAGTTGGGAGATTCCCTTTGCTTCGGTTTGGTAGATTGCCTCTGATCTGAGGATCCGTGCTCATCCCCTACGCCAACCATCTCGGTCCAGGTTCTTCTACTTCACTCTGAACTCTAGATTTAGTCCTGTGAGGACACAGTCCGATTTAAGTGTGGGGTAGGATGCTAGAGAACCTTGCATGAACTTGATTGCCGTTGATTGTGTTTTGTGTGCCTCGTGATTCCTGTCCAGTCTCTCTAGCATTAGAATGGCTCAGTTCTTGATTTTTGATGTTAAGTTGTTGTTCAATCTTTCATAATGATGCTTAGACTGCTTAACCTAGAACTTGAGAACCAACGTGTTTACTTTGATGCTAAATTACCAGGTCAGAACAGAATTTTTGAAATCACACTTGTAGTTTGTAGCCTTGATTGCATGAAAATGACCGAATCCGACTAGCAAACCAACTGTGAGCTTTTGATCCATTGCACGTAACTTGCAATTTCAATTCTTTTTGAGTGATTTTCTGTTTGCTTGAATGAGTTAGAATTTGCATGAGACCTACTCGAGACCACACGATGACACGAGTTCTAGAATGATAGGGGCACCTAGATTCAGCTACTAAGCCAGATAGCCTACCAAACAATAAATCCATTAGGTTTAAACCCTTGAGCTTGGCCTGTTCTTTCGGTTCGATAATACATTACAGCCATTTCCCATTCTTTCATTCCCCGTTGATCCCCTGTGGTTGTAGTTCTAGATTGACCTACCGGAAGTCAGTCTGTGGTAACCTGCCTATAGGCATTAAACAGGTGGTCTTAGCTATTATGTCCAGACGTGTAAACCCCTCTAGCAACTAAAAGAAAATCGGCACAAAGAAAAAAATAAAAAAAGAAGAAAAGTAGCAAATTTCGAAAAAGAAGAAAAAGCAGAAAAATCAGCAAAGTTCCAAGTTTAGTTCAATAACGTTCTTCTCCCTACATATGGAAGAACGAAATCAAAAGAAAAGTCAAAAGGAAAAAAATGTAAAGAAAATAAAGTGCTAGGTTGCTTGAGGGTATCATAGGACGAGCGTTCACTATTCCACCCGTGTCTGGTTAGACGGTAGGAAACCATAGGCTAGATTCGAGGGAAGTTAGTCGAAAGCTACACCGCACCAAAGCCATCATCATACTTTCCCATCATCCATATCATCATAAACCCTTGTAGTGTAGAATTCGTTACAGTTCTAGCAGGGAAGTCCTTCTTGACTAGTTACTCGTGTTGTCACAGTGGTGGAGATGTGGTCGAATTGCAAACTTATGACAGAATTCAGTAACAGAAAATGATTGAGAGCAGAAACACGTCCTTAAACACAGAGAGTGAGAGTTCCCCGTTTACTAAATAATTCCTGTGTGAGGAGTCTGGTCGGTCAGGTCAAATTCGTGCATAATTGGTTGTGATTACTCGTCGTGTGCAGTTTTTAGTGAGACCAGGTTGTTTGGCTGATCAGTATGCATGTTAGGTTTCTTGTTCTAGGAATTATCTGTCTAATAATTCATTGTGTTTGATTGAACTCCAATTTAATAAATCTTATCATTTGTGAACATGAGCGTTTCTATTCAGTTTGCTTGAGGACAAGCAAAAGCTTAAGTGTGGGGTATTTTGATGACACTCGGTTTGACGTGATTATCAGCCTCATTTAAGCGACATTTCTTTGCTTAAGACATGGTTTTTAGGGTAGAATAATGAATATTCATTCAACTACTCTATCTCGTGCCATTTGTGTAACTTTGGCCCGTTTCGGGTCTATTTGATAGTTTTCTAGTGTTTTCATGTTAGCACAGGTTTTTGCCGTCAAATAAAGTAGCCAAGGACGTGTCTAAGGCGTTGGAACCACGAGGAATCGCACTGGAATCGATCCAAGGAGTCAATCAAGTCGAACCAAATCCTGCTCCCTTTACAAAGAAGTTTTCGGCGAAAACCCTTGGAGTTTTCGGCGAAAACTCATGAAGAAATTGGCAGAGCTTACAAAGGCAACTTTTCGGCCAAAACACTAAGTTTTCACCGAGAACCCGACGTCCGAAAATCACAGGAGAAAGCAGCCGCTGATCGTACCCGATAAATGGAATAATCTACTTCTTTCATTCCATCTTTCACAATTAGACTTAAGATATGAGCACAACATCTCATGTGTAGAAATTTTCCATCCAACACATTCTCTTCCAATTACTGAACCTCTTCTTCAAGTACTTCATTAGCATTATCAACTGTTATAGTCAAAACCCTCTCAATCCCCCCAATCAATAAATTTGTTTCAATAGTTGTTCCAATTGTAACACCCGTGTGACTTAGAATACAAGAGAAATTCAGAATTCTTTTTTTTGTAAGTTCGAGTTGTCATCTATAAAGTGAGCAACAAGACACATATAGTCAAAGTGATGTCTACTGACCCATTGATGAACGTTGTAATGTGTGCAATCAAAAACTACTAAGCTAAAAGCTAAGCAGATCGTATTCCACAGGGCTTCTTCTAATTGTTTACTCAAATATGCTGGAAATTTATTCAGGTTTGAACAAGTTGTGCGTGGTTTGAGTTCCACGACTTCTAATCTAAAATGACATTAACTGAGTCAGCGTTCAACTGCCATACTGGCATTAAATTTATTACACACTCTACGCGTACCTGTAGGCTACTCTACGTTTACTTTAGCTGAACAAAATTTATTACGAACCCGTGGAAATAAATGAGTTTAGAAAGTGGTTACACCAGCCTCATAATGTGCATTAATTGTCACTCCATCTGCGCACTTAAAACCCCTCTTGGGCAGCATCTATTGCCATCCACCCACTGAACCACTCCGAACATTTTCGTATACCCTAATGGATGAGATGGCTTCCTCCCAAACATCCAGCACGACCCCATTCAAGTGGCTTACACTTCGAGGTATGGTCTACGACAAAGCACGTAGGTGTATTGTTTATTTTTCGTATGGGAAACGGACTGCATGTGTCTTTTACGGTTTATTGTTTAGAAGACTGCTACGTAACCCCGATGTGCGATTGTGGCCTACCATCTAAGCTGCTACATGTAGAACCGAAAGCCACCGGTGATTACACCCCTTTCAAGTACTTTATTGGGTGCCCCAAGAAAGTAGGGAGGTGTCGGATGTCAATGTGGGGCAAAATGCAGGAACGGAGTGCAATGGAGCCAAGTGGCCTCGTGGTCTTTGATGAGATGGTCATGGTACACCAACAACAAGAAGAACGAATCCAAGATCTGAAGGACGAAATCACTCATCTAAAGTGCGAGGTTTCCAAGTTGAAGGCCTACTATAACGATTAAGTCTGTCGTTCCTAAAACCCTAGAGT
The DNA here is from genome assembly GCA_034768395.1 of Linum lewisii. Taxonomy (NCBI): domain Eukaryota; kingdom Viridiplantae; phylum Streptophyta; class Magnoliopsida; order Malpighiales; family Linaceae; genus Linum; species Linum lewisii. The sequence goes on along the minus strand of CM068298.1, from coordinate 22,836,075 downwards.
GTTCTTACCTAGAATGTATGTGGAAGTAGTATTTTGTGTGTGCAATGAACTATGATACTACGAACCATGAACTTGTGCTTAACATGTCTGATATTCATGGTTTACATCACAATTTACTTCAGTTTGTTCATAAAATAAAACACCCGAAATAACCGATGCGGTATGATGACACTCGATTTGACGTGATTATCAGCCTCATTTAAGCGACATTTCCTTGCTTGAAACATGGTTTTAGGGGTAAAATAGCGAATATTCACTAAACTACTCTATTTCCTACCAATTTGGTTACTTTGGCCCTTTTTGGGTCTATTTGATGGTTTTCTAGTGTTTTTGTGATAGCACAGGCTTTTGCCATCATTTACGTCGCCACTGACGTATTCAAGACCTCAAGCAGTGAACCAGAAATCAAACCGGAGTCAGAACCGAAGATCCAACTGCCCAGCATCATGTTTTTGCCGAAAAACCTACATAGTTTTCGGCTAAAATATCTTTAGAAACTCACAGGCGAAGTCAGCGTTTTACACTACAGTTTTCGGTGAAAACTCCTCAGGTTTTCGACGAAAAGTACAGAAGAAATCGGCAGAGCTTACAAAGAGAAGTTTTTGGCGAAAACTCAAAGTTCTCGCCAAAAACTCTTAAGTCCAAAAATCACAGGAGAATCAGCCGACGGAAGCAGCATTTTACAAAGAAGTTTTTGGCGAAAACTCCTTAAGTTTTCGCCGAAAAATCCTTCACAAATCCGGTGACTTAGGGTTTAAGTATAAATACTTAAACCGGTGGCCCAAAGAGGGAAATCAATCATTATTCATATTTTCACACAATCAAATTATACTTTTGAGAGTCAGCCGACTCTAGGGTTGATAGATAGAGTTTAGAGAGTTCGAAGATCCGTGGAGAGATCGTGACGCCATCCTTCCACCTCGGAGAGCTCGGAGCTTAAAGTTGAAGATCCAGGAGATCGAAGCTTCGTTGGAGTCGTCAAAATTAGGTTTTTCAGTTCTTATCTGTTCTTCCTCTGTATGATGATTTCCTTTGTTGCCTTTGATTCTTCTGTTATCGTTATGAGTAGCTAAACTTGTAGAGCTTAGATTAGATGAACCCTAAGTGACCCAAGGCTTTAAAGCGGTCACGGATCGGCGATAATTAGATTCAAAGTTCAATCAGTTTCTCTTTGCATGGTTATTTTGTTCTTCATTGTTTATGTTTCTCTTCTGGTTGGTCGCCTAGATTAGGTTTATGGAAGTTAGGTTTAGTCGCCAGATGTTGTCGCTAGACGTAGTCGCTAGACAGTTCCCTGCTTTGGCACATAAACTTGTCTTCCTTGATCACCTAGTTTAGATTCTTGTTAAGCTGAGGATAGAAGCGAACGCTCGCCTCTCTTTAAAACATCAATTCAACCAATTAACCTATTCATTGGAGTGTGCCTTTCGTACCCGGGCGACTAATTAATCTTGGTAGCTAGATCGGATAGAGCGAACGTTCGCCAGTCTTAAACCTAAGGGTCAGGAGTTTTGGTGGTGTATAAGAAACCGATTGAATTAGAATTGAAAACCGATGGTCTTGTGATTGTCGTTGCCTTGGTGTTCTAAGGGGGATTCGAAATCTAAGCTCGTCTATCTTCTCGTTAGTCAACCTTTTAATCTTTCTGTCTTTTATTTTCCTGCTTTATTAAATTAGAAGTCGTGGAACTCACACCACGCACAACCTGTTTAAACCTGAGTAATTTGCCAACATATTTGAGTAGACAAAGAAGAGACCTCGAGTAGAATACGATCTAGTCTACCTTGGTAGATTAGTTATTTGAAGCACGCCAAAAGCGTGTTCATCACGGTACTCAAAGTAGTAACTATGAGCACCTCATTGGTTATACCCAAAAGAATTTGGCTTGTACAGCTACGAATGAACTTGTCTTTAATCATCAATAACCACACTCTGTTGAGAGCACAAGAACGGGGTCAGGTCCAGGGGGTTTGTTGTGGTCACCGGGAAAGAAGCTATCGACTCGTAGGATTCCCTCTCCTCTGCGATTTCACGTATCGCATGTTCCCTGGCAGCCAACTTCTTGCATTTGTTTTTTCTCTTTGCTCCTCCGGATTTCAGTGTTCACCTTGTATCTCTGTGTGTTCTTACTAGGCTTTGGCATCCGCGAAAACTTCACAGCAATCTCAGGCCTCCTTGGTGGCTCTCCGGTTACTGCTTGGTGGCTCTCCGGTTACTGGAGTAGACGAGGAAGGATTCGTGTCAGATGATGGCTGGTCTGCTGGAGGGAAGTTGCCTGACGGTGCTTGCAAAGTTGATCGATTGGGAGGTACATCACTGGAAGGCGGTACTTGTATAGTGAATCCATTTTGGAGGAGGGTAATTAGTTCCTCCATGCCCTTTTGAGCATTTGCTACCAGCATCTCGGCTTGCTTTCTCAACATACGGCACAGTATCTCCTCCCGATACGAAATCCTCACCACTGCACTGAACAGAGCGTGTAGGGTAATGTACTGCTCCGACTCCACCTGAGATATGCTTCGTGGTATGCCAGCCATGACTCTGAAAAAACCGGAGCGCGCAAGTTGAGTCCACCGCTTCCTTATTATGTACCTCTCGTGTAAGCCCCAAAAAGCCACATATCCATTACATCCCTGCACAAACATCACTAGCAAACAGTGTCTGCATAGAAACCCCATTGTGTCCCAGTACTTACATACGCACGATACCTCCCTAGTGTATGTGTTCGCCGTCACAACCTTGTCGTCCAGCCTGTCATTACCCTTTAGTTTGTACACGATGACTGTGATGACAGTTCCTACCGAAGTCCGGCCAACAGTGTCCATGTTGTACTCCTGTATTCGTCCGTATTGTTCTTGGAACATGGAGAATAACTTTGGGGTGTACACAATCGCGGCCCTCTGCACAATGTCGCTATATTCGAACGTGACCCACGGCTTTGAGTTCCTGACCTTAAATTATTCCTGCTGTTCAGCCTCTCTTCTGTTGCGCAACATACTGCAGTAGAATTACAAGTAATCAGTCAAAAGTTCATTTACGGTATGCTCTGGGTACTGGTGAGGTGCTTTATAAGTAAAGGTTTAGTATCGTACCGGTTGAAATATGGAAAAAAAACTCCACTAGGCTGTGGTTCGGCTGTAGGAAACCTCGGAGCACTGCATTTGTTGACTCAACAAGTTGTGTGGACACCATACCAGCAGTGTAATGGTTCCTCACCCATGCTGATGACCACTGCTCCTGGAATCGTCGTATGTACTTGCACCATTGGTGGCCGGTCGGCCCATATGAAGGGAAACATTCACGTATCATGACCTCCCACACGTCATCAAACTCTTGTTCATTGTCACGTCATAACAGAGTACAAGGAACTTCCTGACAAAATCTTGCATGAACAAGGTGCTCAGGTTCCTCTTCGCGTTCTCTAGAACGTGGAAGGTGCATATCCCGTGGAACGTCTTCGGGAGGACTTCCTTGATAGTTGCTGCCATGGCACTATCCTGGTCTGTGAAGATGGTCTCCGGAGCGACCCCATTCATGCATCGGAGAAACTCTTTGAATAACCACACAAACGACGGTATTGTCTCATCGTACAGGAGGGCAGCCCCGAATATCACTTCTTGATGGTGGTGGTTGAATCCCACGAAAAGCGATGTGGCACACAAAGTATTGCAACGAACTTAGTAGTTAGGCATCGTATGCATGCTACATACAGTCAAAATAAATAGTAGAATATGGAAGGTAATGGCAGATAATGTAAGAACTAACCCAAGGGTCGATAGTGCTTGTTTGTCCGGTAAGTGGTATCGAACGTGATGGCATCTCCGAAGCACGCATAATTGTCCCTCATGCGCTAGTCCGCCCAAAAAATGTTGGCCGAGTTCTCTGCCTGGTCAACCTCTATCTCATGCCAGAATCCAGGCTCCGTCTTCGTCTTCTCGTGCAGGTACTCGACGATGGCGGTTGCCTCACCATGCAACATGTGTCGTTGCCTACGCCTAGACAAGTGGTTCCTATGATCGACTTTGGTGCAACCCACATTCTCCGCCCCACCCATTACGCCCCATAGTACCTCAAACGATGACTTCAGGCTTATACTCCTCTGATCTCATCGAGGTGGGACACGATAATCGACTTGCATCCAATTCTCGACTCTGGATTTTTCCTAGTTGGTAGGGTCCTTGCCACTGGGTCCTTCACGGTTTTCCCAACTACGACCTTGGGCTTCTGACCACCCTTCTCCCTAAACTCGTGCCTCGTGCACACATATTGGACGTACTTCAGTCTTCCAGAGTTGTTCTTCTTCCTCCGAGATTTCTTCCGACTGTCAATCTTGTAACTAAACCCGTGCGAGACTGCGTAGTCCTTGTAGAACTGTTCAGTATCCTCATGAGTGGGAAACTCCAGTTTCCCCCACTCCTCAACATCATTAGGACCTATCTCTTTGGCTGCACGGGAAGACACAAAGTATCACACACCAACCATAACAGGGCAACAATAACAGGGCAGCAGTAACAGGGAAATCATAATAGGGCAACAATAGCAGGGCAACCATTACAAGGCAATCCTAAAACCCTCCTCATTACATAATCATAGGATGTCTGTTACATCCGACATTTACTCCAACTGAACTGCATATATATCAGGGCTTCACCAGATTATGAACTATAATGGAACAACATTAGGGAAGTATTAAATGGAGTAACAAATGAACCCTAAACCATGCATGGAATTACATAAATGGAGCAATAAATGAACCCTAGCCCCCAAGTCGTTCCCCCCTAAACCCTAAACACGGAAACAAACACACGCCAACGACTGACCAACAGAATCTGCCACGGCGGACCCACCCACCCAACATCATAATTTTCGCTTACCAGATCTGTACTCAACATACACTGGATATTTACTAAGTTTTAATTTGGTCTTTACTACATGGGTGTGAAATCGTGCATAATCCCAAGTCAGCTTTGCACATGCTTTCACTGTAACCCTCATAAACAAACAAAGAACATGGTCCTAAAGTTGAGGAATCTTGATCATATGGGGCCACCCCAAACCCAAAAAGTCTAAGCACAAAGTCAGATGGAAGAGGAAGATGGAATATGAAAAGGGCCAGACTATATGTATGTTTTCACCTTCATCCTCCACTTCGTCATCGTCATTTCCATCAGGGTTGTGTCCTCGTTCAAGTCAAACCCACCCCTAGCTTCTGCTGCTTCATCTGCTTCGTCTAACTCACAATCGGTATGCATTTTGTGTTCAGCCTCGTCGATTTGAATGGGTTGTTGGGGAGATACACCTTCTAGCCCATCTCCAACAAAACTACTAAGAAACCCTAATCCTTGTACCGATAACAGATCATGGAAGCTCAAGTCTTCCACCCTTTTCATAGTGAAATCGATGATTGTGTCGTCGTTGCTCGAGTCCATGGTGAGGACAAGGAGTTCAGGAACAAAGGAACGAGCTTGGAGAGGGAAACAAAAATTATCTTTTCAATATATTTACCCAAACAATACCTAATATATTCAATATATTTACCCAAACAATACCTAATGAACCCTAAAGCCGTCAACCAAAAAGAGGTCTACAACTGTCCATTTCCCGCCCAACGGGTACACCCACAATTTTCCCGCCTAAACACGCTGCCGAAAATATCCCGCCCGCCCACCTCGCCAAAATAATCCCGCCAAATCCAAACTCGGCGTATACGGTTTCGTATACGCCACTTCTCATTTAATTAACTTAATTCTTTACTGAATTTATTGAATAAAATATTGCTGACAGGTGGCTGACACGCTTGACATCCGGGCCCGCGCGGTTGTTCTCTCCCCCCAGTCGTTGATGGCATCTAACGGTTGTGAAAGTCTGCCCGCCGCGGCGGACGAAATAAAGGGCCAGCACCAAAAAAAATTGCTTCTTATAATAATAACTGGGTAATTTAGATTATGGTGAAAGGGTCAATATGATAGGACAATCTTTCTTTATCATCTCATACGACTTGAGTTATGATCCTTTTGTTTTGCTTGTTCTTTCTTATTATAGGAAATGGCAGTAAAAAACAAGGCTATTCGAGCAAAGCAAGGTCTTCTTCATCATATAGGTTCGAAGAAGATTAACCGCCTTAAATCAGAGATGAAATAAGAATTACAACGAGAAGTGTCAAGGGGAGAAGTATAGATTAGATCTTGAAAGAGAAAAAATGGAGAATTTGCGAATGATGAGAGTGCACAAGTTGGGGTAAGTAATGTAGTAAAAGTAATTAATTGCATTACTTTCATTTGTTAATGTACTTGCATTTATCATAATCCATAAAATATTGAAGAGATTGAAGCTAGTGGTAATGTTCTTAAGCATCCAGCTCGAAATAACTCACTTGGATTAGCACTCAATAAAGATGAGCACTCTGGACGTGTTCGGTGTATGGATTAGGCTATACACCATCACAGGTTAGAAATTATCAATTCTTTTGTATCTCCTCTTGTACTCATCCATTGGTGTATCCTTATCGTCCTCTTACTTGATATTGCTCAATGCTCATTCCCAATTGACCACTTCCGTGATAGGAAGAAAATTATGCATATTCATATTTATTATTTAAGATATGTAGATAATGTATATGCACATCCCTTAGCTTGTTCATGCATAATACATTGGTTTAATTAAATGCTGAAGATGGAGGGTATAATTAATCTCGACCACTGGAACTCTTTTATTTTTTACCCAGGTTGAGTTCCGTTCCCTTTTTTGTTTCTGTTTCTGTTCCTGTTCGTGTGGGATATGTTGTTGAATTAAATACTAATGTTGGCTGTTTCTTTGGGTTTTGGGTGGAGCAGGGGGCTATCATGTTGATAGCACCTAGGTGTGGATGTTTTTTTGGGTTCCTGGGTAGTTTTGGAAGGGTTTGGGTGGTTTGCTTTTTCAGCAACTTATAATCACTATGTTTAATGAATAGGTCTTTACTGGTACGAGTAGCAATTATGGACGAGGTGCATATTCTGCCAACCCAGCGGCCAATCCAAATGTGGTGTCTAGAGCAGACTTTGATAAGATAGCGGGAATGTTCATGTCCGTTTTCAATCAAATTCCAAAACTTGTAATACCACCTGAGCTGGCTGCATTTCCACCGGTAAGTTGTGTATCTCACCTATGCAACAACTATGCATCCCAACTATGCAACAAGGAATGCTAAGATTTTGCAACTTTACAGGGACATGCATCCTCAACTATGCAACAAAATGGAGGTTCTTCACCTGGACTAGAGGAACATCATGAAGATTATGAGTCCATTATTTGAGTATCTCATGTGATGGTTGGAATGTTCTAATACTGTTGGTTCAACTATTTTATGCTAATGTTGGTTCTTTAGAATGTACCAACTGAAGATGATTGTTTTATGGATATTTAGTATTGTAGTTGAACAATATATTATGTTAGCTAAGTACTATCTAGGTTATAACATATGATTGTGGTAGAGCAATTTGAGTGTTTCATTTTATAAATGATATAATGTTATATGGTATTTGAATGTTTGTGCTAGAAAATTAGAGAAATTGATGTTTTTGGAAGGTGCCAACAATTGATCAATAGGAAGCAACAGAACTGGATTTGAAATTTGAGCTATACTTGCCGGCGGTTTTAAGCGCCGTTAAAAATCAGTTAAACTTGACGGAGTTACTTGCCGGCGAGAACCTCGGATTCCAAGTCCTTTTTGGGGTAGGAAGGCCGAGCGATGCACGGTCCTTGCCGGATTAGGAGTGTTTTACCCAGTTTAGGGTTTTATGACTATTTTAGTAGTTTTCCTTATTTAGTTCGAATTTTCTTCCTTTTTAGATAGTTTTTTTCGGAGTATTTTTATTTGTTTAGAGTTAGAATAGAATAAGGAATCGGAGAGTCTTTTGGCCGACCCCTATCCTATAAGTAGGATCTTTTGTACTTTGAAATACTCAGACTTTGATAAATAAATTTGATTCAGAAATTTTGTTCTTGTTCCTTCAAGCTTTGCTCGTTGTTGCATTGCCTAAGGTTGGTTTATCGTGACTCAAGGTTTTTCTCCTTGACTTCCGGGTACCATTCGACTCTTGATACTTAGGGTTCCTAGCTCATTATAGCTAGTGGTTCCAAGTCCTTTCCATCCGGTTTTAGAGATTGACTCGATTGTTTTGTTACTAAGCATATTAGTATAGGTCACCGCCCAGGGTTGCGGATCAGTTCATATCACTTGGTATGACTTCCCATCTTGAAACAGATCGACGAAGGATGTGACGACTAGTACTTTCGGATCTCTTCCCAACCCCATTGGTCATTTTTAAGCATCACGGTCTTTTTCACTCCTCGTCTCTGCAGCGTAGAAGTATGGAAATAGTGTGTGTTCCATATCCATCAATGATCAACTTGATCTGGGACTTCTGAATCCAGAATAGCTCTTCTTCCCACATATTTTTTTCAACCTCTCTTCTCGATTTGGCTACTATTAAAATCAAGTCCGGTGAGAGCACATGATCAGCTTGGTCATCTAGCTCACCTTTCATGTATTGTATCCATCTGAAAACTTCCTTGTTCAACTTTGGAGCTTATCCGTTAGTTTGCTCCGGTTCTCCACAACACCTACCTCGTGGGACCACGACGACGAGAGAAACCTAGTCCTCGTGCCCAATCCAAGGAGAAAGAAAACGAAATGACCGAAGGATTGGTCGTGGACGAGGGTTCACTAATGTGTTGAGGACAATGGGTCTATGATCCGACCGGACACGCACAAGATGCTTGACACCACACTTAGGAAAAGAGTGTATCCAGCTCGAAGAACCCAAGGCAAGGTCCAAGTGCTCGCGGGTGCTTCCTTGGAACCAAGTGAAAGGTGGTCCTGAGAAACTCAAGTCAACAAACCGTAGTCAGTGACACAACTTTGGAAGGAGACAACTCTATACAGGTTGAAAGCCGAATCACCGACTTTCTTGGATTCTGACAAGATGCTTTTGAAATCACCAATAAGACAACATAGCAAAATAGTAGAGTTTACACGGTCTCTCAGCTCATCCCAAAGCAAGGGACGAGAAGCAGCATTCGACATAGCATAAATTGTCGAGATGATGCATTTAAGATACCCTTCAATGGACACCTCAAAGTGGTTGGATTGAGTTGATCTACCCACTTCCAAGATACCATTTTTTCCTTGTTCCACAGGACCTAGATGCCGCCCAAGAAGCCATGTGCATATTCGATCAAGTTGCTATCGAAACCAAGTTTGTGGGTAACCTCCACCGCAGTCAAACCGTTGATTCTTGGTTCCATAATAATCACGATATTAGGGTTCACCATATTCATGTAATACTTGAAAGATGGGACAAAATCATTTTGGCCAGCTTCTCTACATTTCTAGGAGAATAAATTCATAAAATTGAGGGGGGAATTTTTGAGCTAACAATGCTTATGCGGTGGGGTCGGGTGGCCGACCAACATTATGTGTTGCACCTGATTCTTCTTTCCCTATAACGAAATTCTTTATCTTGGTTTTATCTTTTGATCGAATAGCAGGATTAACCGGCGGCCAGCCTGGATGGGTCGTCTTTCCTTTGCCGCGGCCAATCTTCCTCAGTGGTAGGCGAGCTTTGGGGTCTCAATTCGTTTCAAATGTTGTTTCCTCATAAGCAACAGGAACTACGAACAAGTCTTGGTCATTAGTAACCACTGTCTTGGGGATAACAGGCTTCATTCCATGTCCATGGCAATCCACTCCAAGGGAGTTGGTGATATCTCCAAGTGGGGGATTTGATTTGGAAACTTGGGGTTTGATATTACCTTTTGAGAAAACTTTTTTCGTGATAGAAATCAATGAATCAATTCCCACTACGGGTTCATTAGTAGTAGTAGGTTTGGTAGGGACCACCTCAGCTCCCTTTCCATTTGACCCAACCACACTCTCCCTCTGTAGAATAATGAGGAGTGAGCCTTGGGTTGACTGTGGTGCAACTACTTGCTAGGTTTTTTCCTCTGACGATGAGTCACCGCACTACAACAAACACATCAAATAGGGGAGGCAAAATTGAAAATAGAGGGGAGCAAGGCCCCCCTAATTAATTTAGTCGGGGGCGCTGCCCCCCCTAAATTCACCCTTGCAACCCACTAAAGTGTCCCTGACTAGGGATATTTTGTTGGGGGCGAAGGAATCCGACAAAAAATAGTCGGGGTGTGGCCCCTGACTAAATGGCCCCTGACAAAAAATAGGGGGGCCATTTAGTCGGGGGCCACACCCCTGACAAATCTTGTCGGGGCGTGGCCCCCGACAAAAATAGGGGGGCCATTTAGTCGGGGGCCACGCCCCAGACAAGATTTGTAGGGGGCATTTAGTCGGGGGCCACGCCCCTGACAAAATTAAATATATATTTATATATGTAAATATTTATATAAAATGTATATAAATAAATAAATATATATATATATATATTTTATTATATTTATATTATAAATATGAATAATATGAATAATAATATTTTAAATTATTTTAATTTATATATATATAATAATAAATATATACATTATAATAATAATATATATATATATATATATATATATATATAATATATATATATATATATATATATATAAAAAACTATTACATAATATATTAATAAAATAATATATAAAAATTAATTTATTATCTAAATGTCATTAGACGGCGACGGCGACGGTGGTAGTGGACGGCGGACGAAAGTGTGGACGCGACAACGAGGTGGTGGTGGACGGCGATGGCGACGAAGGTTGTAGTGGTAGTGGCAGCGGTGGTGGATTGTGGTGGTGGTTGATGGCGATGACGACGGTGGTGGTAGTGGTGGTGGCGGTAGTGGTAGTGGTGATCGTGGTGGTGGCAGCGGTGGTGGCGGCGGCGGACGGCAGCGGACATTGGACGACAACGGACGGCGGTGGATGGTGGATGGCGGACGGCGGCGGATGGTGGACGGCGTCGGCGGCGGTGGATTTGTGTAGTTGAGAAATTGAGAGAGTTGAGGGAGAGGAGGAATGAAGAGAGTGTGGAGAATGGGGAAAATTTAAGGTTTCAATACTATTTTTGTCGGGGGTTTAATTGTCGGGGGCCACACCCCTGACTAAATGAGTGGATTAGCCGGGGGCGTGGCCCCCGACAATAAAGCCCCCGACAATAATGCCCCCGACTATTTTAGTCGGGGGCTTTATTGTCGGGGGCCACGCCCCCGACTAAATACTATATGTAATATTAATTTAGTCGGGGGCGTGGCCCTCGACAATAAAGCCCCCGACTAAAATAGTCGGGGGCATTATTGTCGGGGGCCGCGCCCCCGACTAAATTAATTATTATATTATATAATTAATTTAGTCAGGGGCGTGGCCCCCACTAAACACTCATTTAGTGGGGGGCACGGCCCCCGACAATAATGCCCCTGACTATTTTATTCAGGGGCTTTATTGGCCCCCGACTAAATACTATATGCAATATATTAATTAATTTAGTCGGGGGCAACACCCCCGACTAAACCACTCAATTAGTCAGGGGCCAGGCCCCCGACAAAATTGCCCCCGACTATATTAGTCGGGGGCTATACGCCCCCGACCATTGTTGGCCAGCCACCGACTATAATTGTCGGGGGCATTTTGCCCCCGACAAGTGGCCCCCGACTATTGATGGTTTTTGTTGTAGTGCCGTCATCCAGCTTGTGGTGTCCTTTTCATCTTGAGGAACGACTGTGGTAGGTTCATTGGGGGCGGTGGGTTCCGTTGCGGTCTCCGATGGCTTGACCATTGTAGGACCAGTGTTGAGTTTATGCCTATACATGCCACATGTGAAGCAGAGATTCTTGAGACACTCGTACTCCACATAGAACACGCGGTTTTCGATCATGTGTTTGCCAAGTAGGGTTTTGGAGAGATCAACCTCAATGCAAACCCTGGCATCGCGAGCTGTCGCTCCCTCAGATGTAGCAAGGTCCAGTTGCACGGTCTTACCAATATGATTGCTAATTATGTTGATTGCAGTATGATTGAATAAGTCGATAAGTAATTTTGGTAGACTAACGCACATCAGAATCGTACGAATCGACTCTTCTTCATTGTATTCCGGCATCCACCGAACAACTGTGATGTAATAATCATACATCTTCCAATGGTCATTGAAAGCGGCATGGTGGTAATCATCCACATCTAAGAACTGGACCAAGAAGAAGTCATTTGATAGGTCAGATACCTGAATACACCCATTCTTAGCCCAAATAAATTCCAACCGACGCCTGAGAGCCAGGTAGGTGAAGGATTTCTCCAACACTCTGACCACCAAGGCTTGTAGAATTGAGTTATCTCTTCATCGAAAAAGTGGATTCTAGGGCATCTAAGGTTTGTGGAGCTATCTTCCTGCATGGGAAGATTCGTCGAGACAATATTATGCACATCATCTTCAATCACCCACCCCTTAGCATCGGCCGCACTGCTATACGACCGCAATTGTAGTTGACTTCCGCAATTGTTACTAAACATTATGTGAATGAGAAAGATGAAGTAGCTTTGAAATTTTAATATGAAATTTATCATATGGAGCAATATATATTGAGATCGAAACAAAGGGCTGATAATTATTTTAGTTTGTATCAAGTATTGAATTATACAATTATTCCAGCCCTGTCGCCTGGGACAATAAGGGAGCCGACCCGGTCGTCGTGGAGACTCCGAATCGCCTCGCAAAATATGAAAGAGGGTAGTAATCAGAACGTGATGTGGAAATGGAAAGGGGAATGAGGTAGCGAAGCGTACCTAGGGATTGTTCCCTAATTTTGGTCGTGTCTTGCTTGCTGTCTGCTCCTTCCCTCTGTATTTATAGCCTGGCAGGCCTGCCAAGACCGTTAGGCAACGGTACGGTGCTCAGCAGATTGTGCCACGTGGTACTGAATCCTGACCGTCGCTTGGTGAAGACGAAACCCCAGGATTAGTCCACGTGGTCTTTAGGGTTTTTAGGGATGATGGGCACGCCATCGCCCCAGGGCTTTTCATGGGCTTGCGCGCTTGGGCCCACTCCTTAGACTTGCTTGTCTTTCTGTTCCTCTTCCCCTGTTTTTCTTTCATTGCCTTTCCGATCCCGTTTATTCCTTCCTTACCTTTCCGATGTCCGACGACCTTGACTATCTCATCAGCTGTCCTGGTACGTTATCCCGCCTTGCTTAAATCTTTTCTTGTAGTTACTTCTTCTGTCTTCTAGCTTCTTCCTTTATAGGGTACCTTGTACATTAGTCCCCTTTTTAGCACCTCAACCAACTATGTCACCCTCAACTGATTCATCTCTGGAGGTCCTCCAAGATTTACCAGATCCTTCCGAGCCCCGGGAATGGGGCATGCACCAGTTTGGGCTCAGCCCTGGCTTTCGTTCTTGGTCCGTGGACATGACCGCACCCATCTCCGACCAAGGCTACACCGTCCGGGCTTGGAAGGACATGTGGTACGACGGCCTTGGTCGAGATTGCTATGTCAATGGACTAGGCTACTTCCCTTACGTCTCCGCGACGACCGTATGCTCCATACTCCCTAAACTTTCTCTTCCTACCCACTGGGATTACGCCGCCGCTTCCTACTTGTCAACCATCGGGAACTGCCCTGAAGGTTGGCATGGGGTATGGACTGAAAGCTTCACCAATGCACTGCGTTTCCCCCTTCTCCCTTTGTTGTATCATTACTCCAGAATTTGAAAGCCTCGCTTGGCACTTATACCGCGACCTCGTGGTCTGTAATAGCTAGTTTTGAGATTTCCTGCCAACGCGAGAAGGTTACTCCCACTCTACGCCTCTTCTCTCTGATGTATAGTGTAAAACAAAACACCAACGGCCTAAGTTTCGTGAAGCGCGACATGTATAAAAATGTGGGGATGCGAAAAATGGTAAAACCACACCCCACATGGTACCATGCATTCTTTTACTTTAAACCCTCTCTAGCAGACACCTGGGCGACAGTTCTTCTGTCTCACTGGTCGCGGGGCGACACCAATAATTTTCCACGTGGTCGCTCAGCCACCACAGAGGAGCGACAAATCCTGTCGCTTGTAAACAAAGAGAATTTTGATATGAGCGACCCCCCTACCTTGAGCCGTGTTTTGGCGATGCTCCCTAGAGGTAGATGGGACTCCTCTATTTTACTTGTATCCCTGCATGTCCATGTTTCCTGCTAATAAGCCCTTTTAACATTTTTTTTGCTTTATATACTTTTTACTGATCCTGACTTTTCTTATGTAGGTATGACGAACATCTCAAATGTGCTAATTAGCACCTCTGCTCGGGGAGTCATACACACGACTCAACCACAAACCGAGCCCCCTCCAGAGACTGAGAATCTGCCACCTTCACCTAAAGGCAAAGGGAAAAAATGAGGGAACCGTCGCTCTCGTGAGAAAAAATCATCGCCTGTGACTAAACCGTCCAAGCGACGTAAGTCGTCTACCACTGAACCTTCAGACCCCATCCCTGTTGAGGAAGATACCCCTCTCGAGCCAACGACGTCTCCTCCGAGAGACATTATTACAGATCTCGTCGTGCCACCTTCTGCCGATCAAAACGATGCCGCGCATCGTAACAATGACTCTGAGCTTCCGCCTCTTCCTCCAGAAACGAAGACTCAGGCCTCCGTTGAGCGAGAGACCATTTCCTTCATCCAAGATGACTTTCCCTTATCGCCTCATAACGACGAAGAAAATCGACGTGCCTTGTCACATCGGGTTCTGACGGATTTCCTTTCTCCTGACTATGAGAAGCCGGAAGGCTATTTTCCCGTCGTGTACCCCCAGGGGACCCAGCTATCAGCAGATGTGGCGCGCGATATTGCGGAAGAGCTGACTTCTAGGGTATTGAAAGGTCTGGATGATGTGAAGGTAGGCGTCTTCAACCCTGCCATGGGAAACGTCTATGTGAAGCACCACGAGGTTAGCTGCTGTCATGTAATTCCGATATATGCATATAGTGTATTCATATATCTAGTGCACATAATTAACTTTTCACTTTCTGTACGTAGATGCTGCTGGCCTTGAGCATCGACGCTGACAAATCGCGTGAACTGCTAATGCGCAAGGCCCGCGAGCTTCGGGATGACCATACGATTCTCCAACAGCTCCTGGATACCGAAGAGGTATGCACTCCACACTCGCTTGTGTTTTTTTTTTTAGAAGTTGGGGTTTTAACATTCTGCTTAACTATACGCAGTCCGCTCACCAGTCTACTAGGAGTGAGTCAGCCCGCCTGAACGAGCCCCGTTCAAACCTTCAAAAGGACTTGGCCGAGGCTAACTCTGCCAAGGAGCGCTTGACTCAGGAGCTGTCATCCTCTAAATCCCACATCGCCCAACTGGAGAAAAGTCTGGAGGAAGCTAAAGATGTCGCCTCCTCTTCTGCCAAGAAGTTACAAGATCAAGAAATTCTCCAAGGGTAGATTTGGGAACTGACCAAGGAACGCGATGCTGCCGTTGCTGCCCAGAACCGCGAGCCTGCACATTTGAAACGCATACTCCAACCAACTGAAGAGAGGGACAAGGCCAGGAGACAAGCCCAGGCGATGACCGTGGAGAAGGATAGGGCTTTGAAGAGCGTTAAGGAGACTGAGGCGCTTAGTACTCGCCAATACTCGACTGTCGTGGCGCTGATCCGGAGGTCTTGTGATTATGACTTCCGTTCGCCAGAAGTTTGCGGTCGTTGTGGGGCCTAACCCTCTGTTCCGCCGTCACGAATTTTTGTCAGTTGCTTTCAAAGCCGTCAATCGTCTGCTGAATGGGTGCCTGATCCCAATACAGATGTTGACCCTGAGTACATTAACGTAATAAAGGAGGTACAAGCAGCTGACAAAGAGTATATAGCCGCCGAGAAGGTTCGTCGAGATCGGGTGGTGAACCTGTCGTTGACGATTCAAACAAATAACTAACAAAGCTAACAAAAGCTAGGGTAGATCGTATTCCAAGGGCCTTCTATGATTGACTACTCCAAAAACTAGCAAAATACTCGAATGTAAACACTTCGTGCGTGGTGTGAGTTCCACGACTTCTAACTCTAAGAAATGCGGAGAAAATTAAAAATTAAACTAAAGTAGATTGGAAATTAGGGTTGAAAACAAGGATGACAGACGAACTTAGACTTTGAATCCCCCTTCGTTCCCCAGAGCATTGGCAATCAACAGATCAGCGGATTTCGATTCTCATTCAATCAATTACTAAGACACCACCATAACTCCTGACCCTTAGGTTTAAGACCGGCGAACGTTCGCTCTATCCGTTCTAACTACCAAGATTAACTAGCCGCCCGGGTACGGTCGCCTCTCGCAATGACTTAATTAACTGGTGCAATTACTAATGATTTATGAGTTACTCTTGCAGTGGATTAACCCTAACCGGTTCCTACGAAAGGCACGCTCCAATTATAAGTTAATTGTTCAATTCGATGTTCTAAAGTAAGGCGAGCATTCGCTTCTATCCTTAGCTTAACAAGAATCTAATCTAGGTGATCAATCCAGACAAGAAACATGAACAATGAAGAACAAATCAAACATGAAAGAGAACTGATTGAATTTCGAATCTAATCACCACCGATCCGTGACCGCTTTAAAGCCCTGGGTCACTTAGGGTTCATCTAGTCTAAGCTCTAACGAGTTTAGCTACTCATGTTTATCACAAAAGAATCTAAGACAAAGAAAGAGTTCATCATCCAAAGGAAGAACAAAAAAGAATTTGAAAAACCTAATTTAGACGACTCTGACAGACTTCGATCTTCAGTAAACTACACTCCTAGCTCCGAGTCTCCGAGATGGAAGGGATGGCGTCACGATCTCTTTCCGGCTCTTCGAACTCTAACTCTTCGCTCTAGAACTTCAGAGAATTCTTCGAATTCTGATTTCGAAAAGTATATTATGATGTGTCTTTTTGTTTTGGGCCGCCGGTTAAGTATTTATACTTAACCCTAATCAGCCGGATTTCTTCTATTATTTTCGCCGAAAATATTGAGGAATTTTCGGCAAAAATTCCTTTGCAAATGAAGGGTCCGCCGGCTGATTCTCTTGTGATTTTCGTTTCGGTTCGAAAACTCAACGGTTTCGCCGAAAACTCCTTCAGCCGGACATCAGTTGATTTGTGCTGATATTTTTACCGAAAATCCTAGGGTATTTTTGGTGAAAATTCCTTTGTAAACCGGGCAGGAATTTTCTGAACTTTGATTAACTCCTTTGATCGATCCCGGTGCAATCCTTCGAGATTCCAATGCCTTAGACACGTCCTTGGTTACTTATTCGATGGCAAAAACCTGTACTAAGATAAAAACACTAGAAAACCATCAAATAGACCCGAAACGGGCCAAGGTAACACAAATGGCACGAGATAGGGCAATCGATTGAATATTCGTTATTCTACCCTAAAAACCATGTCTTAAGCAAAGAAATGTCGCTTAAATGAGGCTGATAATCACGCCAAATCGAGTGTCATCAAATACCCCACACTTAAGCTTTTGCTTGTCCTCAAGCACACTGAATAGAAACGCTCATGTTCATAAATGATAAGATCGATTAAATTGGAGCTCAATCAAACACAATGAATTATTAGACAGATCGATCCTAGAACAAGAAACCTAACATGCATACAGATTAGCCAAACTACCTGGTCTCACTAATAAACTGCACACGACCAGTAATTAGCAACCAATTATGCACGAATTTGACCTGACCGACCAGACTCCTCACACAGGATATATATAGTACAATGGGAACTCGCACTCTCTGTGTTTAAGGACGTGTTTATGCTCTTAATCATTTCCTGTTACCGAATTCTGTCATAGGTTTGCATTTCGACCACATCTCCACCACTGTGACAACACGAGTATCTAGTCAAGAAGGACTTCCCTGCTAGGACCGTAATGAAATCTATACTACTTGGGTTTATGATGCGATGGATGATGGGAATGTATGATGATGGCTTGGTGCGGTGTAGCTTTCGACTAACTTCCCTCGAATCTACTCTATGGCTTCCTACCGTCTAACCAAACACGGGTGGAATGATGAACGCTCGTCCTATGATACCCTCAAGCAGCCTAGCACTTATTCTTTTTCTTTACACGATTTTTTTCTTTTCTTTTGAACTTTTCTTTCGACTTCGTTCTTCCATTTGTAGGGAGAAGAACGTTTTATTGAACTAGAAACTTTGAAACTTTTCTGCTTTTTCTGATTTTTCTTTCTTCATTCTTTTTTTTTTTTTGAAATTTTTCTTTCTTTTCTATATTTTTTTTTCTTTTGTGCCGAATTTTCTTTTAGTTGCTAGAGGGGTTTACACGTCTGGACATATTAGCTAAGACCACCTGTTTAATGGCTATAGGCAGGTTACCACAAACCGACTTCCGGTAGGTTAATCTAGAACTACAACCACAGGGGATCAACGGGGAATGAAAGAAATGGGAAATGGCTGTAATGTGTTATCGAACCGAAAGAACAGGCCAAGCTCAAGGGTTTAAACCTAATGGATTTTATCGTTTGGTTGGCTATCTGGCTAAGTAGCTGAATCTAGGTGCCCCTATCCTTCTAGAACTCGTGTCATCGTGTGGTCTCGAGTAGGTCTCATGCAAATTCTAACTCATTCAAGCAAACAGAAAATCACTCAGAAAGAATTAAAATTGCAAATTACGTGCAATGGATCAAAAGCTCACAGTTGGTTTGCTAGTCGGATTCGGTCATTTTCATGCAATCAAGGCTACAAACTACAAGTGTGATTTTAAAAATTTTGTTCTGACCAGGCAATTTAGCATCAAAGTATACAAGTTGGTTCTCAAGTTCTAGGTTAAGCAGTCTAAGCATCATTATGAAGGTTTGAACAACAACTTAACATCAAAAATCAAGAACTGAGCCATTCTAATGCTAGAGAGACTGGAATGGAATCACGAGGCACACATAAAACACAATCAAGGGCAATCAAGTTCATGCAAGGTTCTCTAGCATCCTACCCCACACTTAAATCGGACTGTGTCCTCATAGGACTAAAATTAGAGTTCAGAGTGAAGTAGAAGAACCTGGACCGAGATGATTGGCGTAGGGGATGAGCACGGGTCCTCGGAGCGAAGGGAATCTACCCAAGCGAAGCAAAGGGAATCTCCCTACTGCCTTATCATGGCTGGTCAGGGGTGTCGGGGGGTGGAAAGTGGAGGTGCTCGCTGAGCTGACGTTGCCACGCCAGTTATGCCTCATACCGCCTGTCGGCGCGGCGCATATGCTGCTGCATAATAGTCCATCTCGCCTCTTGAGTGGCGTTGTCGGTGATGCGCCACTCCTGCAGTTGCTCATACAGCTCACCAATGTCCGCGGGGTGCGGTCGGTGCTGAGGGTGAGGTGCCTGGTATGGATCTGGAATGTGCGGTGGCGACTGGTGTGCAAACCCTGCCTGATGATGTGGCGAGGGTATATAGTCATGGAATTCTGGCTGTGGCTGGGGCTGCTGCTGCTCAGTGTCATCCTCTTCCTCCGACTCGGCTACATGCTGGAGTGGGGGATCTGCTGCCACCTGGGGACTAAGGTCCAGCTCTAGGTCATATTCGACCGCTAAGTCTCCTCCAACGGTCCTAACGTGGTGTCGTGGAATGTCCGGGCCATATTCATGGCTGATGCCGAAGGAGATGATGAGCTGACCTATGAAGTTACCTCCCAGGAGCGCACGAGGTAGCTTCCGCCTCTTGGTCTTCTGGCGGAAAATGCGAGCAAGCACCCAACCGGGGTGAAGAGGGTAGCTCTCTCGGATGGCTCGGAGAAGCATAAGCTCCTCCTTGAGGATATGGTGGCGATCCTTATCTGGAACATATAAAAGGGATCTACGCCAAACCATATGAATAAATTTAAAGAGAGGGTGAGAGAGGGACTTAACTGAGTCATGGCCCGTGAGGCGATCACCGGGCACTCCCATCATGTGGCTCCAGAGCGCGTGGTACTCCTCGTCGTCATCATCGTCGCCTCAGCCGAGGTGATGTCGATGATAGTGCTCGTAGGGGATGCCTAGATGAGCCGCAAACTCATCGTAGGTGAGCTGCCTGTACACTCCACCCAGATAGAAGGAAACCACCTTCTGGCCTTGCCTCCTCTTATGCTCATCCAGATCAAAGGTCGCCCAGAACTCCTGAAGGGCTATGTCTGGGAAGTCGGCAGCTATGGTGGTCAACTCTAGGAGGCCGGCCGGTGCTAGGGCGTCATGCACGTTCCGGTAGTAGTCCTCGTCGTGCTCACTCAGGGACTCCATGGAAAGAGGGCGTACCTTAGCTCCCCGGATGTGCTCGATCTTCTAGAAGCACTCGAAGTAGAAGTCAGGTAGACGGGCGATAGTGCGATGGTACCCAGCCCGGCGAGGTAGTGCTGGAGGAGGGCCCTGAACGGCGGGTGTTGACGGGAGCGGGGGCTCTGGAGCTCGAGGCGGCATCAAGTCGCGCCTTAGTCCTGCGCTCATAAGTGGTGTTCCTAAAACCAGAATGAAACCAGATCAGTCAAACTTAAAACCCTACCCCACACTTAGTAGAAAAACTCAATTTCACAAAGAAATGAGGAAAACCGAGTGGGGGTAAGCAAAGCAGAGGAACCGGTAATCGTAGATAATAAAGTACATGCTTAGGAAAAACCAGAATTGGATAAGCACAATCAGAGTTCAAAGAGTCAAACCGACATTTAGAAAGTCAACACTATAGCATAATGAACCCTAATCATGGCAAGACTATCACAACTTGGAGAATGCCGATAAAATATAATCTCAGATGGCCCACATAATAATATAAATGAGAATGAGCACATAAAGCAGCCAAATGATCATAAACAGTTCATGGTCAAACCGACATTTCTCACAGGTCAACATAACAAAGAATCAATCGTATGCAAAGCAACACATGATCAAATGATATGGAAATTAAGCACGGTACTCCCTAAGCATGCTAGAACAGTTCAACAAGTTCAGCTAACCTAGTTCACACGAAATCAGTCGGCACGCAAATCGAGGCAAACTGAAAAGTCAACCAAAAGTCAACCCTGACGAAATTCAGCAATCAATATGTCAAAAGATTCGTATTGAAAAGTTCTACAACTTACCTTGAAGCCATAGATGCTAAAAACGAACGGTTTGGGAGAAATCGGTGAAAAACTCTGAAAACAAGGGTTTCGGTGAACTGGAGCTATAGGGCTCCGATTCGAACGTTCTAGGGCTCAACGGAATCGGAAAAGGAAGGGGAAGGGAGCGGCGGTGGTCGGCGATGGCGGCGGCGGCAAACGGTGGCGGCGGAGGAAAATGAATGGGAGGCGGCGGCGATTTTGAAAAACAAAGGGGAGGGGGTTTTTGGCTTGAAATTTTCGAAAATAGGAAAGTGGGGAGAGAGAGAGAGTAGACCGGATTTTAAGTGGAGGATTGGGTGATTTTCAAAAGGATTTTTGGCGAAAATAATAAGGAGTTTTCGCCGAAAATAAACGTTCAAATGCACTGCCGGTTTTCAAATGGATTTTCGCCGAAAACACAATGAGTTTTTCGGCCGAAAATATGAAACAGTGAAATTCAGTGAAAATTCAAACGGTGATTTCGCCGAAAATAGGGGTGTATTTCGCCGAAAATTTTGAACTACTCGGGTGAAAATATTTTTGCAAATCCGGCAAACTTCAGAAAATCATAGTTAAATCCACAAAAATCGGAACGACCTCAATCAACTTGCGACTGACACTACGACACACAGACTTGACACGAAAAATAATAAATCAAACAAACTGACACTTTTGGCTCCCCTGAACCGACTCTAAAACACTAAGTTCGACAAAAATTAAAAACGGAGTCCAGCCGTGGGTTGCCTCCCACGAAGCGCTCTTTTATTAACGTCCTTGAGTTGGACGATACCTGGACGGTGTTAGGAGACATCCCAACTCAGATTCTCCTTAACGCTCGCGTTGGAGTTCATGAAGTACAGCTTCGGGGCTTCTCCGGTAAGCGTGAATCTCTTCCCGTTCGCGTGTAAGAGTTTGGTACGTCCATCGGGAAGATGATCGATGAACTTGAACGGTCCGAACAGTTCTCTGGAGAGGTTATCCTTCTTGAGTGTTACGATGGAAGGATGAGGACTGTCGGCTTCGTCTTCTTCTTATTCTCCGGCTTGTTATCACCAGGATCGGTGATCGTCAGTACTTCCTTAGGAGATGCTTTCGGCTTCTCCTTCCATACCTATTCCGGCGCCGGTTTCTCGGAACGAATTGGTGGTGCAGCTGGCTCGATGGAAGATGGCGGAACTTTTGGTCTCCAGATCATTTGGGTCTTCGTCTTTTTGTTCTTTCCTCGAGGTCTGCTAGGTTTAGTGCTCGGTGGCTTAGAAGAGGCTTGCAGTTCCTTCTTCTTTTTGGGTGGCTTCTGAACAGAAATTTTTGGCTTCTTCTTAATAGCTTGTTCAATACCTGCAGCAACAACTGATCTAGAGACACTGGAAGAAGCATTAGTAACGGATTTGACCGGAGTCAACTCCACAGTTTCAACAACCAGGCAATGAGGTTCTTCATTCTTAGAGTCATAGTTCATGCCATCTTTAAGACGGAAAGTTTTCGTTTCTTTACCAACCCTTAGAGTCAAAGAACCATTTGGAACGTTAATATTCATTCCAGTAGTAGCTATGAAAGGTCGACCTATGAGAATGGTAGAATCATCTGTACTAGTATCCATAATCACATAGTCAGCTAAGAACGTGAACGGACCACATTTAGTAACAACGTCTTTTATTTCTCCTCTAGGAGTTTTAAGTGATCTATCAGCAAAGACAAGTTGCATACTAGGCGGTACAAGTTATCCTAGGTTCAATTTTTCAAACAGGCTCATAGGCATAACATTAACAGACGCTCCTAGATCAACCAAACAACGCTCAATCTCAACATCGTTAATAACCAAGGGTAAAGTAAAAGAACCAGGATCAGAGCACTTAGCTGGATATGGAGAGGCAGGTTTCTTGATACGAATGTCAGGATATCCTTCTTTATTCCCCTTCATGCCAGTCTCGATCCTTGCATTTGGTAGCAATGCTCTAGGAAAAGGAGGCTTCACGACATACGGTGCAAGAGGAGGATCATCCTCCTTAGGCGCCGGTTTCTGTTCTTCCTCTTCCTCTGGAGTTTCAGCGATCCTGCGTAAGACAGAACAAGCATCAGCAATTAAGTTTGGAAGTTTTCGAGCGGTTACCATCTTGGTTTGCTCCTTTCTCGGATTCGGCTCTGTCTGGCTTGGAAGTTGGCCAAATGGTCGACCAGATGCTAGCATGCTCGAGATGTTGTTCACGGCTTGCTCCATTCTTTGCCCGGATGCTATCTGTTCTTGATTGAGAAGAGCTTGAGCCTTGAACTGACTGTCATGATCATCGAGTCTTGTGATGATCTGGCTAAGCTTCCTGTCCAAGTCACTAACGTTGTTCTCTCTTCGATGCTGCTGCCCTGGATAGGTATTATTAAGATATTGATTCTGGCGATTGCCAGGAGCAGTTCCATAATTACCCGGATTGCGATGCGGCGGCTGGTAGACACCTGCCGGCGGATGATTAGGTTTCTGATCCTGAGCTGGACCAGCTGGGCGGTTATTCTGGTTCTGGTTATGGTTGGCGCCATTATTGTAGGGAGGTCTATCTTGATAGTTCCCTTGCTGCCTGAAGTTGCGGTAGCCAGCATAACCATTCTGATTATTAATGAAGCCTTGTTGAATGAAATTTACCTCTTCGGCAGACCAGACTTCTGCCTTACCAAAATTCTGACAACGGCCTCCGTTATGTGCGCAAGCTCCACACCATTTGCAATCGGCAACATAGACAGAAGCTGCCGGCGGTTTGATTGGTGTGGTAGACTTCTTCAAATGCTTCTCTACCTCTGCCTTGATAGTAGCTTCGAGATCGAGCTTGCTCCTTGATCCTTCAGATTGTCGTTCCCAGTTCCTTGACTTGGAAGCACAGTTCGCGAAGCGAAGGAGAGCAGCTTCAGGTGTAAGTGTAGTGCAATCCCCGCAATCCCCTTCAGCTAAAGAATTGACCCACTTGGCAGATTCTTCTCGAAGTCCTCGAGCAAAGATCTCAGCTAACTGCCTCTGCTCGAATCCATGATGCGGACAGTTGTAGAGAAGTTCTTGGAATCGATTCCAAGTATCATATAAGCTTTCTCCTTCTTTCTGGGAGAATCTGGCAATGTTGTCCTTGATGGCAGTTGTTCTGGCAGGAGGAAAGTATTCTTCAACGAAGTCCTGAGCCAGAGTATCCCAATCAGTGTAATAGCCAGGTGGTTTGCCAGTAAGCCACCTCTTAGCAGGGCCTTTCAGAGAGAACGGGAAAGCTCTTAGACAAAGAGTATTTTTGTCGAGGTTTCCGTTCTTGAAAGTACTGCAGAGATCAAGGAAGTCTGCAAGATGAGTGCACAGATTGTTTAGGGGCCTGCCTTCAAACTGTAAATCCCTAGAGATCATAGTCAAGAAGGGAATCTTGATCTCATAGTCAGGATCTCCTTCAATGCGCGGAACGGCAATGGCAGATCGAACGCTAGTCGCGCTCGGCTTGTTATAATCAGCTAGACTTTTCTGTGCAGGTGGTGGTGGTGGTGGTAACTGATCGTCCATAGTAGGAGATGGAGGAGGTGAAAGTGATGCGGTGTATGAAACAAATGAAGATGACGATGGAGACGGAGATGAGGAACTCTCCTTCAGTTCCTCGATCTTGATCAGAGTGACGGGTGGATTGGATCTGCCTTTCTTCAAAATCTGTGATCATAGAGGTGGAGCAGAACTGCCTGGTCTCTCTGCACTCTTAGCCTGTTCGGTTTGAGAGCGAGTCCAAGGACGGTGAGGCATACACCTGTAAACCTACAGATAACAAAGACAAACAAAACCAGTGTAAAATCGAAGTGGATGGAAAAGTGAAAGATGGAAAATAGAAGAATAAATTGCCAGTTCTTCTTTCAAACAATCAAAAGAAGTCCCCGGCAACGGAGCCAATTTGGTGAACCTGTCGTTGACGATTCAAACAAATAACTAACAAAGCTAACAAAAGCTAGGGTAGATCGTATTCCAAGGGCCTTCTATGATTGACTACTCCAAAAACTAGCAAAATACTCGAATGTAAACACTTCATGCGTGGTGTGAGTTCCACGACTTCTAACTCTAAGAAATGCGGAGAAAATTAAAAATTAAACTAAAGCATATTGGAAATTAGGGTTGAAAACAAGGATGACAGACGAACTTAGACTTTGAATCCCCCTTCGTTCCCCAGAGCATTGGCAATCAACAGATCAGCGGATTTCGATTCTCATTCAATCAATTACTAAGACACCACCATAACTCCTGACCCTTACGTTTAAGACCGGCGAACGTTCGCTCTATCCGTTCTAACTACCAAGATTAACTAGCCGCCCGGGTACGGTCGCCTCTCGCAACGACTTAATTAACTGGTGCAATTACTAATGATTTATGAGTTACTCTTGCAGTGGATTAACCCTAACTGGTTCCTACGAAAGGCACGCTCCAATTATAAGGTTAATTATTCAATTCGATGTTCTAAAGTAAGGCGAGCGTTCGCTTCTATCCTTAGCTTAACAAGAATCTAATCTAGGTGATCAATCCAGACAAGAAACATGAACAATGAAGAACAAATCAAACATGAAAGAGAACTGATTGAATTTCGAATCTAATCACCGCCGATCCGTGACCGCTTTAAAGCCCTGGGTCACTTAGGGTTCATCTAGTCTAAGCTCTAACGAGTTTAGCTACTCATGTTTATCACAAAAGAATCTAAGACAAAGAAAGAGTTCATCATCCAGAGGAAGAACAGAAAAGAATCTGAAAAACCAAATTTAGACGACTCTGACAGACTTCGATCTTCAGTAAACTACACTCCTAGCTCCGAGTCTCCGAGATGGAAGGGATGGTGTCACGATCTCTTTCCGGCTCTTCGAACTCTAACTCTTTGCTCCAGAACTTCAGAGAATTCTTCGAATTCTGATTTCGAAAAGTATATTATGATGTGTCTTTTTGTTTTGGGCCGCCGGTTAAGTATTTATACTTAACCCTAATCAGCCGGATTTCTTCTATTATTTTCGCCGAAAATATTGAGGAATTTTTGGCGAAAATTCCTTTGCAAATGAAGGGTCCGCCTGCTGATTCTCCTGTGATTTTCGTTTCGGTTCGAAAACTCAACGGTTTCGCCGAAAACTCCTTCAGCCGGACATCAGTTGATTTGTGCTGATATTTTCGCCGAAAATCCTAGGGTATTTTTGGCGAAAATTCCTTTGTAAACCGGGCAGGAATTTTCTGAACTTTGATTAACTCCTTTGATCGATCCCGGTGCAATCCTTCGAGATTCCAACGCCTTAGACACGTCCTTGGTTACTTATTCGATGGCAAAAACCTGTGCTAACATAAAAACACTAGAAAACCATCAAATAGACCCGAAACGGGCCAAGGTAACACAAATGGCACGAGATAGGGCAATCGATTGAATATTCGTTATTCTACCTAAAAACCATGTCTTAAGCAAATAAATGTCGCTTAAATGAGGCTGATAATCACGTCAAATTGAGTGTCATCACCGGGCGAAGGCTGAGGCGGCCGCGAAGGCTCGATCAGAGGCCGAAAAAAGGGGATAAGGTGCTAGAGAAGAGCCTCGTGGTCTTTCAGGGCGACCGGGGTCAATCTTCGGGACAAGATGGGGAGAAATAAGGCGATTGTCAATCTTTGTGGGTTTTTTTATGCTTGTAATCCCCGCTCTTTGAACCATGTGGATTTGGATAATATTTGCTATGTAGCCGTTAAATTTTGTGGGTTACATACTCACTGTTTCTACCTTTGGCGTTTAAGTTGTGTGCTTGTAAGCGACGCTCTATCATTTTATGGCCTTAGCGCGATTCCCTTTATACCCGTAGGCGATGCTTTTATTTCTTTTTGCCTTAGTGATTTAAAGTGTGTCTGTAAGCGATGTTTTATTATTCTTTAGCCTTAGCGATTGGGACTTCTTGCCCCATGGGCGGAGTGAGTTTATTCCTTGCCTATGTCAGGCGATGGTATTCATTCGTGGTGTGTATGCTGATGTGTAAATTCTGATGAAGTTAAGTAGCATATGACGATGGTAAGATAGAAAATGATAAAGATGAGTCATTCAGCGATATAGCTATCGAATGCTCTTTTTTATTAATATGAAATTGAAAAGGCAACATGCGCTCTTAGGCAACTACTCATGATATTTTCGAAGATGCATTGCATTCCATGTCAGTGGGATCTTTGTTCCATTTAACTTAGCCAGTTTGAAGGTGTTAGCCCCCATGACTTTCCTGATCTGGAATGGTCCCTCCCAGC
This sequence comes from Linum lewisii, assembly GCA_034768395.1. Classification (NCBI taxonomy): domain Eukaryota; kingdom Viridiplantae; phylum Streptophyta; class Magnoliopsida; order Malpighiales; family Linaceae; genus Linum; species Linum lewisii. The sequence goes on along the minus strand of CM068298.1, from coordinate 22,808,757 downwards.
CTGGATCGAGTTTTGCAGCTCCTTCTGATGGTCGGAAGATTTTTCGTAGTACCAAATCATTGATCATGATGTGGTGTGGCCTCAACTTTTTGTTGTATCGCCTAGCCAACATCTCCTTCTCCGCTATCAGTTTCATTTGGGCCATTTCACGTTTCTCTTCAATCATGTCAATACTGTGAACAAGGTTTTGTTCATTTTCTCCAGGATCGTAATTGTCCAACATGACAGAAGGTATCGTTATCTCCACTGGTAACACCGCCTCCGATCCATAAGTGAGTGTGTAAGGCGATTCACCCGTTGAAGTATTGTAGATCGTCCTGTGTGCCCACAGCACATGGTCGAGCTCTTCAACCCAAGTTCCCTTCTTGCCATCAATCTGTCGCTTCAGGCCCCTGAGGGATGAGCTTGTTTGCAGCTTCAGCCTGCCCATTGGCTTGCGGATATGCTACTGAAGTGAAGCGCATGAGAATTTTATACTCCTAGCAGTATGTTTGGAAACTTTGACAATCAAATTGGGTGCCATGGTCGCATATAATACTGTGGGGTATGCTGAATCTTGAGATGATGTGTTTGAATTTGAACTTCTCTACTTGCTTAGCAGTTATGCTGGCCGTTGCCTCAGCCTCAATCCATTTTGTGAAATAGTCGATGGCCACAATCAAATACTTCCGCTTACCGGAGGCTTCGGGGAAAGGCCCAGAATGTCCATTCCCCACTGGGCAAAAGGCCAAGGACTGACGATCGCCTGCAAGGCAGTAGATGGCAACTTATGGTAATCGGCATACTCCTGACACTTGTGGCATTTTTTAACTAGGTCTGTCGCCTCTCTTCTCATTGTTGGCCAATAATAGCCTTGATACAGCAGATTCTTCTCTAAGCTTTTAGATCCCAAGTGCGTGCCGCATACTCCAAAATGTATCTCTCGGAGGCTGTAGTCGGCATCTATCGGTCCGAGACATCGTAAGTAAGGCCCTGAAGCAGACTTTCTGTAAAGATCGTCGCCTATCAATATGCACCTACTGGCCCGTCGCCTTGTCTTTGTAGCCATGGCTTGGTCTTCTAGGATCGTTCCATCTCTTAGAAACTGAATAATGGGAGTGCGCCAATCTTCCTCCTGTTCTTCTCCTTCATCATGGGTACTGTTGATCTGGAAGCATGTGTTTAGTTTTACCTCTTTCTCCACCGTAATCATTCTTGTTTCCTCGAAATCGACTGCTGTGGCTAGCTTAGATAGAGCGTCAGCATGACAATTTTCCTCCCGGGCGATTTGGGTAATGTCTACCTTGCTGAAGTCTGCCAAGGCCAGCTTTATTTCGTCAAAATATGGCATCAGTGGCTCCTCCTTGATTTTGAATTCTCCGTTTAGCTGGTTGACCACTACTGCTGAATCGGAAAAAATTTTAACATGCTTAACTCCCATACTTCACGCAATTCTGAGCCCTGCCTCCATCGCCCCGTATTCAGCAGCATTGTTGGTTCTAGGCGATGCGAAACGTAAGGCGACTTCATGGATAGCTCCTTCTGGGCTTCTTAGTACTATGCCCGCTCCCGATCCATTTTTACTAGAGGCCCCATCTGTGAAGAGCGTCCAAGTCTGGTGCTCACCCTTTTCTTCCTGTACTGCCCCTTCCACAATAAAGTCAGCAAGCACTTGAGCTTTGATCGCTGTTCTTGGTTTGTATCTGATGTCATATTCACTAAGCTCAATGGCCCATTTTTCCAGTCGCCCTGCTACACTCATTGCCCTCAGGGCATTTTGAATAGAGAGATTGGTTAACAACGTGACGGTGTGGGCCTGAAAGTATGGTCGGAGCTTCCTTGCAGCGCAAACCACAACATAGGCCATTTTCTCAATGGCAGGGTACCTAGTTTCAGCATCGACCAACGTTTTGCTGGTATAAAATATCGGTTGATCGCTTCGCTCCTCCCGTCGTACCAACACTGCACTGACTGTTGTTGATGATATTGCGATATACATGAATAGCTCATCTCCTTCCTTAGGCGAGGCCAACACCGGAGGAGTGACTAAAAATTGTTTGAGCTCCTCAAATGCCTTGTTACATTTGTCATTTCATGCGAATTTGACGCATTTTTTAAAATAGAGAAGAACGGCGCACATCGCTCCGCTGCTTTCGGAATGAATCGATTAATTACAGTTATCCTCCCAGCTAGGATTTCTACTACTTTGACTGTTTTAGGCGGCGCCATGGCAGAGATAGCCTCCAATTGTGCTGGATTCGCCTCGATTCCTCTTCGAGTTACCAAGTATCCTAAGAATTTGCCTGATGTCGCGCCGAAGACACATTTCTGTGGATTTAGTCGCAACGCGAAGTGCTGTAATGTTTCAAATGTCTCTTTTAAGTCGCTCAGGTGATCGCCGCTCCTCTTACTTTTTACTAGGAGATCGTCTACATATGCTTCCAAGTTACGCCCCGTTGCTTAGCAAAGACCATATCTATCATTCTTTGATAAGTTGCTCCTGCATTCTTGAGGCCGAAGGGCTTGACCTTGTAACAATAATTTGCCATAGGAGTCATGAATGTTGTCTTCTCCTGATCTTCTATATTGAGTGGCATCTGATGATATCCGGAGAACATATCAAGGAAAGATAACATTTCATTGTTTGCTGTGGCATCTACCAATTGCTCAATGTTAGGAAGTGGATAAGCATCCTTTGGACATGCGTCGTTTAGATTCGTGAAGTCCATACACATTCTCCATGCGCCAGACAATTTTTTTACCAAAACAACGTTTAATAGCCATTCCGGGTATTGAACCTCTTTGATGAAGCCTGCTTCCAGTAACTTGTCTATTTATTTTGTGACGGCTAACTGTCGCTCCCGGCAGATATTTCTTCGCTTTTGTTGCACAGGGCGACAACTTTTGTCAATCGATAAACAATGTTTAACGATTGTTGGGTCAATTCTCAGCGTGTCACTAGGATGCCATGCGATTAGATGCGAGTACTGTTTGATTAGTGTTATCATCTCTCGCCTAGCATCTTGGCTTAGGTAGGAGGATATCCTCACCGTTTTCTCATGATCGCCTTCCCACAGGGTGACCGGAACGTCAGATTCTGCTGCCTGTAATCTTTCTCTGTTTTTTGTCCCTTCTTCTAGGTGAATCTTGTAGCACGCCCCCTTTGTAGCTACTCGATAGCATCGTCTGGCTACCTCCGGGTGCCCCAAGCGACTCCGACAGCTTCCTTTGTTACGAACTTTAGCACTTGGTATACTGGTGATGAGATAGCTTGGAAAGCTGCAAGTGCCGGCCGTCCCAAGATTATATTATATGAAGAGCGGCAATCTAGCACATGGAAATCTACTGACTGTACTGCCTTGATACTTTCATCGCCTATCATGATTTGTAGAGTAATGATTCCCTTAATAGGTACTTGATGCCCTGAGAACCCTGTAATAGTCATCTTTGTTGGGCGCAGGCTTGAGATGGGGAGGTTCATTTGCTGAAAAAGTTCCCAGAACAAAATGTTAGCTGAACTTCCTTCATCCACCATTACTCTCTCCACTCTGCTTTTAAGCGTCACGATCTGAATCACCATCGCTTCCAGGCTAGGACCACCGTGCTTACTCATGTCCTCCTCCGTGAATATGACGGGGGACCGTCGAATCTCATTGTTTATGATCAGCACTTCCTTGCAGTCGCCTGGCTGTTTCCTTCTCGGGCAGCTTTTGATGACACTCGATTTGACGTGAATTTCAGCCTCATTTAAGTGACATTACCTTGATTGAAACGTGGTTTTAGGGGTAGAATAGCGAATATTCACTCAACTGCCCTATTTCCTACCGATTTGGTTACTTTGGCCCTTTTGGGTCTATTTGATGGTTTTCTATTGTTTTTGTAAGAGCGCAGGTTTTTGCCATCAAATACGTAACCACAGACGTGTTCAAGACCACAAGGAGTGAACCAGAATCGAACCAGAAATCAAACCAAAGTCAGAACCAAAGATCCAACTGCCCAGCACAATATTTTTGCCGAAAAACCTACATAGTTTTCGGCGAAAATATCTTAAGAAACTCATAGGCGAGTCAGCTGATTTACACTGAAGTTTTCGCCAAAAATCCAAGAAGAAATCCATCGAAGATCCAGCTGAAGTTCTCGGCGAAAACTATTTAAGTTTTCGCCGAAAAGTTATGAAGAAATCGACAGAAGGCTTGAACTAAAGTTTTTGGCGAAAACTTTATAAGTTTTCGCCAAAAAGTTCCTTATTTTCAGAAGCAGAGTCGACAACCCTAATTCTACCTATTTAAAGAAGCAGCTGCAGCCAGCCAGAGAGATCAATCATTATTCATATTTTCACACAATCAAATCAGACTTTTGAGAGTCAGTCGACTCTAGGGTCGATAGATAGAGTTTAGAGAGTTCGAAGATCCGTGGAGAGATCGTGACGCCATCCTTCCACCTCGGAGAGCTTGGAGTTTAAAGTTGAAGATCCAGGAGATCGATGCTTCGTCGGAGTCGTCAAAATTAGGTTTTTCAATTCTTATCTGTTCTTCCTCTGTATGATGATTTCCTTTGTTGCCTTTGATTCTTCTGTTATCGTTATGAGTAGCTGAACTTGTAGAGCTTAGATTAGATGAACCCTAAACAGTCACGGATTGGCGGTAATTAGATTCGAAGTTCAATCAGTTTCTCTTTGCATGGTTGTTTTGTTCGTCATTGTTTATGTTTCTCTTTTGGTTGGTCGCCTAGATTAGGTTTTTGCAAGTTAGGGTTAGTCGCCTGATGTTGTTGCTAGACGTTGTCGCTAGACAGTTCCCTGCTTTGGCGCTTAAACCTGTCTTCCTTGATCACCTAGTTTAGATTCTTGTTAAGCTGAGGATAGAAGCGAACGCTCGCCTCTCTTTAAGACATCAATTCAACCAGTTAACCTATTCATTGGAGTGTGCCTTTCGTAGGAACCAGTTAGGGTTAATCCATTGCAAGAGTAACTCATAAATCGTTAGTAATTCCACCAGTTAGTTTAGTCGTCGCAAGAGGTGACCGTACCCGGGCGGCTAATTAATCTTGGTAGTTAGAACGGATAGAGCGAACGTTCGCCGGTCTTAAACCTAAGGGTCAGGAGTTATGGTGGTGTTTAGAAATTGATTGAATTAGAATTGAAAACCGTTGGTCTTGTGATTGTCGTTGCCTTGGTGATCTAAGGGGGATTCGAAATCTAAGCTCGTCTATCTTCTCGTTAGTCAACCTTTTTATCTTTCTGTCTTTTATTTTCCTGCTTTATTAGATTATAAGTCCTGGAACTCACACCACGCACAACCTGTTTAAACTTGAGTAATTTGCCAACATATTTGAGTAGACAAGAAGAAGAGACCTCGAGTAGAATACGATCTAGTCTACCTTGGTAGATTACTTATTTGAAGCACGCCAAAAGCGTGCCATCAGCTTTCCCCTCCAAAAATGGTTTGATACACCTTTGTGACCTCCTGTTCTGTATCTTTTGTTTTTTGGCAGCGTCGCCCTGCGGTTCTTGCAATCGGGCGAAGACCCCTTTTCTAGGTTGGTCTTCTGGCGTTGGGCTAGCCTCTTTATCGTCTGAACTTCTTTCTTTTCGTTTGGATTGGAGGATGAAGTCCCGCAAGCGGCCCTCTTTAATCCATCGTTCAATCTCATTTTTGAGCTGCCTACATTCTTCCGTGGTGTGTCCGTGCGAATCATGAAAGTTGCAGAATTTTTTGGGATTTCGTTGCTCCGGATCGCCTCGGAGCGGTTCAGGCCACTGAATATGATGGTCCTTATGTTGCATATATAAGAATATCTCTTTTCGAGAATGGCTGAGCGGAGTATATTCTCGCCTATCCTCTTGGTACGGGCGTTTGTCGTTATTCTTTCTGTCGTCCCGGTATTCCCTCCTTTCAGGGGATCGCTCTGTTCTCTACCACCGCCCTCGCCTGTCATTGGTATCGCGTGGCACTTCATTTTGTCCTTCTCTACGGCTCTTCCGGCCCTCATCGCCTCCTATCTCAGCCAACTGCTCTTCAATAAGTATTATACTGTTTATCCTGGCCTCCAAATTAGACAGAGAGGTAGGCTTTTTCTTTACCAATGCCTCCTTCAATCGCCTGTTATGCGTCGCCTAGATCATGCTTGCGGTAGCTATGTCCAAAGTAACATCCCTGACGGATTGCACTGTGCTGATCCACCTTTCAAAGAGAAGTCTTTCAGCGACTCCTCTGGCCATTGTCGCAGATTGACTAGGACTTGTACCGGGACCTTTCGGTGTCGCCTGCTTTCATACTTAACCAAGAAGACTCTGGCAAACTAATCCAAGTATGTATGATTCCTTCTGGTAAATTCATGTACCATTCTCTCACCGCGCCTCCTAAAGTAGCTGGGTAGGCCCTGCAGAATGCTGCGTCGCTTGCGCCCTGCATCTGCATAGCAATCTGAAAATTTTGCAGATGCTCTTCAGGGTCGCCAATTCCTGAGTACTTCTCCATGTTTGGTGGGACGAGGCCGATTGGTAATGTTTCCGTGAAGATAGCCATTGCCAACGGTTGTCAAATGATCCGATGTTCGACGCCGGTTTCGACTAGTGGTCGAAATGCCCGTAGCATTTCCGCGTGAGTGTCATTGTCCGGGGCCGGGATGTTCTGAGCTCTAGGCGCCTGTGCTTGCTGAGCGATAACCGTTTTCAGTAGCTGGGTAAGCTCTAAATTCTGCTTTTCTATGACTTGAAAACGCTGCTCAAGGACCTTATAGGCTTCTAAGCTTGATGCTTCTTCTCGCATTACTCCTTTTCTCCTACTGTCCCGAGGGACATACGAGGAGTCGGTGTTTGTGTCTCTGACCACTCCCTCTTCTTCTAGCTCGTTTCTCAGGTTTCTCCCCTCTAGTGGTGGATCTTGAGTTTCGGGGTTCACGTACTTCAGTGGTGTTTCCTCCGCCTCTCCTTCAGGTCGCACAACAGACGTTCCTCCTCTTACCATTCTTCCCACATTCTCCTGTTCCATCGCTCAACTTTCTTTTGTTCTAGCTTAGTACACCTATCTGAATAAGGGAGCCGACCCGGTCGCCGTGGAGACTCCGAATCGCCTAGCAAAATATGAAAAAGGGTAGTAATCAGAACGTGATGTGGAAATGGAAAGGGGAATGAGGTAGCGAAGCGTACCTAGGGATTGTTCCCTAATTTTGGCCGTGTCTTGCTGTCTGCTCCTTCCCTTTGTATTTATAGCCTGGTAGGTCTGCCAAGACCGTTAGGCAACGATACGGTGCTCAGCAGATTGTGCCACGTGGTACTGAATCCTGACCGTCGCTTGGTGAAAACGAAACCCCAGAATTAGTCCACGTGGTCTTTTAGGGTTTTTAGGGATGATGGACACGCCATCGCCCCAGGGCTTTTCATGGGCTTGCGCGCTTGGGCCCACTCCATAGACGACTTTAAGGTATTTGCTTGGTCAACCCTCGCCTGAGGCGTTGACTACTCCTTTCTTGGTGGATCCTTTTACTCGTTGGGTTATCCGATCCAGGGTGACCCATCAACAATAATAATTAATATTGAGGAGCTTGTGTTAGGTGGTTAGATAACCAAACTTCCATGTCCATACATTCGGAGACAAACTGTGAAGAAAGTATCAAATCAACATAGCAGGATCATCAATAAGCAAGGCAATTAGCAGCCATGACATGACACAAACGGAGACGACGCCATTTTGCCTTCTCTGCTAATGTCTTTATCACGAAGGCGGGATCATCATCGCCATTTTGCCTTCTCTATAATTGATGAGTTATTCCGGGGCAGAGTTTTCCTCATTCTGCTACTGATTCTTCTCATTGTCCACCCTCTCTCCTTTTCCATCGTTTTCTATCACTGCCTCCTGTTTTGCTGCTTAACTGCTTTCTGCTTTTCTCTGTATTATTATTATTATTATTATTATTATTCCATTTGAGAGACTAGTACTAGTGCAAATGGAAGAACGACGTAACTGCGAGCGTGCGGTAATGTATTTTCCTGGATCCGATTTCATTGTTTCCGGCTCGTCGGAGCAGGAAGTTCTCCTGCAGAACAATAATCAATGGCGGACTGACTTGTTTGTTTTTTATTTATCATTCATTTTATATGTCGTCTTCTTATGTAGAGATTTTATTTTATTGTTTGGGTTTTATCTCTAGTAACTAGTAACTTGGCGCGTGCTGTTACTTGTTAGGTTTAGGGTACTGTGAAACGACAGCGTAATGTTGTGAGAGTCGGGGTTCGTTTTAAAAACAATATTAAGGTCGGCCGTTCTTCTTCACTTTGTTTTCTTTGCTTATCGGTGGGTCCTTGCCGGAGAAAACTGAGGAGGCGGCGGAAGTAATAGCAACTGGATTGTTGGGTTGATTGAGTTGAAGTGAGCGCCAAGCGGTATGGGTAAGAAAACTAAAAAGCCGGGAAAAGGAAAAGAAAAGACAGAGAAGAAAACACTCAAGGCCGAGGAGAAGAAAGCTCGCAGAGAGGCCAAGAAGCTTTCCCTGAAGACGACATTGACGCCATTTTAGTACGAAATACCTCCTTCATGTTTCGTATTTCGTTTCCCTCGTTTAATTTTATAAATTCTTCTTATAATCTGCTTGTGCTGAGTTTCTCCGACTTGGCTGGAGTTTTGTGTTCATGTTGTTATTGCGGCCAGTCAATTATTGGTTTGATGACTCCGTTTGAATTTCCTCTCATCCTCTTTGTACATTGTTTAACCGTTGTGCTGAAGCTGGCACTGTTTTCCGCTTATCATAGTTTCCTATCCTTCTAGTTTCTTTGAAATGATTGGGGTTTTGGATTTGGTTATACAGTTAAGCATACAGAAAGAAGAAGCAAAGAAGAAGGAAGTCCAGGTTGACGATAATGTCCCTGCACCTTCTCCTCGCTCCAACTGCACGGTAATGATCTGCAGTGCACGTTTTCAGTTTGTTATTTTTTTTTTTGTTAGATGAAGTTCTCTTCTCTTGCTTGGCTGCTTTATGACTGGTGCTTTTCAATGGCGTAGCTGAGCATTAATCCGTTGAAAGAGACTGAATTGATCCTCTATGGAGGTGAATTCTACAATGGAAGCAAGGTTTGCCTCCCAGCAACAATGTTTAACATAACTACTAAGCATTATTGGAGACTGTAACTTTGAGCTGAATTTAGACATTGCATTAATTAATTGGAACTGCTGCAGACATTTGTGTATGGTGATCTATACCGTTATGATGTGGAGAAGCAAGAATGGAAGTTGATATCGAGCCCCAATAGTCACCTCCACGAAGTTCTCATCAAGCAATTGCGTGGAAGAATTATCTATACATCTTTGGTACACAGTCAATGATAAATTCTTGACTCATTTCTCCTGGAGAACGCTCGAGACTTTGACTTACTCAAGCTAAATGAACTGTGGTTTTAACAGGTGGTGAATTCACATCTCCAAATCAAGAGCGCTTCCATCACTATAAGGTGACACCAGTGTAGTAATGCATATTGATATTTCAACGAGACAAATTTTAGATCCGAGGGTGACATACAGAGTGCTATTTGTGGATTTCTCTGTTACAGGATTTCTGGGTATTGGACCTCAAAACTAATCAGTGGGAACAGCTTAATTATAAAGGCACCCCAAGTCCTCGTTCAGGTCATCGAATGGTTAGTAAACTTTCCTTGAAAATTGATGTATCAGAAACATCAATAGAAACAGGGTTTCATTCTGTCTTTGCCTCTGTTGTGAATGTGTATTTTAGCCTGCATCTAATGCAGATATCTCTCCTACTATTTGGTCTTGTGCAGGTTTTATACAAGCACAAAATAATAATTTTTGGTGGCTTCTATGACACTCTCAGAGAAGTAAGGTTGTTAATGGGACTCTATGAAATCGTTCAACGAACTGTAATTGATACACGTTAGCTTGAATAAACTCATTGTTTTTTTGCGGTACCTTTACAGTCTCAGATATTCAATTTTCTTGACTGGTCTTAGTGATACATTTCCTAGTTTTATAGAACTAATACCTGATCCTGATATCCGTATCAGTATTAAATTATTAACATAACTATCAGAAGAGTACACTATCAAGCATGGCCAGAGTGGTAAGGAGGTCACAAGAGCATGGTCTGATGTTTAAGGCCCAACTCAGCCACGGCCTTGTAGGGTTCTATGAACTGGTCATGTCTTGATTCGGTTTGGCCTGCTTGACCCTGATATGCTTGGCTGTCCGAAGGGAACGTTAGTGAGGTTTTTTACAAAGCTAAAAGAAAAATCAGAAGATTTTGGTTTAGGTGGAGAAAAAAAACTAGATGGTTAACGAAGTAACTTGAACTTCACATACATATTAAAATCCACTTAGTTTTTTTTTTTCAGGCAACCTATCACGCTCACTATCGTAGTACAAATTACCAACAGTGGGTCATGGCCTTGAACTATGAACAATTTTTTTTGGATGAATGAATCATTATTTTGTCGAGGTGTTCTGTTTAGAAATTTCCTCTAAACATTTGATTGTTTAGTGAGTTCATTCCTTCATGTTTTCACAATCTCTTCTCCTTTAATGAAGAAGCTAATTAGACGGCACGTTGCTTGTAGAAGGTGCATAACTCACCCTTCCACATTGTGCCATCTTTTCAGCCAGAATGAAGTTAACGGATATGTCTTGGGCAATCAGCTCCTGAGAGGATTGCTTATTTTTCACCATTTTTAGTCTGTTGCGTCGATATTGTACTGTTAAATTAGTTTAGTGAATGTCTAAGAGTTTGTTACTCAAGTGCCCTGCTGTATCTCTGCAGGTATTACAATGACTTGCATATCTTTGACCTCGATCAGTTCAAGGTGAACACTTTGATTAATTATCTGCTAGCTGGTCATCTTATTGTATTACGTGAGATCCAGTGGAAGTTATAATTGACATTTAAGTGGTGGTTGAATCTGCAGTGGCTAGAAATTAAGCCAAAGCTCGGAGCCTTGTGGCCTAGTGCACGGAGTGGTTTTCAATTCTTTGTTTATCAAGATGAGGTAGGTCAAAGTAGGGCATGATAATCAATATCTGTTGATTAATTTGCTTTTGGGCTTTTCAGTATCCTACGCTTTTATAGTGGTATGTTATTAATTTGACCATCATATTGGAAACATTTTAGAGGAGCTTATGTCATTGACTCATTGTACTTTAAAGGTGTTCCGTAATGAACATTTTCCAATTTTCTACAGATATGATTTTGATTGCACTGTGATGCACCTGCATATTGACATTTCTATCTTATTTTTAACATTTTCTTTATGAATATTGTGGCATTGATTGTCCCTGCTGCTAATTCTAGAAGCCTGAAATAAAAGCTCCCTAAATTCCCCTTTTGTAGATAACATCTGTATAATCCTTCTGTTACTCTATGATCTTGTATGTTTAATTGATACTTAATTAGCTATCCATCTCCCACTGTTTTGGATATCATTTTATGTTCTATTAATTTCTGATGAGTAAATGTATAATGTGGTGTTTTTTCTGTTTTTTTTTCCTGGAGATCTTTTTGTATGGTGGCTATTCTAAGGAGGTAACCTCTGACAAAGTTAACACAGAGAAAGGAAATGTTCATGCAGACATGTGGTCCCTTGATCCAAGAACGTGGGAATGGAATAAGGTTTGATTGTTCATGTTTGCTGTAATATAAATCATAAGCTCCATATGCTGTTCATCCATGTTTGCTTTCCCTCAAGATTTCATCATTTGAACAAAAATAATTGCAATCATTCTGGTTACATTGTGTAATACTGTATATGATTTTGTTTTAGCTCTTATCTTTAATGAAGCACTTATAGTTGCCTATAAATATGTATAGGTAAAGAAGAGTGGAATGCTCCCTGGGCCACGTGCTGGCTTTTCTGTATGTGTGCACAAGAAACGTGCTGTGATGTTTGGAGGAGTGGTGGATATGGAAATGGAAGGTCAGTTTATTAACTTGAATGTTTGTTTGTCACATTTATGGAGATAAGATTTTTGCTCATATGTATCTTTGATAGCAATTATTACAGTTCCTTGACTGTGGAAATGGACGGCAATTTTTTATTATGTTATATGTTACTCTTTGCCATTATTTTTACAGTCAGTTAGCCAACATTCATGGATCACCAGACATTTGTCTTAGTTAGTCCTGGACTATATATTTCTCCTTCATATCTTGGATCATGGTTATCTTGCTCTGTTCATGCAGGCGATGTAATGATGAGCTTATTTTTGAATGAACTCTATAGCTTCCAGTTAGACAACCATCGCTGGTAATCTTGCCTGGTGTTATTTTCTAATTTTATGTTAAATCAGCTATGTACAAGTTATTGAACTGTTCTTTTCTTCATATAGATGTGTGTGTACATTGAAATGAAGTAACTACTTTATATATTTTCTTAGTTTTAATATTCCATGCTTAACCTTGTCATTTTTTCCCTCTTGGTTATAGGTATCCGCTGGAGTTGCGTAAGGAAAAGTCCACAAAAGATAAGGTAATCTAAGCAGTAATTTAGCTTACATGAAACGTCATTCTTTTTCCTTAAGTCCATTTGCATTTTTATAATGTGAATATTGGTCATGGGCTGGCGAATGTAAAAGTTGCATTTTATATCTCTTTGCAGTTGAAAAAGAGTTCAGAGCCACGCACCAGTATAAATGAAACAAATTCCAATATGGAAATAGATGAGATTGTGGAGGACCTCAATGATGCAGCTATCAGTGACGCCAAGGTTGATCTGATCTCTGATAATATGGATACAAACTTGAATGTAGCAGATGCTGGCTCTTTGACCACTAAAGATGGAGTAAAGGTTGAGGCTTCTAAGGGAAAGATGGTTCAAAGCTCAGCTTTCCCTGAGGTTTGTCGCAATCAGATTTGGTTCTCTCGTTAATCGTGTACGCTTGAATTTCTATTCTAATATGCTTCCGTATTTTAGATAGTGAAGCCCTGTGGACGAATAAATTCTTCTGTGGTGGTCAGTAGAGATACATTATACTTGTACGGTGGAATGATGGAAGTCAAAGACCAGGAAATAACACTTGACGATTTGTATTCACTCAATCTCAGCAAACTTGACGAATGGAAATGCCTCATCCCGGTCTGTCACATTTCATTCTACATTTTTTTTATTCCTGTGCTTGAGATTCATGCCTGCTACTCACAACTCTTTTGGTGATGTAAGTTGTATTGCAAGAAAAATTTATTTGCTTGGATACTTTGAATTTATGAAGAATGGCTGTCTTCAGTTAATTTCATGATGCATATACTTAAAGGACTTTATGTAGTTAGGATACTGTTTGTACCGGTGGTTGGTCACTGGATTTTGATTCATGTTAAAGAGATAAGCTTCTTTTGTTTTAGCTACCAAATGATAGAATCTAGATTGTTCTTTTAGAGATGAAGATCGTGACACACTCATCATTTTTATTATCTGATTACTTCTTACATATATCAGGCACCTATTGAGGTAGGGCTATGCTCCACCTAGTTTGCATAGTAAAAAGTTAGGTCATAGTAGAAGCAACTCATTTTTGGTACTGTTAAGCTGATGGCTAATACAGTCCGGTCCGTACCATTAGAAATAACTCAAACTTCTTCCCTGAGTTTGTGTATGATGAGCATAATCGACAATGACAGTCTGGTATAGTGGTGTCTCAATTCTGCAGCTAGCATGAATATGAGCTGTTTTGGCATGACCTCGGTTTTCTTTCCATTTAGGCATCTGAATCTGAATGGGTAGAAGCCTCTGATGATGATGATGATGAGGATGATGAGGATGCAAGCAATGAAGAGGATACTGACGGCAGTGATATGGATGACTCTGACGAAGATGATGATGAGGATGACACAGGGGTAACTCTCTTACGCTACATCTATGCTGAAATGTGGATTTTCTATTCATTCATGACAGTCTCTCTGTAACATTCATGTATAAGATATCTCTGTTAGTGCATATATTTGCAGTACAACTATGAGCATGGTCTTAAGTTGCTTGAAATTGTTCACATTCCTTAATTTCTGATCTGATAGGCTGTGAATGATGCTTCTGGATCATTTGAAGTGGGAGATGCAGTAGCTATAATTAAGGGCGAGAAAAAGAATCTTCGGAGGAAAGAGAAACGAGCGAGGATAGACCAGATCAGAGCTAGTCTTGGTCTATCAGATTCACAAAGAACACCAACAGTATTTCTCTATCATTTTTTGAACATCGTTGGAGCAGTCATTCCGTACCTTTTCAATCTCATTGGTCCTGAATTTATAAATTCACTTGCCAACAAGCAATCTTCTTTTTGGTCGCCAAACGTTGAGACATATTCCTCCAATTTGCTAACTGGTTGATGTTACTTCTTTCGATGTGAAGCCTGGAGAATCTTTGAGGGATTTCTATAAGCGGACGAATTTGTACTGGCAAATGGCAGCACACGAGCATACTCAGCACACTGGAAAGGTGGGTTCCTCCCTTGATCGTCGTTGGGATATAAAGCTTATGAGTAACCTCAGTCTCTATTGGCAATATTAATCATTAAATCAACTTGCTACATAATCATCAAGGCAGCCCAAATCACTTGTGTAAGAAAGAAGGGGCAAATAGATTCATAATTGGTGTTTATCAACAAGGGTTCAGTTCATATTTGATAAATGTTGTGCTTGTTGATCATTTTATGTTCCAAGTTTCTCATGATATTTTTGACATGCAGGAGCTTCGGAAAGATGGATTTGATCTTGCAGAAGGCCGATACAGGGAGCTTAAACCAATTCTGGATGAGGTGAGCCTTTTCTCGTAATCTAAAAACGTACGAGTGAAAGTAGTAGTGTTTGCTTACTGACATTTGCGCACTTGCAGTTGGCCATATTGGAGGCGGAACAAAAAGCTGAAGAAGAAGAAGAGGGCGAAACAAGTTCCAAAAAGAGGGGGAAGAAGAAAAAATGAGCAAACTAGTTCTTCTCACCTTTCAAGGACGAATTTTATTGTTTAATGGGTTGATGATCACCTTCCAAGTTTATTATGACTGTAATGAGTTGTTGCCATTTAACTCTGTCCCTTTTATCATATATATTATATTATTTTCCTAGTTTGTTTTGTTAGTTAAGAGAACCTGAATTCTCTGCCCATATGATGATAGATTTGAATTTCAGTTCCCACTTTGGGTTGTCCTACTGTCTTGTGGAATGTGGATCGTTTTGCTTCGTGTGATTCATTAATGTTTCACTTGTTCATAAATAATTCAAAAAATGTGTATAGAGAGATGGTTTACGACTGTTTATTGTTGGAGTCACTTTATATGTTCCACTTGTTGAATTCTCGTAGTAGATTGTTTCTAATTGTCTTTCATGAGTTGCATACTGTTGGAGTATTCTGGTAGCTGATGATTATTCTTCCCCTTGTGGAGTTTAATTTTGTAGTTACTGTGATTAGGAATGAGTTCAATGACCTTGCATATGACACAGTGTTGTTCTTGTTGTGGATAGTCAGATCAGTTATTCTACTCCATTTTGAAGTTGAATTTCTTTACTTATTTAATGGACAAGGATAGAATTTTGGTTGGTTGATTGGATACGTAAAAAAAAGTAATTGGATAACTAATTTGTAAAATGGTCAGGCGAAGGAATTGTAATAGGAGGATTTGAATTCATGTCGCCTCTCTGCAGAGAATGTAACGTTTTGGGTTTTTAACGAGTTTTGGGTCATTAATTTGATTGGCTCGGATTATATAAAGTGAACTAGGTTTATATAGCCTTTTACTGTTGCAAATAAGAGAAATGATCATTTCATAAGATTTAGACATATCCAACATTGTAATTAATTTTGGTGGCTAAGCATGTCTTGATTTAATGTAACAGTGGCTTGATTAATGGTGGGATGATCAAACTTGATTTGATTTGTTTGTGGCTGGCTTGATGTGGATGATCGAAGCTTCATTTTGCCACTCTAAAAGTTTTGATCCAGTATTCCGAACATAATTTGAAATTGCTGAAACTTACTTATTGGAAGAGATTTGGCGAAAGTAATTGCCACTTGTTTATTTGATCTACAATAAATCAACAAAACTTGATGTGTGCCTTCAACTACCATGATGAAAATGATAATTTATCTCAATATGCTTTGTTCTTCCGTGATCAACTAGATTTTTGGCAATAACAACAACAGACTTGCTATCACAATAGATTGGTCCATAAATAAGTTATCCCAAATTATAAAGATAATTTTTTTAATCACGATTCATGACGTGACGTGATGATGTATTCTACTTATGTTGTAGATTAAGCTACCATTTCTTGTCTTCTAGAGTTCTTGGAGGTCGCTCATGAACCAATACACATATCTAGAAGTGCTCTTCATGTCATTATGCTATCGGCCCAATCACTATTTGTGAAACCTTTGAGTCCTTTGGTTGAGTTGAACATTTAGAAGATTCTATAATAATGTTGTGTTTCACAAATATTTGGGAATTCTTTTTCCGATAGCAAAATGAGTTTCAATTGGTGATTGCATGAATCTAGAGAGTAGACTTGCATCATTCATCAAATCCGGGCTAATGGCTGTGAGATAGAGTGGACTTGCCACAATAATTTTGTATTGTTTCTCCTTTGTCGATGTAGAGAAATTTGCTTTTGGTATTTTTAGATTTACCTCCAATGGTTTAGCCATCGGCTTGCACTTGTCCATTTTGAATTTCTTCAGAATGTCTAAAATATATTTTTCTGGAAAATGAAAATTTTGTATTTTGACTGATGAATCTCTATCCCCCAAAATGTTATTCATGTCTCAAGGATCGAACATTTCAAACTCCATCGTCAAGTCTACCTTGAACTTCTGGACTTCTTCTAGGTTGTATCTTGTGATTAGCAAATCACCCATGTAGTTAGACAATTAGAAAGTCTTTAGAGTTTATTTTCTTCATTGACAGCATAAGCTCGCCTGGACTCCTATTGTATCAGTTATTTGTGAAACAATTGTCAATTCTTCTATACTAGGCATTTGAGCCCGTGTTTTTTTTCAATATGTTGACGTATTTTCTTTTCTTTTAGATGTCGTAACCTTCAGATTGCTCAATGTAGACTTCTTTTTCATAGCCATTTAGAAATGTTGTATTTGACATCTAGTTGGAAGATTTTCCACCTCTTTTGTGCCGAGAGAGCCAAAATTATTTAGGTGGTGTTACATTTAGCGACATTTGCATACGTTACTATCCTACTTCTTGTGAACATCCCTTGGCTACGAGCATCTACACGTTTTGTTTTTTATTTAATTTCTTTTAGGTACAACTGATGGAGCCAATAAATTGGGTCGCACCGGCCAGTTCCATGATATTGCAATACGTTCCAAATATACTCATTTCATAATAATAATATTTTTTTGCGAGATTAGAATCACAGAATGCATGAGTAATTAGCATTAGGAATCTGATGACGCTAGATTAACCACGTTCATCCCTTCATTATAGCTACACATTTGCCATATCATTCCATTTTATACATAAGCTGAGAAGGTTTTACTTCCTTAGCACATTTGTGTTTGCAATGCTCGTCCTTGGCCCAATTCAGGCTATTTGATGTCGTTTTAGTGTTTGTGGTTGTTAGACAGATACGAAACTTCAAATGGAAGCTTACACTGAGTTCCCTGAAAATGCTCCTAGAATGCGCTTGCTGCACATTCATATGTGCATCCTTTCCCCAAAAAATGCGCACCAAGATGCACATAGTGCGCATTCCCATGCACATCTTGGTCAGGTTTCAGCTAAACATGAGCATATTTAAGGGGATTTCGGTCCCAATAGAAGGGGATCAAACTTTTGATGACCAAATACGGTATAGAACACTTTGAAGATCATCTTTGGATCACTTTTGAAGCTAACCAAGCAGAGGAAACTTTAAGGAACTTCTTAGAGGATTCAAGTTTACCGATTCGAGGATTAAAGTGGCAACGTCTTCATGGCAAGATCAGGGATTTTGATTTCTTTCTTGTAAACCCTAATTTCATGTTTCTTCAATTGCTTCTTCCTTTGTAATAATGAACATGAGTAGCTAACTCCCTTTATCTTATATTAGACGAACACTAGGATATCTATGATGGTTGTTTGAAACAAAATTGACCAGAGTTTGGATTTTAATTCAAATATTATTCAGTATGTTGGTTTCATTCTCCGTTGAGGATTTAATTGATTGATCACCTTGGATATAATTAGGTTAGGATTTACGTTAGTTTCACTATAATTCCTAGGTATAGAACTTCGAAACCAACAACTAATTCGACTAGATGCACTCAACCGAGGACTAGGAGGATTAGTCCATCGCTAGGAGCAGTTCATAGATTTCATCTTTGAACACCGGCTAGGCCCTAGGTGGGGTAGTGATCACTTGGTCTAGGGAGGTAGTTCGATAGTGAGTTTAGTGTGGCGACCACCCTTGAACTTAGGCTTAGGAACTTTGACGGTATATGAATAATGGAAGAGTTGAATGTAAAATCTGGCTAGTAATTAAGTGTCTATTGACCATTTTGGTATTCTGTGGGGATTCGAGTCTAATCCCTTGTTTTCTTAAGTCAGAACCAATCTTACTCCTAACATTCATGTGTCACCTTGTTTGATTACTTGATTTAATTCGTTGTCAGTTAATTTAAAATTCATGAAACTTACGTCACAAAACCCTTTTTACCTGTAGCTCTTAACACCCGTTGAGTAGTTACACCTAGAAGACCCTTGGGAGTTGTGAATACGAACCTTCTCCACCTTGTAGTATAGGTTTATCTTTGAACTACCATTTTACTGCAATCAAATTTTGGCCCCGTTGTCAAGGATTTTCTTTGCGTGTGTGAAAGACGTGCTACCTTCTATTCTTCATTAACATTTTAAGTTTTTGTTCTCACCCACTCAATTTTACTTTGGTGTTCTTTTTTTGTGCTTGTAGATTTTCTTCAAGGTTTATGAGCAGATCCTTTACTTGCTCTCATTCCAAGCTCAAAGCTCCTGCTAAGGACTTGGGAAAAAAAAGTAGTAGCAGGATCTAGTAGTAACAAGCAAGGAAAGCAACTCAAGACACGAGTTTTCTATTTGCTAGTCAAAATAGAAGAACCAAAGATTGACGAAGAGAGGACTTACACCAAGAGGATCAACCTCTAATAGTAATGACATAAAATACTCTTAAAGATTATGCTAAGCCAGTTGCAACTTGCATTCGATCTAGCATTGTTCCACCTATTGTCGCTGCTAGAAACTTGGAGATAAAGACTAGTCTCATACAACTCATCACCAAATCCCTCTACTTTGAAGGGAAAATGATTGATAATTCGTGCACTAATTTTGCTGAATTCCAATCTTACTATGATACCTATAAGCAGCAAGATGTGGACCCACATGTAATCCACCTCCATATCTTTTCCTTCTCTGGAACAAAGCCTTCGAATGGGAGAGGACCGCCGCCGTCAGAGGGCTTCATTGCTCGAACGAAACAGGCTCCCCTGCCACAAAACTCTACCCCTGCTGCCCCAACTAACAATGATGAAAGAAGGTTGGCCGATTTTCAGAAAAGAAAGGGCGATCTGTATGTCCATCCTGGAAGGAGAAGGGTGGAAGGGAATGCGGCCTTCAGTTGCTCTAAAGATGCTGGTGTGGCGGCCGTTCCACCTGTTCGTCCTCCCTCGGGTCCGGCCGTTTCTCACCATCAACAAGCTGTCAAAAGGAAGCTGGTCTATGAGGCGAAGGGTAAAGGAAAATTGATTGAAGATGCTGCACCTGTACCTGCGAAAAGGTGGGTTCCTTCAAGAGGAATTACAATAAGGGAACCCAACTCGTCAGAGGCACGGCCGAATTTGAGCTCGTCAGCTCCGCCCAGGAGGAACCTGCACGCTGCCACACCCTCTAGATTGGCAGGCCCTAGCAAAATCGGGGAATGGATTGAGCCGAACAAGGTCGCCCGAAGCACTGATGAGAGTCTGGTATTTCCACACAAATGCTTTGAGAGGAAATCATTCTCCCTGGAGTTGATTCGAAACTTGTATCAACAAGATGAGGAAGATGAAGCTGATGATGAGGACGGGGAAGAAGATTTGTCGCAGATGAATGTCATCAGGTCTGCTCCTACTGCTGTCCATCCGATCCAGGGGGAGTCTCCGATCTCATTTGTGAATCAGCCAATTAGGGAGGCTTCCATGGAGGATATTGGATGGATTAGACCGGTAATTGGAAGATGAGGAGATGTTTTGGATAGTGACGAGGAAGATCATTATGCAGAGCAAAGCTTTGGAGTTGAAGAAGAGATAGATGTACCATTGAATGAGTCTGAAGAGGAGGAAGCTCAAGAAGATGGGGAGAATGGTACTTCCTTTAAACCTAATCTCTTTTTCTTTCATTGGGGACGGTGGCATGCCTTTTTTTGGGCTTAATTGTGATATTTTTTATCCTTCTCTTATGTTTAATTGGGCCCAATATTTTTGGTTACTTGTTTTTACAGAAAATTGAAGTATGGGATGGGCTCAGTTGGAGGGAGCTGCAAGAGGATTTGGGCCGAGATGGGTGTGGGCCGAATAAGGAGGGACAACCAACTTGTTTGTTAATTTTTGTCTTTTCAGCATGTTTTGTTAAGCTTTTTGAACTTTTTAAGGTGGTGGTTTCCTACCTAAAATGGGTCCAATCTAATAAATGAGTATCTTATCGTGGAATTGTCGGGGAATTGGACTAACGGTCCATGAACTCAAAAAACTCGTCGGCTGATGACACTCGATTTGACGTGATTATCAGCCTCATTTAAGTGACATTTCCTTGCTTAAGACATGGTTTTTAGGGTAGAATAGCGAATATTCAATCGATTGCCCTATCTCGTGCCATTTGTGTTACCTTGGCCCGTTTCGGGTCTATTTGATGGTTTTCTAGTGTTTTTATGTTAGCACAGGTTTTTTGCCGTCAAATAAAGTAGCCAAGGACGTGTCTAAGGCGTTGGAACCTCGAGGAATTGCACCGGAATCGATCCAAGGAGCCAATCAAGTCGAAACAATTCCTGCCCCGATTTACAAAGGAATTTTTGGCAAAAATACTTTAGTATTTTCGGTGAAAATATCAGCACAAATCGGCGATGCTCATCAACAGAAGTTTTAGGCGAAAATGAGAAGTTTTCGACTGAGAACTATGGGACCGAAATTTACAGGAGAAATCAGCAGGCGGACCACCCCTTTTACAAAGGAATTTTCGCCGAAAATTCCTCAATATTTTCGGCGAAAATATTAGTTAAAATCCGGCTGAATTAGGGTTAAGTATAAATACTTAACCGGCGGCCCAACACAGAAACCTCATAATATACTTTTCATACCTCATAATATACTTTTCATACATAAGAATTTAGAGAATCCTCTCAAGTTCTGAAGCAAGGAGTTAGAGTTCGAAGAGCCGGAAAGAGATCGTGACGCCATCCCTTCCATCTCGACGACTCGGAGCTAGGATTGCAGTCTACCGGAAGATCAAAGTTCTGCCGGAGTCATCTTAATTAGGTTTTTCAGATTCTTTTCTGTTCTCCCTTTGTATGATGAACTCTTTCATTGTCTTTGATTCTTTTGTAATGAATATGCGTAGCTAAACTCTTAGAGCTTAGACTAGATGAACCCTAAGTGACCCAGGGCTTTAAAGCGGTCACGGATCGGCGGTGATTAGATTCGAAGTTCAATCAGTTTCTCTTTCATGTTTGATTTGTTCTTCATTGTTCATGTTTCTTGTCTGGATTGATCACCTAGATTAGATTCTTGTTAAGCTAAGGATAGAAGCGAACGCTCGCCTTACTTTAGAACATCAAATTGAACAATTAACCTTATAATTGGAGTGTGCCTTTCGTAGGAATCGGTTAGGGTTAATCCACTGCAAGAGTAACTCAATAATCGTTAGTAATTCCACCAGTTAAGTTAAGTCGTTGCGAGAGGCGACCGTACCCGGGCGACTAATTAATCTTGGTAGCTAGAACGGATAGAGCGAACGTTCGCCGGTCTTAGACCTAAGGGTAAGGAGTTATGGTGGTGTCTTAGAATTGATTGAACGAGAATCGAAATCCGCTGATCTGTTGATTGCCTATGCTCTGGTGAACGAAGGGGGATTCAAAGTCTAAGTTCGTCTGTCATCTCTGTTTCAATCAACCAAATTCCAATCTGTTTTTAGTTTCAATTTTTAATTTTTCTGCATTTCTTAGAATTAGAAGTCATGGAACTCACACCACGCACGAAGTGCTTAAACCCGAATATTTTGCTAGCTTATTTGAGTAGTCAATCATAGAAGACCCGTGGAATACGATCTACCCTAGCTTTTGTTAGCTTTGTTAGTTATTTGATTGAGTCGTGAACGACCGGCTCACCAAATTGGCGCCGTTGCCGGGGACTTCTTTTGATTGTTTGAAAGAAGAACTGGCAATTTATTCTTCTACCTTCCATCTTTCATTTTTCCACCCACTTCGATTTTACACTGGTTCTTGTTTGTTTTTGTTATTTGTAGGTTGTTTACAGGTGTATGCATCGCCGCCCTTGGACTCGCTCTCAAACCGACAAGACCAAGCAGTTCTGCTCTACCTCGACAATCACAGATTTCAAGGAGAGGCAGAACCAATCCACCTCCACCCGTCACTCCGATTAAGATTGAGGAACTGAAGGATAGTCCCTCATCTTCACCGTTATCGTCACCTACATCCGTTTCATACACCGAGTCACTTTCACCTCCTCCATCTCCTACCATGGCTGATCAATTACCACCACCACCACCACCAGGCGGAAATCCACCACCACTGCCGCCTGTACAGAAAAGTCTAGCCGATTACAACAAGCCGAGCGCGACTAGCGTTCGATCTGCCATTGTCGTACCGCGCATTGAAGGAGATCCTGACTATGAGATCAAGATTCCATTCTTGACTATGATCTCTAGGGATCTACAGTTCGAAGGCAGGCCTCTAGACAATCCGTGCACTCATCTTGCAAACTTCCTTGATCTCTGCTGCACTTTCAAGAACGGAAACCTCGACAAGAATACTCTTTGTTTGAGAGCTTTCCCGTTCTCTCTGAAAGGCGCTGCTAAGAGGTGGCTTACTGGAAAACCACCTGGATATTACACTAATTGGGATACTCTGGCTCAGGACTTCGTTGAAGAATACTTTCCTCCTGCCAGAACAACAGCCATCAAGGACAGCATTGCCAGATTCTCCCAAAAAGAAGGAGAAAGCTTATATGATACTTGGAATCGATTCCAAGAACTTCTATACAACTTCCCTCATCATGGATTCGAGTAGAGGAAGTTAGCTGAAATCTTTGCTCGAGGTCTTCAAGAAGAATCTGCCAAGTGGGTCAATTCTCTAGCTGAAGGGGATTGCACTACGCTCACACCTGAAGCTGCTCTTCTTCACTTCGCAAACTGTGCTTCCAAGTCAAGGACTTGGGAACGACAATCTGAAGGATCAAGGAACAAGCTCGATCTTGAAGCAGCTATCAAGGCAGAAGTAGAGAAGCATTTGAAGAAGTCTACCACACAGTCAAACCACCGACAGCTTATGTCTATGTTGCCGATTGCGAGTGGTGTGGAGCTTGCGCGCATAACAGAAGCCGTTGCCAGAATTTTGGTAAGATAGAAGTCTGGTCCGCAGAAGAGGTAAATTTCGTTCAACAAGGCTTCGTTAATAATGAGAATGGTTATGCTGGCTACCGCAACTTCAGGCAGCAAGGGAACTATCAAGACAGACCTCCCTACAATGCTGGCGCCAACCATAACCAGAACTAGAATAACCGCCGGGCTGGTCCAGCTCAGGATCAGAAGCCTAACCATCCGCCGGCAGGTATCTACCAGCCGCGACACCGCAATCCGGGTAACTATGGAACTGCTCCTAGCAATCGCCAGAATCAATATTTGAATAACACCTATCCAGGGCAGCAGTACCAAAAGGAGAACAATGTCAGTGACCTGGATAAGAAGCTTAGTCAGATCATCACTAGACTCGACGATCATGACAGTCATTTTAAAGCTCAAGCTCTTCTCAATCAAGAACAGATAGCAGCCGGACAAAGAATTGAGCAAGCTGTGAACAACAGCTCGAGCATGCTAGCATATGGTCGACCATTTGGCCAACTTCCGAGCCAGACAGAGCCGAATCCGAGAAAGGAGCAAGCCAAGATGGTATCTGTTAGAAAATTTCCAAGTTTATCTGCTGATGCTTGTACTGTTTTACGCAGGATCGCTGAATCTCCAGAGGAGAAGGAAGCACTACAACCGGCGCCTAAGGAAGAAGATCCTCCTCTTGCACCGTACGTCGTGAAGCCTCCCTTTCCAAGAGCATTGCTGCCGAATGCAAGGATCGAGACTGGCATGAAGGGGAATAAAGAAGGATATCCTGATGCTCGTATTATGAAACCGTCCTCTCCATATCCAGCTAAGTGCTCTGATCCTGGTTCTTTCACTCTGCCTCTTGTCATTAATGATGTTGAGATAGAACGTTGTTTGGTTGATCTTGGCGCGTCTGTTAATGTTATGCCTATGAGTCTACAGAAAAATTGAACCTAGGAGAACTTGAACCGCCTAGTATGCAACTTATCTTTGCTGATAGATCACTTAAAACTCCTAGGGGAGAAATTAAAGACGTTGTTACTAAATGTGGTCCTTTCACGTTCTTAGCTGACTTTGTTATCATTGACACTAGTAAGGATGATTCTACCATTCTCATAGGATGACCTTTCATGGCTACTACTGGAATGCAAATTAACGTTCCAAATGGTTCTTTAACTTTTAGAATTGGTAAAGAAACTGTCACGTTCCGCCTTAAAGACGGAATGAAATATAATCCTAAGAATGAAGAATTTCATTGTTTAGCTGTTGAAACTGTGGAGTTGACTCCGGTCAAATCCGTTACTGATGTCTCTTCTAGTGTGCCTAGATCAATTGTTGTTGCAGGTGCTGGACAGATTACCACGCAGAAACCGAAATCTATTCTTCAGACGCCAAAGAAGAAGGAACTGAAAGCCTCTTCTAAGCCACCAAGCACAAAAACTAGCAGACCTCGGGGAAAGAATAAGAAGACGAAGACCCAAATGGTCTGGAGACCAGTTGTACCGCCACCGTCTACCGAGCCGGCTGAACCACCAATTCGTTCCGAGCTACCGGCGCCGGAACAAGTATGGATGGAGAAGCCGAAAGCATCTCCTAAGGAAGTACTGACGATCACCGATCCTGGTGATATCAAGCTGGAGGTTAAAGAAAAGAAGGAGCTGATCGTTCACATTCCGTCCACTGTCTTCCTTGTGGAAGATGATCCTTTTGACAGAACTGTTCGGACCATTCATGATTACTGACCACCTTCCCGACGGACGTACCAAGCTCTTACACGCAAACGGGAAGAAATTCATGCTCACCTGAGAAGCCCCGAAGCTCTACTTTATGAACTCCGATGTTAGCGTTAAGGAGAATCTGAGTTGGGATGTCTCCTAATACCGTCCAGGTATCGTCCAGCTCAAGGACGTTAATAAAAGAGCGCTTCGTGGGAGGCAACCCACGGCTGGAGTCCGTTTTTGATTTGTGTCAACCTTAGTGTTTTAGAGTCGGTTCGGGGGAGCCAAAAGTGTCAGTTTGTTTAATTTCATATTTTTCGTGTGTAGTCTGTGTGTCACAGTGTCAGTTTCAAGTTGTTTGAGGTCTTTCCGATTTTTGTGGATTTAACTGTGATTTTCTGAAGTCTGCCGGGATTGCGAAAATATTTTCAACCGTAGAGTTCAATATTTTCGACGAAAATAACCCATATTTTCGGCGAAAATTCTCTTTGAAATCCCGCAGAGTTTTCCAAACGTTCCTGTTTCACATTTTTGGTGAAAAAATACTAATATTTTCGGCAAAAATTTCTTTTGAAAATCGGCAATCCTTTTTAACTAGAATTTTCGGCGAAAACTTGCACTTATTTTCGCCGAAAATTTCTTTGAAAATCACCCAATTTTTCACTTAAAATCCGGTCTTATCCTCCTTCTCTCTCCCACTTCATTTTCGAAACACAAACCCGAAAAAAACCTCCCCTCCCCTGTTTTCACTCAACCCTGTCGACGCCGCCCTTTCAATCGCCGCCGCCGCCGCCACCACCGCACCCTTCCCTTTCTTTTTTCCGATCAATCCAAGCCCTAGAACAGTCGAATCGGAGCTCTACAGCTCTAGTTCACCCAAACCCTAAAAATCTTCATTTTTCACTGATTTCTCCCAAACCGTTCATTTTTAGCATCCATGGCTTCAAGGTAAGTTGTAGAACTTTTCATTGCGAATCTTTTGACATATTGGATGCTGAATTTTGTCGGGGTTAACTTTCGGTTGACTTTTTGGTTTGCCTCGATTTGCGTGTGGACTGATTTCGGGTGAACTAGGTTAACTGAACTTGTTGAACTGTTCTAGCATGCTTAGGGAGTATCGTGATTAATTGTTATATCGTTTGGTCATATGTTGCTATGCCTAAGTCCTATTCTTTGTGATGTTGACTTTTGAGAAATGTCGGTTTGACCATGAACTATTTTTGATCATTTGGCTGCCCTATGTGCTCATACTCGTTCCGATTATTGTGTTTGCCATCTGAGATCATATTATACCATCATTTCTCGCTTTGTGATAGTCTTGCCATGATTAGGGTTCAATGTTCTATTATGTTGACATTTTTGAAATGTCGGTTTGACTTCTGAACTCTGATTGTGCTAATTCCATTCTGGCTGTCCTAAGCATGTATTTTATTGCTCGTGATTACCGGTTAATCTGCTTGGCTTACCCCCGCTCGGTTTTCCTCATTTCTTTGTGAAATTGAGTTTTTTTCGAATAAGTGTGGGGTAGGGTTTTAGTTTGACTAATCGGGTTTGTTTTCTTGTTTAGGAACGCCACTTTTGAGCGCAGGACCAAGGCACGACTTGATGGTGCCTCGAGCTCCAGAGCCCCCGCTCCCGTCACACCCGCCGTTCAGGGCCCTCCACCAGCTTTCCCTGACCGTGCTGGGTACCACCGCACCGTTGCTCGCCTACCCCCACACTACTTTGCACGCTACCAGCGGTTTGAGCACACCCGTGGAGCTGATGTACGCCCTCTTTCCATGGAGTCGCTCTCAGAGCACGATGATGACTGGTACCAGAACGTGCTCAATGCACTGACCCATGCCGGCTTGCTGGAGCTGACCACGCTCACCGCCGACTTCCCAGACGTCGCCCTCCAGGAGTTTTGGGCGACATTCGAGCTGGACGAGCACAAGAGGAGGCAGCACAGGAAGGTTGTTACCTTCTATCTAGGCGGGGTGCACAGGGAGCTCACATATGATGAGTTTGCAGCTCATCTAGGCATCCCCTACAAGCATTACCACGGTCATCACCTCGGCTGGGGCGACGACGACGATGACGAGGAGTACCATGCGCTCTGGAGCCACATGACTGGAGTGCCCGGTGATCGCCTCGGGGACCATAACTCAGTTGAGTCGCTCTCTCACCCTTTCTTTAAATACATTCATATGGTTTGGCGTAGGTCGTTATTATATGCTCCAGACAAGGATCGCCACCATATAAGCAAAGATGAGCTTCTTCTTCTTCGCGCCATCCGGGAGTGATATCCTCTTCATCCCGGTTGGATACTTGCACGCCTACTCCGCAAGAAGACTCAGAGGTCAGGTCGTCCCCGCGCACTCCTGGGAGGTAACTTTGTAGGCCGTCTCCTCATTTCCTTCGGCCTCAACAATGAATATGGCCCGAACATCCCACGCCGCAGAGTACGCAACGTTGGAGGAGATTTGGCGGTCGAGTACAACCTCGATTTGGACATCAGCCCCCTGGTACCAGCAGGATCCTCCTCTCTCAAACGAGGACGAGTCAGAGGAAGACGATGATTCTGAGCAGGAGCAGCCCCAGCCGCAGCCAGAGTTTCATGACCATATACCCTCGCCACATCATCAGGCGGGGTATGCATACCACTCGCCGGCGGCCATCCCCGATCCATACCAGGCGCCTCACCCTCAGCACCGACCGCACCCCGCGGACATTGGTGAGCTGTATGAGCGACTGCAGGAGTGGCGCATCACCGACAACGCCACTCAAGAGGCGAGATGGACTACTATGCAGCAGCATATGCACCGCGCTGATAGGCGGTACGAGGCACAGATGGAGTGGCAACGTCAGCTCGGCGAGTACCTCCACTTCCCACCCCCCGGCGCCCCTGACCAGCTATGATCAGGTGGTGTCCTTTTCCTTGTCCTTTCTTTTTATTTATTCTTTTCGGATTTCGATCCAACTTTTTTCTGTGTGGATCCGGGGCGCTTGTCCCGGTTTCCTTTTTATGTTTCATTTGTTTTTGTTTTGTAGGCAGTAGGGAGATTCCCTTTACTTCGCTTGGGTAGATTCCCTCCGCTCCGAGGACCCGTGCTCATCACCTACGCCAACCATCTCGGTCCAGGTTCTTCTACTTTGCTCTGAACTCTAGAATTAGTCATGTGAGGACACAGTCCGATTTAAGTGTGGGGTAGGATGCTAGAGAACCTTGCATGAACTTGATTGCCCTTGATTGTGTTTTCTGTGTGCCTCGTGATTCCATTCCAGTCTCTCTAGCATTAGAATGGCTCAGTTCTTGATTTTTGATGTTAAGTTGTTGTTCAAACTTTCATAATGATGTTTAGACTGCTTAACCTAGAACTTGAGAACCAACTTGTATACTTTGATGCTAAATTGCCTGGTCAGAACAGAATTTTTAAAATCACACTTGTAGTTTGTAGCCTTGATTGCATGAAAATGACCGAATCCGACTAGCAAACCAACTGTGAGCTTTTGATCCATTGCACGTAACTTGCAATTTCAATTCTTTCTAAGTGGTTTTCTGTTTGCTTGACTGGGTTAGAATTTGCATGAGACCTACTCGAGACCACACGATGACACGAGTTTTAGAATGATAGGGGCACCTAGATTCAGCTACTAAGCCAGATAGCCTACCTAACGATAAAATCCATTAGGTGTAGACCCTTGAGCTTGGCCTGTTCTTTTGGTTCGATATACATTACAGCCATTTCCCATTCTTTCATTCCCCATTGATCCCCTGTGGTTGTAGTTCTAGATTGACCTACCAGAAGTCGGTTTGTGGTAACCTGCCTATAGCCATTAAACAGGTGGTCTTAGCTATTATGTCCAGACGTGTAAACCCCTCTAGCAACTAAAAGAAAAAAATCGGCACAAAAGAAAAAAAAAAGAAAAAGAAGCAAGTTTTGAAAAAAATGAAAAGAAGAAAAATCAGAAAAGCCAAAAAGATTTCAAGTTTTAGTTCAATAAAACGTTCTTCTCCCTACAAATGGAAGAACGAAGTCAAAAGAAAAGTCAGAAAAAAGTGTGCAAAGGAAAAAAAATAAAAAGTGCTAGGTTGCTTGAGGGTATCATAGGACGAGCGTTCATTATTCCACCAGTGTCTGGTTAGACGGTAGGAAGCCATAGGCTTTCGAGGGAAGTTAGTCGAGAGCTACACCGCACAAAGCCATCATCATACATTCCCGTCATCCATCGCATCATAAACCCAAGTAGTGTAGAATTCATTACAGTCCTAGCAGGGAAGTCCTTCTTGACTGGTTACTAGTGTTGTCACAGTGGTGGAGATGTGGTCGAAATGCAAACTTATGACAGAATTCAGTAACAGAAAATGATTGAGAGCAGAAACACGTCCTTAAACACAGAGAGTGAGAGTTCCCATTGTACTAAATATATCGTGTGTGAGGAGTCTGGTCGGTCAGGTCAAATTCGTGCATAATTGGTTGCTACTACTTGTCGTGCATGTTAGGTTTCTTGTTCTAGGATCTATCTGTCTAATAATTCATTGTGGTTTATTGAGCTCCAATTTAATCGATCTTATCATTTATGAACATGAGCGTTTCTATTCAGTTTGCTTGAGGACAAGCAAAAGCTTAAGTGTGGGGTATTTTGATGACACTCGATTTGACGTGATTATCAGCCTCATTTAAGAGACATTTCCTTGCTTAAGACATGGTTTTTAGGGTAGAATAGCGAATATTCAATCGATTGCCCTATCTCGTGCCATTGGTGTTACCTTGGCCCGTTTCGGGTCTATTTGATGGTTTTCTAGTTTTTTTATGTTAGCACAGGATTTTTTGCCGTCAAATAAAGTAGCCAAGGACGTGTCTAAGGCGTTGGAACCTCGAGGAATTGCACCGGAATCGATCCAAGGAGCCAATCAAGTCGTAACAATTCCTGCCCCGATTTACAAAGGAATTTTCGACGAAAATACTTCAGTATTTTCGGCGAAATATCAGCACAAATCGGCGATGCTCATCAACAGAAGTTTTTAGTGAAAATAAGAAGTTTTCGACCGAGAACTATGGGACCGAAATTTACAGGAGAAATCAGCCGGCGGACCACCCCTTTTACAAAGGAATTTTCGCCGAAAATTCCTCAATATTTTTGGCGAAAATATTAGTTAAAATCCGGCTGAATTAGGATTAAGTATAAATACTTAACCGGCGGCCCAACACAGAGACCTCATTATATACTTTTCATACCTCATAATATACTTTTCATACATCAGAATTTAGAGAATCCTCTCAAGTTCTGAAGCAAGGAGTTAGAGTTCGAAGAGCCGGAAAGAGATCGTGACGCCATCCCTTCCATCTCGACGACTCGGAGCTAGGATTGCAGTCTACCGGAAGATCGAAGTTCTGCCGGAGTCATCTTAATTAGGTTTTCAGATTCTTTTCTGTTCTCCCTTTGTATGATGAACTCTTTCATTGTCTTTGATTCTTTTGTAATGAATATGCGTAGCTAAACTCTTAGAGCTTAGACTAGATGAACCCTAAGTGACCCAGGGCTTTAAAGCGGTCACAGATCGGCGGTGATTAGATTCGAAGTTCAATCAGTTTCTCTTTCATGTTTGATTTGTTCTTCATTGTTCATGTTTCTTGTCTGGATTAATCACCTAGATTAGATTCTTATTAAGCTAAGGATAGAAGCGAACGCTCGCCTTACTTTAGAACATCAAATTGAACAATTAACCTTATAATTGGAGCATGCCTTTCATAGGAACCGGTTAGGGTTAATCCACTGCAAGAGTAACTCAATAATCGTTAGTAATTCCACCAGTTAAGTTAAGTCATTGCGAGAGGCGATCGTACCCGGGCGACTAATTAATCTTGGTAGCTAGAACGGATAGAGCGAACGTTCGCCGGTCTTAGACCTAAGGGTAAGGAGTTATGGTGGTGTCTTAGAATTGATTGAATGAGAATCGAAATCCGCTGATCTGTTGATTGCCTATGCTCTGGTGAACGAAGGGGGATTCAAAGTCTAAGTTCGTCTGTCATCTCTGTTTCAATCAACCAAATTCCAATATGTTTTTAGTTTCAATTTTTAATTTTTCTGCATTTCTTAGAATTAGAAGTCGTGGAACTCACACCACGCACGAAGTGCTTAAACAAGAATATTTTGCTAGCTTATTTGAGTAGTCAATCATAGAAGACCCGTGGAATACGATCTACCCTAGCTTTTGTTAGCTTTGTTAGTTATTTGATTGAGTCGTCAACGACCGGCTCACCATCGGCCATTTTAAACCTAAATTTCTTTTTCTTTGCGAAACGCACGCTCAAAGCATTGATATAAGAGACAAATTATTCGCGATCCATTATAGTAACTTCAAACACGTCTCCGGTGAGAATACTAAAGGAGGATTTGTTATGGCATGGAAAGATAAGTTAACAATTAACATTCTTTTCGCAAATGTTTATTCGATAGGTATTGAATGGACGGAATCAACGGACAAGAAAATCATCCTTATTGGCGTCTATCTCTCGACTTTCCCAGTTATTAGACGTGCTCAATTGGAGTCTCTACAAAATATTATTCTTGATCTTCGCGGGCCTAAGGTTATTTTTGGGGATTTCAATGCTGTATCAAAGATTTCAGAAAAACAAGGGGGGATTCTCCCTAGTGCTAGAAACCTAGCCGATTTTAATGCTTTCATAAATGATTTACTTCTTATTGATGTGGAATTCTCAGGACCTTTATTTACATGGTCGAACAAAAGGAATGGGTCGGGGAAATTAAATGCAGATTAGATAGATTCCTAATCTCTATGGAATGGTTAAATTTGTGGCCAGAAACGTGCTGCTCCAATATCAATGCAAATGGTTCAGACCATCTAGCAATTTTACTAGAAAGAGTTCCTGCTAAATCCCCTGCAAAGAAACTTTTCAGATTTGACAATAGATGGATTGGTTCACCGGAAGTAAGAGGAGTGATTGAGAGGGAATGGAACAGACCAACTCCCGGGTTGCCAATGTACAAAGTTACAAAAAAGCTGAAAGAAATAAGATATAAACTTTTTGAAATAATGAGATCAGGTGTCACAAACTCGGAAAAAAGAATAAGGAAATTGAAAAAGAAATTGATTTAGAGAAAAAAGAAAAAAATATCAACTGGGAGCGAGTCTCATCTTTAGAAAATGTTTATCGATTGAAATACACCAGGAAGAATGCTATTGGAGGCAACGAAATAGACACAAATGGTTGGAACTAGGAGACAAAAATATGAAAATTTTTCATCAGTCAGTTGCACAACAAAGAAGGAGAAATTTGGTCACGGCCTTAGAGGACAAGAATGGGGTGAATCAAAGTAATCAACAAAAAATGGGCCAAATTGCTTCAGAATTCTATAATGATCTATTCGCTACTTCCTTTCCTCCATCGAATTTAACTACCATAATGAGTGCGATTCCAGAGAATAAACAGGTCTCAAGCAAGATGAATATTCAAATTACTGAATGGGTTTCAGACGAGGAAATCAAAGATGCGGTGTTCTCGATTGGTAAGGATAAACACCTAGACCGGATGGGTTCACATGAGCTTTCTTTCAAGCATATTGGGATATTGTAGGCTATGAAGTCACTAATGCGATTGCTTTATTTTTCAGATCAGGGATAATGCTGGGTGAAATAAATTATACGTGGGTATCTTTGCTGCCTAAGAAAGAAGATGTTAAAAGTATGAAAGATCTACGCCCAATTGGACTATGCACTGTTCTATACAAGTCAATAACAAAAATACTAGCTAATAGACTGGGACGAATATTACCTGACATTATTAGTATGAACCAAAATGGTTTTGTACAAGGGAGAGCGATCTCGGAAAACACCCTGATTGCTCACGAGGTTATGCATTACCTAGCAAAATAGGACTACACATCTTTCAAGTTTCATGACTCTTAAAGTAGATATGGAAAAAGCATATGACATAGTTGAATGGACTTTTCTCTTTGCTCTACTGCGAAGATTCAAGTTCAGAGAAAGGATCATTGGATGGATCTCAGAATGTTTAATGAAAGCCAAATTAACAATCATCCTAAATGGTCAACCCTTTGATTACTTCTCAACTTCAAGGGGTCTCAGACAAGGGGACCCTCTTTCCCCACTTCTTTTCGCTATTTGTTCAGAAGGGCTCACGTATATAATTCATAAGGCGATCCTGGAGGAAAGATTGGTGGGCCTGAAATTTAATAACATAAGTCCGACACTCACTCATCTTATGTTCGCAGATGATACATATTTGTTTCTTAAAGTAATAGATGACTATATAACCAATCTTATAGACTTATTTGAAATATACCAGCTTTATAGTGGCCAAAAGATTAACTTAGCTAAATCAGCTGTCACATTTAGCAAAGGTACACCTGATATCTCGAGGTCTCATTGGAGTAATATGTTAGGCATATCAATTTCAAATAATCAGGATATCTACCTGGGTCTCCCCTCGGTGATAAAAAGATAAAAACTGAAACTTTCAGATTTCTGGAGGATATCTTATTGAAAAGAATCAATTCCTGGAAAGGAAAATGGTTGTCTCCTGCTGCTATGGAAGTTCTAATTT
The DNA here is from genome assembly GCA_034768395.1 of Linum lewisii. Taxonomy (NCBI): domain Eukaryota; kingdom Viridiplantae; phylum Streptophyta; class Magnoliopsida; order Malpighiales; family Linaceae; genus Linum; species Linum lewisii. Next base: position 22,774,959 of record CM068298.1, on the reverse strand, counting down.
CATCGGTCCTAATTGCTCTTCCAATGTACGCAATGGCTTCTTTCCTAATCCCAAAACAAAACATCGAGAAAACTCGATTATTGGTGATTTTTGGTGGGGCAAGGTGGAGGACAAGAAGAAGATGCATTGGGTTTCTTGGGAGAAATTATGCCTTCCCAAAGAGGTCGGAGGGTTAGGATTTAAGGACTTAGAGGCTTTTAATCATGCATTGTTAGCTAAACAAACCTAGAGACTTTTGCAGAACCCGGATTTGTTGCTAGCCAAAATTTATGAGGCAAAATATTATCCTGACTCATCTTTAATGCAAGCAGGGAAAGGCTTGAATCCGTCCTGGGGTGGAGAGGCATTCTCAAAGGAAGGGAAATTATTAAAAAGGGATATAGGTGGCAGGTTGGTAATGGGATCCATATCAACCCTTTTTTGGATCATTGGATCCCCACCTTTCCCCCTTCTGCCCTTGTACTTAGTATGAAGGAGGCAATTATGGACATACCTTTCTCAGTGGCAGGATTCATTTCAAATGGTGGGTGAGATCAAAGTAAGCTTAGAAGCATTTTCAGAGAAGACTCGTTAATCAAATTCTTGCCATCCCGATCCCTATGAGACTGGTAGCGGATAAAATAATTTGGCAGTATGCGGCCTCGGGGGATTATACAGTCAGTCAGGGTATGAGGTTGCGAAGGAAATTATGGCAGATCTCCCGCAATTTGATCCAGTCAACGTCGTTGACTCGAAAGTATGGAGGAATATCTGGAAAATCAAAATTCAACCGAAGTTTCAATTTTTCCTTTGGAGAATTTTACAGAGAGCTCTTCTGGTTAGGTCAGAGCTCTGTTATAGAGGACTTGAAATTCTGACTTTTTGTCCGGTTTGTTGGGAGGAGGAAGAAACAATTAATCATTTGTTTTTTGATTGTATTCTTACAATCAAGGTGGCTAAAGTGTGTGATATACCTATCCAAGATTTCAAGGGCCCGTCTTTCGTGTATGCTTGGAGGAAAATTTCAAAGGAACATATGAGTTTAAGAGTGGCGTTTATAATTTTCTAGTGGAGAGTGTGGAAATCAAGGAATTTGGTAGTGTTCCAGCTGACCCAGGACTTCCCGGAAAAAATCTCTGAACAATTCTTTTTTATGCTAAACGAACAACTAGACAATTTCCCCACTTCCAAAAAGACACAGGCGGTTTAAAACACAAACATGGAATATCTGAATAGACCTCTAAGCAAGGGTGTGATGACAGTAAATACTACTTGGGTTCAGGTGGATGGAGCTATTTCTAAAAGTGTAGGTGGAGCAATTGGTTTCATTATTAGAAATTTGGATGGGCTTCACTTATTCTCGGGGGGCCGGTGTTTCGTAGGAATTACATACCCGTTCACCATTGAATGCCTTGCGATTAGAGAAGCCCTGTTTTGGTGTCTAGAAACAAACCTTAAAAGTGTTGTGATTGAAGGGGATGCACAGCAGGTCAAAAATAAAATTGCACAGGGTAAAGCCCTTCACTCTTCAGCTGGAGCAAATATTAAGGAAATTAGACTGTTGATTAATGACTTTGATTTCGTAGAATACAAAACTATTCCAAGACTAATAATATTATAACACACAATCTTGTCAAAGAGGCTTTGTCTTATCTCCCATATTCTTCAGGTCTGATAAATTTGAGACCCTTAGGTTGATGTAGCAGTTGGTGGATAAATTTCCACCCCCCAAACCCCCCCCTTTCCCCAACCCCCACCCCCTCCCCCTCCTTTTTTATTTTCTTTTTTAGCTCTTAGGTTGCTTCACGGTCTACAATGTCTCTTTTGCAGATATCCTGAAAAAAAGGGAATGCAAAGAGGTGGCTCACAAGTCAATTACCAGGAAACTTCACTACTTGGCCCGAATTATCACATGCATTTGTGGAGGAGTTCTTTTACCCATCTCGCACTCCAGCTATAAATGACCCGGTAACTCATTTCTACTAGAGGGACGAGGAATCTTTATACGATCTTGGAACATATTTCATGAGCTTCTCTTCTCTTTCCCTAACCATGGCTACGTGCATCAACAATTGAACTCTTTTGTTAGGGGTTTGGATGAAGGAGATACAAATTATACAACTACCTTCTATTAATCCACCTTCTTTTTCAGTTTATGTTACTGACTACAATTGGCGTGAATGTGCTCATGAGGGACGTTTTCTAGAACTTCGCTCAGACAAATCAGTGGACTACTAAAAAGAATAACTCTGGGGGATAGGGTTACCCACAAAATCAGAATGGTTACCTGGGATTTCTGCTAGTATCAACAGTAGCTAAAAGAACAACATGGTGAATACCATAACATAAGTGTCAATTACCAATCAGGAGGCCAACACGACTTATACTATAAACTTTTGAGTTCCTATGAAGATAAGAAGCCGACTAGACACCCTGGTAAGTTTACTCAAATTCCACATAGGAATCTTGGGAACTATGACAAGAAAAATCAGTTCTCGAACAACCAGTACTCCGGCAACAAAGGATACCATGGACCACCTGGGTTCACAGGTAATCCAAAGCAGACACATCAACAAGATCCACATGAGGTCAAAACCGATGACATAATAAATAAGATACTTTATATGATGGACGAGTATGATTCTAGAATAAATAAAAATCAAGTTCAAGTAAATAGGAAGGAGGATGCGCTATAAAATCTCATGGAGGTCGGCAAAGGCAGACAAGTATTTGGTACATTGCAAAGTAAAAAACCTCGAATCTTAATGTTCCCCCCTAAGGATCATGACAATCGACTAAGTTGGTGAATCTAGGATGAACAAAACTCATTATAATGCTTTGCAACCAATTAGACATGACAAACAATGGTTGTAACACCCGACCCAAATTGACTTGTGGTTGAACCGGTTATGAGTGTTACTAAAGAAGACAAAACAAGAATTTAAATAAAAAGCAACATTTAAAATAAGTAATCGGAATGGAGGCCTCCGATATATATAAAATTTGAGTACAAACCGATAAACAATGGTTCCAAAAACAATCTTAAAAAGTGCACAAAATACCCAAAACGTCGAAACTCAACTGAAATACTAAAATAAGAAAAAGTCAACTCCCAGTGGATTGCCAATCTTCACCTCATAGCTTCAACAACAACTTCCTCGAACTCAACTGCCACGCCTGAACTCCAACACACCTACTAGGCACGCGAACCTGAAAGGGGAAGAGGGAGGGATCAATTTCCTCATGAAACTGAGTGAACCCACTAGGCTTAACTATGCGCCAAACTACGCCTCAAGCACTACAAGAAACGCTGCATTTAACATCGGGCAGGTTAACATCAACCACCAACTTAGCCGTTGTTAAATTAAAGCACACGGATCTTCTTAAACACCGTCAGATTATTGATCTAAATGGTTGAGATTAAAGTCCCTTCTCTCTCTGTTTTCAACAAACCCTAAAGCCCCTTCTTCTTCCTCTTATTCCATCGCCGCCACTTCTCTTCTTCTTAAACAAAATTCTAAAGTCCTTTCTTCTTCCTCTTATTCTATTTCTTCTTCTTCTTCAACAAACCAACGGCCGCCACCGTCGATCCTCTTCCACATTCGTTGCCGTCAATCCTCCTCCACATCCGCTGCTGTCAATCCTCCTCCACGTCCGCCACCGTCGAGCCTCCACCACATCCGCCAAAATCACCACCGCCGCCGTCGAGCTTTGAAGTTTCAGATCTACCGAAAATGGAGTTGTAGATGTATTTTGTTTTGTTGTTTTTTTTTCGTAATTTTGAGTTTGAATGTATTAGGAGTGAATGTATTGGGAGCTTCAGAAATCTCCTCTTCTTCCTCTTTCCATTTTTTTCTTGTTTAGATAGGATGACTACTGAGTACTTGCGGATTGGGGTTAATGTTGATGCATTAATCATTTCCTTCCTCTTTCCGTTTCGTTCTTGTAAACTGGGTATTGTTGTTTCGTAAACTAGGTACTCGTTGGAGCTCCAACTATCGTAGCTAATTAACAACGAACTTCTTATTTTAACAGCGGCCATATAGCCGCTATTAAATAAATTGATTTAACCGCAACCACTTTTGCCGCTGTTATTTCACTTTCGCATTGGTCAATTTAATAGTGACTGTGACCGCTGTTAAATTACATTTTTGTTGCTTTAAATGCAGCGTTTCTTGTAGTGAATGAGTTATCCCAACTCTCCACACATCATAATTAACAATGGGATCCGACTAGTCTATTCGTTTTTAAATCCCTAGAACAGCCTAAGTGATCACCCAGAATCAATTCTCTATTCTAACATCATCAATTCTCAACAGCAACAATACAACAACATAAGCTTCATAGCAATAATCAGTACTATCCAACTAATCAATCACAACCACAACGTTCATAGCATAGCATTACTTCACAATTCATGGAGTATAATGCACAGTTTACAAATGCAGTTCTATATGTGTTGTTAAGGCGCCTAGGAGTTGCTCCACACCAACACTGTCAGCCAATAATCCTTGGTATCATGACCAAGGTGATCTACTCAACACCCATCAAAAAATCCTTGGTATCTATCACAAGGTGATTTACTCAACGTAGACGGACTCAATCATTAATCCCAAGTAGCTAACCGAGGTGATCCACTTAATGTAGACCGACTCAACTCATCATATATCAAGGTGGGCAGTGTGGACTCCTATCGTTTATCCACGTTCAAGCAATCACAAACAAATACACCATTCCTCAACCCATCATCAATATCCATTATCCATATTCATCATCAAAATCTAGCATCAATATTCATCATCAAAATCTAGCATCAATATTCATCACACAAAACATTTCTATTCCAACCACTTCCATCCACAATTCACACATCACAATCACATCAAGGAAAAATGACTAGTCTTGTCAGCTACCCAACCTGCATAACAAGGGAGAGAGGTAGCTATGTCGCAAGACTAGGGTTACCCTCCTATTCATCCTTCATAAGACAACCCCACATTGGCAGGACCATCCTTCTTCAACCACAACTGGCATTGACATAATCATATACGAAATACAACTCATCCCATCCCATCCTATCTCTCATTTCTAATTCAAGTTCATTAGCAATCACGTTTCATCACAATCCCCAGAACACATATCAAATATCACCATCAACACTTAGCAATCACAAGACAGTTATCTGATTTTACTCTCTCAGATTCATGCAATACCTAATTTCAATCTAATTCGAGTTACAACTCCTCACATTACCCATTGTGTCCTATCGACTCTAAGCCTTCACCTGGAATAGAAGACGAGGCTCTAATCGTCTTCTAGAATCTCGAGCGAACAAAATCCCTTTCTCCAAATTCATAGATTTCCCCCTTCCTCACTGATAGCACTTCACTCCATAACTCCAGAATCCTAAAAATGCGATCTCTTTCTCTCGTTGCCAGGAACTCACAAGAAGAAACGACACCTTAATCGGACACCCACAACTCCCAGAATCAACCTTCAAAGGTTTGCAGAACTTGCGCCAAAAAGAATTTCGTGAAGAAAGAGAGAGGTTGAAGTTGCCAAAATCCATCGAAACCCATCCTTTTATTGCAGGTCCAACAACACGGCATGTTGTAGGATACACGACGTGTTTCATGAAGAAAGACAACGTGTTTCACAACTACACGGCCGTGTGGTTTTAAATGCATATGCGTCCGTGATTTCTAGGAATTACAGCACGACGGTGTGCCACATATACACGACGAATATCTTGAAGACACACTGTGTGTTGTCTCCACTGTATAAAATGCTCAATTGTAACTTCAAACCGACTTAAACACGAACGTCCCGAACCCCGATTGGACCTCAAGAACACTGTTTCCAATGCTTTGATCACCCGAACTCGAGTTCTAAACTGTCTGACTAGGAGGGGATGTTAAGTCTCCACAATTTCAAGATTTCGTCCCCGAAATCAAACCCAACTCATCTTAACAATGCAACGCAAAAATTACAGCAGTTTAACCACCACATCACCACCCAAAATTCACATTAAGGACCCTAGCAGTTTCTGCCTAAGGTCGACATCTACTCACAAACCGATATCTTACCAACACAAAACACAATCGAAACACTACCCGAAATTCAAACTTAAGAGTGGAACCAGAACACAACTCAACCAAAGCAAGAACTGAGAACAACAAGAAGAACACTAAAGAAAGTATGTACCTGAAGCATAACTTCCACCAACTCTGGGTATCGCCTCCTCATGCTCTCCTCAGTCTCTCAAGTCGCCGACTCTCTCTCATGGTTTACCCAATACTTGAGCTGCGAAATCTGCTTACTTTTTAGTGTCTGAATCTGCCTATCCACAATTGCCACCGGTTTCTCCTAATAAGTCAAAATCTTGATCGATCTCTACTTCTTCCAGCTGTATCACATGAAAGGGATCCCCATGATACTGCTTTAGCATGCTAACGTGGAATACATTGTGTATCCGTTCTAGCTCGCTTGCTGATGGTCCCCGGCCCAAGAAGATGTCTCAAGACCCACAAGGGCCACCACTAGGCGTATAGGCGGTGTCAGAGCGCCTCACCCTGACGCCCAGCAACCGCCCCGGTCAGAGTCAGGTCAGTCAGTCCCATCTCTGACACGACCCACGTCATCGAAAGGATGGGCCCCATCCAAGGGCCCCTGTTGCGCCTGCCCTTGTGGTCTGCTGGGATGACAACATGTGGGACCAGGGCATCTGCCAGCTTGGACCTATAAATAGGAGGTTTCCCACACAATGGACGACACGACACCCTCAGACCATACGCTCGATACGCACGCTAAAGGATGTGGTCATCCGCCCTATCCCAGGGCGCACGCTTGATACTTCTCTGTTATCCTCTCCTCCCATTCCGTATCTAGCCCTCACTCTCGCTCTCTCTAACGCCTGTTCCCCGCATTGCAAGGTACCTCCTAACCGCACTCAAGGAGAATCCAGGCTCTCTAGGTTCGACCACTCCCAAGGGTTGAACCTCCACTATATTGAACGTCCCTTTAGGGAGAATCAATTGGCGCGCCAGATAGGGGTGCAAACTGTCTCATCAACACAAAGAGCGATATGCAAACCCATCCAAAACACTAGTGGGCGAGAGCGCCGCGAAAGATATGGTCACCGGCCAAGCAAGTCATACCTGCCGGAGTCCCACTAAACTCCCGGCTCCAGGAGATAAGAGAAGCAAGTCATATCTGCCAGGACGATGACACGCCTTTAAGTCAAGAGACAAATGATTTTCTATTCAACCGCCAGGGCGGCGGGGGAACAGACAGCACCACAGCGGTGGTCAATGCCATAGCCTCCACCTTGGCGCCTTCTGCCCCGCTAGCAGTAGACCTAGCTGGTCAAGTAGCGGAGTTGTAGAAGCAAAACGCCGAAATGCAGTAATGATGAGAATGCTAATCGCTCACACTGCCGAAAGAACAGACGGAGTTACGAGAGCAGGGCCGACTCCGGGTATGGCAAACTCTGATGAAATGTTCAGACTGTTCCTGCCCCAGCATCAATCCGGCCCTAGGCAAATAGCCATGCGCCAACCTCTGGATAAAGCGCTGCTCACCGTTTCACCTCCCCAAGGCTTTGTCCCACCCGCTATAAGGGCTTACGACGGACAAGCAATCCAGATGAACACCTGCTAACCATCACCATCGCCATGCAGATGTTCAGTGCTCCTGACGCCACCTACTGCAGGACCTTCTCGAGAACTCTGGTGGGAGCCGCCCTGACATGGTACGACGCCTTGGCCGAGGGTATCATAAAAAACTAGGAGGATTTCTGCACATTATTCCTGCACAAGTTCAGCAACCAGAGAGAAGCTGGAAAAAACATGACGGCATTTTAGGGGCTCAAGCAAAACTGCAACGAGTCTCTTCGACAATACTACGATAAGTGGTCCAAAGCTGTAACTACAGTCCCACACCTTGCACTGGATATCGCCCTGCACCACATCATGACTACCACCTTTAGCAAGGAATTGGTCAAGAGCTTAGTATTGAAAAAACCAAGAACTCACACCGAGCTGGAATCCTACATCCTCCAGAGTGCCGAAGTAGAGGAGAACATAGCCATGATACAAGGCAGATCCAGACGCACGAACCAGAATAGTGGTCAGAATACGGTAGCCGGAAAGACAAACGTCCGGATGATAGGCGCGACTACCATCCTCACACAGAAAAGAGGCCTAAGGAGAAGTACACTCCCCTATCGGAGTCCCGACGACGGCTCATGCATGTCCTCCAGGAAAAGTAAGGCGGACTAAGGTGGCCAGCTCCTCTATCAAGGGCGGCGGTCAAAAGAGGTAACCCTTGGGAATTCTGCGAATTCCACAACCAGGGGGGCCACGATACCGAGGATTGTCGAGAACTCCGGACGAGGTTGAGCGTGCCCTCAAAAATGGGGAGCTTGAGATTACATCATCGATAATCGTCGAAAGAAAGAGAGAGGAAGGTCGGGGTCACCTCGTAGAAAGGAAAGAGACGGGTCAGAATCACCCCGAAAGGAGAGGGACGAGCGGTATCCTTCGAAGAAAGGAAAGTGTGTTTGACAGGATCAACAACAGGAAAGACGAAGAAACAGAGGAAAATAAAAGAGATGACAAAGACGACAGGTGGGTGAAATATAAAAAGACGTGCAACATGATCTTGGGGGGAGAAGAGAACGTTCCCAAAGGCAAACAGGTTGTGGGAGAATGCTCTCTGGTGAATCAGAGAGGAGGATACCCTCCCACGCTTTCAATAGTCAATTTGAAAGGAAGGAGCCCCATCACCCAGGCCATGGTCGTACGGGTGATAATAGAGGACACCCTGGTAGGGCGGGTCCTAGTGGATGAAGGCAGTTCGGCGGATATCCTTTCCGCCGATGCATTTAGCAGGATGGGTTTGGACCCAGCGCGGCTCAAGTCGTCCAAGATTGTACTCACAGGGTTCGCGGGAAATGACGTCCCAGTACTCGGCGTCGTCTCGCTTCCGATAACTCTGGGTGACGAAAAGCTGCAGGAAACCAAGTATATCAAGTTCTACGTCACTAACTGCAGTTCGGCGTACAATATGATACTAGGGCACCCAGATCTGGCAGCGTTTGAAGCAGTCTCCTCCCCTGTGCACTAGGTGATGAAATTCCCGGTAGGAGGCAGAATAGGGATCACCTGGGGAGACACCCTAATGTGAACCGTGTAGTCGACTTGTCCGCAACCCACTCACCTCTTGGATGAGGAACCTTGGCACTGCTACCACACGACCCTAACCACCGTAAGTCTTGAATACCGGCTTAGAATCACCAATGAAACCTGGCGGATGCGTACTTGGACCTGTCGGTTGTAAATAACCGGGAACCCTAACTGTCCAGTCGATCGGCTCCACGATAAAAGATGGATGCTTCTGTTGATAACACCGTTCCCTAAGCTATGCACGAGCAAAACTTAAAAGGATTGAGAACAAAGTTCTGAATTATATTGATTTGGCAAAAAGGTTGAGTTTACAAGATAGGCTGAAGCCTCTTATTTATACTAGAGGAGCCGGGACATCCCCGCGGCTTCCTACTTAGACAAAAACTCGGAAATAATAAAGAATTAAACTAGAGTCCTATTTAGAATACAAAAAGGACTTAAATATTCCTAAATAAACAAGAACTAAAAGAGAAATCCGAGTTCAACTCTAAAAAGGAATAAAACTAAAGAAAACGTGTTAAAACCCTAAACCGGCGGATCCAGCGGATCCGGTCGGGCTTGATGATCACGCTCGGTCTGGTTTAGGAAAGCCGGCGCCGCCTTTTATGTCGGGCTTGGAATTGGCGACGTCGGGGGTGCTCGGGCTTGGGGATGCACGGGCCTCCAGATGCTGGCCTCCACGTGGTCGGATGCTGATGCCGCTCGGCATCCAGGGTTAGGGCTTGCTTGGTCCGGCCTATCCTTTTCGAGGGTCTTCTTCATTTCTTCCATCCCTTGATCATTTCTCCGGGTGGCGGGTGTTACGGCTGGCTTCTGGGACCTGGGGAGTGTTGGGCCGAGTATAAACCTCTCAAGGCTCGGATGTCTTGGGCGCTTGGTGCCGAGCGTTGCTCGGGCACCCCGACTCCGGGGTGGGCATCCGGCCTAGCTGTCTTGGCGGCGCCCGGGTGGAGAGGAGGGTGTATCCCGATCGGCTGATCCGGTCGACATCATACTCATGCTGATCTTTGCTCCATGCCGCCATGTAGGTATTGAGCCGCTCCTTGAAGGACATGGTCTGGCTACGGGTCAGGGGCAGCTCGGGCCGGGTCCAGGGGACGGGTGGCTCATCATTCCCCTCTTCTTGGGAAGGATTCGGCCTCGAATCCGGATCTGCATAGACCTCGTCATAGTAGGGTGTTAGGTCAGAAACATTGAAAGTAGCACTTACCCCATAAGAGTTAGGGAGATCTAACACGTAGGCGTTATTGTTGATTCTTTGAAGTATAGTATAAGGGCCGTCGCCTCTAGGGAGCAACTTAGACTTCCTTTGTTCAGGAAATCTGTCTTTTCGGAAGTGTATCCACACTTGGTCGCTGACTTAAAAGATCTTTTCTTTTCTCCCTTTGTTGGCATTCCTCACATACTGAGCAGTTCTTCTTTCAATGTTGGTTTTGGCTTTCTCGTGCAGCTTTCGAATATAGTCAGCCTTCTCTTGTCCTTCGGCATCCAGGAATTCGTGTTGAGGTAGTGGCGATAGATCCATAGGAGTCAAGGGGTTTAACCCATAGACAAGTTCGAAAGGTGAGTATTGGGTGGCCGAGTGTACGGCCCGGTTATAGGCGAATTCAACATGGGGAAGGCATTCCTCCCACGTCCGAATGTTAGAGGATATTATGGCTCGAAGCATCTGAGAGAGGGATCTATTTACGACTTCGATTTGTCCATCTGTTTGGGGGTGGCACGTGGTTGAGAACATGAGTTTAGTACCAATTTTGGCCCAAAGGGTTTTCCAAAAGTAGCTAAGGAACTTGGAATCCCGATCGGACACAATAGTCTTTGGGATCCCAAGCAATCGGACTACTTCTTGAAAGAACAGGTCGGCGATGTTGGAGGCATCATCAGCTTTATGGCAGGCAATGAAGTGAGCCATTTTTGAAAACCCGTCCACCACTACGAAGATGGAGTCTTTCCCTTTTCGTGTCTTGGGTAGGCCGAGAATGAAGTCCATCGAGATGTTAACCCACAGGTGTTCGGGGATGGGTAGAGGGGTGTACAACCCATAGGATTGAAGGTGAGACTTGGCCCTTTGGCATTTAGAGCACTGAGCAAGTATCTTCTCAACATCGTGGCCCATTTTGGGCCAATAGAAGTGCTCCTTGAGGGTAGCCAAAGTCTTGGCTATGCCAAAGTGCCCCATTAGTCCTCCTCCATGGGCTTCCAAAGTTAGCACTATTCTGCAACAGTGGTTAGGTAGGCAGAGTTTGTTTTCTTTGAACAAGAATGCATCTTGCCGGTAGTACTTATCAATTCCTCCTTGCTCACAAGCTTCAAACATATCTTTAAAGTCGTGATCAGTAGCATAAAGTTCTTTGAGGTGCTCGAATCCAAGGAACTTGGTGGTAAGGACAGAGAGGAGGTTATACCTTCGAGAAAGGGCATCGGCTACCACATTCTCTTTACCTTGTTTGAACTTGATGATGTAAGGGAAGGACTCAATGAATTCTACCCACCTGGCGTTGATGACACTCGATTTGACGTGATTATCAGCCTCATTTAAGCGACATTTCCTTGCTTGAAACGTGGTTTTAGGAGTAAAATAGCGAATATTCACTCAACTACCCTATTTCCTACCTATTTGGTTACTTTGGCCCTTTTTGGGTCTATTTGATGGTTTTCTAGTGTTTTTGTGAAAGCACAGGTTTTTGCCATCATTTATGTAGCCACGGACGTGTTCAAGACCTCAAGGAGTGAACCAGAAATCAAACCAGAGTCAGAACCGAAGATCCAACTGCCCAGCACAATATTTTCACCGAAAAGACTATGAGGATTTCGGCGAAAATACCTTCAGAAACTCACAGGCTGATTTACACTGAAGTTTTCGGCGAAAATATTATGAAATTTTCACCGAAAATCCTAGAAGAAATCACACAGGGGATTTTAACTAAAGATTTCGCCGAAAATTATTTGATATTTTTGGCGAAAATTCCTTCCAAATCCGACGCTGTATTGAAACCTAATCGTACCTATTTAAATAGAGGCAGCCGGCAGACAGAGGATAGAGGGGGAATCATTATTCATATTTTCACAAATCAGACTTTTGAGAGTCAGCCGACTCTAGGGTCGATAGATAGAGTTTAGAGAGTTCGAAGATCCGTGGAGAGATCGTGACGCCATCCTTCACCTCGGAGAACTCGGAGCTTAAAGTTGAAGATCCAGGAGATTGAAGCTTCGCGGGAGTCGTAAGAATTAGGTTTTTCAGTTCTTATCTGTTCTTCCTCTGTATGATGATCTTCATTGTTGTCTTTGATTCTCTTGTTTCTGATATGAGTAACTGAACTTGTAGAGCTTAGATTAGATGAACCCTAAGTGACCCAGGGCTTTAAAGCGGTCACGGATCGGCAGTAATTAGATTCGAAGTTCAATCAGTTTCTCTTTGCATGGTTGTTTTGTTCTTGATTGTTTATGTTTCTTCTCCGGTTGATCGCCTAGATTAGGTTTTTGCAAGCTAGGGTTAGTCGCCAGACATCTTCCTGCTTTGGCGCATAAACTTGTCTTCCTTGATCACCTAGTTTAGATTCTTGTTAAGTTGAGGATAGAAGCGAACGCTCGCCTCTCTTTAAAACATCAATTCAACCAGTTAACCTTATAATTGGAGTGTGCCTTTCGTAGGAACCGGTTAGGGTTAATCCACTGCAAGAGTGACTCATAAATCACTAGTAATCGCACCAGTTAATTAAGTCGTTGCGAGAGGCGACCGTACCCGGGCGGCTAGTTAATCTTGGTAGTTAGAACGGATAGAGCGAACGTTCGCCGGTCTTAAACCTAAGGGTAAGGAGTTATGGTGGTGTATAGAAACCGATTGAATTAGAATTGAAAATCGCTGATCTTGTGATTGTCGTTGCTCTAGTGATCTAAGGGGGATTCGAAATCTAAGTTCGTCTATCTTCTCGTTAGTTAACCTTTTACTTTTCTGTCTTTCATTTTCCTTTGTTCATTAGATTAGAAGTCGTGGAACTCACACCACGCACAACGTGTTTTAACTTGAATAAATTGCCAGCTTCTTTGAGTAGTCAATTAGTAGAAACCCTGTGGAATACGATCTACCCTAGCTTCACAGCTTGGTAGTATTTGATACCGCTAAAACTGCAGCTATCAAATTGGCGCCGTTGCCGGGGACTCTTCTAATTGTTTGAAAGAAGAGTCGGCAAATTATTCTTCTACCTTTCCGCCTTACCATTTAATTTTCCTCCATATTTCCATGATTTACCTGGGTAGTGCTTTTGAGTTTTGATTATGCAGGATTACAGGTGGGATGACCAGTACCAAGAGTGGTATGTCGATGAAGCACCGTATATTGAGGATAACCAAGAGATGTATATACTAGCTCATCAGCATCGACAACTGACGACGAGAATTGAATCCTTCTTGGAGAATATCTCTACAAAGCTACAAGCTCACAAAGAGATAGACTCACATGTTCATCAAAATCGACAACAGACGGCAAGAGTAGAATCCGCCTTGGATGATCTCATTTCGAAGCTGCAAGCTCGTAACGTAGTGGATGTCGAGCTCGAGCAACCAAATCCACTAATGGAAGAAGATGCTCAAGAGCTGTATGAAGATGAACATGACAATCTCACCGATGACTATTGCGAGCTAGAAGCATCTGATCAAGAATCCTTGGCGGTGGTGGTTGATGAAGACATAGAGCCAATCCATCTTGAAGTTGAAGCTGAAGAGGAGCACATAGATATTGAGGAGATACCCTCACCTACACTTCCACCGAGTCAACCTGTAGAGAAGATGGAGCTCATTGAACATGCCGCGCCATACTACCTCTTTCCTCATCGAGTAGGAGAATTCAAGAAGAACTGGTCATCCAACCAAGATCGCGATCTATTGGAGCACTACCGGCTACATCACCCTTCTGGAGTGCTACATGGCACTCAACCGCTGTCCTTGAAGAAGACGATTGACTTCAAGGAACTTCTGAGTTGGGGTCCCTAACAGGTACCGTCCGGCTCAAGGACGTTGAAAGAGAGCGCTTCGTGGGAGGCAACCCACGGCTGGAGTCCGTTTTTTTTTGAAATTTTTAGTCAGTCTTTTCGTCGTTCGAGTCAGGTTCGGGGGAGCCAAAGTGTCAGTTTAATTTTCTTTTGTTTTGACTTATTTTTCGTTAGTTTTTAAAAAAAAAAGAAAAAAAGGGTTTTAAAAGAAGTTTTCGGCGGGAATTGAAAATTCTCGCCCGAAAAAATCAAACAGTGAGCCGCTTCTTTATTTTTGCTATTTTGTGAAGAAGTTTTCGGCGAAAATTTCACAATATTTTCGCCGAAAACTTGTGTTGTTTTGAAAATCAGATTTCTCTTTTCGGTCTGATTCTAACGCATACTTGATCGTCCAAATCGGAGCTCTGTAGCTCCAGTTAAGCCCGAAACAAGTTTTTCACGTTTTTGGCCAACTTCGTCGCTTTCCGTCCATTTTCTTGAGTCGTGTCTAAAAGGTTAGTTGTTGGGTTTTCAATTTCGAATCTTTTGACATATTGATTGTTGAATTTCGACGAGTTTAATACCGATCTACCTCGTTTTGCGTGTCTGTTGTTTCGGTGTGATTTTTTCTGAACTAATTGAACTTGGATGATCTAGATTGCTCTAGGAGTGTCGTGCCGTGAATTTGAAAAAAAAAAGAGTCAAAATATTTTCAAAATTCCCCTTAACCTTCTTTGTTCGACTTTTATTATGTGTGGATCCGGGACACTTGTCCCGGTATCCTTTTAATCTTTTTGTTGTTTTTGTTTTTGTAGGAACTTGAGTAGCTACTCCGCTCTACTCCGGACTCTCCGTGTTCATCCACTACACCGACCATCACCTCCCAGGTTCTTCGTATCTCTCTACTCTAGTTTAGTCCTGTGAGGACACAGAACCGTTTAAGTGTGGGGTAGGATTCTAGGATTATGCATGATCTTGTTTGATTTTCTGTGATTCCGTGGTTCTATTTTAAAATTTCTCTTGCATAGAATTGCTCAATTCTTGACTTTTGATGTTAAATTGACTTCAATTTTGAACAATGACGTCTAGACTGTTCCACTTAGAACCTGTAACCAACGTGTTGGAACTGATATTAAATCAGTCTAGGTCAGAACAGATCATAAATCACTTCAGTAGTTGAAAGTTGAATTAATTGAATTGATTGGTTTGTTAATAACAAAGCTTGATAACACCGTTCTAAGATGATAGATGCTAGCTTCTCCCATGTTTTTCACTCCATATTTGTTCACCTGTGATTGTGGCTTGAGATTAAATGGAAATCCAATTCGAAATCTCGTGTAAAAAGTTATAACTAGCTAGGATCAAGTGGTTAAATCGATAAATCAAGTGTTTGAGTGGTGAAATTCGAGTTGTGCAAATCAATGTAAAGTTCTTTAAAGTGCTGAGAAAAAAAGCTAGGCAAGCCCGACACCTAAGTGAAGTGTTCGGGTTGAGCACTAGCAAAGGCACAAATACTGTGAGCTAGGCAGGTCCAACACCTAAGTGAAGTGTTTCGTATCGAGAACTAGTATGCAGTAAATAAATTGAAGGAATAAGTTGAAGCTTGAACGAAATTGTTGTTAAAAAGCGGTCCTAGCTAGCATATGTAACGTACAGATCTAGAAACGGATGAAGTCGAGTCAATAGCCACGTCACTTTTCCTACCTCCGCATCCACATCATGGCTAGAGCTTAAAGTCTTTTTGCTTAGAATTGGTGTTATCGTAGTCGGTTAATCATAATTAATTGTTTTGCCAAGAAACGAGCTTCGTTTAAACTACTACTTGAAGTGTGCAGAAAACAGTGAGATCGAAAACTTGTTTGGTTGATGTTCTTGCATGTGTAGGTCACTCTTTCTACGTGGAACAGTTTAAACCAAATTGTTAGAATAGAATCTCGGTTTAATCTCGTGTCATTTGTGAATTTGAGTGTGTTCTAGTTCAGTTTGCTTGAGCACAAGCAAAAGCTTAAGTGTGGGGTATTGATGACACTCGATTGACGTGATTATCAGCCTCATTTAAGCGACATTTCCTTGCTTGAAACGTGGTTTTAGGAGTAAAATAGCGAACATTCACTCAACTACCCTATTTCCTACCGATTTGGTTACTTTGGCCCTTTTTGGGTCTATTTGATGGTTTTCTAGTGTTTTTGTGAAAGCACAGGTTTTTGCCATCATTTATGTAGCCACATACATGTTCAAGACCTCAAGGAGTGAACCAGAAATCGAACCAGAGTCAGAAACAAAGATCCAACTGCCCAACACAATATTTTTGCCGAAAACACTATGAGGATTTCGGCGAAAATACCTTCAGAAACTCACAGGCTGATTTACACTAAAGTTTTCGGCGAAAATATTGTGAAATTTTCGCCGAAAATCCTAGAAGAAATCACACAGGGGATTTTAACTAAAGATTTCGCTGAAAATTATTTGATATTTTCGGCGAAAATTCCTTCCAAATCTGGCGCTGTATTGAAACCTAATCGTACCTATTTAAATAGAGGCAGCCGCCAGACAGAGGATAGAGGGGGAATCATTATTCATATTTTCACAAATCAGACTTTTGAGAGTCAGCCGACTCTAGGGTCGACAGATAGAGTTTAGAGAGTTTGAAGATCCGTGGAGAGATCGTGACGCCATCCTTCACCTCGGAGAACTCGGAGCTTAAAGTTGAAGATCCAGGAGATTGAAGCTTCGCGGGAGTTGTCAGAATTAGGTTATTCAGTTCTTATCTGTTCTTCCTCTATATGATGATCTTCATTGTTGTCTTTGATTCTCTTGTTTCTGATATGAGTAACTGAACTTGTAGAGCTTAGATTAGATGAACCCTAAGTGACCCAGGGCTTTAAAGCGGTCACGGATCGGCGGTAATTAGATTCGAAGTTCAATCAGTTTCTCTTTGCATGGTTGTTTTGTTCTTGATTGTTTATGTTTCTTCTCCGGTTGATCGCCTAGATTAGGTTTTTGCAAGCTAGGGTTAGTCGCCAGACATCTTCCTGCTTGGCGCATAAACTTGTCTTCCTTGATCACCTAGTTTAGATTCTTGTTAAGTTGAGGATAGAAGCGAACGCTCGCCTCTCTTTAAAACATCAATTCAACGAGTTAACCTTATAATTGAAGTGTGCCTTTCGTAGGAACCAGTTAGGGTTAATCCACTGCAAGAGTAACTCATAAATCACTAGTAATCGCACCAGTTAATTAAGTCGTTGCGAGAGGCGACCGTACCCGGGCGGCTAGTTAATCTTGGTAGTTAGAACGGATAGAGCGAACGTTCGCCGGTCTTAAACCTAAGGGTAAGGTGTTATGGTGGTGTATAGAAACCGATTGAATTAGAATTGAAAACCGCTGATCTTGTGATTGCCGTTGCTCTGGTGATCTAAGGGGGATTCGAAATCTAAGTTCGTCTATCCTCTCGTTAGTTAACCTTTTACTTTTCTGTCTTTTATTTTCCTTTGTTCATTAGATTAGAAGTCGTGGAACTCACACCACGCACAACGTGTTTTAACTTGAATAAATTGCCAGCTTCTTTGAGTAGTCAATTAGTAGAAACCCTGTGGAATACGATCTACCCTAGCTTCACAGCTTGGTAGTATTTGATACCGCTAAAACTGCAGCTATCAGGCGTGTCTTTTGTTGAGCTTGTGTTGGGCTTTGAGGTACTTAAGGGATTCATGATCCGTATGGATGATGAATTTCTTGGCCCACAGGTAATGCTGCCAGGTTTTTAATGCTTGAACTAGGGCATAAAGCTCTTTGTCGTAAGTGGGGTTGTTAAGGGTGGCTCCATTGAGTTTCTCGCTAAAGTAAGCGATAGGCCTTCCTTCTTGCATAAGAACGGCACCAATTCCTACTCCAGAAGCATCACATTCTATCTCAAAAGGTTTGTTAAAGTCGGGAAGCATGAGGAGCGGGGCTTCGGTCAGTTTCTTCTTTAAGGTTTCGAAAGCCTCTTGTTGGGGTATACCCCAGTGGAAGGGTAGATCCTTTTTTATGACTGTCGTGAGCGGGGCAGCGATGGTGCTAAAATCCTTCACAAATCTCCGGTAGAAACTGGCCAGGCCATGAAAGCTTCTGACTTCGGTGATGCTTTGTGGAGTTGGCCAAGATTTGATAGCCTGGATCTTTTCTTCATCCACTCGGATTCCTGATGAACTGACAACAAAACCAAGGAAAACAAGGTGATCGGTGCTGAAGGTGCACTTGGTCATGTTGGCATATAGCTGTTCCTTCCTTAGGGTTTCTAGAACAGATTTAAGGTGCCCTAAATGGTCTTCAAGACTTCGGGAGTAGACTAGGATGTCATCAAAGTATACCACCACAAACTTACCAATGTAGGGTCGGAGGACTTGGTTCATTAGTCTCATGAAGGTGCTGGGAGCGTTAGTTAGTCCGAAAGGCATGACCATCCATTCATATAACCCCAGTTTAGTTTTAAAAGCAGTTTTCCATTCGTCCCCCTCCTTCATTCGAA
The DNA here is from genome assembly GCA_034768395.1 of Linum lewisii. Classification (NCBI taxonomy): domain Eukaryota; kingdom Viridiplantae; phylum Streptophyta; class Magnoliopsida; order Malpighiales; family Linaceae; genus Linum; species Linum lewisii. Next base: position 22,756,321 of record CM068298.1, on the reverse strand, counting down.
TTTGGTGATATCCTGACCTAAGGTCTATTTTCGAAAAGATGGTAGACCCATGTAATTCATCTAGCATGTCATCTAGCCTAGGGATAGGGTGTCGGTACTTAACTGTGATATTATTGATAGCTCTACAGTCGACACACATCCTCCACGTTCCTTCCTTCTTTGGTACTAGGATGACAAGAACGACACATGGGCTCAGGCTTTCCCTGACGTAGCCTTTATCCATCAGAGCTTCTACCAAGGACTGGATCTTCTTCGTTTCTTTGGGGTTGGTTTGGTAGGCGGCTTTGTTCGGTAGGGCTACCCCGGGCACCAGATCAATCTGATGCTCAATCCCTCGGAGTGGTGGTAGACCGCTCGGGATTTCCTCAGGGAAGACATCCTTGTAATCCTATAAGAGAGAGACAACAACACTAGGTATCGTTGGGCTAGGGTTAGTAGTTAAGCATTCCTTGTAGGGGACCACACCATAGGTTTCCGTGCCACCAGGGCTTGTTTGACGTCCCCTGGTGTAGCAATCAGGTCTTTTTTATTTTTCGGACCGTTGGGTCTTTCAGGGTCTGATTTTTCTGTTTTGGAGCCTAGGGTTCCGCTTGCTTATCCTCTTTTTCTTTACTCTTAAGTTCTCTCTCTGTTTTTTCTCGAATAACCCTCGTCTCTACTTGATCTTGTAGGGTTTTAGAAGGAGACAGGGGTTTTAGTTTGTATTTAGTGTTCTCATGAATTAGGCTGTAACTATTGGTTCTCCCATCATGTTTAGAGAATCTATCAAACTGCCACGGTCGGCCTAGTAAAACATGGGCAGCCTCTATGGGCATGATATCACAGAGGACTAGATCGGTGTAGCGTCCAATACTAAACGGAACAATGGCTTGGCGGGTAACTCGTAACTCCTCGCAATTGCTAAGCCAGTGTAGTTTGTAGGGCTGAGGATGTTTTTGTGTTTGGAGGTTCAGCCCTTTAACTAATTCCTGGCTAACAGCGTTAGTGCAGCTGCCGTCGTCGATAACCATGCCACAAACTTTGTTTCGAATTTCTTGATAAAAAAAACTTTGTTTCGAATTATACACCGGGTGTGGAACAGATTATCTTTTTGTTCCGATCCGTTTCCTATATTTTGAGCACTGAGAAGTCTTCGAGAGACGGCGGAATACCTGGGGGTTTTACCTGGTCGGGTGTTCCGGTGGTAGCTAGAGTCCGTGCTGGCGAGGGTGTTGGGTGGAACACCAGGAGCGGCAAGGGCGCTAGGGCTGGATAATGAGTCAGGTACGGGCGGTCGGAGCATGGTCGGGGCCGGGGGCGGTGCGGTGCCTCGGGTGGCGGCTTGTGCCATGGCTCGGGACATAGACCACGTAATCCAGGTGGTGGCGTGATGACACTCGATTTGACGTGATTATCAGCCTCATTTAAGCGACATTTCCTTGCTTAAGACATGATTTTAGGGTAGAATAACGAATATTCAATCGATTGCCCTATCTTGTGCCATTTGTGTTACCTTGGCCCGTTTCGGGTCTATTTGATGGTTTTCTAGTGTTTTTACATTAGCACAGGTTTTTGCCATCGAATAAGTAGCCAAGGACGTGTCTTAGACGTTGGAACCCCGAAGAATCACACATAAATCAACCGGAGAGACCACTCAAGTCAAAGAAACTCCTGCTCCATTTACACATATATTTTCGGCGAAAATACCCTTGGGTTTTCGCCGAAAATGAAAGAAGGAATCCACTATCCTGATTAAGAAGAAATTTTCGCCGAAATTCCTCTATTATTTTTGGCGAAAATATCAGGGGAAATCAGAAAATCTCGGGTAGGTTTAAATACAGAAAGCGGCGGCTAAATGAAGGGACACTTACAATTTACAACACACAACACACAGCTAGAAAGAGGAGGGAGAGAAAAACGAGTAGAGGGGGTTCGAGGAGCCAGGAACGGATCATGACGCCATCCATCCATCTCGGAGAGCCAGTGCTAGGACTTGAAGATCCAGCAGATTGAAGCTGCCAGGAAACATCGAAATTAGGTTTTACAGTTCTTCTCTGTCTTCCTACCTGAGATGTACTCTTTGTTTGTCTTCGATTCTTCTGTATTGAATATGAGTAGCTAAACTCGTGTAGCTTAGATTAGATGAACCCTAAGTGACCCAGGGCTTAAAGCGGTCACGGATCGGCGGTGATTAGATTCGAAATTCATTCAGTTTCATCTTTCATGTTTGATTTGTTCTTCGTAATCTGTGTTTCTTGTCTGGTTTGGCCACCTAGATTAGATTCTTGTTAAGCTAAGGATAGAAGCGAACGCTCGCCTTACTTTAAAACACCAAATAGAACAATCAACCTTATAATTGGAGTGTGCCTTTCGTAGGAACCGATTAGGGTTGATCCATTGCTAGAGTAACTCATTAATCATTAGAATTTGCACAAGTTAAGTTAAGTCGTTGCGAGAGGCGACCGTACCCGGGCGGCTAATTAATCGTGGTAGCTAGATCAGATAGAGCGAACGTTCGCCAGTCTTAAACCTAAGGGTCAGGAGTTATGATGGTGTCTATGAACTGAATGAACTAGAATCGAAAATTACTGGTCTGTTGACTGCTGTTGCTCTGGTAATCTAAGGGGGATTCGAAGTCTAAGCTTGTCTGTCATCTTTCTAGTCAATCAATCAATCTTCAATCTTTCTTCGCTTTAATTCTCATTTCAACTTATCTTTGCGTTTTAGTATAGAAGTCGTGGAACTCACACCACGCACAACTTGTGTTTAAACTTGAATTAAATTGCCAACATCTTTGAGTAAAGAAGTAGAGGAAAACCCCTGGAATACGATCTACCCTAGCTTTTGTTAGCTTTGTTAGTTATTTGTTTGAACGCATCACAATGACACGTTCACCAAATTGGCGCCGTTGCCGGGGACTCTTCTATTTCGTTGAAAGAAGAGTTGGCATTTTTTATTCTTCTACCCTTCCATCTTTCATTTTCCATTACACTTCGATTTTACACCGGTTGTGTTTGTTTTTGTCTCTTGCAGATCAGAGCAGGTACAGAAACGGATCACTTCCGTTCCATCTTCCTTTACCGCAATGTCCACTTTTAAGAGTGTTGCGGACTAAAGTAACCACGTGCATCCAACTTTCGATCCCCCATCACCGTGCTTACTAATGACGATGATCCTGACTATGAGATTAAGATTCCTCTCCTAGAACTAATCTCTAAGGACGTACAATTCGAAGGGAGACCAGATGATAACCCCTGCACCCATCTAGATGACTTTTTGGCTGTCTGTAACACCTTCAAGTCTGGGAACCTCAACAAGAACGCTTTATATCTTCGAGTCTTTCCTTTCTCTCTCAGAGGTGCAGCTAAGCAGTGGCTTGGAAGCAAGCCGCCGGGTCATTACACTAACTGGGAGGCATTAGCTCAAGATTTTGTTGAGGAATACTTTCCTCCCGCGAGGACGACTGCTTATAAAGACCGCATCTCCAGATTCACTCAGAGAGAGGATGCAAGCCTGTATGACACTTGGAATGAATTCCAGTCTCTTCTCTTCGACTGCCCTAACAAAGACAGCTGGCTGAATTCTTTGCTCGTGGTATGCGCAAAGAATCTGCAAACTGGGTCAACTCTCTAGCTTGCGGAGATTGTACCGCCCTTACTCCTCAGGATGCTCTTCTGCATTTTGCTAACTGTGCTTCAAAGTCTAGAAACTGGGAGAGGCAAATAGAAGGAAACAAGAGTCAGAGTCAGATGAGTGTTGCAGAGCAGATCAAGACAGAGATCCAAAAACATCTGCAAGCAGCTGGTATTCCCCTAGATCCCCCGTCAGCCACCATCTTTTCAGTTGACTGTGGATGGTGTGGGTCCTGTGCTCATAACGGTGGAAGCTGCCTCAACTTCGGCACAACAGAAGTCTGGTCTACAGAAGAGATAAACTTCATTGATCAGGGTTTCGCTAATAATCAGAAAGGCTATGCCGGTTACAGAAACTTCGTACCACGGAACCAGAGCAACCGGTTAGTAGATCCTTATTATAGACCTCCGGGATTCATTGGAGGACAACACCAGTCTCAAGCAAAGCCGTACTACAATAGAGACATGGATTATGAGAAGAAGTTCGATCAGATTATGAGCAGACTCGACGACCACGACATTCAACTAAAAGCTCAAGCTACACTCAATCAAGGACAGAGAGCTCAGAGCCAGAGGATAGAGGATGGTATAAGTAATATGACTAAACTCTTTACTAGCAATCCTCTCCTTAATCCAGAAGCATTTCAAGCAGACTCTGGTACAAAGAGCGAACACGCTCAAGCCATTACCACCAGGAGCGGCAAGCAAACAACTGATCCAAAGGCTCCGGAACCTGACATGTTACCAGATACTAGTGCTGCCATGGATATGCCAGAAATAGAAGATATCACAGAAGTGGAAGAAGAAGCATCTGCTCCTCCTCCTCCTCCGCCTAGGACAGCTCCTGAGCCTGTTTTGGCGCCATATGTTCCTCGGATTCCCTTCCCAAAAGCTGCAAGGAGCAAGGCTAGGGATCACGACACTCAGTACAAGAAGTGGTACAATGTTCTTAAGACTGCAGAGATCAAGATACCAGTGACTGAAGCTGTGGAAATCATACCACCACTTGGGAAGTTCTTTAAGGATCTCGTGAAGAAAGTGAAGAATGGGGAGGCGTACTCTATCACGCTTACTAATGAATGCGCGTCTATTCTCGGTGCGCCATCTCCCATTCGACAGCCGCCACCACCCCCAGCTAAGTGTCCTTATCCCGGTTCTTTTACATTATCGTGCATTATTAATGGCATTAAAATTGATCGCAGTCTGGTTGATTCTGGTGCTTCTATTAATGTTATGCCTGTTTATCTATATGAAAAGCTGAATCTAGGGCAATTAAAACCGATTACTCTGCATCTCGTTTTAGCCGATAGGTCTGTCAAACTACCTAGAGGTATAATAGAAGATGTAGCTGTTTGCTGCGGTCCGTTTACTATAATTGCGGATTTTGTTGTTTTAGATACTCGTGAGTTAGACGGAACGCTTATCCTAGGTCGACCTTTCTTAGCAACTGCTGGTGTAAATATAAACTGCAAACAAGGCCTGTTAACTTTAAGTGTAGGACAAGAGAGTGTCGCATTCTGCATTAAAGATAGCATGAGATATTCTGTTGCTCAAGATGATAAATGTTATGTTGTTGATCCCTAGAGTTGGCCTCGGCCAACTCCTTTACTAATGCTTTATCTAGTGATCCGCTAGAGTTATGTTTGATTTCAGGGATCGATAATGCATTAGAAGACCCAGAGCAGTGCTTATGGCAAGATGAGTTAGACGAACAGAAGGTAACATTCACACCCATCACCGCGACTACACATATTGAGCCAGCATCGAGTCGGATTACTACCTCATACGAGAATCCGCCAGAACTTACTTTGAAGGAGCTGCCTGACCACCTAGAATACGCATTTCTGGGGAAGGACTGTCAGTTACCAGTCATCATCAGTTCGAATCTATCTCCCGAGCAGAAAGAGCAATTGATTAGGCTACTCAAGAAGCATGTCCGAGCTATTGCCTGGCAGTTAGCAGACATCAAAGGCATCTCTGAAACCTTCTGCAAACATCGGATAGTTGTTGATGAAGAATTCAAACCAGTTAGACAACCCCAACGCCGACTTAACCCTCTGATGCAGGAAGTTGTAAAGAAAGAAGTACTCAAGCTTCTAGATGCCGGTATCATCTATCCTATTACCGACAGTCCTTGGGTCAGCCCGACTCAAGTCGTTCCGAAGAAAGGAGGAATCACTGTAATCCCTAATCCAAAGGGTGAACTCATTCCTACCCGAACAATTACCGGATGGAGAGTCTGCATCGATTATCGACGACTAAATGATGCCACCAAGAAGGATCACTTTCCACTGCCGTTCTTTGATCAGATGCTTGAACGATTGGCTGGTCATGAATACTACTGCTTCTTAGATGGGATGCCGGTTACTTTCAGATCCACATTGAGCTTGATGATCAAGAGAAGATGACCTTCACATGCCCGTTTGGTACGTTTGCTTATCGTCGTATTCCTTTTGGTTTATGTAATGCGCCTGCTACCTTTCAGAGATGCATGCTTGCAATATTTGGAGATCTGGTAGAGAATGTGGTGGAGGTGTTCATGGATGACTTCTCCGTCTATAGAGACTCATTTTCTAAGAGCCTGGCTAATCTGGACAAGGTGCTAGCTCGTTGTGAGGAAACCAACCTGGCACTTAGTTGGGAGAAATGTCACTTTATGGTTACCGAAGGCATTGTTCTGGGCCACATGATATCTAAGATAGGTATAGAAGTCGATCGTGCCAAGCTTGAGACCATTGCTAGCCTACCACTGCCGACCTCAGTTAAGACAGTTTGAAGCTTCCTCGGACATGCTGGATTTTACCGGAGATTCATCAGAGATTTCTCCAAGATCACCCTTCCAATGACGAAGCTCCTTGAGAAAGATATTCCTTTCGTCTTTGACAAAGCCTGTCTTGAAGCTTTTGAGACCTTGAAAACTCAACTCACCACCGCACCGATTCTTACAACACCAGATTGGAATCTTCCATTCGAGATCATGTGCGATGCTAGTGATTTCTCCGTTGGTGCAGTTCTTGGTCAGAGAAAGGAGAAGAGATTTCATCCTATCTACTTTGCGAACAAGACACTCAATGATGCCCAGAGAAACTACACTACTACGGAGAAAGAGCTTCTGGCTATCGTTTTCTCCTTTAATAAGTTTAGACAGTATCTGGTTCTTTCACATACCATCATCTACACAGATCATGCTACCCTGCGCCATTTATTAGCCAAGCAGGACTCAAAGCCACGTCTCATCCGATGGATCCTTCTCCTCCAAGAGTTCGACATTGAAATTAAAGATAAGAAGGGAGCAGAAAATCTAGCAGCGGATCATCTTTCCCGATTGGAGGAATCACAAACAGGTAAGTCTACTACCCCTATCAATGATTCTTTCCCTGACGAGCTGTTGCGTGTTGAAACATATGAACAGGTTAACAGCATAGCTATCGAGCCCTGGGCAATCCCTCACACTCAAAATCTGAGTAATGCCACCGATTCAGAGGAGCCTTGGTATGCAACTCTGGCTAACTATCTCTCGCACGGCATTGTACCTCCTGAGCTGGATTTCAATGCACGCAAAAAGCTCTTTAAAGAAGCCAAGTCATACGTCTGGGATGAGCCTTTCTTATACCGCATCAGTCTTGACGGGATGATCCGGAGATGTGTCTCTTACACTGAAGCAGCTGACATCATGCGTAAGTGCCATGAAGGACAGTTCGGAGGAAACCGCACGGCAAAAAAGGTACTCGAAACAGGTTTTTATTGGCCTTCAATCTTTAGTGACTGCGACGTTTTTGCTCGACGTTGTGATGCATGCTAGCGATCAGGTAACATCTCTAACCGTAATGAGATGCCCCAAATTGTTTCTTTAACTGTTGAAATTTTTGATGTTTGGGGGATCGATTTTATGTGTCTGTTCACACCCTCCAACGGAAACAAGTACATTCTTGTAGCCGTTGATTATGTTTCTAAGTGGGCTGAAGCTGAAGCTCTACCCACTAATGATTCTAGAGTGGTGGGTCGGTTCCTTACCCGTCTTTTCACGCGTTTTGGTTCACCGCGCTTCATCATAAGCGATAGGGGTACCCACTTCCACGGACAATTCGACCGGGTGTGCAAACGTTTTGGCGTCACCCACCGAATGTCCACGGCTTACCACCCTCAAGCGAATGGTCAGGAGGAAGTGACGAACCGTGAGCTCAAGCGGATTCTTGATAGGACAGTTGGCCGGTCTCGCAAGGACTGGTCATCTAAGCTCAATGATGCCTTATGGGCATATCGAACAGCCTACAAGACCCCCATCGGTACCTCACCGTATCAGCTGGTCTATGGCAAGTCATGTCATTTGCCAGTTGAGCTTGAGCATAAGGCATTCTGGGCTAACAAAGAGTTGAACATGAGCTATGCAGTAGCAGGTAATAACCGCCACAACCAGATTGCGGAGCTTGAGGACCACCGACTCCACGCATATGAGAGCACGAAGTTATACAATGAGCGCACAAAGAAAATTCATGACTCTCAATTGAAGACGATCAAGCAGTTTTATCCCGGAGAATAAGTACTCTTATATAACTCTCGATTGAAGCTCTTTCCGGGTAAGTTGAAATCCCGATGGTCTGGCCCTTATACCGTGGTCCGACAGACACCCTTAGGCAGCGTCTACATTAAATTGCACGATCAAGAGCCGTTTGTGGTCAACGGGCATAGGCTTAAGAAGTATCTGCAAGGGTTAGCTGTCTCTTCCATCGACGTGCACTACTTCACGTCGGAACTGTGACACGATTCCAGGTATCGTCTGGCTCACGGACGTTAAACAAGAGCGCTTTGTGGGAGGCAACCCACGGCTGGAGTCAGTTATTTTTCATTCTGAGTCGTTTTTGTTTTAAACCCCTTTTGAAAAAAAAAAGAGAATTACCGCCGTTTTCAAGCTCATTTTCGGCGAAAATATACCGTTATTTTCGCCGAAAAATCCTGTTTCATACCGATCTGTTTCTCCTGGTCCAACTTTCGGACCGAAACCACCATCTTTTCGCCAAAAACTATTCTTCATTTAAACTGAGATTTTCGCCGAAAATCTATCAGCCTTTTCGCCGAAAATTTTCCACCTTTCCACCGGTATATAAGGCCTCTTCGGTTTTCTGTTTTCGCGAAATTCACTACCCCTCCCCATCCGAAAATTTTCCGCAACCCTCCCTCTCTCTGTTCGCCGCCGCCGCCTCCCGACCGTTCGCCGCCCGACCGCTCGACATCGCCGCCAGCCTTCTCCCTTCCCTTGCCCCTGTTTCAAAACCCTAGAATCGGAGCTTTTCAGCTCCGGTTCCAGCCGACCTAGTTTTCAAGTTTTTCATCGATTCCTCGGATATCCAATCATTTTCTCAAGTCATGTCTTCACGGTTAGTTGTTCAGCCCTTCATTGTGAATCTTTTGGCTTTTTTGACTTTCGGTTTTCGGCATGGTTGACTTTGGTTGACATTTTGGTTCTCCCTCGATTTTTCATGATTGCTTTGTCGGTGTCAATTGGCTAGGTTGTGGCATTCCCTTGTGACCTTCTTAGGCTCGTAACTTGTTTTCTGTGCGTTCGTGTTCATGAATCATTCCATTCCTCATGCCTGCTTAATTGATCGACAGCTCTTTTCTGCCATATCTCGATTCGATGATCTCTCGATTTTATTAGCTTACCCCCGCTTGTCAACCTAAGTGTGGGGTAGGATTCTTGTTTTCTGATGCTGGTCTTTCTTGAGCTGTGTTTTTACAGGGCTCCCAAACGTTTTAAGACTACCAGTGCAGATAGAGCGCAGCGATCCTCAGCTCGCCGAAGCAAGACACCACCCTCCCGACGAGCCGCACCAGCTGCACAAACATCGAGGGCAGTAGCCATCATCCCCGACGATACACCAACCCTTGTGACTCCTATCTCATCTATTCCTGCACCTGCCAATGGGAACCTCCATCCTTTCATCGCAGCTCTGGAACCGCACCAACTAGAGATCTTTCAGAAGATCAAAGACATTCCTCCGGCCAAGGTGGCAGTTCTTTCTCTAGACAGTCTCAAGGCGCACAATCCGGCTTGGCACTCCACCATTGACACCGCCCTTCATAAAGCCGGTTTGCGAGTGCTGACCGCTCATGGCTCCCCCTACCCGCTCGTCGCTCTCCAAGAGTTTGGAGTTCGTTCCGGCGCCTCACCCCAAAGCCCATACGTGAGCAGAAATTCGTTTCCTTTCGCCTCGGTGGTGTTCTTCATGAGAAGTCCCTTCGCGAGTTCGGCCGCCTGCTGAATCCGTACGTCAACCTCGACACAACATTAGCCGGCTTCGAGGACACATACTCCATCACGAGTGCTCCTTACCCAGACGTGTGGAGATGGGCCTGCTGCGAAGATGAGATCTCACCTATCGTCAACCCCACGATCGGTGACATCTTTCACCCTATTCTTAAATTCTTGCATTATGTTTGGGTGCAATCTCTGTGTTATTGCAGCAAATCGAGCCGTCACCATGTTTCTTTGGAGGAGCTCGTATTATTCCGCGCTGTAGAGGCGGATGCCAACCTGCATCCCGGATGGTGGCTTGCACGATTCTTTCACAAGCGTACAACCGCCAAGAAGCTTCCTTCCGAGCTTCCAGGAGGACCTTTCATTTCAATTCTGATCGACAATCTCCAGCTCGGTGACAAATGGGGCCCTAACACTCCTCGTGTCCCGGTTGAGCATGTAGGTGCTGAGCTCGCCATAGCACGGGGCATCGACCTTTCGGCGGACTTTGAGCATTGCACGTCACTCCCTCACCGAGTTCCCCAGTCAGTTGAGCGCCCGCCGTCGCGAGCGCAAATCACCGCGGAGATGAATGAGAGGCTGGTGCGTATTGAGAAGTGGCAGCTAGACTACTCAGCTGGTTCGCTTCAGTGGCAGAAGGATCGGGTAGCACACGAGGAGACTCAGAACGAGCGTTGGTCAATTCTACAGCAGTTCATGGCCGACCAGCTTGCCAGACACAGAGACGATGTCGCATGGCGACAGCAGATGGAGCAGCGTTTCGCCATTTCCTCCATTCCCACCCCACCTCCACCCCTCCCGCGGAACAGTGATCAGGTTGTTTCTATCCTTTTCCATTTATGTTCTTTCTTCTTTTCGGGGTTCGCCCCAACTTTATTCTGTGTGGATCTAGGACACTTGTCCTAGCATCCTTTTGATCTTTTTATTGTTTTTGTTTTTGTAGGATCTTGAGTAGCTACTCCGCTCCGCTCCGGACTCTCCGCGTTCATCCACTACACCGCCCTTCCCCTCCAGGTTCTTCGTTTCTCTCTACTCTAGTTTGGTCATGTGAGGACACAGAACAGTCTAAGTGTGGGGTAGGGTGTTAGAGAACCATGCATGATCTTGATTGCCTATATCCTTGTGTGCCTCGTGATTCATGTCCAATCTCTCTAGCAATAGAATGGCTCAGTTTTTGATTTTTGAGGTTAAGTTGTTGTTCAAACCTTCATAATGATGCTTAGACTGCTTAACCTAGAACTTGAGAACCAACTTGTATACTTTGATGCTAAATTGCCTGGTTGGAACAGAATTTTTAAATCACACTTGTAGTTTGTAGCCTTGATTGCATGAAAACGACCGAATCCGACTAGCAAACCAACTGTGAGCTTTTGATCCATTGCACGTAACTTGCAATTTCAATTCTTTCTAAGTGGTTTTCTGTTTGCTTGAATGAGTTAGAATTTGCATGAGACCTACTCGAGACCACACGATGACACGAGTTCTAGAAGGATAGGGGCACCTAGATTCAGCTACTTAGCTAGATAGCCTACCAAACGATAAATCCATTAGGTTTAGACCCTTGAGCTTGGCCTGTTCTTTCGGTTCGATAATACATTACAGCCATTTCCCATTTCTTTCATTCCCCGTTGATCCCCTGTGGTTGTAGTTCTAGATTGACCTATCAGAAGTCGATTTGTGGTAACCTGCCTATAGCCATTAAACAGGTGGTCTTAGCTAATATGTCCAGACGTGTAAATCCCTCTAGCAACTAAAAGAAAATCGGCACAAAAAGAAAAAAAAAGTAAAGTAAGAAAAGAAAGGAAATTTCGAAAAAAAGTGAAGAAAAGAAAAATCAAAAAAGTTTCAAAGTTTCTAGTTCAATAAAACGTTCTTCTCCCTACAAATGGAAGAACAAAGTCAAATGAAAAAGTTCAAAAGAAAAGAAAAAATCGTGTAAAGAAAAAGAATAAGTGCTAGGTTGCTTGAGGGTATCATAGGACGAGCATTCATTATTCCACTCGTGTTTGGTTAGACGGTAAGAAGCCGCAGATTAGATTCGAGGGAAGTTAGTCGAAAGCTGCACCGCACAAAGCCATCATCATACTTTCCCATCATCCATCTCATTATAAACCCGAGTAGTGTAGAATTCATTACGGTCCTAGCAGGGAAGTCCTTCTTGACTAGATACTCGTGTTGTCACAGTGATGGAGATGTGGTTGAAATGCAAACCTATGACGGAATTCGGTAACAGAAAATGATTGAGAGCAGAAACACGTCCTTAAACACAGAGAGTGAGAGTTCCCATTGTACTGTTTATATCCTGTGCGAGGAGTCTAGTCGGTCAGGTCAAATTCGTGCATAATTGGTTGCTAATTACTTCTCGTGTGCAGTTTATTAGTGAGACCAGGTAGTTTGGCTGATTTGTATGCATGTTAAGATTCTTGTTCTAGGATCGAGCTGTCTAATAATTAATTGTGCTTGATTGAGCTCCAATTTAACCGATCTTATCATTTGTGAACATGAGCGTCTCTATTCAGTTTGCTTGAGGACAAGCAAAAGCTTAAGTGTGGGATATTTTGATGACACTCGATTTGACGTGATTATCAGCCTCATTTAAGCGACATTTCCTTGCTTAAGACATGATTTTAGGGTAGAATAACGAATATTCAATCGATTGCCCTATCTCGTGCCATTTGTGTTACCTTGGCCCGTTTCGGGTCTATTTGATGGTTTTCTAGTGTTTTTACGTTAGCACAGGTTTTTGCCATCGAATAAGTAGCCAAGGACGTGTCTTAGACGTTGGAACCCCGGAGAATCACACATAAATCAATCGGAGAGACCACTCAAGTCAAAGAAACTCCTGCTCCATTTACACATATATTTTCGGCGAAAATACCCTTGGGTTTTCACCGAAAACGAAAGAAGGAATCCATTGTCCTGATTAAGAAGAAATTTTCACCGAAATTCCTCTATTATTTTCGGCAAAAATATCAGGGGAAATCAGAAAATCTCGGGTAGGTTTAAATACAGAAAGCGACGGCTAAATGAAGGGACACTTACAATTTACAGCACACAACACACAGCTAGAAAGAGGAGGGAGAGAAAAACGAGTAGAGGGGGTTCGAGGAGCCAGGAACGGATCGTGACGCCATCCATCCATCTCGGAGAGCCAGTGCTAGGAGTTGAAGATCCAGCAGATTGAAGCTGCCAGGAAACATCGAAATTAGGTTTTACAGTTCTTCTCTGTCTTCCTACCTGAGATGTACTCTTTGTTTGTCTTCGATTCTTCTGTATTGAATATGAGTAGCTAAACTCGTGTAGCTTAGATTAGATGAACCCTAAGTGACCCAGGGCTTAAAGCGGTCACGGATCGGCGGTGATTAGATTCGAAATTCATTCAGTTTCATCTTTCATGTTTGATTTGTTCTTCGTTATCTGTGTTTCTTGTCTGGTTTGGCCACCTAGATTAGATTCTTGTTAAGCTAATGATAGAAGCGAACGCTCGCCTTACTTTAAAACACCAAATCGAACAATCAACCTTATAATTGGAGTGTGCCTTTCGTAGGAACCGATTAGGGTTGATCCATTGCTAGAGTAACTCATTAATCATTAGAATTTGTACCAGTTAAGTTAAGTCGTTGCGAGAGGTGACCGTACCCGGGCGACTAATTAATCGTGGTAGCTAGATCGGATAGAGCGAACGTTCGCCAGTCTTAAACCTAAGGGTCAGGAGTTATGATGGTGTCTATGAACTGAATGAACTAGAATCGAAAATTACTGGTCTGTTAACTGCTGTTGCTCTGGAAATCTAAGGGGGATTCGAAGTCTAAGCTTGTCTGTCATCTTTCTAGTCAATCAATCAATCTTCAATCTTTCTTCGCTTTAATTCTCATTTCAACTTATCTTTGCATTTTAGTATAGAAGTCGTGGAACTCACACCACGCACAACTTGTGTTTAAACTTGAATTAAATTGGCAACATCTTTGAGTAAGGAAGTAGAGGAAACCCCTGGAATACGATCTACCCTAGCTTTTGTTAGCTTTGTTAGTTATTTGTTTGAACGCATCACAACGACACGTTCACCATGGGGCCGGTACGGGCTTGGGGGAGCGCCGGGTTGATGCCGTGGTGGGTACGGCGCTTGGGCCGGGTGCCGGTGCCGGCGCTCGGGTTCCATCAACTGCTCGTTCGAGTCTTTCTAAGGAAGCCTTCATCTGGGATAAGATCTGGGCGATAGTTGGTAGGGTAGCTTCTAGCAGAGCGAGTTCTCTATCTGTCATATTAGCGAGATACAATGAAAGCAAAGATATATACCCCTCTTCTTAAGATCAACCTATAATGAACGAGAACTAGGGCAGGGTGGCCTTTCTTTTTGTTTTCTTTTCTTGTCTGTTTCTTCTTTATATATTTTCTAGATGGCGGGTTGGCCACCGAGTTTTTTTTCCTTACAAGGAACTCGAAACAAGAAATAGAAATAGATGAAGGTTTTCTAACTAGCTTTTCTATCAACACAAAGTAAAGAAAGATAGGGTTTTTCTCACAATTTTCTAACAACGAAAGTAAACGATATGAATTTAGTGTTTCAAACCTGAAGACTGAGATAGATTGGCGGTCCTAGTGTTGAACCTAGGCTCTGATACCAAAACTGATGTGAACCGTGTAGACGGCTTGTCCGCAACCCACTCACCTCTTGGATCAGGAACCTTGGCGCTGCTGCCACATGACCCTAACCACCGTAAGTCTTGAATACTGGCTTAGAATCACCTATGAAACCTGGCGGATGCGTACTTAGACCCGTTTGTAAATAACCGGGAACCCTAAGTGTCCAGTCGATCGGCTCCACAACAGAAGATGGATGCTTCTGTTGATAACACCATTCCCTAAGCTATGCACGAGCAAAACTTAAAAGGATTGAGAACAAAGTTTTGAATTATATTGATTTGGCAAAAAGGTTGAGTTTACAAGAGGCCGATGCCTCTTATTTATACTAGAAGAGCCGGGACATCCCCGCGGCTTCCTACTTAGACAAAAACTCGGAAATAATAAAGAATTAAACTAGAGTCCTATTTATAATAGAAAAAGGACTTAAATATTCCTAAATAAAATAGAACTAAAAGAGAAATTCGAGTTCAACTCTAAAAAGGAATAAAACTAAAGAAAACGTGCTAAAACCCTAAACCGGCGGATCCGGTCGCGCTTGATGCTCACGCACGGTCTGGTTTAGGAAAGCCAGTGCCGCCTTTTATGTCGGGCTTGGAATTGGCGGCGGCGTCGGGTGCTCGGGCTTGGGGATGCACGGGCCTCCAAATGCTGGCCTCCACGTGGTCGGATGTTGATGCCGCTCGGCATCCGGGGTTAGGGCTTGCTTGGTCCGGCCTATCCTTTTTGAGGGTCTTCATCATTTTTCCATCCCTTGATCATTTCTCCGGGTGGCGGGTGCTAGGGCTGGCTTCTGGGACCTTGGGCAGTGTTTGGCCGAGTATAAACCTCTCAAGGCCTGGATGTCTTGGGCGCTTGGTGCCGAGCGCTGCTTGGGGCACCCCGGCTCTAGGGTGGGCATCCGGCCTAGCTGTCTTGGCGGCGCCCGGGTGGAGAGGAGGGTGTATCCCGATCGGGTGATCCGGTCGGCATCCTCCTCATGCCGATCTTTGCTTCATGCCGCCATGTAGGTATTGAGCTGCTCCTTGAAGGACTTGGTCTGGCTACGGGTCAGGGACAGCTCTGGTCGGGTCCAGGGGACGGGTGGCTCATCACACCCCCTAGCTAAGAAGTGCTACAAGGTGGCCCTCCGAAAAGAAGAGGCTTGCTTCACAGTAGACACACGGGGAGAAGTGTTTGCCCGCCCCGAGTCGGGAGAGGCGGGCATTAAGGTCCCACTGCTGCCCAGTGACCCATAAAAGAAAGTTAAGCTATCCGCCCACCTACCAGTAACAGAGCGGGTCTGAACGCTCTCGTTGCTCAGAGAATATGCTGACCTTTTCGCTTGGAGACCCCAGGACATGCCTGGGCTGGACCCAGCGATTATTCAGCACCAGTTGGCGGTAAGGGAGAATGCCCGCTCCGTGTCACAAAAGAAAAGAATGGTGAACTGGACAAGAAAGTAGGTCGTGCAGGAAGAAATCAATAAAGTGTTAGAGGCTGGCTTCATCCATGAGGTCCAATATCCGAAATGGCTATCCAATGTGTTGATGGTCGGCAAGGCGGACGGCAGCTGGCGGATGTGCATTGACTTCACAAACTTGAATGACGCCTGCCCAAAAGATCTCTACCCCCTCCCAAACATTGACTAGCTGGTGGACGCTATGGCGAATCACAAGACATTGTCTTTCCTAGACATGTTTCCAGGGTATCACCAAATCCCCTTGGCCAAGGCGGATCAGGAAAATACCTCGTTCTCAACACCCTTTGGGAACTACTGCTACAACGTCATGCCCTTTGGGCTGAAGAACGCTGGGGTGACCTACCCGTGGATGATAGACAGAGTATTCTAGGACCAGCTGGGTCAACATATGGAGGCGTACATGGATGACCTCTTGGTAAAGACCAAAGCGGGGCATGACCACCTGGTGGACTTGAGGCGAACATTCGACACTTTAAAGCAGTTCCGTCTTCGCCTCAACCCGAAGAAATGTGTGTTCAGGGTGTCCTCAGGAAAGTTCTTAGGGTTTATCATCACCCGAAGGGCGATCGAGGCGAACTCGAAGAAGATAGAGGCCATCATGAAAACTCCACTGCCAAAAAATAGCCAAAGATGTGAAGACACTCACAGGGCGGTTAGCTGCCATGAACCATTTGATTCCTAAGTCAGCGGAAAGACAAGCACCATTCTTCGCAACATTGAAAGGGGCGGCTAAGTTTGCATGGTCAGAAGAATGGTCCAAGGCGTTCGAAGAGCTCAAGTCATTTTTGACAAAGCCACCAGTCCTGGTCGCGCCTATACCGTGTGACCAGCTGTACCTCTATGTGGCCATAGTTACCGCCGACATCAGCTCAATATTGGTGAAGCGAGAAGACAAGGAGGAACGCCCAATCTTTTACATTAGGAAGACGTTAGTAGACGCCGAAGGAAGGTACACCCCATTAGAAAAGGCTGCATATGTTGTCGTGGTGGCGTCACGTAAGCTGCATTCCTACTTCCACGCCCACACTATTCACGTTGTGACCAACTTGTCCATCAAAACGGAGCTCAGGTCAATGAGTGTGGCAGGCAGAACGGCCAAGTGGGCCGTGGAGCTGAGCGAATACGACATACACTTCCAACCGCGAACCGCCATCAAGCGCCAAGATCTGGCGGATTTGTGGTTGAAGGGTGCGTAAGGGTGGAGGGGAAGCTCGATGACTACTAGGAGTTATACATAGACGGAGCATCTAGCAAAAATGGGGCGGGCGCTGACATAGTGGTCAAAGCCCCGCAGGGCGTGCTACATGAAACCGCCTTGTGGTTCGCTAAGCATCGCACCAACAATGCTGCTACGTACGGGGCAATGATAGCAGGCCTACACATGGCCAAATCTATGGGGTCACCAACATCAAAATATACTCAGACTCGGCCATAGTGATCAACCAGCTCACGGGCGAATACGAAGTCAGAGAGGAGTCACTGATGCCCTACCATGAGGAGGCCAAAACAGTGTTGAGGAGTTTTGAAGCATCAGAGTTGACTCAGATTGCAAGAGAGGACAATGCGCATGCAGACGCCTTGTCCAAGTTGGCCACCGCCCTCAGCTTTGACTAAGGATGGATGGTCATAGTTCAGAATGAGAAGGATCAAAGTTGTCTCGTGATAGGAGATGCCGAGGGCGCTCATGAGACCAACGGAAATACGGATTGGAGATCCGCCATCAAAGGCTACATTGAGGCCCAGAAGATAGATCGGCCGCCACCAAAGTCCGGCAACAGGCAGCCAGATGCGTACTCCTGGAAGGCAACCTGTACAGAAAGTCTTTTGTAGGCCCTTACTTACGATGCCTTGGTGAAGAAGAGGTGGCATACGTACTACGAGAGGTCCATGAAGGCGTATGTAGCATGCATGTTGGTACCAAAAGCCTGGAAAAGAATGTCCTCCACCAAGGGTACTATTGGCCTCACATCCGCCAGGATGCCGAAGCATTGGTCCAACATTGCCACAAGTGCCAGATATTCGCCAACACGCATCATCTGCCAGCCACCGCCCTCTAGCCCATCGTGTCCCCATGGCCCTTTGCATTATGGGGAATGGACCTCTTGGGACCTTTTCTCGAAGCAACAGGAAAGAGAAGATTCATCATAGTCGCGGTGGACTACTTTACCAAGTGGGTAGAGGCGGAGGCATTGACATCAATCACAGTGCTTCAGGTACAGAAATTTGTGATGAAGAACATTATCTTTAGGTTCAGCCTCCCATTGGGATTTGTATGTGACCATGGGACGTAGTTCAACTGCCCATCATTCATGGAGTTTTATGAGGAATACAAGATCATGGTGAGCCTTACTTCCGTGGCATACCCCTAAGCCAACGGCCAAGCTGAGGCGGTAAACAAAATCATACTCAAGGGACTGAAGAAGAAGGTTGAAGAGGCAAAGGGACGATGGGCGGATGAGCTACCCAAAGTCCTGTGGGCGCATCGCACCTCCTACAAAACCGCCATAGACGAGACACCATACACAATGGTGTATGGAACTGAGGTGGTTCTCCTGGTAGAGGTCAACCTGCCAAGCCTTAGGGTACAACACTTTGACCCCAGGAGAATGAAAAAACCCTACAACAAAATTTGGATATACTGCAGGAAAGAAGAGAGGAAGCCAGCATGCGCCTAATCACGGAGAAGGCGCAACTAGCACGGTGGTACAATGCCCACCTCCACCCTCATCACTTGGAGGAGGGTGATTAGGTTGTGCGGAAGGTTTTTCGGCCAATCCCCTAGCATGGCAAATTGAACACCACTTGGAGGGACCCTACCAAATCAGAGAGGTGATTGGGCCAAGCACCTTCAAGCTGCAAAAACAATCAGGAGAGCTGGTGAATAAGACATGGAATGCTATGCATCTGAGGAAGTACGAAGCGGTAGAACAATCAGATAATTAAAGGCGGAAGACATGGTAGTCTTGTATTTCGGGTGTAGGAATGTTTAGACGGTCGCATTCTACATGTATTTTGCCAGAAGGCCTAGCTTTAATGAAAAGGCAGATTGCAAAAAAACTTGAATTTTGACCCAGGCGCCCCAAGAATATCATAAAATATCGACACCTGATACCATAACGACACCTAAATGGTGACCGTGTCCGATACCATAACGCCCTGATACCCCATGGCGGTACGACTAAAACACGCCCTTGAAGAGTTTAAGTCCTTGAGGGATTCACATACTCAAGAGTATCGATGCCCTGTCACCGCTGAGCAGGGACGACATCCGATACCTCTACACCCTGATAACCGATGGTGGTACGGCTCGGCATGCCCTCAAGAAGTTCAAATCCTTGAGGGGTTCACACGGTCTTAAATATCGATACCCTGTCACCTATTACGCGGTGACGGTATCCAATACTTCTACGCCCTATTACCCCGTGGGGTACGGCTGAACACACACTAAGGACATTCCAGAGCCTAAATGTTAGGCCTCAAATCCTCAAAAGGTTCGCACGCCCTCGAAGACCGACACCCTGTCACCCATACCACGGTGACGGCGTTCGATACATCTATACGTCCTCAAGGAGTTGTAGGATATACAAGCACGGAAAAATAATACCATAAGTAGACAGACAAGTTTCCATATCCTCAAAAGGCGGAACGCCTAATTGTCTTTACAAAAATAAGGACTAGCCGCCCAATAAAAAACAAAGGGAGAGACAAGTCATGACTGCTCGCCAGAGGTGGTGGACTGTTTCTTTCAGGAAGAGGTTGACAGTTTCTTCTCCTTCTTACGGCGCTTGGCTAGTTGGCGTCCTTCATGCCTCGCCTCTTGTAAGATGCACACTCTCTCATCTAGAGGGAACACCATGGAGTCCGCCGACGCTTCCTGGAAGGCCTCGGTGGTCACTCGTTGATTCACCACCTTGAACATATGGGCCTGGTCCCATGAGAGGTCCGGGTTGCTCGAACGCAAGTCATGGCGAATGGCAGTGAGGGCGGAATCTATAGTGCCTGGCATCCGGGGGCCAAGGCGGGACTCCACTTCGGCATCAACATTCTTACGAGCGGCGACGAGCTCGTCCTCAGCCTTTTGTTTTCCCGCACACGCCTCTACTAAGGCAAGCCCGTCCTCTCGAAGCCTCTTCTGAGCCTTATCCAAGTCATCCGCCATCTTCTTGTTGTCTCCCTCAAGGGTAGCCACCCCCGGCCTCCAAAGAGTCCTTCGCGGCGGCAACCTCGGAAAGGGAATGCTCCTTTTTCGCCAGCTCTGCCTTATGGGCGGAGTTCTTATCCGCCAACTCCTTCTGATGTTTCTCCTCAGCCTCCTACATGGCACAAAGATGTTCAGTGCAAACCTTATCATAAGCAAGGCGAGCCACATCGAGCTTAGAAGAAACATCAAGAAGAAGTTGGGCAGACTCTACCTCCATGGCCTTCTTGGCCCGGGAGTGCATGCCCTTGTATTTGGCGGCCTCCGCCTTGTGCTGCTTGACCATTTTCTCAAGGTTCTCGATCCTGGACGCCTGCCCGATCGTGCCACCGGACCGCGGGTATGGAGTGACTCATCCGCCGTCAGAAAGGCACCAGCATAGGCCAACATCTGCAAAGGCAAACCAAGGAAATCCATCAAGCAAAGGAAAGCACGGAAACAAAAAGATTATTACCAACCTTAGACGCTTACCTTGGCACCCATAGCCGCCTAGTCCATGGAGAAAGAGCGGATAGTAGCCTCATCCTCCTAAAAGTCCATCCTCCACTAGCTAGCCAGCTCAGTGGCGGTCTCAAGGATGTCAGCGTTACCACCTTCAGGGGGGCAGACGAATGGCTGATGCATATTTGCATCATCACATCCGGAGGGCGGCTCATTAACGTCAGGCTCTTGGACTCGCGACTCCTTGACCTGCTTCTTCTACTTCTTCTTGGAGGAGTCACTAGGCTCAGAGCCCCGTGGGAGCTTCTTGGAGGTAGGCACCTTGGTTCGGGGGCCTCGGCGCTCACCAGACGGGAGCGCTTGCTTAGTGACGTCCTCGCCGCCAGCGCCCGGCTCTCGGACGGGCGGATGGTTAGGCATGGCAGGGGGACCTCAGTATTCAACGGTGCCTTATCGCCGCCGATCTCAGGTTGTGGATGAGTATTGGGGCTCGGTCCCTAGCGACAGAAAAGATCAGGTTGTCTAAGATCGAATCGGCTGCATAGCAGAACCAAAAACCACAGTTAGTAAGAGCGAATCATACACCGCCTATTTCCTAAGAAAAAAAGGGAAGAACAAGGGGAGGAGAGAAATAAGCATCACGCATATTTTCCCTGGGACACTTACGTCCTTTTGGAGGGAGAAGCCATTCTAAGTCCTCCTTCCCACGACCAATCAGGTTGTAATTCCAGGAATTCACCCGATCAGCCAAGGCGGCCGTGTGCGCGGAGGGAGGTTAAGATAAACCACTCAGTGCTCCCATACGACCAGGTCGGTCGAAGCCTCGAATACCAGGCGAAGTCTTCAGGAATGCCACCAGACGGAGTCGACTTGCAAGGAAGAGTATATCCCGCTCTTGCCATACTTCTGCCTTTTCTGAAAGGTGATCCCATTCTGAGAAAACTGGGCGAAATACAACTCCCGGAAGACCTTGGAGGAAGGTACTACCCCCTCTTCAAGAAGGCCACTTTGAACGTCGTCAGAGTGCCCCAGGCGTGAGGTTGGAGAGTGGCCAAGGAAGCGCCCAGCAAATTGAAAATGTCCAGCTGCTAGGACTCCAGAGGAAAATGAAGTCCATAGGAGAAAGACCTTATCCAGCAGTCCTGCCAGCCTGGAGGACAATTACCAACGGAACACAGATAAGCCGTAGCCGCGTACTTGAACTACTTTGGAAAGCCGCAGTCCCTCAAAACTATGATCAAGTCAGACGCTCGGAAATAGGGGAAATAACCAGGGCCGAACACCTCTCGATAATCAGGGGTATCAGCTTCCTCCCACATACTCTCACACGCCGCCACACAGTATCCATGTTTGGTAAGGGCGGACACATCCATGTTGAACCCTCGGAAGGCCAGACAGAATCCATGCTGATGTGAGGCGAAACGACGGCAGTTGTTGGGGATCACGTCTGGTTTGTTGGACACTTGATTGACACACTTTTCCTCTTGAAAAAGAAGCTGTGGCACCGTGGGGCCCATGATCTCATCGTTCAACGCTGCTTCAGCGCCCTCAACAGTGGCGTATGGGTCAAAGTGCAAGTCGTCATCCTCGGATAATGAGGACCCTTCTTAGATTTCTTCCCCCCTTTCTTTTTCTTCCCGACGGTAGTGGATGTGGAAACCTCGTCCCCAGTAGAATCCTCGTCATCACCCTCTATGTTGATGATGGGGGAGTTATACAACTCCGAGTCTACGTGAGAGATACGCTGCTAAAGGAGGGCAGAAGTCGAGGTAGATGAAGATGAACTACCGGAGGAAGATGATCGTGATGAATCATCGTGGGAGTTGTCGAATTCAGAGAAGCCTTCCCCCTCCACGTTGCTTCGACCCTCAGCATCTGAAGGAAAAAGAGAAGTGAGAGTCAGAAGAGGAACTGTCATGGAGGTGGAGGGTGGAATAAAAGATAGAGGCTGGTAAGGATCGTAGGGCGGCGTGCTCGGACGAGGCTCCGCCTGAAAAGAGCTGCCTTTCCAACTTCCACGCATGAAAGTACGGGCGCAATTTCCGAGAAGCTATGATGATGACATATGCCGACTTCTCCAGTGGGGAGGACCTTGCTTCCACATCAACCAAGGCTTTGCTGGTGTAGATGACTGGGAACTCCTCCTTCTCCGTCCTTTTCACCAAGACTGAGCTGATGGCTGTAGCCGTGATGGCGACGTACAGATACAGCTCAGCTCCTAGAAGCGGGGCTGTCAAGACTGGTGGTGTAGTAAAAACACCTTTAGTTCCTCGAAAGCTTTGGAGCATTCCTTCGTCCATGAGAACTTGGCAGTAGCCTTCAACATGGCAAAGAAGGGTGTCTGTTTCTCGGCGGATTCGGGAATGAATTGATTCATTGCAGACACCCCATCAAGGTTTTTACTTCGTGGACCATCCTGGGGGGCGGCGTCTGCATGATTGCTTCTATCTTCTTCGGGTTTCCTTCGATCCCCCTTATTGTGATTATAAATCCTAGGAACTTCCCCGAGGAAGCACTAAACACACACTTCTTGGGGTTGAGGTGGAGTTGGAACGTCTTCAAGGTGTTGAAAGTTTTTCTGAGGTCCTTCAGGTGGTCACCTCCTGTCTTGGTCTTCACCAGCAAATCATCTACGTATGCCTCCATGTGCTGACCCAGCTGATCCTGAAACACCCGATCGATCATCATTTGAGACGTTGCCCCTGCGGTCTTCAGACCAAACGACATCACATTATAACAATAATTGTCGAAAGGTGTAGAAAATGATGTCTTCTCTTGGTCCTCATTTGCCAAAGGAATCTGATGGTAACTAGAGAACATGTCTAAGAAATACAAGGTCTCATGGTTCGTCGTGGCATCCACTAGCTGATCAATGTTATGCAACGGATATGGGTCCTTGGGACAGGCGTTGTTCAGATTGGTGAAGTCTGTGTACCTCCTCCAACTGCCACCCGCCTTTCCGACCATTACCACGTTGGACAGCCATACCGGGTACTGCACTTCTCATATAAACTCAGCTTCCAAGAGCTTGGTAATTTCTTCTTCAACAGCCTGCTTCCGTGTCCAATTCATTGTTCGTTTCTTTTGGGATACAGGTCGGGCGTCCGTCCTCACCCCCAACTAATGTTGGATGATCAATGGGTCCAACCAAGGCATATTCTGGGGTTTCCAAGTGAATAAGTAGGCATACTCCCTTAGGAGAGCCAACATGCGGTCTCTATCTGTGAGTGGCACGTGGGCGGATAATCGCACCTTCCTTTCGGGATCACTAGGATGTAGGGGGACTTCTATGTCTGCTTCCGCTGGCTCAGGGCGGACGTAGACGTCGTCTCTAGTGCCACTGAGAAGCATGCCTCTTCTTTTCTGAGGGCGATCCTATAGCACCTTCGTGCCAAGGGGGTGTCTCCCCAGGATACCCACCCCCTTTTGTTGTGGGGAACTTCATGACCTAGTGGACCATAGAGGAAACTGCTTCGAAAGTGGCAAGGCTGGGCTGCCCCATAATCATGTTGTACGTCATAATTCAGTTGGTGACGTAGAACTTGATGTGCTTGGTTTCCTGATGGTCGTAATCTCCCAACGTTATGGGCAAAGTAATCACACCCAAAATGGGAACGTTAGTCCCGGCGAAGCTTTTCAGCATGATTTTGGACCGTTTGAGCTGGGCGGGGTCGAGCCCCATCCTACTGAAAGTGTCTACCAACTGTATATCCGTCGAGATGACTTCATCCACCAGCACTCTTTCAACTAGGATATCTTCGACGATGACTCTGATCACCATAGCTTGGGTGTTGGGTCTCCCCCTCGTAGGTCCGTTGAGGTGAATGTGATGGCGGATCTCCGCGTGTCTTTCTGACCATGGAGCACTCACCTACCACCCTCATATTCTTGGGTATGTCCTCCTCTCCTCCTAGGATCATGTTGCATGTTTTTTTGTACCATTTTCTCTTGTCCTCTTTCTGAGCTCCCAAGCAATCTTCATTTTCCTCTTCCTTCATGTCTGTGATTCTGTCAAATATGATCCCTTTCTTGGGGGAGAATGTATGTCCGCCTTCCGCCGAGGTGACTCCGACCGCTCCCTTTCTTTCTCCTTCCGCGGGGATGACTCTGACCGTTCTCTTTCCTTTCTCCTTTGGTTGTTTACAATGAACTCTTTGAGATTCCCATTTTTTTGGGCTCGTTCTATCTCGTTGAGAAGCTCACAACAATCTCCCGTGTCATGACCCTTTTGGTTGTGAAACTCTCAGAAACTCGTTAGGGTTTCCCTCTTAACTGCTGCCCTGGGCTCGGGGGCCGGCCAGCGCAGCCCGCCTTGTTTCTCCTGGAGTACGTACATGAGTTTCCGCTTGGATTCTGATGGGGGCATATATTTCTTTCCTAGCCTTTCCATAACTGTGGGGGCCATTGGCGGAGGCAAGTGAAAGAAAGGGGGTTTAGTTGAACCCTCTTGGCTAATTAAGAAAGCTTACTAACTATATATATGTCTGCAATGCAATTTGAACTTGTGACATCAAGCAGCAAAGTTAGTGATTTAACAATCAAGCCATCCACAATTCAGTGTATAATTTACTAAACATACATATATAACTATTTTATTTAGATTTACATGACTTATATATAACTTAGTAATCAGAAACGGAACTCTGTAGCACCAGCGTTGAAGAAAATTAATTTTTTGTATTGCCACTTGCCGAAACTATTTTAATTTAATAGGTCCGTCATCGACGTGATACTTTCGATTGACGTTTTTTTCTCCGACCGACTTCTAATCCTCGTTACTTGGATTATATTTGGTTATAACTATTAAGGTATGTAAAGTGATTGAATGATGCTTTGGTGACATATATTGAAAACAAGATTTGTGTGGTAGTTTAGACAAGTAATGTGTTCTACAATGTTATCAGAATATGAAATCTCGTTGTGGTTCATCGTAAACAGTGTGAGATGATTATTGCTCATTTACTGTAAGAATCTTAAGTATTATGTTATTCACTTTTAATTCTATTAGAAGTTGACTTTTCAATTATTTAGTTAACTATTTAAATGCTATGAACTTCGAACCCCCTTATAAATTTTTTTGGCTCCGCCACTAGGGGCGGTTATCCCTTCTATCATTAGGGCTCCTTTCCCTTCGGCTATTTTGTCCTCCCCTATCTCAGCCTTGTTCGTTAGTCCTCCTGTATCCTCCTTGTATCATGGCGATATTTTCTTCCACCTTGACGCATTGGAGGATACAAGATTTCAGTTTAGTATGGAGCTTCGGCTTCTTCCGTACCAATTCTTTGACCAACTTGGCACTGAGTGTAGTGGTTTGAATGTGATGGAGCACTATGTCCAATGTTAGGTTGGGCACCACTGCGACCTCCTTGGCCCATTTGTCATAGTACTGTCGGAGCGTTTCCAATCAGTTCTGTTTCAGGCTCCAAAAGGCGGTCAAGTTCTTCCCTGCCTCCTTCTAATTTGAAAACTTGTGGAAGAACAGATGGAAGAAGTCTTCCCAACTCTTGATAAACCCTTCCGCCAACGCTTCGTACCAGGTTAGTGCAGCGCCGGTCAAAGTGCCAGGAAACGTGTGGTAATAGGTGACATTTGGGTCGTGAACATCTGTATGGCGATAGTAAACGTCAAGAGGTGTTGGTCAGGATCCCTGGTGTCATCGTACGCCTTGATGGAGGGCGGCACAAATCCTTGTGGTGGCAGAACGCTTAGAAATGTCTTGTCGAGCGGCTGTCGCATGGCGATTTGCCTGGGGTCGGACTGGTGGCGTGGCAAGAACAGTCTGTACATTTCGTTAGAGTCCGCCATGCCGGGAGCTAGTCCTCCAGAAAGTCCTTCCCTGTAGCCGCCTGGGCGAATAGAAATTTCATCATTGCTGCCATCTCGGTGTTTTGCTTTTGTAGATCTTCCACCTGAACCGCCAAGTCTCCCATGGTGGGGTGAACGGTGGAACTAGTGGCCCTGGACTCGGTGGTTGTGCCCTCTGATTCTGTAGGGATGCGAGGTTGTTTGTCTGCCGCCCTTGACCCTGGGGGGATACTTTCTTGACCTTCCCTCATCCTTGAGCCTGTCGTTCCATGAGGTCGTGGGTCTCGGGGAACGCCCGTAGGGGAGACTTGTTTAGCCGGGGTTATGGGGGTCTCGGCGGTGTTACTGCTTGTTGGATTATTCTCCATATTTTGCATGTTGTTTGTCCTTAAGGAATCAGACGCTTAGTTATGCCCCTACCTGGCGCGCCAATTGATCCGCCCAGTTGGACTGGTGGACCAATAAGTTGGTTAAACTAGAGGTTGAAGGGAGTAAGGATGTCCTTGATATGCCTTGAGCCCCTGACGGATAGTACCTTGCAGGGTGGATATTCAAGGAATGAGTTGCAATGTAAACGTGTATAAGAGCGGGTAACAGAGAAGTATCAGACGTGTGGTCCCAAGTTTGTGTGTTGTCCTCTTCTCAATGGGTGACCATGTATTTATTTATAAGGTCCATCTGACGCAGCGTGGGGATCGACATGTCACGCTCCTAGTGGACCCTGCGGGGTCTCCATCAGCGGTGGGACCCATGCCTTGACAGAGGGTCAGTGGGGGGTGTCAAGTCTGCTGGACTTGACATGCGTGACCTCTTGTCTTGTCCGTCAACTCATGATGATGGCGGTCCAACATCATAGGGCTGTTCAACTGAGGAGGGCGGTCTATCACTAGAGGTCCCGAGGGCGGTTCTGTCCTGGGGCGGTTCAACATTGTAGTTAAGTTGGCTCTGGAAGGGATTTCAGCATGGAAGCAAGCAAGAGGTATAACAGTTAACCAAATGCCGATGCAACACCAACCAACCTGCAATGAATGGCCCATACCACTAGTGGGGGTCGTAAAATGCAACAGTGATATAAGGATGTTTGCAGCTGAAACATGATGGGCATGTGTATGGTCCTTATAGAGACAACCAGGGCATATTGATTAAGTGTAAGATGTTACACGGTAGAGGTTCATGGTCCCCAAGGGAGAGGGAAGCAGTCGCATTAGCGAGTGCCATGAAGTGGGTGGCCGAAGAGGGTTCGGGAACGTGATCTTTGATATCAATGCGGAAGAAGTTGGTAGGTTTGGCTAATGTGACAGGTACGGGTACCCGTACCCATTAAGCTTCGGGTAGTGGGTACCCATAATACGCGAAATCAATCTGAAGTCCGAAGGGGTACGGTTTAGGTTCGGGAATACCCACATGCTAAATGTCCAGCTCTAGAAGGTGGTCATGCCGTCAACATAGTTACGCTAGATAACTCGGAGTTCAGGTGCTTGATTTCTACTTGTCATGATCTCGTGGCCATGCACACCGAGTTTGTTGCCCAGGTAGTTCGGAGGAATAGGAATATAGTAACTCATGTATAGCGCGTAGATCCATTTTCTTAGTGACCCTTGTAGAGAGCTGTTTTAATTGGCATGGACAAGGTTCTAAACAATATATGCTTTTCAAGCAAAGTTTTGACTTTTTTTTTATGAATAATTACTGATTTTATTTATCATCAAAAAACTTGAGGGTCAAAACAAGAGAGGTCTCACAAACACAAAGAAAGAGACTAACAAAAACACTAGTGAACTAATAGCTCAAACTACGAAGGGCTTCCAGCTCATCTCGATGACCTGAAAAATACAAAGTAAGGTCCAGCTTAATCTCTTCATTCACCACATCCGAGGACTTCATACTCGTACCATAAACTCTCTTGCACCTTTCCCTCCAAATTGAGCTCAAGGTAGCACACCAACCAATTCTTCTTGCTTTGTTCTCAACTGAATCCACTATCCATTTAACCAAGATATACTCAACATGATCCTGCCAAGTGCTGAACTGAATGGAGTGGAACAATCTGCTGGTACAACTTCTGAAATATGCACACTCAGCAAACAGATGGTCCCTTGATTCGGGAGCAATACTACACAAAGGGCAAATATTAACCACCGCATTGTTCCATTTTGCAATCTTGTCCAAAGTACTAATCCTATCTCTTAGGATCAGCCACGTCAAGAAACTGTTCTTCATAATCCTATGCCCTTTCCAAAGGTACTTAGACCAATCTTCTACTCCTCTCCTTGGTCTTATATTTTCCCAGACTTTGCTGACCTTGAATTTCTGCAAATAACAACCATTCCACAAGTAGTCACCCTCATCATCTGCTGTAATGAAAGGAGCAACCAATTCCCTAAGCTTCAATATATTCCTCCAATGCCATGAACCTGTGGCTGCTGACAGTGTCCAAAAATCACCATTTTTCAATCTATACTTCTGTATCCATGCAACCCAAAGAGACCCTCCTCGAGTAATAAGACTCCATAAATGCCTCACAATATTTGCTTCATTCCAGCTACTCAGGTCCTTAAGTCCGAGGCCTCCTTCACTAAGGGGAAAAGCCATGTGGTACCAAGAAATTTTAACCCTTTGCCCCTCTTTTTTCCCCCACAGAAAGCTAGCACAGATATCTTCAATCTCCTTCAGGACAGCTTTTGGAAGCATGAACATCGAGAGCCAATATTGCAGTATACCATGTATAACAGATTTTATGAGCTCTAATCTGCCAGCATAGTTGAGAAACTTAGCCTTCCAATCCTTCACCCTACCAGTAATTTTATCCACCAGCCCTCTGCAATCTGCCTTAGACAATTTACCAGCAGAGATAGGAATACCAAGGTACCTCATAGGCAACTGCCCCTCTCTAAATCCTGCTGCATTAACAATCTGCCCTGCTATACTTCGATCTACTCCAGCCACATACATGTCACTCTTATCTGGGTTGAATTGCAGACCAGAAATGTCCTGGAAATGATCCATAATCACCCTAACTTGAGCAACACCTTCCACACTTGCCTTAGTAAACACTAAGAGATCGTCAGCGAAGCACAAATGAGTGAGTTTAATGTTCTTACATTGTGGATGATATTGAAACAAGCTTTTTGCAGCAGCTTCTACAAACAGGTAATCCAACCCTTGCATGGCTATGACAAACAAGTAAGGTGATATGGGATCACCTTGTCTAAGCCCTCTCTTGGCTGGGAAGTATCCAAACAATGAACCATTCAAATTAACAGAAAATCTGGTTGAGGTGAAACACTTCATAATCCAACTGATGTATCTACTAGGGAACTCCATAGCAGCTAGTATATCTCCAACATAGTTCCACTCCACTGAGTCAAAAGCTTTCATTAGGTCAATTTTTAAAGCACACCTAGGGGATATGTGTTTTTGATTGTACCTAGAGAGTAACTCATGTGCAAGGATAACATTGTCACTAATCTGCCTCTCCTTCATGAAAGCTGACTGGGAGTAACCAACAAGAGAGGGAAGTACAGCACACATTTTATTTGCCAAAACTTTAGATAAGGCTTTATAAATTGTGTTGCAACAAGAAATTGGCCTATAATCACTCATACTTGTAGCATTAGGCTTTTTAGGAATCAGTGTAATGATCGTAGAGTTAACAGAGGGATGAAGTTCACCTGAGCTGAAGAAATCATTCATAGCGTCCAGAACATCCTCCCCAACCTCATTCCAGCATTTCTTATAAAAAGCTACAGGATATCCATCAGGCCCTGGTGCCTTATCAGTGGCCATCTCAAAGAGAGCATCTTTCATTTCTCTTCTTGATACATCCTGCTCCAACATTTCTATCTGGCTAGAATCCAGCTTCTTAGTGACAAGAGACTGAACAGAAGAACTTTGAACATGCTTGGAAGTTCCCAACAGCTTAACATAAAAATCTACTGCTATGTTAGCCATATCCTTCATACTATCATGCATTAAACCATCCTCCCCTTGGAGTTGACGAATGGTATTTTTTGCATTTCTGGATGCCACATATCTAGCAAAAAACTTTGTATTACTATCACTTTGCTTAATCCAAAGAGTTCTAGCTTTCAATCTGAGGATACTTTCTTCTGCTGACAAGAGTGTAGTCAACTCAGTTTCCAGGTCCTTCATATTACTCATAGCAAGCTGAGTAGGGTTATCAAAGACTTTTTGATTCTCCACTTCACATTTTTTATCCTTAACTCTCAGCTGAATATCAGAAAAGTACTCATTATTAAGTGCTCTCAATTCAGCTTTCAACTTTCTGAGTTTATGATACAGAACAAAGAAGGGCTTGCCAGCTACCCTCCTTCTCCAAACAGACTGCAAAATACCCTGGAATGCAGAGTGATCAATCCAGCACGAATAAAATTTGAACGGCTTAGGGTATGAAACATCACTAAGACCAGCATGTAATAGAAGAGCACAATGATCAGATTCAGTGGCAGGACACACCCTGACTCTACTCTTCATACTCTGCAACCAATCAGCATTTACCAAAACTCGGTCCAGCTTCCTAGCAATGGGAGCAACATCTTGATTATTAGTCCAAGTATAAAAAGGACCCTGAGATGAGTGTTCAGTGAGGCTAGCAGACCCTACAAATCTCTGGAAATCATCCATACTACAAAAAGAGGAGGGAGAATTCGAAGCTTCTGACACATCCAGGATAGCATTAAAGTCCCCAGCAACAAACCAAGGCGTCCCAGATGGCATTAGTGAAAGAATGTCAGTATACAGAAGATTCCTCTTAGCACTATCATTCGATGCATAGACAATAGTAGCCATATACGGAGCAGGCATATTAACAGAAATATGAATGAACTTGGAGGTCTTATGAAGAATAGTAATAGGGACATCCTTCTTCCAAAGCAGCCAAACTTTACCTAAGTCATTTTCAAAACAGAAATCTGCTAACCATCCAAGGAACCTGGCATCAAACATCTCCAAAGTCTTACTTTTCCTTATTCTAGGCTCCAACACAGCAACCACATCCACCTTTTCACTTTTGATATAATCTTTCAAGGTATCTACCTTACTTTTCTTATTAAATCCCCTAATATTCCATATCCAGAAACTGATCATTTCTTCTGCTGACGAGTCTTTACTCCACCCCTACCCTTCCCTCTCCCACGAGTGGAGAAATGAGCTCCATTCTGCAAGAACTCACCAAAACAAGGCTTCTCGGGTAGTTTAACATACTGATCAACATTATCAATCACCTTATCTGCCCCTGGACAATCAGCACTTTCCACAGAATCAGTACAGTCCTCAACCAATACTTCAAAAGCATAATTGTGTACTTGGATACCAGCAACAGGGCTCTGAAAAACTCCTAACTCCAACTCCTTAGGATTACCAGCAACAGGGCTCTGAGTATCACTTACCTCCACTCCAGAAGGAGCTTCAGCAGCTCTCATTTGGTCAAGAGAACCCTCCACTTCCATAGAAGTCTTAGGTTCAGAACCTGACCCCCCTCCAGCCTCCGAATCATTGAGTGCTTCCATATTCCTCCACCTCCACTTCCAGAGAAGCTTTAGCTCGGGGATCCTTCGGCATCTCATCATTGGTAATAGTAGGCTGGGCAACTGGCACATAGACCTTATCAGGCTTCCCTAACGACTTAGCATTCTGAAACTTTACCTCAATAGAAGCAACCTCTCCCTTGCCTAGGTGAACCTTCAGCATAAGGCTCTTGTTACTCGATTCTCCTCTCAGGATGCAAACCTTGACATTCAACCCCTCTCTCACATGCTTGTGGATTGGCCTACCGTACTGACTAGCCATCCAGCTTATTCCCTCCTCAGAAAGCAGAGTTGGGGGCACCTTACAGAAAGTAACCCACGACGGCATATCCTTCGGTGATAAGTCTATCGGCGTAATCCCTAATCTCCACCGCCTGATAAGCATCGGATGATGCAGAATATGCCAAGAACGGGCCAAGACCCACTCACAAGTCTCCATCGAGGGTAATTCAATCAAGATGAATTTAGGCGAAAGTAAGGAAACCTGAATAACCTCCCCGAACCCCCAAAGTCGGTTCAGCATCGAAGAAATTACCTTGATCGGCGGCATCGCACCAACAAACTGAGCTACCACCGCCGACTCCAGACGCCGGATTCCAAGATCGATCACCTCCTGAGGGATTTGCAAGACATCGTACACATACGTCGCATCCAGAGGTTGAACAAACCGCAATCCCGATTCACCATTACTCGAAGCTATCTGAGCCCAAGACTTGCTCTCAGTAGAAGTAGAGGCCATGATCGCGGCCTCCCCAAGGGGATGACGATCTAAAAGCTCGGATCGGCAATGGAACAGTAGAACGAAATTTTCAGAGAAATTTAAGAGCGAAAAAAATTTCCGTGTTATTATTTTGATTATTGAATATTATTTATTGTAAGTTTTGACTTTTGCCTAAAATATAAGATTGTTTAATGTGCCGCTACTTTAGCCCTTAATAGTGAAGTTGAATGAAATGACTACTACGACTTTATAATACATAACGAATTAGTAATTACAACCTTAATAATTTACTTACAAATAAATATTTATCCTGAAGTTGTTCTTTATCTTCTTTTAATAATAAATTGGAAAGCAATAGAATGGAATCTTATCCCATGAGTTCCAAGTAACGAGAAGATTGGAAGCTTTTTATGAAATCGAAATGCCAAATTGCATGCGTACTTATATTTTAATGTGCTAACCATGCCCCAATCTATGTAGAGTACTATAGATATATGTGAATGAGATACTACTTTTACGTACTTTCGAATTTAATATTTGAAACAGTTGTATGTACTAAAAATTTAATGGGTCAAATACTTAAAACGTCCCGAAACTACAGGTGGGTTACAAGCTCGTCCTAAAAATTTAATCTGTTACAGAGCGGTCTTATTATTATGAAACGAGTTACAGAGTAATCCTAATGACGTCATCAATGTACTTTTTCAGCCATTTTGTCACGTCACTATTGAAATGTCATCGAAAATATAATTTAAAACTCATCTTAAATTGATTCAAATCTAAAATAATATTAATCTAACTCCACTATATTTAGTTTTGAACCAAAATTTATAAGGTAGATGAGTTTAAAATTAGATTTGAATCATATTGTTGAATTTTGAATTATGTTTTTATGACATGTCAACAGTTACATGTCGAAATGGCTGAAAAGTACACGGATGACGTCATTAGGACTACTTTGTAATCTGTTTCATAGTAATAGGACCACTTTGTAACGAATTAAAGTTTTAGAACGAGTTTGTAACCCTATAGTTTTGGGATGTTTTAAGTATTTGACCCAAAATTTAATTAACGATTTTTTTTTTTTTGCTACAAAGAACATTCAAACAGCAACATGGTACTCTTGACATTCCAAAAAAAAAACACAGCGACATGCTACTAATATTCTCTATTAATATTTCACTGACTCCAATTTCAGAGACAATGATTTTTTTTTTTGTTGCATCCAATGCAACAATCATTATCCACCATTAGATCTTAGTTGTTAATCTAGTGATCTAAATTCTATGTTTATAACTCTAAGTTATTTTACTTTGTCGAAGTTTCCTCCCATTTTTAATTACCGAAAATTTTCTCGACGAATTTCCCGATGACACGAGCCTCTGTTGGTGAATTTTTTTCACCCACATGATCATCGTCATTAAATCTACGATTCTGGAAAAAATATATTTTTCTGAAAAAAAATTATTTTTCTTCACAAAATTTCTGTCATCCAGTGTGTACAGCTTGTATAGACCACATACAAACTGTATACACTTCATACTATGGTTCTACAAGTTGTATACACTTTGTACGAGATTTATATACTTTGTAATTATTTTTATACAATTTGTATGAGAATTGTATACACTTTGCATGTCAACTATACACTCTATATTTTTTTTGTATAGTTTTTACGGGATTTGTTTGGAAAAAAATTTGTCTTGACAAATTTATCGTCGTCTAGTCTGTACAGTATGTATGCGGTCTATATAAACTGTATACACTTCAGACTGATGGTTGTAAAAATTGTATACACAATTATTTTTGTACAATCTATGCGAAAATCGTATACATTTTGTACGTGTATTGTACACTTTATATTTATTTTTGTACAGTTTGTATGCAATTTGTATACAAACTGTATACACTTTGTACGAGAATGGTACACTCTGTTTATTTTTGTATAATTTAATTTTTTGTACAGTAGGGTTGTAAACAAATCATATAAAGTGTATATACTCTACATGAAATCCATACACTATGTATGAGAATCGTACAACCTGTATATAACGTACAGTCTATATGAAATTCATAGAGACTGTATTGACGAAATAATTAAGCGTGTCATCATCTTTTTTTTTTTTAAGAATTAGTAATTTCATTCCATCAAAAAACAGTTAAGAACCTACAAAGAGATAATTACAAGACTAGAAAACTCTATACAAGTCTCAAAATTTTTGAGCATTCACTCGAATTTCTGGCAAAAGCTCCTATATCTAGGGGTGGTATTCGGCCGGGTCGGCCCGGTTATCTGGCGGACCAATAACCGCCCTAATATTTGGCCGGGTTTTTTTAACCGCCCGACCCGGACCCGTCGGTTCTGTTTTCCTTACCGTGACCGTGGTCGACGGGCGGGCGGGCACCAACGGTTATACCCGGCCTAGCGTGAAGCCCAACATTTGCCGCCCAAATTCGAATCCAAATGCAGCCCAACTGCTTCGAAACCCAATTGGGCTGCATAATTATGGGTTTTAGTAGCCCAAATAATTTGTTATTTCAATTGTAGCACTTAATTTGGGATATGTTAATTTCATAATTTAGTTCGTACTTCGTACTAACTTATTAAGTGACACAATTAATAAAAATTAATTCTGAAATACTAAACAACTAACCAAATAATTAATTCCGAAAACTAAAAATCTGAAATCCCAAAATAATAACACAAATACTTCTGTTTAATAATAACTAATTAACATCCGAAATTGCGAATACTAAGAGTTCGAAGAAAATAAATTTAAAACATAACGATGTGATGATCCCAACTCTCATCAAGTCATCCATATAGGGGTGGCATTCGGCCGGGTCGGCCCGGTTATCTGGCGGACCAATAACCGCCCTAATGTTTGGCCGTTTTTTTTAACCGCCCGACTCTGACCCGTTATTTAGAACTCGAGTTCAGGTGATCGAGGCATTAGAATGATTGTCTCTGAAGTCTCATCGCAGTTTTGGACGTTCATTCTTAAGTCGGGTTGAGGTTGCAAATGAGCATGTTGTACAGTGAAGAACACACAACGTGTAGTTGAACTACAAGCGTGTTGTATGATGGTACACGACCGTGCTCTAAATTCCAGAAAGGCTCGTCGAAGTGGCAGTAGAAACCACACGACCGTGTAGATGTACAACACGCCGTGTTTTTTGACCTGCATATAAAAAGATGGGTTTTGACCGGTTTTGGCAACTTTCATCTTTCTCTCTCTGCACGAAATTCCTTTTGACGAACGAACTAGGTTCTATCAATCTTCGAAGGTTGATTCCGGGAGCTACGGGTGTCCGATTAAGGATCTGTTTTCTCCGGTACGCTCCTAGCGACAAGATTAAGAACTCACATTCCTTGGATTCTGTAGTTTCAAAGTGAAGTGCTTTAAGTGAGGAAGGGGAAAAGCTACAAATTTGGAGAAAGGGGATTTCATTCGTTGGAATTCTAGAAGACGATTAGAGCCTCGTTTCTATCTCAGGCGAGGGATTAGCATCGATAGGACACGATGGGTAACGTGAGGAGTTGTAACTCGATATAGATTGAAATTAGGTTGCATGAATCTGAGAGAGTAAAATCAAATAATTGTATTGTGTTTCCTAGTGTTGATTGTGTTGTTTGATATGTATGTTGTGGGGATTATGATGAAATATGATGGCTAACGAATGGAATTAGAAATGAGAGATAGGATGGGGTGGGGTGAGTTGTATTTCTCTATGTTGTCATTGCCAGTTGTGGTTGTAGGAGGATGGTCCTGCCAATGTGGGATCGTCCTATAAAGGGATGTACAAGAGGGTAACACTAAGGCTTGGGACATGGCTACCTTTCCTTCTTGTTGTATGCAGGTGGGGTGGCCGGCAAGACTAGTCGTTTACCCTTGTTATGGATTATGGTTGGAAACTAATGATGAAATTGGTGGCTGGATTTGATGGAATTGGTGAGGAAATTGATGGATGGTTTAATTGTTGTGACTACTTGACTAATAATAGAACCGGTAGGAGTCCACACTGCCCACCTTAAAATGGTTGTTAACGAGTCCGGTCTACATGGGGTAGATCACCTTGGTGGGGTGTCATAGATTTGGAATTAGATCCTCCTGCGGGAGAGGGTCGCTGAACTTTCCATGGTGAGAGTGCGCCTGTGGTGGCCGGTAGTGGTGGTGTGGAGCAACTCCTAGGCGCCTTAATTACACACATAGAGATTAACTTGGGAATTGTGTTTGAATGCATGAATGCGTGTTGATTTTAGTGGATGCTGATGGTTGAGGATTGAATGTGAGTTATGTGAACTGATTTGCTTATCATGGTATTGTGGATGTTGTGTATTGCTGATGTTAGAATAGAGAACTGAACTTGGATGATCACCTAGACTGTTGTAGGGAATTAAAAGCGGAATAGACTAGGCTTGATCCCACTATTATTTATGTTGTGTGGAGTGTTGGGATCGATAGCTCCTTGAGGCGTAGTTTAGCGCATAGTTAACCCTATTGAGTTCCAGTTTCATTAGGAAACTGATCCCCCCTCTTCCCCCTTTCAAGTCCTCGTGACTAGTAGGTGGTGTTGGAGTTTAGCTGTGTCGGTTGATTTTGAGAAAGTTGCAGTTGGAGCTATAGGTGAAGATTGGCGATACACTCATAGTTGACTTGTTTTCCATTTTACATTTCAGTTGGTCATTTGTGATGCTTTCTTTCCGTGTTTAATGCTTGATGTTGTACCGAGGATTTGTGATGAAATGAATTAATTGTTGAATTGGAGTACAATGAGAGATAGGATGAATTGGGAATTGGTTGTAAACTGTATGATATTGTGCGATTGTTAGTTGTGGTTGTAGGTGGATGGCCCCGCCAATGTGGGGTCGTCCTAAAGATGATGAACATGAGGGTACCCTAGACTCACAACATGGCTATCCCAGTACTTGTAGGTGGGGGTGGCCGGTGATCTAGCTGTTTACCCTTGATGTGGTTGTGATTGGGCAACATTGTGTATATCGGTGGATTGTGTGATGGTTGAGAAAGATGTTGATGTACACTCTTGGTGGTTATGAATATTGTGATTGATGTGAATAGAAAAGTAGAACTGGATGGAGCCTACACTGTCCCCAAATTTTCACCTCTCCTAGAAGAGTGAGGTGTGGTCACGCCTCCTAGAAGAGTGGCGTGACCTATTGTTGTTGTCGTTGTTGATTGATGTAAGTTTGGGCCCAGGATCCTCCTTGAAGAAAGGATGCATCTTCGACCTCCAAGAAGAGAGTGCGTCTGGCCGGCAGGGGTGGTTCAAGGATAAACTCCATGGCGCCTAAATAACTCACCTAGAAAATAATCGTGATTGAATGTGTGTTTGTGTGTGATGAGTGTGATTGTGGATGGTGGTTGTGATATGTACTGTTTATGAATGTTGAATCGTTTATGCTATTATTGATGTCATCAATGGTGGATGTGAATGATGAACTGAACCTATGTGATCAACTAGACTGTATTAGGATGATAAAATTGGTTAAGGGTGAGTTTGGGTTCCATTGTCGATGTATTGTGTGGAGTATGGAACCGCTCATTTCGTTTAGGACAACACATAGTTAAGCCCAGTGGGTTCACTCAGTTTGAATAGGAAACTGATCCCCCCTCTTCCCCCTTTCAGGTTCTCGTGGCTAGTTCTGAGGTGTTGGAGAGGTGTTCCTGTCGGGTTCGAGAAGTCTGTTGAGCGAAGCTATGAGGTGAAGATTGGCGGACCACTTGGAGTTGACAATATCTTTGTTTTCTTTCAGTTTTAGTTGACTATTGTATTTGGGGAGTTTTATAACCACTCTTGGGATGTTGAGTTTGGATTATTGTTCATCAAGTTTCTTTTATCGGTTTATTAATGGAGGCCTCCTTCGGATTTGATCATTTAATAAGAGTTAATGCATTTTCCTTTTTAGTCGATTTCCACTTATTACATTTATGTTCTTTCAGAGTAATGCTCATATCGGTTCAACCATGAGTTTAGCGGGTCGGTTTGGTATGGGTGTTACACTAATCCTTTCTCTCGTAATCACCCGACCTCCACCATAGGCTCTCCACTGCCGATCTCCAATCGACAAAACTCGATAATGACAAGTAGGTTACAAATTAAAAGGTTAATGATCATTTTGTTACAAATCCATGTACGTTAATGACCAAAATGGATAATAAGTCGCCATAGTATATATGATAAAAATAATTGATTAGGTTTTAGGTTAATTATATTGAAGTTATGGGGAAATTTTGCTGTTGTGAACTAAAATATTAATGGGGATAAAATCATAGATGCAATGCAATAAATAAGGTAAGATAATTATTACAATAATGAGATAAATCAAAAAGAAAAAAATAGTTGAAAAGCTAAGATTGAATTTGGTCATGATGACAAAATATGAGTTTTATCACCGAATAAATCCATAGAATTAGGGGAAGAATGAAAATAGGAGAATGGAAGAAATGTGTTTGTTAAAAGTTGGAGGATGTTAAATTACCTTATTTGGTATATATATTTGGTAAAGAAAATAGTAGGGGAAGAAAGTGAGACTCTTTATTCTATTTAGGGGGAAGTCAGAATTTCTGATAAAAGTAGAAATTGTTAGAATACATATTCTAGATACAATAAAAAACTGTGGGTATT
Organism: Linum lewisii; assembly: GCA_034768395.1. Lineage (NCBI taxonomy): Eukaryota > Viridiplantae > Streptophyta > Magnoliopsida > Malpighiales > Linaceae > Linum > Linum lewisii. The sequence continues at coordinate 22,716,992 of CM068298.1, read as the reverse complement.
TGAAATACAAAAAACTCAGCTTTGTCAGACATTAAACAAAGGCCAAAAACAAATATGTAGCCAAACATTTCCGGTAAATGTCAAACATAGCCAAAACTATTCGTAATCCCAAAAATACCAATGTTTTGTTTTCCGTTAACTTTTCCGTCCAAGTTAACGAAAATTTAACCCTCAAAATGACGTGTCAGCTGATGTGTCAACATAATTATTCTTACTTAAAAAATTTAAAAAAAAAATTTTCCTAACCCTGATTTCCCTAACTACACCTCCAGCCGCCACACCTCCTCCAACCTCCTCTGCCTCACCTCATCGCAACAACCAAAGATCAAAACTATCATCAATTCCCAGATCTCCTCACCTCAATCCCAGATATCCTCACCTCATCCGACCTCCCGACTCAGCTCTTCCTCTCATCCACCTGGCGATGGCACCTTTCCACCGCCGAGATTCTCTTAGAGATGAGGTCAATCGGTACATCCCTGATAGTGCCAAGGAGGAGAGGACAGATCAAGTTGAGGATGGCTACTTATGCTATCCAGAAACTCATCTTCTGTTTCTGTTGCACAGATAGAAGCCTAGCCGGCATTGCCCTGCTGGAAGTTCAACCGTCGTCCCTGAACTGCACTCCAACTCGAACAGGAAGGTTCTCGAGATGAGGATGAAAGCTCCAGCCACCGGAGGTCACTGATTTTGACGGGCTACTTCAATTTAGGATGAGCCGGCCAAAAGTTTTTGTTCTTCCGAGGGGATCTGCCCTTCTTTTGATGGACGCCGCTCGCTGCGTATCTTCCTTTGCTGAAGGGTGAGCACTGGGAGATGTTGGCGGTGGTGGGAGTTGATGCTGGGTGTTGGGAGTTTGGAAGATGGAGGTGGTTTGATCCGGCGAGCAAGGGTGGCGGCAGTCAAGGTTTTCAGAGGAGAGGGGCAAGGGTGGAGGTGGTCAAGGTTTCAGAGGAGAGGGGCTGTCGTTGAGGGGGATTGGGGCTATCGGTGAGGGGGATTGGGGCTGTCGGTGAAGGTAGGTTGGAGCGGCGACGGCAGCAGATGGAGTGATGGCGGCCGTGGCTGCCGAGAAAGAAGAAGAAGAATTTTTAAATTAATTTAATTTTCTAGATTTATTTATTTATTTTTAAATAATGACATGCATCTGACGTGGCATCTTGTTGACCGGCAGTGGATGCCACGTCAGCTCGTTGCATGTTACTACGGTGTTAAAATTTTAACGGATGTCGGCTACATTTGGCGTAAAAAATAAAAATTTGGTCTAACAGTGTGACACAAATAGTTTTGGCTATGTTTGACATTCTTGGCAAAAGTTTGGCTACAAATTTATTTTTGGCTTTAAACAAACAAGGATATCTCATAATACAGAGTTTCCAAGAAACGAATTTCCCTATACCAAACGATCCGGGGACCATGTTTGTGAGCTTTCTGAATACTTGATTACTTGGGGATATATTCAATATGATCAGTCAAGGGTCCATGTATATATAGTAACATATATACATATACACCTCTTGAAAGAGGAACCAGCATCGTTGATAGTAGAGAAATTAAAATATAATATGGATTGGAGGTAGCTAGCTACCACCAAAACCAAAAGGAAACCCACTTCCACTAATTTCATTCATTAATTCTTGTGCTATAAAATTGAAAGTGAAAGTAGTGGATCTCCTCTGAATCTTTTTTTTTTTCTCATAAAAATATCTGTTTAGGTAATGATTTATACTAGAATTAGCTGTTCTTCAAGTAACATCCAATGGAGCTTGAGACCTTTAATTTGCGTAAAAAAAAAAAGGAAATGGGAAGTTGACAGTCCTCCAGGAAATTATGTAATAATAAAGAAAAAATGAAAATATATATATTTGCATTGATTATTAAGTGTATAGAGTGTAAAGATGTTGTAGTGTTTTGGATGAATTCTGTAATGTAACGGAAGCCAAAAGAAATGGTTAGGTGTTTGGTAGTACTAGTACACAAGAAAAACACACTAGATAGGAATATAATGTGAGCGAGTGAAGTGAGCACCTATAACGTGTCTCTGACTACATACCATAAAAAATGATTTGATTTGTAGACATGCAGTAAAACGCGTGTCAGTTGAAAATCTAAAAGCAAAACCGCCCCAGAAATAGATAACATAGTCACTCACTCACTCACACACATGAATAAACAAAAAACATGTAGAATCCAAAATTAAATGAGGGTAATAATGAGGGGTTGGTGGTTCCATATTTCTCGGTCTACCCTACAATTAAGTTTTAGATGATGAGATTTCTCCAGTGACAAAAATCCCTTTCTCTCACTCACTGAAAGAGTTAATATTACAACATATATATGGTCTAACGCTCCGGTACCACAGGTACCGATACCCTATCACTAAAATTTTATTACAATTATGTTTGAATTTTAAAGTTTGAGAGTCTTAGTTTAGTGTTCAGGGTTTAGGATATAGTGTTTGAGGTTTTGAGTTTATTTTGGGGGTTTATGATATTTTAATTTGAACTTTTGGTCAAAAGTTAGAGTTTTACATACGATTTAGGATTTGAGCTTATGAAGTAGTATTTGAGGGTCAGAATTCAGTGTTTAGGGAGTAAGCATTATTCACTAGTGCTCATGATTTATTACAATGGATTTAGGACTCATTATTTAAATTTTAACCATTTAAAAATGTGAATTTAGAGTGCTAGGGGTACCGATACCCTGTGGGTACCGGAGCGCTTACCACATATATATATATATATAATATATATATATATGCAATAAATAATAAGCTCACTCACTCACTCTCTAACTCTCAACCAATATTATTAATAAGATTAGGAAGATGCAAAAGAAAGTAGGTGAGACTTTTATCTCCCTCTCACTTTGTAACATTATTTCAAATATGAAAGAAAATTAATAATAAACCTACCAAAGTTAGACAATGAATTTGATTATAAATATTAATTAATCTTCTAAAAGTAAAAGGAAAAAAAAAAAAAACTATACACCTAAAATGGATGGATTGTTCCTAATTCAGAATAGTGGTTATATTAGCATGTGGTTATTCCTGTAACCTAATTATTGAGTTGCCTCTCTTGAAAATCCAAAATCTGAAAATCATAAACCATTCTGCCTTCACCCTCATCATCATTAACTCTCTCTCCCACCCACCTAGCTATAAAAATACTTCACAGATTCATTCCTAAGGTTTTTTCGCCAACAAATCTTTCATGGGTAAACCTCATCATCATCATCTAACCAGTTCAAAACCCAACATCACCATGCCTTCTCCTTCCTTCTTCACCAATGTTGAGAAGTCCTTAAACGACACCGTATCCAAAAGCTTCATCGGGAAGTTCTTCAAGCTTCAACCCAGGAAGACAACCTTCACCAAGGAGCTTCGTGCTGGAACCGCCACTTTCATCACTATGGCTTACATCATCTCTGTTAACGCCACCATCCTCACTGACTCAGGTGCCACCTGCTCTTCCGCTAACTGCTCCAACCCTCAATCCCCCGATTGCATCGTTAAGCCTGACCAGGGTTATCAACGCTGCTTAGACACAACCAAGAGTGATCTCGTGGTCGCCACTGCCTTGGCTGCCATGGTTGGTTCCTTCTCCATGGGTGTTTTAGCCAATCTCCCTTTTGGCCTTGCTCCTGGTATGGGCCCTAATGCTTACTTGTCCTACAACTTGGTCGGCTTCCATGGCTCAGGCCCCATCTCTTACCAGACAGCTATGGCTGTCGTTTTGGTGGAAGGATGCGTGTTTCTCGCCATCGCCGTTCTAGGACTTCGGTCAAAAATTGCCAGGCTAATACCGCGGCCGGTGAGGCTTGCATGTGGAGCAGGTATTGGGCTTTTTATTGCTTTTGTGGGCTTACAGGTCCATCAAGGTTTGGGCCTAGTTGGGCCTGATTCATCCACGTTGGTCACCCTGGCTGCCTGCTCGACGACCAACCCTGTCACCGGAGAGTGCATCGACGGCAAGATGATGAACCCTACCTTCTGGCTAGGCTGCCTGGGGTTTCTGATAACATGTTACGGAGTGATGAATAAGGTTAAAGGTAGTATGATATATGGAATCATGTTTGTGACACTAGTATCATGGGTTAGAGGCACTAGTGTCACATATTTCCCTCACACATTAATTGGTGACAAAAACTTCAACTACTTGAAGAAGGTGGTTGATTTTCACGAGATAAAGTTGACTGCCGGAGTAATAAGTTTCAGACATTTCAACAGGAGTGAGGTTTGGGTTGCACTACTGACATTGCTGTACGTGGATGTGATGTCTACAACAGGGACATTGTACACAATGGCTGAAGTTGGTGAGATGGTAAACGAGAGAGGTAACTTTGAAGGGGAGTACATGGCATTCATGGTGGATGCTGGGTCAACTATAGTAGGGTCAACGCTTGGAGTATCTCCAGTGGCAACGTTTGTTGAGTCAACAGCTGGTATGAGGGAAGGTGGTAGAACAGGTTTGACTGCAGTTGTTGTTGGTTTTTACTTTCTAATATCTATATTCTTGACTCCAGTGTTTAGCAGCATTCCACCATGGGCTGTGGGTCCTTCACTTGTGATTGTTGGTGTGATGATGATGAAAGTTGTGAAAGAGATTGATTGGTGTGATTTGAAGGAAGGTGTGCCTGCTTTTTTGACGATGCTTCTGATGCCTCTTACTTACTCTATTTCGAATGGTATCATTGCTGGGATTGGTATGCACATTGCTCTTAACATGTATGACTATGTTGTCATGTTGGTCAAGTGGGTTTTCCATATGAGAAGAGTTGTGGTGGAGGAACATAATCAGGTCTCTGCTAAACTGCTGGGGATCCTACTGTTACTTAGTCCTTTTGTCTCCATGTTTACTAGTTTGTGATGCAAAAAACCACCTTGAAATGCCGTTACTATACTAGTCCAGTATTTCATGCTTGTTTTTTGTATCCATTTGCTTCTCTCTATCATGTTTGTTTTTTTTTTTTGTTGATGTAATATTATCAAACTTTTATTTGGTACAAGAACAAGGAGAATGCAGGAATCAAAAACAGAGGTTAGAGATGGGATTAATGATTAATTAAAAATTCGATAAAATGGTAATTAGATGCACTGTAAGGAAAGCATTACCTGCAGATTCCAGAGAAAAGCAAGAACAGAAATATACCATTTCAACAAGGCTTAATACCCTAAAATGACACCAACTTTGCCTTAAATATAAGAATATACATCATCTTTCCGAATTACATTGGGCGTCACCATCTATCCTTAGTTTTTCCCAACCTACCACGCCGTTAGTTTTACCAAAACTACTACTAACGTGGCACGACGGAATAGAAACGGCGTCAGCCATGTAGGAAAAATCCATGAGTAGGCACGCCACGTCATGAGGGTTGTTTTATTTAACCCCATCTCAGTTTGTGTCATCCCCACATCTCCAAACCCTAAATTCCGCCGGCACCAACGTCCGTCATTTTTTATTTAACCCCCCATCTCAGTTCATGGTCGACCGGAGCTATTCTTCCGAGCCGGAGGTTACGATTTCTCTCTCTTCTTCATTTATTCTCGTCTGTGTCTCTAAAATGGGCCTCTGATCGGCGTTTCATGTGGTCGTGTGGTCATGTGCTTTTGCTTTTATCCAGACAACCGACTCTGGACGAAACGATGAAGTCAGCAGCCAACCGGCAACCCAAGCACCGTCGGAAGAGAGAAGAAGAGACAGTAGCTGCGGCTTTGGATTTCGTCAGCGGAAAGAAGAGAAGAAGAGAAGTGCTATTCAGCCCTGCTGTCGTCCAGTAGTTGAGAGAAATTAGGGTTCACGATTTCGACAGAGGAGGAGACAAAAGGAGAGAGAAGAGAAGGAGAGAGAGTAGAAGATAAGATTCTATGGTGAGGATAAGATTTTTTTCACCCTTTGTCTTATCCAGGTCATCTGATCAGTAATCCAAGGTGGCAAACGAATTGTTGCCACGCCTACCTTTCATAAGCTGACTGTATTAATTATCGCTTACTAGGTAACGGAGACTAACGGCGTGGTAGGTTGGGAAAAACTAAGGATAGATGGTGACGCCCAATGTAATTCGGAAAGATGGTGTATATTCTTATATTTAAGGCAAAGTTGGTGTCATTTTAGGGTATTAAGCCTTTCAACAACCTCATTCATACTATTTGTATAATTGACAAGTCACACCAACATATTGCACATTTCCATCACTTGACAGCTTATGAATCAAATTTGTGTTGAGCTATGAGACTATACGTATTTCCTAAGCTATTTTTTTTAGCATTTTCTCAATGGAATCTCTCAAAACTAGATACTAGATACGTATCTTCCTACTACTTATTTTACTCCTAAAAACACAATTTCGCTATTAAGTAGAAGGCAATTACTAATATGAGGGCCCCCTAAGTCAATTTGGCTATGGGGCTGAGAGAGATATCTCTCACATGGGTCTGAGAACCAAGTGCAACGGTTCTGGTTGACTTTCGGCTATCCACCCGATCCAACGACTGGCTCAATTCGGAGGGCAATGGGTAAAAAGTTGTGAAATTGGGATATTTTTTATTTAATTTTTCAAATTTCAAGATACAAAACAAGATCTATTATAATCTAAGGCTAACTTCAGCCCTTTGGGCAAAATAGCAATGTGCAAACCCCTATTTGCACATTTAGCCATCTCGAAAACAGCAATTGCTCCAACCCTAAATATGGCCATTAATGTAATTTTCTGTGTTGGTTTTGATAAATCTAACTTATGAATACCAAATTTAATTTTTTTTTGTTTAAATTTTTTATGGTTGTTCATGATTATTCGTTACGAACAAACCGATAAAATTTGAGTCATTTCAAGTTAAAATAAGAAAAGATGCTTGAGCCAACAATACTTCAGTTTGCTCATCTGGTGACTCAATCCTCATTTTACCCTTGTTTCGTGCTCTTTGTCTGTCACGACCTTGGGGTCTAGACACCCCCCAAGTTGGAGTACCATCGGGGGTAGGACTTGGGGTGTTGTCGACGTGGACGAAAGAGCTCGAGTGGGGACCCACTGGCCGCATAGGTGTCACGGTGAGGGCTGGATCAGGGTGCCATTTCGGGCTATAAAGATAACTTTACATTTCAAAGAGAAACACATGACCCAAACTTCACATTTAAAAAGGGGACTTATGACATCATCGTCGGATTGACCACTTAATCGTTGCTCATTGGCCTTTCTCAATGCCCCTTTCCATGAGCTGCAAGCTTTCCCTATAGCCTGAAATCGGGACACCATGGAGCCTTGAGTGCCCACACTACAAAGAAGAGGGAACATAGTCGCAGGCCCGAATGGATATAGTTGCAGGCTGGCCTGCGACTAAGTGTTAATTTAGTCGCAGGCGCTGCCTGCGACTAAATCTGGGCCGCCTACGACTATATTAGCTGCTACAAAGCCCAGGCTTAGTCGCAGGCCAGCCTGCGACTAACTTAGTGGTGGAGTTCCGCCAGAGATGGAGTTTGATGAGTTTGTGGTGGAGTTCCGTGATCAGTTCTGCCCCGACATTTGGCTTGAGGAGAAGGCCAAGGAGTCTTGGGATTGGATCAAGGTGAGAAGACTGATCTTGCATACTACATATAATTCAACTCTCTCTCTAAGTGGTATGAAGAGAGGACTAACCAGGAAAAGGAAGCTCATTAGTAAGTTTAAGAATGGGCTGAGAGTGGAGATTCAGGAGGGTGTCACCACTGCTGACATGGGGAGCTTGGTCTCGGTTAAGGCGGACGATCTGGAAAGGGAGAGGCTGGAGAACAGAAAGAAGGAAGAAAATAAGAGGAATGTGTCGGCTCAGTCTTCTCCTTCAGTCACTCATAGCCACCTAGCTAAGAGAGCTCAGACGTCCTATTCCGGTTTTAGGGTGCAGTCTGCACCGCAGCGGAGTATGATGGTATGTTATACCTGTGGCCTTCCCGATCATAGGAGCGCTACTTTCCGTAGGGCGGGATGATGAGCAGGAGTGGAGCATCAGGAGGGCTGTCAATGTGTGGTATCTGTAAGCAGCCACACTTTAGAGGAGTGTCACTTGTTGAGGCCAGCTCCGGTGACCTGTTACACTTGTGGCCAGCCTGGTCATAGGAGTAACTTCTGCCTGAGAAGGAGTCTAGAACCCACTCAGTCTGTGGGATCGGTACAGGGACCTAGGGCTCCGTCTAGGAGTTTTGGAAGCTGAGGTGGAGGTAGTTTCGGGCGAGGAGCTGCGAGTGCGGGCACGGGAACCGAAGCGAATGCCATGTTGGTTGGGGCTGGATGAGACCAAGGGAGGCTGTATGCTCTCACCAAGTGTGCGACAGAGAACGCGAACGACGTTGTGACCGGTATGATCTCCATCTTAGATCTTTCTGTATACGCTTTGTTTGATTCGGGATCAACCCATTCCTTTGTGTCTGAGAAATGTTTGAGTAGTTTGGGTGTTGTAGCTAGTAGTTTCGGGACTAGTTGGGGTGTGAGAACCCCTTTGGGGACTTTTTTCAGGTAGATAGCGTGTGGAGGGATCGTAAAGTAATAGTGGGAGGTACAGAGTTGTTAGCCGATCTAGTGGTGCTTCCTTTCAACGTGTTCGATGTCATTCTTGGCATGGATTGGTTGGCTAGGCATGGAGCTCTGCTTGACTGTCAGAAGAAGGAGGTGTTGCTTCAGGTGGAAGGTGTTGGTGAAATGGTGTTCAAGGGTGTGCGAAAGAGGGAGTCGGCGCCTATGGGATTAGTTTAGGCGATGCAAGCTTTCTCTTTGATTAGGAAGGGTGTGAGGCTCTGTTAGTGCAAGTGTCGGTTGAGCAGAACGAGGAGTTGGAGAAGGTGCCAGTAGCTCGGGAGTTTGCTGATGTGTTTAAGGAGTTCCCGGTGCACCGATAGAGCGTGAGTTGGAGTTCAATATAGAGTTGGTTCCTGGAAATGCTCCAATCTCCATTTCGCCCTATCGAATGGCACCGGCTGAGTTAAAGGAATTAAAGGAGCAATTCCAAGAGCTCTTAGACAAGGGGTTCATCCGCGCAAGTGTATCCCCTTGGGGGGCACTAGTTTTATATTGTGAAGAAGAAGGATGGGTCGATGAGGATGAGCATTGACTATAGGCAGTTGAACAAGGCAACGATTAAGAATCACTATCCACTCCTAAGGATAGATGATCTCTTTGATCAATTGCAAGGGACTGCCATCAGTTAAAGGTGGAGGAAGGTTCGATGTCGATGACAGCTTTCGAACTCGTTATGGGCACTATAAGTTTCTTGTGATTCTCTTCGGTCTCACCAATGCTCCGGCCGCGTTCATAGCCCTCATGAATAAAGTCTTTCATGAATACTTGGATAAGTTCGTGATAGTTCATTGAAGACATTCTCATCTACTCTAAGAATGAGAAGGAGCACCTGAGGATCGTCTTTCAGAAGTTGAGGGGCAACAACTTTTTGCAAAGTTTTCAAAGTGTGCCTTTTGTTTGGAGGAGGTGTTATTTCTCGGCCATGTGGTTTCTAAGAGGGGAGTTGAGGTTGATCCAAAGATGATTGAAGCGATGGTTAATTGGTCCCCACCTAAGGATGTGTCGCAATTGAGGAGTTTCCTCGAGTTAGCTGGTTATTACCGAAGGTTTGTTGGGGGTTTTCCACCATGGTGTCTCCTCTTCACAAGTTGTTGAGGAAGGAGTCAAAATATGAGTGGAGTGAGGCATGTCAGAGGAGCTTTGAAGAATTGAAGAAGAGGTTGACTTCAGCCCCAGTGTTGGCCTTGCCGGTGGAAGGTGGTGAGTATGTGGTGTTTAGTGATGCTTCCTTACAAGGTTTGGGGTGTGTGATTATGCAGAATGGGAAGGTGGTCGCTTATGCCTCACGACAACTTAGAGTGCATGAGGTAAATTACCCAACTCATGACTTGGAGTTAGTGGCGGTGGTGTTCACCTTGAAGTTGTGGAGTCACTACTTGTACGGCGAGATGTTCAAGATCATGACTGATCACAAGAGTCTTAAGCATCTCATGGATGAGAAGGAGTTGGATAGTAGGCAGAGGCGTTGGGTGGAGCTCTTGAAGGACTACGATTGCACCATTGACTACCATCCTAGGAAAGCCAATGTTGTAGCGGATGCTCTAAGTCGGAAAGAGTTGGTTGACCGTAGAGCCTTGAGAGTGGAGATGCAGATGTATGATGTTGGAGGTTTGCTCGCCAAGCTTAGCATTCGACCCTTGTTGAATGACAGGATTGGAGAGAAGCAGCTTAAGGATGCTCATTCATTGGCCAGTCGAGAAGAAGTTGAGAAGGGTTTGGACAATGGATTCGAAGTAGCCGAGGGGTTGTTGAAGTGCAAAGGTCATTTGTGTGTGCCGAAAGTAGAGGAGTTGAGGAAGGAGATTCTCGAGGAATCTCACTCTTTGATGTATGCTATGCATCTCGGGATGACTAAGATGTATAATGACTTGAAGGTGAGCTTTTGGTGGCCGAGAATGAAGAAGGATGTCGCTCGCTTTGTGTCAACTTGTTTGATTTGTCAGAAGACGAAGGCGGAGCACAGAGCTCTAGGTGGGTCACTGTAATCTCTACCTATTCCAGAATGGAAGTTCGCAAATATCACCATGGATTTTGTGTCAGGTTTTTGCCGACCAGGGATGGAAAGGATGTGGTTTGGGTCATAGTTGATCGCTTGACGAAGGTCGCTCATTTCATACCCATTCAGTTTAAACCAAGCATGGAGGAGTTAGCCAAGCTCTATATAGAGGAGGTGGTAAGGTTTTATGGGGTTCCTCAATCCATTGTATATGACCGAGATCCGAGTTTCACATCTCATTTCTGGGAAGGACTACATGCAGCATTGGGAATGAAGCTTAAATTCTCGACGGCCTATCGCCCGCAGACGGATGGTCAATCGGAGAGGACAATCCTTACTTTGGAGGAGTTGTGCTATGGAGTTTCAGGCTCCTTGGACCGAATTGTTATCGTTGGTTGAGTTTGCATACAATAACTCGTATCATAGTAGCTTGAAGTTCGCGCCCTTTGAGGCTCTGTATGGGAGAAACTGTAGGACGTCGTTGTGTTGGGATGAAGAAGGTGCTAGAGTATTGTCGGGTTGGGATGAGGAAGGGGCTAGAGTATTGTCGGGTCCTCAGGTTGTTCAAGAGACGGATGATCGTGTTAAGGTTATCAAGGATAAGCTGAGGGTGGCTCAAGACAGGCAGAAGTCTTATGCTGATGATCGTGCTAGGGTGCTAAATTTTGATGTTGGGGAGAAGGTATTCTTAAAGGTGTCGCCATGGAAAGGGCTAATGCGCTTTGGTCGGAAGGGGAAGTTGGCACCACGATACATCGGTCCTTATGAGGTTTTAGCTAAGTTAGGTCTAATTGCGTATGTCCTGGCCTTGCCAAGCGAGCTCGAGAGGATACACAATGTGTTCCATGTCAGTATGCTTAAGCGGTATCATGGGGACCCCTCGCATGTGATTCAGCCAGAGGATGTTGAGATTGAGCAAGATATGACCTATGAGGAGAAGCCGGTGGCCATAGTGGATAGACAAATTCGGGTTCTGAAGAATAACTAGATTCCACAACTCAAGGTGGTGTGGAGGAACCATGAGAGTGAGTCGGCCAGTTGTGAGACCGAGGAGAGCATGAGAAGACGGTACCCGGAATTGGTGGAAGCTTATGCTTCAGGTACTTCCTTTTAGTGTTCCTATTGTGTGTTCTCAATTCATGTGCGGATGGAGTTTGGAATGTGGGAAGTGATCAATTTTAGAAATTAGAGGTTGGTAGGTTCTGTTGTAGTGATTTCGGATGGTAATGTGATGTTTGAGTTGCTGCACTTTGTTGTGTTTTTTGGTATCATGTTGCTAGGACGAGTTAGGAGTGATTTCGGGGAAGAAATCCTTGAAGTTGTGGAGACTTGTAACATCCCCTCCCAACTGGACGGGTTAGAACTCAAGTTCAGGTAACTGGAGTGCTGAAATTAGTGCCTCTGAGGTCCCATTGAGGTCTGGGATGTTCGTGTGTAAGTCGGGTTGAGGTTGCAAGTGAGAGTGTTATACGGTGAAGAACACACGTCATGTGTTATAACACAAGCCATGTGTCTTCAAGGTACACGTCGTGTGTCTTTAAGGTACACGTCGTGTGTCTTTAAGGTACACGCCGTGTATCTGAGATACACGGCCGTGCACTAATTCCAGCATGATTTGTCGAAAGTGCCAGAAGATGACACACGGTCGTGTGTCTTAGAAACACGCCGGTGGTGTCATAACACACGTCGTGTGTTTTGACCTGGGTATAAAAGACGGGTTTTGACAGGATTTAATAACTTTCAACTCCTTTCTCTTTCCATGAAACTCTCTTGACGAACCAACTTTGGTCAAGCTTCAGAAGGTGATTCCAGGAGTTGTAAAGGTCGGAATTACGATCCGTAATTTGTTGCTACTAGCGACGAGGAGAAGAGATCGCTAATATCAATTTCTGGTTTCTTGGTGTAGCTTGCAGTCAGTGAGGAGGGGATAGGCTACGAGTTTGGAGTTAGGGAAACCGATATTCTGGGGAACTAGAAGACGTTTAGAGCCTCGTCTTTATTCTAGGTGAGCGTTTGGCGTTGTTAGATAGTAATGGACAGCGTGAGGAGTTGTAACTCAGACTTAGTTGAAAGCTAGGGATTGCATGGAAAAGAGGAGAGTAAAAGGTAAACTGTGATGTGATTGTGTCTTTTATTAATTGTTTATCTGATGCTGTGATTGTGGGAACGGGATGAAATCAAATGTTAAATGAACCGGCCTGGAATTGAGAGATGGGATAGAATTAGGGATTGGATGTGTGTTATGTAATATTTTGTACTGTCAGTTTGTGATTGCAGGAGAATGGCCCTGCCAATGTTGGGTCGTTCTAAGAAAGAGGAACAGGTGGGTGATCCCTAGACTCATGACATGGCTACCCCTGTACTTGCAGGTGGGGGTGGCCGGTGAGCTAACTGATTACCCTATTGTGTGTTGTGTTGATAGATTGTGAGATGTGATTGGATTGTGGAATTATGGAAGTGGGTGGTGAAATGTGGTATCATGAGTGATGTGATGATGTGGATGGATGTGTTGTGAAGAAATAGTATGAGTTGTGAATTGTATGAGAAAGTAGAACCGGAAGGAGCCCACACTACCCCTACCAAGATACTGGTTGCATTCAGTCTGATTCACTAGGGTGAATCCCTTGGTTGGGTTACCAAGGATGGTTGTCGTTCTCCTTTGTGGAAGGATCCCTTGTGGATGCGTCAGATGTTGTTCTCCCTCGTGGAAGGATCCCTAATGGATGCGTCAGGTTGATGTGATGGCCGGTGGTGGTGGTTTCAATAACTCCTTGGCGCCTAATAACTCACCTAGTGAAATCATATGTGGTTGCTTGTGTGTATGTGTGTTGTTGTGTGTATGCATGGTGACTGTGAACTGGTTGTGAACTATGTGTTATAGATGTATGTTGCTTCTAATGTGTCTATACTTATGCTATTGTATGTGAATGAGAATGAAGAACTGAACCTACGTGATCACCTAGACTGCTTAGGATGTTAAAATCTGGAAGGGGTCAGGTCAGGTTCCATTGTCGATGTCTTGTGCGGAGTTTGGAACTGCTTCCTTTGGTTTAGGTAGACCCGTAGGTAAGCCCGGTGGGTTCACTCAATTTCAATAGGAAATTGATCCCTTTTAGGATCTCGTGGCTAGTGAGTGGAGTCGTTGGTGTTCGGAGGTGGGAGTTCATTGCGAGAAGTCCTGGCTTGAAGCTATGAGGTGAAGACTGGTGTACACTCGGAGTTGACTTGTTCTTCCATTCAATTGACCATGGATATTTTGGGGGTTTTATGTACTTTTGGGATTTTGTTGGATTTTCATGGATTTATGACGAGTTTGGGTTTGTACAAGGTTTATACTTTTTCTTATGGATTTATGGACGCCTCTCACGTTTATTTTCCCTTTAAATCTTGGCTTTTACTTCGTCATTTGTGTTTGTTTTTAATTAGTAATACCCATAACCAATTCAACCACAGATTTCACCGGGTTGATTTGGGACGGGTGTTACAAGGATGCTGATCCTCAGGTAGGCACTGATGTCAGCACCTACTCAAGCCAGGGCCAGATTAATGACCCACCAGGAGCTGATGCTGACACCAAGCCCAGACCCGGGTCTAGGGCCAAGCCTAGCACCAAGTCTAGGCCCCAGACCGACTCCTATGGCCCCAAAGGCCAAGCACCATGTCCAGAGACCCTCTTAAGGAGTTCCTAGAAGTCCGCTAGAGACAAATGATGGAAGGTCTGGCTAGAAAACTCAAAGGCCCCAAGCCAGGCCAAACACAGGCGCAGGGCCCATGCTAGCGCTCATACGAGAAGCACTTTTGGCCGAACCGCAAAAGTACCCATTCCTTTTAGGATTCCTTTGGATTCAAGGATTCCCTGGTCCCCAAAGAAAAACCTCCACCATGCCAAGTCAGATTCAGGGAATGACGTAAGGAAGGCACGAAGGACATAGAGCTGGATCGAGCTCAAGTGATGCCGAGCCGTGGCATCATCAATGCTGATCCGAGGACGCCAATGCTCGGAGCCAAGATCAGGACACCACCTGAGCCTGATCCAAGGAAGGATGGTTGACCGTCAAAGATGCGGGACACGAAAAGAAGATGCCAAGTACATCCGAACAAGAAATCCTAATCAAGCTAGGATTTCCCGGTTTTGGACAGATTCCTAGTCTGAGAAAGATTAACGGATTTGGGCTACATGGAGACAGAATTTGGGATGATTTCCAACATGAAAGTTGAAGCACATGACGTCTAATAGTGATCTGCCAAAGGGATTAATTTTCAGAATTTTATTTGGTATTTATTTGGCTGAATCTTCCAGAACCCGTTTAGCTATTTTTTAGGAATTTTCCAGCTTTCTTTCTAAGAGTTTTTGTTTAGGAAGGAGTTCTTTCCTTGTAGGATTGTGAGTCCGAATTTTACTTCCTTCTTAGAATATTTTAGGATTAGTTTAAGGCCCTTTTAGTAGCTTAATTAGGACTCTTTTATTTTTTTATTATTTTAAGAGTTAGTTTCAAAGGAGGAATAGGAGAGCTTGTCCCCTACTCGTCCCCTATAAATAGAGGCCGCCAGCCTCTCTTGTAATTCAGACTTTGATTAATAAACACTTAAAACTTTGGTTTTCTTCTTCAATTGATATGCAATTCTCTTTTCTACTTTCATGGAATTCACCGTCGTCTAGATCAGCTTATCGTCTAGAGTATTCACCCCTTGAAGTGGTGCCTTCGACTGGAAACTAAGGTTCCTAGACTTTGTGTGCTAGTGGCTCTTAGTACGCATCCGCCAGGTTTCATAGGTTCAACTAGAGTGCGTGCTAACACCACCTTTCCAAAACCTTTCACCTGAAGTAGAACCTTCTTCTTCTGGCAATTTAGCAGCACCCCATGCTTTGACAACCAATTCATGCCAAGAATGACGTCGAATTCATTGAATGGGAGCACCACTAGATCAGCTGGTAGTTCTGCTCCTACTACTAACACTTTACTGCCTCTTAACACTCTACTAACCCTTACATAAGTCCCCAAAGGATTCCTCACACCCCAACTTGTTCCCAAGATACTATTTTCTACACCAAACCTACTCATACACTTCTCAGACACAAAAGAATGGGACGAGTCCTAATCAAACAAAGCGTAAATGGAAAGATCAAGAATGGAGGTCATACCGGTCACCACATCATTTGTATTCTCGACTGAGCCTCTAGTGAGAGCATATAGCCTCCCCTGATCTTCTCTACTCCCACTAGCGTAGTGATGGCACTTGATTTGACGTGATTATCAGCCTCATTTAAGCGACATTTTCCTACTTAAGACATGGTTTTTAGGGTAGAATAGCAAATATTCACTCAATTGCTCTATCTCATGCCATTTGTGTTACTTTGGCCCGTTCCGGGTCTATTTGATGGTTTTCTAGTGTTTTCGTGATAGCATAGGTTTTTGCCGTCAAATAAAGTAGCCAAGGACGTGTCTAACGCATTGGAACCCCGAGGAACTGCACCGGAATCGATCTGAGGAGTCAATCAAGTCAACACACTTCCTACCCCGTTTTACACAGAGTTTTGGGAAAAGACTTAAGGATTTCGGCGAAAACTCCAGAAGAAATCGGCAGAGCATCACAAGAAGAAGTTTTCGGCGAGAAGTCAAAGTTCTTGCTGAAAATTCTAGAATTAGAACTCACAGGAGAACAGTCGACGGAGGCCAGCAATTTACACTGAAATTTTCGGCGAAAACTCCTTAAGTTTTTGCCGAAAAATCCTTAACAAATCCGGCAGACTTAGGGTTAAGTATAAATACTTAAACCGGCGGCCCAAATCAGATATACCTCATAATACACATCATAATTAAGAACTTTCATGAGTTCCAGACCTAAGAAGTTTGAGAGAACAGAGTTGAAGAGTTCGAAGAGCCAGGAAGAGATCGTGACGCCATCCCTTCACCTCGGAGACTCGGAGCTAGGATTGAAGATTACCGGAGAGCGAAGCTTTGTCAGAGTCGTCTTAATTAGGTTTTACAGTTTCTATCTGTTCTTCCTTTTCATGATGAACTCTGTTTCTGCCTTTGATTCTTTCGTTATGAACATGAGTAGCTAAACTCGTAGAGCTTAGACTAGATGAACCCTAAGTGACCTAGGGCTTTAAAGCGGTCACGGATCGGCGGTGATTAGATACAAAGTTCAATCAGTTTCTCTTTCATGTTTGGTTTGTTCTTCGTTGTTTATGTTTCTTGTCTGGCTTGATCACCTAGATTAGATTCTTGTTAAGCTAAGGATAGAAGCGAACGCTCGCCTTACTTTAAAACACCAAATCAACCAATTAACCTATTCATTGGAGTGTGCCTTTCGTAGGAACCAGTTAGGGTTAATCCACTACAAGAGTAACTCATAAATCGTTAGTAATTCCACAAGTTAGTTTAGTCATCGCAAGAAGCGATCGTACTCGGGCGGCTAATTAATCTTGGTAGCTAGATTGGATAGAGCGAACGTTCGCCAGTCTTAAACCTAGGGTAAGGAGTTATGGTGGTGTCTTAGAACTGATTGAATGAGAATTGAAATTCCGCTGATCTGTTGATTGCCAATGCTCTGGTGAACTAAGGGGGATTCAAGGTCTAAGCTTGTCTGTCGTTTTTGTTAAGTCAACCAATCTTTCAATTTGTCTTTCAATTTAGTTTTTAATTTACTTGCATTTTCTAGAATAGAAGTCGTGGAACTCACACGACGCGCAACGTGTTAAACCTGAGTAGTCTGCCTTTACATTTGAGTAGACGATTATTAGAAGACTGATGACACTCGATTTGACGTGATTTCAGCCTCATTTAAGCGACATTTCTTTGCTTAAGACATGGTTTTTAGGGTAGAATAACGAATATTCAATCGATTGCCCTATCTCATGCCATTTGTGTTACCTTGGCCGTTTCAGGTCTATTTGATGGTTTTCTAGTGTTTTCATGTTAGCACAGGTTTTTGCCGTCAAATAAAGTAGCCATGGACGTGTCTAAAGCATTGGAACATCGAGGAACTGAACCGGAATCGATCAAAGGAGCCAATTAAGTTCAAGCAATCTCTTGCCCGTTTACAAAGAAGATTTCGCCGAAAATTTACCTTGTTATTTTCGGCGAAAATATTAGTGCAAATCGACTGATGCCACTTGAAGGATGGTTTCGGCGAAAACAATATGTTTTCGGACCGAGAACTTATTCGGCGAAAAAGACAGAAGAATTCAACCGAAGGGGCCGTGCATTTTAACAAGGATTTTCGCCGAAAATACCTTGTTATTTTCGGCAAAAATATTAGGCTGATTCGGCCAATTTAGGGTTAAGTATTTATACTTAACCCGGCGGCCCAAAGAACAACACATCATAATTAATCATAATACAACTTTTCGAGATCAGAATTCAGAGAATCCTCTCAAGTTCTGGAGCGAAGAGTTGGAGTTCGAAGAGCCGGGTAGAGATCATGACGCCATCCCTTCCATCTCGGAGAACCAGAGCTAGGAGTGTAATCTACCGAAGATCGAAGTCTGTCAGAGTCGTCTAATTAGGTTTTTCAGATTCTTTTCTGTTCTTCCTTTGAATGATGAACTCTTTCTTTGTCTTTGTTTCTTTTGTAATGATCATGAGTAGCTAAACTCGTTAGAGCTTAGACTAGATGAACCCTAAGTGACCCAGGGCTTTAAAGCGGTCACGGATCGGCGGTGA
The DNA here is from genome assembly GCA_034768395.1 of Linum lewisii. NCBI lineage: Eukaryota > Viridiplantae > Streptophyta > Magnoliopsida > Malpighiales > Linaceae > Linum > Linum lewisii. The sequence continues at coordinate 22,698,776 of CM068298.1, read as the reverse complement.
TTAGATTCGAAGTTCAATCAGTTTCTCATTCATGTTTGATTTGTTCTTCATTGTTCATGTTTCTTGTCTGGATTGATCACCTAGATTAGATTCTTGTTAAGCTAAGGATAGAAGCGAACGCTCGCCTTACTTTAGAACATCAAATTGAACAATTAACCTTATAATTGGAGCGTGCCTTTCGTAGGAACCGGTTAGGGTTAATTCACTGCAAGAGTAACTCATTAATCATTAGTAATTACACCAGTTAATTAAGTCGTTGCGAGAGGCGACCGTACCCGGGCGGCTAGTTAATCTTGGTAGTTAAGAACGGATAGAGCGAACGTTCGCCGGTCTTAAACCTAAGGGTAAAGAGTTATGGTGGTGTCTTAGTAATTGATTGAATGAGAATCGAAATCCGCTAATCTGTTGATTGCCAATGCTCTGGGGAACGAAGGGGGATTCAAAGTCTAAGTTCGTCTGTCATCCTTGTTTTCAAACCCTAATTCCCAATCTGCTTTAGTTTAATTTGTTTTAATTTCTCTGCTTTTTCTTAGAAATAGAAGTCGTGGAACTCACACCACGCACAACGTGCTTGCATTCGAGTACTTTGTCAGTTTTGAAGTAGTCAGTCATAGGAGACCCTCGGAATACGATCTGCTATAGCTTTTTCTTAGCATTAGTAGTTTATTTGGTTGAACCCTCAACGACAAGGGTGTCACCAAATTGGCGCCGTTGCCGGGACCTTCTTTTGATTGTTCGAAAGAAGAACTGGCAATTTATTCTTCTATTTTCCATCTTTCATTTTTTTTTCCACCCACTTCGATTTTACACTGGTTTTGTTTGTCTTTGTTATCTGTAGGTTTACAGGTGTATGCCTCACCGTCCTTGGACTCGCTCTCAAACCGAACAGGCCAAGAGTGCAGAGAGACCAGGCAGTTCAGCTACACCTCTACGATCACAGATTCTGAAGAAAGGCAGATCCAATCCATTCATCACTCCGATCAAGATCGAGGAACCGAAGGAGAGTTCCTCATCTCCATCTTCACCTGTACCGTCATCTTCATCCGCTTCGTACACCGAGTCGCTCTCACCTCCTCCATCTCCTACCATGGGCGATAGATTACCACCAAATGGCGATCAACCGCCGCCACCACCACCTGCACAGAAGAGTCTAGCAGACTATAACAAGCCGAGCGCGACTAGCGTTCGATCTGCCATTGCCGTTCCACGCATAGAAGGAGATCCTGACTATGAGATCAAGATTCCATTCTTGACTATGATCTCTAGGGATTTACAGTTTGAAGGCAGGCCCCTAGACAATCCTTGCACTCATCTTGCAGACTTCCTTGATCTCTGCAGTACTTTTAAGAACGGGAACCTCGACAAAAACACTCTTTGTCTGAGAGCCTTTCCGTTCTCTCTAAAAGGCGCTGCTAAGAGGTGGCTTACTGGTAAACCACCTGGCTACTACACTAACTGGGATACTCTGGCCAGGACTTTGTTGAAGAATACTTCCCTCCGGCCAGAACAACTGTCATCAAGGACAGCATTGCCAGATTCTCCCAGAAAGAAGGAGAAAGCTTGTATGATACTTGGAATCGATTCTAAGAACTTCTCTACACCTGCCCTCATCATGGATTCGAGCAGAGGCAGTTAGCTGAAATCTTCTCTCGTGGACTTCGAGAAGAATCTGCCAAGTGGGTCAATTCTCTAGCTGAAGGGATTGCACTACACTCACTCCTGAAGCTGCTCTTCTTCACTTCGCAAACTGTGCTTCCAAGTCAAGGAACTGGGAGCGACAATCTGAAGGATCAAGGAGCAAGCTAGATCTCGAAGCTACAATCAAGGCAGAGGTAGAGAAGCATCTGAAGAAGTCTACCACACCGATCAAGCCGCCAGCAGCTTCTGTCTATGTTGCTGATTGCGAGTGGTGTAGAGCTTGCGCACATAACGGAGGCCGTTGTCAGAATTTTGGTAAGGCAGAAGTCTGGTCTGCCGAAGAGGTAAATTTCATCCAATAAGGCTTCGTTAATAATCAGAATGGTTATGCTGGTTATCGTAACTTCAGACAGCAAGGGAACTATCAAGACAGACCTCCCTACAATGCTGGCGCCAATCATAACCAGAACCAGAATAACCGCCCGGCTGGTCCAGCTCAGGATCAGAAGCCTAACCATCCACCGGCAGGTGTCTACCAGTCGCCGCATCGCAACCCGGGTAATTATGGAACTGCTCCTGGCAATCGCCAGAATCAATATCTCAACAATACCTATCCAGGGCAGCAGCATCAAAGAGAGAACAATGTCAGTGACCTGGATAAGAAGCTAAGCCAGATCATCACCAGACTCGATGATCATGACAGTCAGTTCAAGGCTCAAGCTCTTCTCAATCAAGAACAGATAGCATCTGGGCAAAGAATTGAGCAAGCCGTGAACAACATCTCGAGCATGCTAGCATCTGGTCGACCATTTGGCCAGCTTCCAAGCCAGACAGAGCCGAATCCGCGAAAAGAACAGGCTAAAATGGTAACTGCTCGAAAACTTCCAAACCTAATTGCTGATGCTTGTTCTGTCTTACGCAGGATCGCTGAAACTCCGAAGGAAGAAGAAGAACAGGAACCGGCGCCTAAGGAGGATGATCCTCCTCTTGCACCGTACGTCGTGAAGCCTCCTTTTCCTAGAGCATTGCTGCCAAATGCAAGGATCGAGACTGGCATGAAGGGGAACAAGGAAGGATATCCTGATGTTCGTATTAAGAAACCTGTCTCTCCATATCCAGCTAAGTTATCTGATCCTGGTTCTTTTACTTTGCCTTTGGTAATCAATGATGTTGAGATCGAACGTTGCTTAGTTGATCTAGGAGCGTCTGTTAATGTCATGCCTATGAGCCTGTTGAAAAGCTAAACCTAGGAGAGCTTGAACCGCCTATTATGCAACTCATCTTTGCTGATAGATCACTTAAAACCCCTAAGGGATAGATTAAAGACGTTATTACTAAATGTGGTCCGTTCACGTTTTTAGCTGACTATGTGATTATGGATACTAGTACGGATGATTCTACCATACTCATAGGTCGACCTTTCATGGCTACTACTGGAATGAATATTAACGTTCCAAATGGTTCTTTAACTCTAAGAGTTGGTAAAGAAACGAAAACTTTCCGTCTTAAAGATGGCATGAAATATAACTCCAAGAATGAAGAATCTCACTGCCTAGCTGTTGAAACTGTGGGGTTGACTCCGGTCAATTCCGTTACTAATGCTTCTTCTAGTGTCTCTAGATCAGTTGTTGCTGCAGGTATTGACCAGGTTATTAAGAAGAAGCCAGAAACTGTAGTTCAGAAGCCGCTTAAGAAGAAGAAGAAGGAACTGCAAGCCTCTTCTAAACCACCGAGCAGACCTCGAGGAAAGAACAAGAAGATGAAGACCCAAATGGTCTGGAGACCAAAAATTCCGCCGTCTTCCATCGAGGCAGCTGCACCACCATTTCGTTCCGAGCAACCGGCGCCGGAACAAGTATGGGGGAGAAGCCGAAAGCGTCTCCTAAGGAAGTACTAACAATCACCGATCCTGGTGATAACAAGCCAAGATTAAAGAAAAGGAGAAGCCGACAGTCCTCATTCCATCATCACACTCAAGAAGGATGACCTCTCCAGAGAACTGTTCGGACCGTTCAAGTTCGTTGATCATCTTCCCGATGGACGTACCAAGCTTTTACATGCAAACGGGAAGAGATTCACGCTTACCGGAGAAGTCCCGAAGCTGTACTTCATGAACTCCGACGCGAGCGTGAAGGAGAATCTGAGTTGGGATGTCTCCTAATACCGTCCAGGTATCGTCCAGCTCAAGGACGTTAATAAAAGAGCGCTTCGTGGGAGGCAACCCACGGCTGGAGCATGTTTTAATTTTTTATCGAACTTGGTATTTTAGAGTCGTTCGGGGAGCCAAAAGTTTCAGTTTGTTTGATTTATTATTTTTCGTGTAGATTCTGTGTGTCATAGAGTCAGTCGCAAGTTGATTGAGGTCTTTTCCGATTTTTGTGGATTTAACTGTGATTTTCTGAAGTTGGCTGGATTTGCGAAAATATTTTCAACCCGAACTGTTCAAAATTTTCGGCGAAACTAAAACCCCATTTTCGGCGAAATCGATTTTTGGTTTTCACTGATTCTCCCAATTTCTTATTTTCGTCCGAAATGAATTATGTTTTCGGCAAAATCGATTTTGAAAACCAAGCAGTGTATTTGAACTGAAATTTTCGGCGAAAAAGTGTTCTTGTTTTCGGCGAAAACGCACTTGAAAATCCGGCAGTGTATTTGAACTGAAATTTTCGACGAAACCACCCTCTTATTTTCGCCGAAAATAATTTTGAAAATCACCCCACTATTCCTTTAAAATCCGGATTTACTTCCTCTCTCTCCTAAACTCATTTTCGTTCAACAAACCCGAAAACCTCCCCCCTTATCTTTAAAAAAAAAATCGCCGACCACCCACTCTTTCAAACCGCCGCCGCCGTCGTTTCCCGCCGCCGCCCCGTCGCCGACCGCTGCCGCTCCCTTCCCCTCCCAATTCCGAATCCATCGAGCCCTAGAACAGCCAAATCGGAGCTTTGCAGCTCCAGTTCACCGAAACCCTCGTTTTCAACGTTTTTCACCGATTCCTCTCAACCCGTGCACTTTTAGCAGTCATGACTTCAAGGTAAGTTGAGATTTTCAATACGAATCTTTTGACATATAGATTGCTGAATTTCGTCGGGGTTGACTTTCGGTTGACTTTTCAGTTTGCCTCGTTTTGCGTGCCGACTGTTTTCGTGTGAACTAGGTTAGCTGAACTTGTAGAACTGTTCTAGCATGCTTAGGGAGTTCCGTGCTTAATTTCCTTATCATTTGATCATATGTTGCTATGCATAAGATTGATTCCTTGTTATGTTGACTTGTGAGAAATGTCGGTTTGACCATGAACTGTATTTGATCGTTTGGCTGTCATAAGTGTTCATTCTCGTTCATATTATCGTGCTGCCATTTGAAATCATATTTTACCGTCATTCTCCAAGTTATGATAGTCTTGCCATGATTAGGGTTCAATATGCTTAAATGTTGACTTTCTAAATGTCGGTTTGACTTTTTGAACTCTGATTGTGCTTATCCGATTCTGGCTGTTCCTAAGTTGTATTTTACTGTCTATAACTACTGGTTACTCCGCTTTGCTTACCCCACTTAGTTTCCCTCATTTTTTTGTGAAATTGAGTTTTTCTACTAAGTGTGGGGTAAGGTTTTGGTTGACTAATCTGTTTTCATTCTGGTTTTAGGAACACCACTTATGAGCGCAGGACTAAGGCGCGACTTGATGGCGCCTCGAGCTCAGGAGCTGCCGCTCCCGTCTCACCTGCTGTTCTGGGTCCACCACCTGCACTCCCTCGCCGGGCTGGGTACCATCGCACTATCGCCCGTCTACCTGACTTCTACTTCGAGTGCTTCCAGAAGCTCGGCATGTCCGGGGAGCTGACGTGCGCCCTCTGTCCATGGATTCCCTCTTCGATCATGATGAGGACTACCACCGGAACGTGCATGACGCCCTAGCACCGGCTGGTCTCCTCGAGCTGACCACCATCACCGCCGAGTTCCCAGACATTGCCTTCCAGGAGTTCTGGGCAACCTTTGATCTGGATGAGCACAAGAGGAAGCAGCGCCAGAAGGTTGTGACCTTCTATCTTGGTGGGGTGTACAGGCAGCTCACCTACGATGAGTTTGCCGCTCATCTCGGCATCCCCTACGAGCACTATCACGATCATCACCTCGGTTGGGGGAAGATGATGACGAGGAGGAATACCACGCGCTCTGGAGCCACATGACAGGCGTGCCTGGAGATCGCCTCGGAGCGGGCAACTCAGTTAAGTCTCTCTCTCACCCGCTCTATAAATTTATTCATATGGTTTGGCGTAGATCCCTTTTATATGCACCCGACAATGATCGCCACCATATCCTCAAGGAGGAGCTCATGCTTCTCCGAGCCATCCGAGAGAGCTACCCTCTACACCCCGGTTGGGTACTGGCTCGCAACTTCCGCCAGAAGACCAGGAGGAAGACGCCACCTCGCAGGCTCTTGGGGGCAACTTCATAGGACAGCTCATCCTCTCCTTCGGCATCAGCCATGAATATGGCCCGCACATTCCACGACACCCAGTTAGGACCGTTGGAGGAGACTTGGCGGTTGAGTACGACTTAGAACTCGACCTCAGTCCCCATGTAGCAGCTGATCCTCCACTCCAGCCTGCGGTCGAGTCGGAGGAAGAAGATGATGCTGAGGAGCAGCAGCCGCCACCAGAATTCCAAGATTATATACCCTTGCCACACCATCAGGCAGGGTATGCTCACCAGTCGCCGCCACACATTCCCGATCCATACCAGGCGCCTCCCCAGCAGCCCCGACATCACCCCGCGGATGTTGGAGAGTTGTACGAGCGACTTCAGGAGTGGCGCATCACCGACAACGCCACTCAAGAGGCGCGATGGACTATTATGCAGCAACATATGCGCCGCGCCGACTAGCGGTATGAGGCACAGATGGCGTGGCAAAGCCAGCTCGGCGAATTTCTCCACTTTCCACCTCCCTGTTCACCGGACCAGCAGTGATCGGGTTGTATTCCTTTTCTGGTGTCTTCTTTTTATTTATTCTTTTTGGATTTCGGTCCAACTTTTTTCTGTGTGGATCCGGGACACTTGTCCCGGTTTCCTTTTTATGTTTCATTTGTTTTTGTTTTGTAGGCAGTAGGGAGATTCCCTTTGCTTCGCTTGGGTAGATTCCCTCCGCTCCGAGGATCCGTGCTCATCCACTACGCCAATCATCTCGATCCAGGTTCTTCTACTTCACTCTGAACTCTAGTCCCTTCACTGTGAGGACACAGTCTGATTTAAGTGTGGGGTAGGATGCTAGAGAACCTTGCATGAACGTGATTGCCCTTAATTGCATTATTTGTGTGCCTCGTGATTCCATTCCAGTCTCTCTAGCATTAGAATGGCTCAGTTCTTGATTTTTGATGTTAAGTTGTTGTTCAAACTTTCATAATGATGCTTAGACTACTTAACCTAGAACTTGAGAATCCAACTTGTATACTTTGATGCTAAATTGTCTGGTTAGAACAAAATTTTAAAAATCACACTTGTAGTTTGTAGCCTTGATTGCATGAAAATGACCGAATCCGACTAGCAAACCAACTGTGAGCTTTTGATCCATTGCACGTAACTCGCAATTTTAATTCTTTCTGAGTGGTTTTCTGTTTACTTGAATGAGTTAGAATTTGCATGAGACCTACTCGAGACCACACGGTGACACGAGTTCTAGAAGGATAGGGGCACCTAGATTCAGCTACTAAGCCAGATAGCCTACCAAACGATAAAATTCACTAGGTTTAGACCCTTGAGCTTGGCCTGTTCTTTCGGTTCGATAATACATTACAGCCATTTCCCATTTCTTTCATTCCCCGTTGATCCCCTGTGGTTGTAGTTCTAGATTGACCTACCGGAAGTCGATTTGTGGTAACCTGTCTATAGCCATTAAACAGGTGGTCTTAGCTAATATGTCCAGACGTGTAAACCCCTCTAGCAACTAAAAGAAAAATCGGCACAAAAGAAAAAAAGTAAGTAAAAGAAAGAAAAAAAAATTTCGAGAAAAAAATGAAGAAAAGAAAGTTAGAAAAATTTCAAAGTTTAGTTCAAATAAAACGTTCTTCTCCCTACAAATGGAAGAACAGGTCAAAAGAAAAAGTTCAAAAGAAAAGAAAGAAAAAAATCGTGTAAAGAAAAAGAATAAGTGTTAGGTTGCTTGAGGGTATCATAGGACGAGCGTTCATTATTCCACCCGTGTTTGGTTAGACGGTAGGAAGCCATGGATTAGATTCGAGGGAAGTTAGTCGAAAGCTACACCGCACAAAGCCATCATCATTCATTCCCATCATCCATCTCATTATAAACCCGAGTAGTGTAGTATTCATTACGGTCCTAGCAGGGAAGTCCTTCTTGACTAGATACTCGTGTTGTCACAGTGGTGGAGATGTGGTCGAAATGCAAACCTATGACAGAATTCGGTAACAGAAAATGATCGAGAGCAGAAACACGTCCTTAAACACAGAGAGTGAGAGTTCCCATTGTACTATATATATCCTGTGTGAGGAGTCTGGTCGGTCAGGTCAAATTCGTGCATAATTGGTTGCTAATTACTTGTCGTGTGCAGTTTATTAGTGAGACCAGGCAGTTTGGCTGATCTGTATGCATGTTAGGTTTCTTGTTCTAGGATCGATCTGTCTAATAATTCATTGTGTTTGATTGAGCTCCAATTTAATCGATCTTATCATTTATGAACATGAGCGTTTCTATTCAATTTGCTTGAGGACAAGCAAAAGCTTAAGTGTGGGGTATTTGATGACACTCGATTTGACGTGATTATCAGCCTCATTTAAGCGACATTTCTTTGCTTAAGACATGGTTTTTAGGGTAGAATAACGAATATTCAATCGATTGCCCTATCTCGTGCCATTTGTGTTACCTTGGCCCGTTTCGGGTCTATTTGATGGTTTTCTAGTGTTTTCATGTTAGCACAGGTTTTTGCCTTCAAATAAAGTAGCCATGGACGTGTCTAAAGCATTGGAACATCGAGGAACTGAACCGGAATCGATCAAAGGAGCCAATTAAGTTCAAGCAATCTCCTGCCCGTTTACAAAAAGATTTCGCCGAAAATACCTTGTTATTTTTCGGCGAAAATATTAGTGCAAATCGACTGATGCCACTTGAAGGATGGTTTCGGCGAAAACAATATGTTTTCAGACCGAGAACTTATTCGGCGAAAAAGACAGAAGAATTCAATCGAAGGGGCCGTGCATTTTAACAAGGATTTTCGCCGAAAATACCTTGTTATTTTCGGCAAAAATATTAGGCTGATTCGGCCAATTTAGGGTTAAGTATTTATACTTAACCCGGCGGCCCAAAGAACAACACATCATAATTAATCATAATACAACTTTTCGAGATCAGAATTCAGAGAATCCTCTCAAGTTCTGGAGCGAAGAGTTGGAGTTCGAAGAGCCGGGTAGAGATCGTGACGCCATCCCTTCCATCTCGGAGAACCAGAGCTAGGAGTGTAATCTACCGAAGATCGAAGTCTGTCAGAGTCGTCTAAATTAGGTTTTTCAGATTCTTTTTGTTTCTTCCTTTGAATGATGAACTCTTTCTTTGTCTTTGTTTCTTTTGTAATGATCATGAGTAGCTAAACTCGTTAGAGCTTAGACTAGATGAACCCTAAGTGACCCAGGGCTTTAAAGCGTTACGGATCGGCGGTGATTAGATTCGAAGTTCAATCAGTTTCTCATTCATGTTTGATTTGTTCTTCATTGTTCATGTTTCTTGTCTGGATTGATCACCTAGATTAGATTCTTGTTAAGCTAAGGATAGAAGCGAACGCTCGCCTTACTTTAGAACATCAAATTGAACAATTAACCTTATAATTGGAGCGTGCCTTTCGTAGGAATCGGTTAGGGTTAATTCACTACAAGAGTAACTCATTAATCATTAGTAATTACACCAGTTAATTAAGTCATTGCGAGAGGCGACCGTACCCGAGCGGCTAGTTAATCTTGGTAGTTAGAACGGATAGAGCGAACGTTCGCCGGTCTTAAACCTAAGGGTAAGGAGTTATGGTGGTGTCTTAGTAATTGATTGAATGAGAATCAAAATCCGCTGATCTGTTGATTGCCAATGCTCTGGGGAACGAAGGGGATTCAAAGTCTAAGTTCGTTTGTCATCCTTGTTTTCAAACCCTAATTCCCAATCTGCTTTAGTTTAATTTGTTTTAATTTCTCAGCTTTTCTTAGAAATAGAAGTCGAGGAACTCACACCACGCACAACGTGCTTGCATTCGAGTACTTTGTCAGTTTTGAAGTAGTCAGTCATAGGAGACCCTCGGAATACGATCTGCTATAGCTTTTTCTTAGCATTAGTAGTTTATTTGGTTGAACCCTCAACGACAAGGGTGTCACCAAAGACTCGTGGAATACGATCTGCTTAGCTTTCAGTTGAGTAGTTATTTGATACGCTTTACAACGTTCATCACGTAGCATTAGCTCTTGTTCCTCTACCAGCACTTGCGCTACACGCCCGAAACTGCCTTCCCGCCTCTACCTCTAAAGCTCCTAGAAATAGCCCTAGGTCCTTGCACCAAACACATAGACTAAGCTGGTGTTGCACTCCTAGTTGGGCATAAATTACTCCTATGACCGGGGTGGCCATAGGTGTAACAAGTCACTGGAGCAGGCCTTAACATGTGACATGCCCCGAAGTGAGGCTTCCCACAAGTGCCTAAGATAGGGAGCACCGATGGTGCCCCTCCTCTCTACACTGATCCCGCTCCTCGACACTCGACACTCGACACTCTTATGACCGGGGCGGCCACAAGTAAAGCAAAAAGGGCACGACGTGACGGAGCAGACTGCACACTTCGCTGTCCTGAGAATGCAGACTGAGCTCTCTTGGTTGAGTGATTATGTGCAGCTGACTAGGAAGGTGGGGTTGTCGCCTTCCTTTTCTTATCTTCCTTCTTCCCCTGCTCCAGCAACTCCCTCTCCAAAGAAGCTCCCTTAACTGCCACCAAACTCCCCATGTCATCAGACGTGACACCTTCCTGAATCTCCCATCTCAAACCTCTTTTGAACAGGCGCATCAAATCACCCCACACTTAAGCTTTTGCTTGTTGATGCGTGCAAATATATGCACATTCGTTCCCATGTTAAGCAACATTCTTGAGTTATTTTTCATCTATTTTAGGTGATTTTTACTAATTTGATGATAATTGTCATTGAGTTACTGTGTTGTTCCGATTTATGTTTGGTTTTATGTTTTTGACATATTTCAGGTCGTGTGGTTTCCCGGTGATTTGATGCGTAGAACGAATGCTTGGTTTTGTTCGAATTTCATAACTACACGGCCGTGTAGTTTTAGAAGCAAATTCGGTCGTGGTTCTCAGGGAAAATAGCATGGCCGTGTATCACATATACATGGCGTGTACCTTGAAGACACACGGTGTGTAGTAGAACTACACAACGTGTTCCCATTATACAACATGCTCGATTCTAACTTCAACCCGACTTAGACACAAACGTACCGAACATTGATGGGACCTCAAGAGCACTGATTCCAATTCCTCGATCACCCAAACTCGAGTTCTAAACCGTCTGGTTGGGTGGGGATGTTACATCACTAGCATAAATCAAAAGTCAACTTAAAGGGAAAAGTCTACAAGGGCTCAAAGATCACGGAAATGAGTGAGAACAAGTAAAGGAGCATACAACTGAGGCAAGACACCGAAGGGAACATTCTAGGATAAGAAAGGGAGTATCGGAGGTTCACTTCCGAGCTTATAACGGTCAATTATTGAGTAAACTAGGTATTTATAAAGAAAAATTCATTACCTTGCATATGTTTAGCCTCCTTAAAATCAATTTAATTGGTCATGATCGACCGATTTTGATTTCATCCCATTCAAAATCGATCACATTCATGATTTGTTGTCCAATTCGATATGTGATTTTGTTCACAGTCCTCATTGGTAAAAAAATATGAATTAGATGTGCAAATTAGAGAGAAATATGTGATTTAAATGTCCAAACAGATGAATTAAATATAAGCACATATTTTTTTTTTTTTTGACAAGGTATAAGCACATAGTTAATTTCAAACTCATGATTTAAATATCCAAAATCATTTAATATTGTCCAAATGATCCAGAATAGTTTGAATTCGATCGAATTCAGTTACTTTGATTGATCAAATTAAACTTGGTAGCAATCATGATTGATAATTTCTGAATTCGATTTGACTGAAATCAACCAATTTCCAAGCATAATGAGGCCCTTCTCAATCTAGAAAGTCTCGTTACTTTTACTTTCCTTCTTTTTATTTATCCCATCTTTTTAATACTCATTTTATTTAAACTTTAAAATTTTATACCTCTCTCTTTTTTCCTTTAAAAGTAAAAATAGACCTTCTACAAAAAAAAAAAAAATAAATAAAAAAAAATAAGGGAAAAAAATTAAAACCTCTAATTTTCAAATTCTTTTTTCATTTTCAGTTCTTACACTTTACCTGAAAGGAAGACACCTCTCCCACCTCCCTTCTCCCTCCCTCCCTCGGTCTCTTCTGTCGTTCTTTATTCCTTTCCTAAAAAATTAGGGTTTCTTTGTCTCAATTGAAATGCATATGAGCAATGGAGCAACCTGAATCAGCCAATTCCGTTCACGACCCTAATGGAAACATTCGCATAGAGATACAATCTCCTTCACCTTCGGACTCAGCTCGGGATCCAGATCCTCAACCATCCTCTCATCATCATGCTCCTCCTGATCAAGCCGCCTGCAAGGATGAAGATGAGCTTCTCCACCAACAGGTTGAGAAACAGATGCACCTGAGGGAAGATGAAGAGGAGGAGACGGAGCACAAGGACGTGCAAACGGAAAGGGAGTTCAACCATTTTAATGGACAAAAAGAGGTCGATGAGTCGGAGGGGCAACTCAATGATGGAGAGAGTGACGGGTCTGGAGGGATGAATGTTGCGTGTTTGAATGATCACCATCAAATGGAGAAAGAGGAGGAAGTAGAAGAGGATAACAAGGATACGAGAAGTAATGGCGGTTGGATGATTATGCAGCACCAGTTTCCGGTAAGGCCTGAAGCAGAAGATTGCTCTTTCTATATGAAGACTGGGAATTGCAGATTTGCGTCCAATTGCAAATTTAATCATCCAGTTAAGCGGAAAACCCAGGTGTGAAGTTTTTATGCCTTTGCTACATGCATTTGCTTCTCCCCTAAAGTAGTTCCTTCCTCAGTTCATACATATTAGTTTATACTATTTTTCATAGTTTGGAGTTTTTTCCGTTTAAGTGAAAGTTGCCACGAGGCTTCCGGTATTTACCAATGAAAGATTTTCTGTTCTAACTTGAGCTTCTTCATGCTTTGGCAATTAAAAGGTGGCAAGGGAAAGAATCAAGGAAAATGAAGAATTTGCAGACAGACCTGGGCAGATCGAATGCAAGGTTATTTCTTGCTTTACGATTTATGATTCGTGCGGTTTTTCCTTCTTGTCGTTTCATTATTGCCTTTTAGATATTCCATACGTATTATAGTAACAGTAAGTCTGCTTAATCGAGAAAAAATAGTGATGGTTTGAAAGCCTTAACAGAAGCTGGATACTTGAGGTTCATCCTTTTTGGCCCCATTGCTTTCTCGATCAGTGTGTTTATTTCACCAGCACTTTTTCTATTGTAGTTCAGCTGTGTAAGATATGCAGTTATTAGTTCAGCTTGATCAGCTATAGTGGGCCAATTGGAACAGATTGTGGCCTACTGCTTTAGTAGGCACACCTTCCTCAGGTTTGATCGGGGTTCAATTCCCTTTCCTCAATTCCGTCTCTGATGCTTCCAACCTTTGACCCTTTTCTGTGTTTGTTCATTATTTTGGCGGATCTTTGATATCCTAATTGAATTTCCTTCAGTTAGTTCTCTAGGTAGGACACTTGGGTTTAGATTGTTGACTATACCAATTGGCAATTGTTCACTGACTGGTTGACTGGCAAGCTAAGCGATCTATTTCTCTGTGGAATTTATCATTGGGTTCCTATTGCATGAATCATCTTATGCACCGGTTATTACATTTCTTTGAACTCTTTTTCTAGTACATGATCCTACATTATATATTTAATGACGATCTCTTCTCATGTATTGCAATTAACTTGAGCTTTGCACAGTATTACTTGAGGACAGGGGATGTAAGTATGGTAAAGCTTGTAGATTCAGCCACTCAAAAGTGAAAACCGTAGCAGTCCCTGCAAAATCTCCACTGGTGCCAATTCTTGAGTTCAACTTTCTTGGTCTACCAATCCGACTGGTATGCTTTCTGTTTTAGCAGTTCAATATCAGTTATACCTGGACCTATGTTTGGATACAGGAATGCTCATGTGTGGTCTCACCTTCTTCAGGGAGAGAAAGAGTGTCCTTTTTATATGCGCAACGGCTCTTGCAAGTATGGTTCGAACTGCAGGTTTAATCATCCTGATCCTACAGTGGTTGGGAAAAATGAAGCTCCTTCACCGATTGGAAATGGTGGATCTCCTTCCCTCCACGCTTCATCACACTCAAAGATTCCTCCTTGGTCTCCTCCTCCACCCGGACCAGCATTAAATGAGGCCCCTCCTTTTGTCCCAATTATGTTCCCTCCTAATCAAGGGACCAATTCACGGAATCTAGAATGGAATGGATATCAGGTAATTACTCTGACATTTGGCTGTTCAAATCTAACACTTGGATCGTATAAGTTAAGGATTGTTTTCTCTTTGTGGCCGTTACTCTTTGCCTTCCAGTTGCTGTCTAAACCTAATTTACTGTTCTTCACTTGGTCCCTTTTTTCTACCTTCATATTTAGTGATGAGCTTGCTATGTGCCAATTGTTTTGCCTTCTTTTCAAAGGTTGTCTGTTAGATCTGACAGTTTTCATTATTACTCAAGCACTGTACCTTAACGGGTAAAATAAACGATTAGTAACCTAGTATGTAAAGGATAGATAATCTGATAGTAGGAGTCATTAAGAATCTCACTGGCCTAACTAATCAGCCAAACAAAGAGTATTCACTGAGTAATATATCTATTCACAATAATTCTTATCATACCTTCATTGCAACCCAAAGGATACTTCATTATATAGTTGGAGCTAATACTAACCATACTACTACCGGCAATTAATAAAACAATATAATAATATATTTCTAACTCTAGTGTAACACGGTAACTGACAATAATTGAACTTACTGGGCTAAACAAAGCGAAGCTACAACTAATAAAATGACAATAGAAGTTAAAGATGTGATGGGTGGATACAGAATCATAACAGTATCGCTAAATCCTTGCAAGGTTTGTGTGAAGAGTCTGTCACCAAACAACTTACACGTATTTAAAGAAATGATTATGTATAATCATTTGGGGGGGGGGGCAACATACTCTGCCATAACTAAATGCTGCATGAAGAAGAATAAGTTCAATATATTGTCAGTGAGGCGATTGATCCATTTTGAAAGATTCTAATAGAGCTTGTATGAACTTTTATGGTATGTCTGAAATTGATTGTTCCCCCAAACTATCCTAAATTTGTCCATTGCCATCTTTCTTTCATGGCTATCAAGGCTCCGGTATATCAACCCGGACGAGTTATGCCCCCTCCTCCAGCATACGTCATAACTAACCCTGTGTCTGAAACCAATATCACTCGCCAGCAGCAGCCAATGGCAGCAGATGAGTACCCAGAGCGACCTGGTCAACCAGACTGCAGTTATTTCTTGAAAACGGGGGTTGCAAGTACAGGTCAAATTGCAAATTCAATCATCCAAAGGTTCGGATCACAAAATCTCCTTCCTGTGTTCTTAGTGACAAGGGACTGCCGTTGAGACCTGTAAGTTCATTATATCCTACATTTGCTTTATGTGGCCAGTGTTTCATTCTGCATAAATGCTGATCAACTGTTAATGTATTCTCATTACCACACACGTATTGCTTAACCTTCCTGTATCGTTCCAGGATCAAAACGTATGTGCATACTACAGTCGGTACGGGATCTGCAAGTTTGGTCCTGCATGTAAATTTGACCATCCGATCCAAGCAGATTCACCAACAGGATCACTTGATGGTCATCAATTTCATGCATACGAAAATGAAGAGGACAGTGGGGTGGCTGAGAATGCAAAAGAGATTGAAATATCCTAATTAGATGACCTTGTCCTTGTGAACCTTTTTGCATCCAGGTGCTGTAGCTTCTAGGATCCAACACTAGTGAAGTTGACTTTGGAGATTGCTTCCTGAAACCTTAATGAGTTATCCGAAACTATTTTCTTAGTTTTACTGGGTAGTAGAAAGTGGGGGGTGGTGGTGAGTGTTTGAACTGGCACAAAGCTCGTCAAATTGTTGCATCATTCATCTTGTTAACTTAATCATGTGATGCGTCACGGGAGCAAAAGTGAAACCAGGATGTGTAAATTATACAATGTTCGCCGTTTCAACAAAATAGCAGTTTCAGAAATTTCAGTCTAAATATACTTTTTCTCGGGTGAAGTTTGCCAGTTTCTCATTTATTGGTGAAGCTTTTCTAGCAGGAATCCATTAACTTCTCCATCGACCTTATTGACCTCTGCTTCTCTGCCATTACTTCTATAATAGCCACGAAGGAACGGGGGAGGATCAGGAACGTAGGTTTAGAGTTTTTGGATTATAGGGTAAATTTTGCAAGTACATGAGATGAAATATACTAAGATAAAAATATTAAATATATGACGTTGTGTAAGTAAATAAAGATTTGATTGATCAAATAATATAGATAGTTAATGATGGACTAGTTTTCTTACAGTGTCTTATGGCTGTGTGTTATTTTGGTATTGTTCCACCAACGAGAGTTGTGACGTACAATGAGGTTCAAATCTGGAGAGTTTGAGAGGTTGAGAGCTGTTTGTCTTACTTTTGTGCTCTAGTGGACGTCAGGGAAGTACCTCGCAAGGTGTATAGGAAACAGTACTAAGAGGACGAACAGTTTAAGGGTTTGTGAGTGGGGGTAAAGGTCGTTTGAATGAGAGATAGAAAAATATTCTAGGGGTACCCCTCAGGGTTTTGGGTGATCGATAGCCTTGAGCGTACTAGCCGAGGCGTACAGCTCAAAGCGTATCTCTGCGTGTGTGTGAGGTGTTGACTGTCTGTCCCTGTTAGAGGGTTGGTCCTCTTTTTTTATACTCTTCAGTCCCTGAGGAGGGGGGGGGGGGGGGGGAATCCTTTCCCATGTGGGAGTTGGACTCCGCTTCCAAGGTGGAGATCTAGGCGACTAAGGTTTCCGCTTTCCCGTGGTGGGCGAGGAAACCCGCGCGACCCAAGTAACTTATCCGGAACCCTAGGCAGATGCTGGCCGTAGGGTTTGGGTCTGTTGTACCTGTTCATCGAGATGTACGCCGGTCCCGGGCGCCGAACAAATAGGCTTGGACCCATCAATTGCCACCGAGTGTGATTTAGAAGCTTGGCGAAAGGGAAAGCTTCTATATCACGCTCTACGAAAACATGCGATCTATACGCCGTGAAAATGGTGTCTGATGGAACACCAGGTGCTGACGCCATCCTATTCACCAACGCCAACTGTCAATGACTTCCCCAAGACACTTTATCGGAAATACTACTTTTCCCCGCCTCCTTGATTTGCCAGCGGAGCAAATCCTTTTGACTTAGGCGGCGGTTTCTCCTGCTTGCCACGCGTTCCAACGGGGTTGGGCTCTTGCCTTCTAGATCATGATTGTCGTATGCATGTCTGACACACGCCATTTCGAAAAGGAGGGGAGTCTTTTTTAGGCGGGACTTCTTCCGTCGCATGACTGCCACGCGTCCCTCTTAGGTGTTGTTAGGTGTGTTCGGAGCGGTTTTCTTTGCCTTGATCATCGCGATTCGTCTGTCAGGCAATTAGGAGGCGTCGCTTCACCATCCCCTCTGCCCTATTTTAAATACCCCCTTCTTCCCTTTCTTTGTTCTCTTACTTCAGTATTTCCTTTCAAATGACGAAAACCTTTCATTCTCTTGTGGTTCTGCCCTCTGGTGTTTTGTTCTTGTTCGTCGTCCAGATCCTCCGCCGATTCCTTACCGATGCCATGTCTGATAGCTCAAGTAAGATCTTCTTCTTCTTTTAGTTTTTCGCTTTCCCCTTGTGTATCATTTAGTCTTCGCTGTCGTCTATGCATGAGGGAGGGTAACTATTTTTTTCAATCCTGGGCGTTCTGCTCCTGCGGGAGCGGTATGGCTTCCTCTTACTAATTTCTTGCCCCCACAACTTAAAATTTCCTGCTAATCCTTCGCGTCTCTCCTGATGGTCGGACTCTCCTGGACGTCCCTGTCCCCCTCGCCAAAGTAGACCGTCATGAGATGTCTGACTCGAGTGATGACGTCGAACCTTCCGCGCCCGTCTCCAGGCGATCCACTCGCTCCTCCAGCCACGCATCTCTGACTGGATCTAAAAGGAAGAGGCGGCCGCCTCTGGTGGTAGATCTGGCCGATTATACCCTCTTTGAGGAGGTGGCGTACGCCGAGTTCGGTCCACCTGACACCATCGAGGCCTCAGATGTCGACGCTCTAGAGGTGGCTCTAAAGGTGAAGTACGCTGATGGGACACCCCAAAAGTTCCCGTTGCGACGCCGTCTTTTCCTTCCCCCTCCATGACTTTCAACTGAGTGAGGGCGCCGCAAAAATTGATTGGCTCCGCTGGACGAGCATGTTCTTGACTCACGGGGAGGCTGAGCGGTCTGCCCGCAGAATTCTGGGTCCACCCTACTTTTCCTATTGTTCGCCCAACCACGTTGCCATTTTTCTTTCCCATAACACGTCTATCTTTCCCAAGTCTTATCAGTACTTTGGTTCGGGCCGCTTGTCCACTATCGACAACTGTCCCATGGGTTTTCAAGGCGTCTGGCTGAAAGCCTTTGGATTTAGGATGCGCCTCCGTTTAGAGCTTTGGCAGGTGGATGTTCTCTTATGGTTGGGGTGCTCCCTCAGAGGCCTTCAAGTGCACTCCTGAGCCACCTTTGCGGCGTTCACCATAGATTGCAAGAAGAGGTTTGTTCGCCCTGGCGCCTTTTTATTCCAACTACTATCCCAGGTGAACTCCTCGGCGAATGGGATCACCTTCTCTAAGCGTATCGAATTCTCAGACGGCATCACCGACACCGTTCATCCTGGTTCCACTCTCACTTCTTTTATTTTCCAAGCAATGCAGATGCTAATCGTTATGCTCTCCTGCCCCCACTTGGTCTTCTAGTGATATATCCAACTTTAACAAGGACCCGATTGAGCCCGAGCAAACGCTGGCGTTGGCCAGACGCATTAACTCCTATGCCCTTGACCTTTCCTTCTTCGGTTATCACACGCTGAAGCAGTTCCTTCCTAGGGAGGTGAGTGTCTTTCATTTGTTCATTTCCTGTACTTTCTTGTACTTTGTGCTTAAGTTAGTTGATTTTTTATGCAGCTGATTCCTTTGCGAGTGTGCTGCTCACTCTACACGTTCGGAGGTGGCCAATAATGCTAAGGTAACCATTGGTAGGCCTCTCAGGGCCCCTGCCTCTTCTGCTCACTCCCAACCCTCAGCCTCCAACAAGGGGAAGGAGGTTGAGGCTTCTCCTCCTCGTCCGAAGGCTCTCACCGGTCCGCCTGGAAAAAGGCGGAAACCGTCGCCAAGAAGTCGGGAAAACCCCGTAAGTCTTCTAAGACCATGGAGATGTCTTCTTCTGATGAGGACGCCGACCTACTAGCCCGCCCGGTCTCTTTTGGGAACGTACGGCTCCCTCGGGTCGATCCCGGTGAGGGGCATTCATCATCCATCCTAGGCCTCGCCGAGCGGGTCGTGACTAAGTGGGGACTGGACAACCCTTCTGACAGCGATGAAGAGAGTGTTGTGGCTACTGGTGCCGTCTACTATCTTCGGGTAAGTACATCTTTACAAACCCTTTTCCTCTGTCTTTTTTTAACAAGCGTGCCTTGTCGTCACTCCTTTCTTACTCATACTCAGAACTTCATCAAGGCGAGCGTAAGACACGTGTGCTATCTCGCTGAGAATAGGGATGGTAGAAGAGCTGGGACGCTTGGACAGGGTCAACACATCCTGGACCTCGAGAAGAAGGCGGAGAAACTACGGGCGGACGTGAAGGAGCTTAGAGCTACTAGGGTAGCCTTCATGCCTTTTTTCTTTTCTACATCTTTCTACTTTTCCTGTGTCCTGACTGTCCTTTCGTGTGCAGGTGGAGGTGGAGAAGCTTCTCATGGAGAAGGACGTCGAGATCTTGGAGCGGAAGAATGTTTTTTCCTCGCTAGAGACACGCTTGACGGACTTGGTCGCCATAGTGTCTCGCCTGGAGCCTGACCTGGAGGTGGCTCGTGAGCGTGAGGAGGCCAAGAGAGAGGAGCTGAGGTCACAGGTCGTGGAGCGCGCTGGTGTGGCCATGCATGCAACTGTGACTGCCTTGCGTCACCACCTACGTCGGGTGCATCCCTACTTTTGTGGGACTAGACTGAAATTATGACGACCATCCTTGAGCGTCAGGTGGCAACCCTGTATGGTATCGTGGACGCCTCGAATGTGACGAACATGGTGTCCTGAGGGCGACAAGAAGTCGCCTGACAACTTTCCGTCCGCCTCGTATCCGCGCATCCCGCGAACCAGCGCCCGACGGCTCCTGCAGTCTACCCCGCACTTTGAATTCCTGATCAGTTGCTTTCCTTCCTTTTTGTACCATTTTCGAACAGTGGAGCCCCTGTGCGCCTTTAATTTTTAATTTCAGGATGTTGCGCCTCTGTGCGCTTTTATTATGTTGTTTAGACACCGCGTCCTCGTATGCCTTTTTGTCGTATGTCTTGGCGGATGCTTTTGCCGTGGGGCCTTTAAATTATGCATCCTCTATGCTTTATCCGTATGCTTGTTAGCTCCAGGCATTCTTGTGCACGCGTCTAGTCATTTTTCCTCTTTTTAGGAGAGTTTGCTTGGATTTTTAGCGTTTAGCTATCAACTTAGGAGAGCTTTCTAGAGGCGTTGGACTTCTCTCCGCACTGAAGAGTTCGCTCAGAGCTTCGACGTTTAGGGTTACACCTTATAAGAACATCGAGAGGAACCAGAGAGTTCGACCAGAGCCTTGGCATTTGGGGTAATGCCTTAAATCTTTGAGAGAAGTTAGACTTCCCTCCGTACTAAAGAGTTCATCTAGAGCATCGACGTTTAATGTACACCTTAAAACATTGGAAGGAGTTAGACTTCCCTCCGCGCTGGAGAGTTTGTCTAGAGACTCGACGTTTAATATATGCCTTCGAGCGGAGTTAGACTTCCGTCCGCACTGGAGAGTTCGTCCAGATCCTTGACGTTTAATGTAAGCCTTAAATATTGGAGAGGAGTTAGACTTCGCTCCGCACTGGAGAGTTCGTCCAGAGCCTCTGCGTTTAATGTACGCCTCACAACTTCGAGAGGAGATAGACTTCCCTCCGTACTAGAGAGTTCGTCTAGAGCCTCAGCGTTTAATGTACGCCTTAAATCTCTGAGAGGAGTTAGACTTCCCTACGTAGTGGAGAATTCGTCATTTTTGCTGCGCTTGTACCATATCAAGCACATGCATAAAATTAGCGACAACGCAATGAAGAAGATATTGGAGTTATTGAGAGGTGCTTTTGGGTTTGCCAAGTTGCCAAAATATTGTTATGAGGCAAATAAGGACATAAAGTTGTTGGGATTGAATTACGTGAAGAATGACGCATATAACTGTATGTTGTACACTGGTGTAATGCATATAAGTTGGAGTGTACGACGTGTATGTTGCCTAGATACAAGAATAGCAACATTGTTATTGAGACCGGTGAGAAGAAGCGTAAGCCACAACTAGAGAAGGTATTTTGATACTTTCCATTGATACCGCGTGTTCAACGGTTATTTGCTTGTCCAATCTCTACAGAGAACAAGGTTTGGCATGCCACTAGTAAAAAATATGATGGTATGATCAAACATCCACATAATTTTGAGGCTTGGAAGAGCTTTGATAGTTTATATCCCGAGTTTGCCGAGGAGCCAAGAAATATACGTCTCGGTCTCTCTACAAATGGATTCAATCCTTTTGGGGTTCAAAGTATCAGTCACAGCACATGACCGATTGTAGTAGTACCTACAACTCTCTGCCTTGGTTGTGCATGAAGCAAACTAGTCTTATTCTCTCGAGTATAATTCCTGGACCGAAACAGCCTGGGAATGACATAGATGTTTACCTCCAACCACTTGTTGATGAGTTAAATCTTGTGGGGGAAAGAGTTTAGACATATGATGCTGCAAGCAAAGAGACTTTCAAGATGAGAGCTTCGCTAATGTGGACGATAAGTGATTTCTCTGTTTTATGCTTGTTGTCAGGATGGAACACATATTCCAGTAAAGCAAGTCCAGCATGTAATCTAGATACACCGTCTCAATGACTTAAAAATGGAGGAAAGTTTTGTTTTCTTGGTAGTCGCCGCTTCCTGCCACAAGGTCACATATTGCATTCAAAGGTAACGCGGTTTGATAGCATGGTTGATGAACGCGAACCTCTAGTATATCCTTCTGGGACAGAGATTCTTGAGCAATTACAATAAGTGCATGTTACATTTGGGAAACATGGACAACATCGTAAAAAGAAAGGCAAGAAGAGAGCACGTTGTGACGACAATGATATCGGTGCACTTGGAAATGATGAGGAGTATTGGAAGTAGAAGATAATCTTCTTCCAACTTCTTTATTGGATGTTCAGTTTGTTGAGACACAATCTTGATGTGATGCACATCGAAAAGAATGTATCCGACAACATACTATGCACATTGCTTAATGAAAAATGAAGTAATGATAATTTAAAAGCAAGACTCGGCTTAAAGGCAATGAAGATTTGGAAGGAATTGTGGCCAACGAAAGATGGAAAATGTCTTGTGATGACACTCGATTTGACGTGATTATCAGCCTCATTTAAGCGACATTTCCTTGCTTAAGACATGGTTTTAGGGTAGAATAGCGAATATTCAATCGATTGCCCTATCTCGTGCCATTTGTGTTACCTTGGCCCGTTTCGGGTCTATTTGATGGTTTTCTAGTGTTTTTATGTTAGCACAGGTTTTTGCCTTCAAATAAAGTAGCCAAGGACGTGTCTAAGGCGTTGGAACCTCGAGGAATTGCACCGGAATCGATCCAAGCAGCCAATCAAGTCGAAACAATTCCTGCCCCGATTTACAAAGGAATTTTTGGCAAAAATACTTCAGTATTTTCGGCAAAAATATCAGCACAAATCGGCGATGCTCATCAACAGAAGTTTTCGGCGAAAATAGGAAGTGTTCAACCGAGAACTGTGGGACCGAAATTTACAGGAGAAATCAGCCGGCGGACCACCCCTTTTACAAAGGAATTTTCGCCGAAAATTCCTCAATATTTTCGGCGAAAATATTAGTTAAAATTCGGCTGAATTAGGGTTAAGTATAAATACTAAACCGGCGGCCCAACACAAAGATATACCTCATAATATACTTTTCCTACATCAGAATTTAGAGAATCCACTCGAGTTCTGGAGCAAGGAGTTAGAGTTCGAAGAGCCGGAAAGAGATCGTGACGCCATCCCTTCCATCTCGACGACTCGGAGCTAGGATTGCAGTCTATCGGAAGATCGAAGTTCTGCCGGAGTCATCTTAATTAGGTTTTTCAGATTCTTTTATGTTCTTCCTTTGTATGATGAACTCTTTCATTGTCTTTGATTCTTTTGTAATGAATATGCGTAGCTAAACTCTTAGAGCTTAGACTAGATGAACCCTAAGTGACTGATGACACTCGATTTGACGTGATTATCAGCCTCATTTAAGCGACATTTCTTTGCTTAAGACATGGTTTTTAGGGTAGAATAACGAATATTCAATCGATTGCCCTATCTCGTGCCATTTGTGTTACCTTGGCCCGTTTCGGGTCTATTTGATGGTTTTCTAGTGTTTTTGTGTTAGCATAGGTTTTTGCCGTCAAATAAAGTAGCCATGGACATGTCTAAGGCGTTGGAACCTCGAGGAATCAAACCGGAATCGATCCAAGGAGCCGATCAAGTCAAACCAAAAGTCTGCCCGTTCACACTTACATTTTCGGCGAAAATGGCCTATGGTTTTCGGCGAAAATGCAAGAACAATTCACTGATGCTCAGCCAAAGAAGTTTTCGGCGAAACCGTTGGGTTTTCGGACCGAAATGAAAATCACAGGAGAATCAGCCGGCGGGACTTCCATTCACAAGCATATTTTCGGCGAAAATAATTCACTATTTTCGGCGAAAATATTAGAAGAAATCCGGCTGATTAGGGTTAAGTATAAATACTTAACCCGGCGGCCCAAAAAGGATAGACATCATAATTTACATCAGAAAATACTTTTCGCATCAGAATCCTGCGATTTTCTCTGAAGTTCTGGAGCGAAGAGTTAGAGTTCGAAGAGCCGGAAAGAGATCGTGACGCCATCCCTTTCATCTCGGAGAACCGGAGCTAGGAGTGTAGTTTACCGAAGATCGAAGTCTGTCAGAGTCGTCTAAATTAGGTTTTTCAGATTCTTTTCTGTTCTTCCTCTGGATGATGAACTCTTTCTTTATCTTTGTTTCTTTTGTGATAAACATGAGTAGCTAAACTCGTTAGAGCTTAGACTAGATGAACCCTAAGTGACCCAGGGCTTTAAAGCGGTCACGGATCGGCGGTGATTAGATTCGAAATTCAATCAGTTCTTTTTCATGTTTGATTTGTTCTTCATTGTTCATGTTTCTTGTCTGGATTGATCACCTAGATTAGATTCTGGTTAAGCTAAGGATAGAAGCGAATGCTCGCCTTACTTTAGAACATCGAATTGAACAATTAACCTTATAATTGGAGCGTGCCTTTCGTAGGAACCGATTAGGGTTAATTCACTGCAAGAGTAACTCATTAATCATTAGTAATTGCACCAGTTAATTAAGTCATTGCGAGAGGCGGCCGTACCCGGGCGGCTAGTTAATCTTGGTAGTTAGAACGGATAGAGCGAACGTTCGCCGGTCTTAAACCTAAGGGTAAGGAGTTATGGTGGTGTCTTAGTAATTGATTGAATGAGAATCGAAATCCGCTTATTTGTTGATTGCCAATGCTCTGGGGAACGAAGGGGGATTCAAAGTCTAAGTTCGTTTGTCATCTCTGTTTTCAAACCATAATTTCCAATCTGCTTTAGTTTAATTTGTTTTAATTTCTCTGCATTCCTTAGAATTAGAAGACGTGGAACTCACACCACGCACGACCTGTCTGCAATCGACTATTTTGCCAGTTTTGAAGTAGTCAATCTTAGAAGACCCCTGAAATACGATCTACCCTAGCTTTGTTAGCTTTGTTAGTTATTTGTGTGAAACGCATCACAACGACTGCAGCGTTCACCAAATTGGCACCGTTGCTGGGGACTTCTTTTGATTGTTCGAAAGAAGAACTGGCAATTTATTCTTCTACTTTCCATCTTTCATCTACCATCCACTTCGATTTTACACTGGTTTTGTTTGTCTTTGTTATTTGTAGGTTTACAGGTGTATGCCTCACCGTCCTTGGACTCGCTCTCAAACCGAACAGGCTAAGAGTGCAGGAGACCAGGCAGTTCTGCTCCACCTCTACGATCACAGATTCTGAAGAAAGGCAGATCCAATCCATTCATCACTCCGATCAAGATCAAGGAACTGAAGGAGAGTTCCTCATCTCCATCTTCACCTGTACCGTCATCTTCATCCGCTTCATACACCGAGTCACTCTCACCTCCTCCATCTCCCGCCATGGACGATAGATTACCACCACCACCACCAAATGGCGATCAACCGCCGCCGCCACCACCTGCATAGAAGAGTCTAGCAGACTATAACAAGCCGAGCGCGACTAGCGTTCGATCTGCCATTGCCGTTCCGCGCATTGAAGGAGATCCTAACTATGAGATCAAGATTCCATTCTTGACTATGATCTCTAGGGATTTACAGTTTGAAGGCAGGCCCCTAGACAATCCGTGCACTCATCTTGCAGACTTCCTTGATCTCTGCAGCACTTTTAAGAGCGGAAACCTCGACAAAAACACTCTTTGTCTGAGGGCTTTCCGTTCTCTCTGAAAGGCCCTGCTAAGAGGTGTCTTACTGGCAAACCACCTGGCTATTACACTGATTGGGATACTCTGGCTCTGGACTTCGTTGAAGAATACTTCCCTCCGGCCAGAACAACCGCCATCAAGGACAGCATCGCCAGATTCTCCCAGAAAGAAGGAGAAAGCTTGTATGATACTTGGAATCGATTCCAAGAACTTCTCTACACCTGCCCTCATCATGGATTCGAGCAGAGACAGTTAGCTGAGATCTTTGCTCGTGGACTTCGAGAAGAATCCTCCAAGTGGGTCAATTCTCTAGCTGAAGGGGATTGCACTACACTAACACCTGAAGCTGCTCTTCTTCACTTCGCAAACTGTGCTTCCAAGTCAAGGAACTGGGAACGACAATTGAAGGATCTAGGAGCAAGCTAGATCTCGAAGCTACAATCAAAGCAGAGGTAGAGAAGCATTTGAAGAAGTCTACCCACCGATCAAGCCGCCGTCAGCTTCTGTCTACGTTGCCGATTGCGAGTGGTGTAGAGCTTGCGCACATAACGGAGGCCGTTGTCAGAATTTTGGTAAGGCAGAAGTCTTGTCTGCCGAAGAGGTAAATTTCATTCAACAAGGCTTCGTTAATAATCAGAATTGTTATGCTGGCTACCGTAACTTCAGACAGCAGGGGAACTACCAAGACAGACCTCCCTACAATGCTGGCGCCAACCATAACCAGAACCAGAATAACTGCCCGGCTGGTCCAGCTCAGGATCAGAAGCCTAACCATCCGCCGGCAGGTGTCTACCAACTGCCGCATCGCAACCTGGGTAATTATGGAACTGCTCCTGGCAATCGCCAGAATCAATATCTTAACAATACCTATCCAGGGCAGCAGCATCAAAGAGAAAACAATGTCAGTGACCTGGATAAGAAGCTCAGCCAGATCATCACAAGACTCGATGATCATGACAGTCAATTCAAGGCTCAAGCTCTTCTCAATCAAGAACAGATAGCATCTGGACAAAGAATTGAGCAAGCCGTGAACAATATCTTGAGCATGCTAGCATCTGGTCGACCATTTGGCCAACTTCCAAGCCAGACAGAGCCAAATCCGAGAAAGGAGCAAGCCGAAGATGGTAATCGCTCGAAAACTCCCAAACTTAATAGCTAATGCTTGTTCTGTCTTACGCAGTATCGCTGAAACTCCGGAGGAAGAAGAAGAACAGGAACCGGCGCCTAAGGAGGATGATCCTCCTCTTGCACCGTACGTCGTGAAGCCTCCTTTTCCAAGAGCATTGCTGCCAAATGCAAGGTTCGAGACTGGCATGAAGGGGAATAAGGAAGGATATCCTGACATTCGTATTAAGAAACCTGCCTCTCCATATCCAGCTAAGTTATCTGATCCTGGTTCTTTTACTTTGCCTTTGGTCAATAATGATGTTGAGATTGAACGTTGTTTAGTTGATCTAGGAGCATCTGTTAATGTCATGCCTATGAGCCTTTTTGAAAAATTGAACCTAGGAGAACTTGAACCGCCTAGTATGCAACTTGTCTTTGCTGATAGATCACTTAAAACCCCTAAGGGAGAGATTAAAGACGTTGTAACTAAATGTGGTCCGTTCACGTTATTAGCTGACTATGTGATTATGGATACTAGTACAGATGATTCTACCATTCTCATAGGTCGACCTTTCATGGCTACCACTGGAATGAATATTAACGTTCCCAATGGTTCTTTAACTCTAAGGGTCGGTAAAGAAACGAAAACGTTCCGTCTTGAAGATGGCATGAAATACGACTCTAAGAATGAAGAATCTCACTGCCTAGCTGTTGAAACTGTGGAGTTAACTCCGGTCAACTCCGTTACTAATGCTTCTTCTAGTGTCTCTAGATCAGTTGTTGCTGCAGACATTGAACAGGTTATTAAGAAGAAGCCAGAGACTTTGGTTCAGAAGCTACCCAAGAAGAAGAAGGAACTGCAAGCCTCTTCTAAGCCACCGAGCACAAAACCGAGCAGACCTCGGGGAAAGAACAAGAAGACGAAGACCCAAATGGTTTGGAGGCCAAAAATTCCGCCATCTTCCACCGAGTCAGCTGCACCACCAATTAGTTCCGAGAAACCGGCGCCGGAACAAGTATGGAGGGAGAAGCCGAAAGCATCTCCTAAGGAAGTACTGACGATCACCGATCCTGGTGATAACAAGCCAGAGATAAAAGAAAAGAAGAAGCCGACAGTCCTCATTCCTTCCATCAGAACAATCAAGAAGGATGACCTCTCCAGAGAGCTGTTCGGGCCCTTGAAGATCATTGATCATCTTCTCGATGGACGTACCAAGCTTTTGCATGCAAACGGGAAGAGATTCACGCTTACCGGAGAAGTCCCGAAGCTGTACTTCATGAACTCCGACGCGAGCGTTAAGGAGAATCTAAGTTGGGATGTCTCCTAATACCATCCAGGTATCGTCCAGCTCAAGGATGTTAATAAAAGAGCGTTTCGTGGGAGGCAACCCACGGCTGGAGTCCGTTTTTAATTTTTGTCAACCTTAGTGTTTTAGAGTCGGTTCGGGGGAGCCAAAAGTGTTAGTTTGTTTGATTTATTATTTTTCGTGTAGAGTCTGTGTGTCATAGAGTCAGTCGCAAGTTGATTGAGGTCGTTCCGATTTTTGTGGATTTAACTGTGATTTTCTGAAGTTGGCCGGATTTGCGAAAATATTTTCACCCGAGTAGTTCAAATTTTCGGCGAAATCACCCCTTACTTTTGGCGAAATCGCCCTTTGATTTTCGAACCCGGTCTCCTGTTTCATATTTTCGGTTTGAATAGTTGTGTGTTTTCTGCGAAAATCCTTTTGAAATCCAAGGGTCATTTTAACCCCCATTTTCGGCGAAAACAACCTATTGGTTTCGCCGAAAATTCCTTTGAAAATCAGAAAATCCTCCACTTTAAAATCCGGTATTATCCCCTCTCTCTTTCACTTGCCATTTTCGTTTTAAACACCGAAACCCCCCTTCTTTGTTTTCAAACCGCCGACCACCACTTCTTTTTAAACCGCCACCGCGCCATTTTCCGCCGCCGCCACCGTCGCCGACCACCGCCGCTCAACTCCCCTCCCAATTCCGATCGATTTGAGCCCTAGAACGTTCAAATCGGAGCTCTGCAGCTCTAGTTCACCGAAACCCTTGTTTTCAGAGTTTTTCACCGATTCCTCCCAAACCGTTCATTTTTAGCATTCATGGCTTCAAGGTAAGTTGTAGAGCTTTTCAATACAAATCTTTTGACATATGGATTGCTGAATTTCGTCGAGGTTGACTTTCGATTTGCCTCGATTTGCGTGCCGACTGATTTCGTGAGAACTAGCTTAGCTGAACTTATATAACTGTTCTAGAATGCTTAGGGAGTTCCGTGCTTAATGTTCATATCATTTGATCATGTGTTGCTATGCATACGATTGATTCTTTGTTATGTTGACTTGTGAGAAATGTCGATTTGACCATGAACTGTATTTGATCGTTTGGCTGTCGTTTGTGTTCATTCTCGTTCAGATTATCGTGCTTGCCATTTGAGATCATATTTTACCGTCATTCCCCAAGTTGTGATAGTCTTGCCATGATTAGGGTACATTATGCTATAATGTTGACTTTCTAAATGTCGGTTTGACTTTTTGAACTCTGATTGTGCTTATCCGATTCTGGCTGTTCCTAAGTATGTATTTTACTGTCTATGATTACCGTTACTCTGCTTGGCTTACCCCACTTAGTTTCCCTCATTCCTTTGTGAAATTGAGTTTTTCTACTAAGTGTGGGGTAGGGTTTTAGTTGACTAATCAGGTTTCACTCTGGTTTTAGGAACACCACTTATGAGCGCAGGACTAAGGCGCGACTTGATGGCGCCTCGAGCTCAGGAGCTGCCGCCCCCATCACACCCGCTGTTCTGGGTTCTCCACCCGCACTCCCTCGCCGGGCTGGATACCATCGCACTATAGCTCGTCTACCAGACTTCTACTTCGAGTGCTTCCAGAAGATCGAGCACATTCGGGGAGCTGACGTGCGCCCTCTTTCCATGGAGTCCCTCTTCGATCACGACGAGGACTACCACCGGAACGTGCATGACGCCCTAGAACCGGCAGGTCTCCTAGAGCTGACCACCATCGCTGCCGAGTTCCCAGACATTGCCCTCCAGGAGTTCTGGGCGACCTTTGATCTGGATGAGCACAAGAGGAAGCAGCGCCAGAAGGTTGTCACCTTCTATCTTGGTGGGGTGTATAGGCAGCTCACCTACGATGAGTTTGCTGCTCATCTCGGCATCCCCTACGAGCACTATCACGATCATCACCTAGGCTGGGGCGAAGATGATAACGAGGAGGAATACCACGCACTCTGGAGCCATATGACAGGCGTACCTGGCGATCGCCTTAGGGAGCACAACTCAGTTAAGTCGCTCTCTCACCCGCTCTTTAAATTTATTCATATGGTTTGGCGTAGGTCGCTTTTATATGTTCCAGATAAGGATCGCCACCATATCCTCAAGGAGGAGCTCATGCTTCTTCGAGCCATCCGAGAGAGCTACCCTCTACACCCCGGCTGGGTACTGGCTCGCATCTTCCGCCAGAAGACCAGGAGGAGGACGCCACCTCGTAGACTCTTGGGGGGGGGTAACTTCATAGGTTAGCTCATCCTCTCCTTCGGCATCAGCCATGAATATGGCCCGAACATTCCACGACACCGAGTTAGGACCGTTGGAGGAGACTTGGCGGTTGAGTACGACTTAGAACTCGACCTCAGCCCCCATGTAGTAGCAGATCCTCCACTCCAGCCTGTGGTCGAGTCGGAGGAAGAAGATGATGCTGAGGAGCAGCAGCCCCAGCCGCCGCCAGAATTCCAAGACTATATACCCTCACCGCATCATCAGGCAGGGTATGCTCACCAGTCGCCGCCGCACATTCCCGATCCATACCAAGCGCCTCCCCAACAGCCCCAACACCACCCCGCGGATGTTGGAGAATTGTATGAGCGACTGCAGGAGTGGCGCATCACCGACAACGCCACTCAAGAGGCGCGATGGACTATTATGCAGCAGCATATGCGCCGCGCCGACAGGCGATATGAGGCACAGCTGGCGTGGCAACGTCAGCTCGGCGAGCATCTCCACTTTCCACCTCCCGGTTCACCAGACTAGCAATGATCGGGTTGTATTCCTTTTCTGGTGTCTTCTTTTTATTTATTCTTTTCGGATTTCGATCCAACTTTTTTCTGTGTGGATCCGGGGCACTTGTCCCGGTTTCCTTTTTATGTTTTATTTGTTTTTGTTTTGTAGGCAGTAGGGAGATTCCCTTTGCTTCGCTTGGGTAGATTCCCTCCGCTCCGAGGACCCGTGCTCATCCCCAACACCAATCATCTCGGTCCAGGTTCTTCTACTTCACTCTGAACTCTAGAATTAGTCCTGTGAGGACACAGTCCGATTTAAGTGTGGGGTAGGATGCTAGAGAACCTTGCATGAACTTGATTGCCCTTGATTGTGTTTTGTGTGTGCCTCGTGATTCCATTCTAGTCTCTCTAGCATTAGAATGGCTCAGTTCTTGATTTTTGATGTTAAGTTGTTGTTCAACCCTTCATAATGATGCTTAGACTGCTTAACCTAGAACTTGAGAACCAACTTGTATACCTTGATGCTAAATTGCCTGGTCGGAACAAAATTTTTTAAATCACACTTGTAGTTTGTAGCCCTGATTGCATGAAAATGACCGAATCCGACTAGCAAACCAACTGTGAGACTTGAATAAGTTAGAATTTGCATGAGACCTACTCGAGACCACACGATGACACGAGTTCTAGAAGGATAGGGGCACCTAGATTCAGCTACTAAGCCAGATAGCCTACCAAACGAGCTTGGCCTGTTCTTTCGGTTCGATAATACATTACAGCCATTTCCCATTTCTTTCATTCCCCGTTGATCCCCTGTGGTTGTAGTTCTAGATTGACCTACCGGAAGTCGGTTTGTGGTAACCTGCCTATAGCCATTAAACAGGTGGTCTTAGCTAATATGTCCAGACGTGTGAATCCCTCTAGCAACTAAAAGAAAAATCGGCACAAAAGAAAAAAAAAGTAAAGTAAGAAAAGAAAGAAAGTTTCGGAAAAAAATGAAGAAAAGAAAAATCAGAAAAGTTTCAAAGTTTTAGTTCAATAAAACGTTCTTCTCCATACAAATGGAAGAACGAAGTCAAAAGAAAGAAAAGAAGAAAAAAATCGTGTAAAGAAAAAGAATAAGTGCCAGGTTTCTTGAGAGTATCATAGGACGAGCATTCATTATTCCACCCGTGTTTGGTTAGACGGTAGGAAGCCATAGATTAGATTTGAGGGAAGTTAGTCGAAAGCTACACCGCACAAAGCCATCATCATTCATTCCCGTCGTCCATCTCATTATAAACCCGAGTAGTGTAGATTTCATTACGGTCCTAGCAGGGAAGTCCTTCTTGACTAGATACTCGTGTTGTCACAGTGGTGGAGATGTGGTTGAAATGCAAACCTATGACAGAATTCGGTAACAGAAAATGATCGAGAGCAGAAACACGTCCTTAAACACAGAGAGTGAGAGTCCCCATTGTACTATATATATCCTGTGTGAGGAGTCTGGTCGGTCAGGTCAAATTCGTGCATAATTGGTTGCTAATTACTTGTCGTGTGCAGTTTATTAGTGAGACCAGGTAGTTTGGCTGATCTGTATGCATGTTAGGTTTCTTGTTCTAGGATCGATCTGTCTAATAATTCATTGTGTTTGATTGAGCTCCAATTTAATCGATCTTATCATTTATGAACATGAGCGTTTCTATTCAGTTTGCTTGAGGACAAGCAAAAGCTTAAGTGTGGGGTATTTTATGACACTCGATTTGACGTGATTATCAGCCTCATTTAAGCGACATTTCTTTGCTTAAGACACGGTTTTTAGGGTAGAATAACGAATATTCAATCAATTGCCCTATCTCGTGCCATTTGTGTTACCTTGGCCCGTTTCGGGTCTATTTGATGGTTTTCTAGTGTTTTTGTGTTAGCACAGGTTTTTGCCGTCAAATAAAGTAGCCATGGACATGTCTAAGGCGTTGGAACCTCGAGGAATCAAACCAGAATCGATCCAAGGAGCCGATCAAGTCAAACCAAAAGTCTGCCCGTTCACACTTACATTTTCGGCGAAAATGGCCTATGGTTTTCGACGAAAATGCAAGAACAATTCACTGATGCTCAGCCAAAGAAGTTTTCGGCGAAACCGTTGGGTTTTCGGACCGAAACGAAAATCACAGGAGAATCAGCCGGCGGGACTTCCATTCACAAGCATATTTTCGGCGAAAATAATTCACTATTTTCGGCGAAAATATTAGAAGAAATCCGGCTGATTAGGGTTAAGTATAAATACTTAACCCGGCGGCCCAAAAAGGATAGACATCATAATTTACATCAGAAAATACTTTTCGCATCAGAATCCTGCGATTTTCTCTGAAGTTCTGGAGCGAAGAGTTAGAGTTCGAAGAGCCGGAAAGAGATCGTGACGCCATCCCTTTCATCTCGGAGAACCGGAGCTAGGAGTGTAGTTTACCGAAGATCGAAGTCTGTCAGAGTCGTCTAAATTAGGTTTTTCAGATTCTTTTCTGTTCTTCCTCTGGATGATGAACTCTTTCTTTATCTTTGTTTCTTTTGGGATAAACATGAGTAGCTAAACTCGTTAGAGCTTAGACTAGATGAACCCTAAGTGACCCAGGGCTTTAAAGCAGTCACGGATCGGCGGTGATTAGATTCGAAATTCAATCAGTTCTTTTTCATGTTTGATTTGTTCTTCATTGTTCATGTTTCTTGTCTGGATTGATCACCTAGATTAGATTCTGGTTAAGCTAAGGATAGAAGCGAACGCTCGCCTTACTTTAGAACATCGAATTGAACAATTAACCTTATAATTGGAGCGTGCCTTTCGTAGGAACTGGTTAGGGTTAATTCACTGCAAGAGTAACTCATTAATCATTAGTAATTGCACCAGTTAATTAAGTCATTGCGAGAGGCGGCCGTACCCGGGCGGCTAGTTAATCTTGGTAGTTAGAACGGATAGAGCGAACGTTCGCCGGTCTTAAACCTAAGGGTAAGGAGTTATGGTGGTGTCTTAGTAATTGATTGAATGAGAATCGAAATCCGTTGATCTGTTGATTGCCAATGCTCTGGGGAACGAAGGGGGATTCAAAGTCTAAGTTCGTTTGTCATCTCTGTTTTCTAACCCTAATTTCCAATCTGCTTTAGTTTAATTTGTTTTAATTTCTCTGCATTCCTTAGAATTAGAAGACGTGGAACTCACACCACGCACGACCTGTCTGCATTCGAATATTTTGCCAGTTTTGAAGTAGTTAATCTTAGAAGACCCCTGGAATACGATCTACCCTAGCTTTGTTAGCTTTGTTAGTTATTTGTGTGAAACGCATCACAACGACTGCAGCGTTCACCAGTGACCCAGGGCTTTAAAGCGGTCACGGATCGGCGGTGATTAGATTCGAAGTTCAACACTACAACAAAAACAAGCTTTTGCGACATTTGTTGAGTAATCTATAACGACAATTTCATTAAACGTCGCTAAAAATGCTATATTTTGTAACTCTTGCGACATTTTGAGTAAATGTCACAAAATTATAATTTTTAGCGAAATAAATCAATGACATTTTTTATGTTACTATATTATTAGATATATATTTTAAGTTAAAAACATATATTTAAGTTTGGTGGCATTCTATCTAACATAAATGTCATTTCAATATTCATAGTATAGTTTAGAAAAAGCATTTTATACTCACCCATCTAAGTTTTTGTTATTTTTATCTGTAAAGGTCGAATTTAAATGAAATAAAATTTAACTGTAAATCTCTTTGTACTCGTGTAATACTTTTTGTATTCATGTACACATTTCGTATACATGAGTATAATGCAAGTTATGAAGGTCCTTTTGAACGTGATTTTACACATATTCACCTTTTGTAGACGGTGCATGCATACCCACTTGTTGTAATCATATAGATACACATTTTTTGTAGAAATATAGATACAAATTATATACACTCATGTGCAAACACCCTTAAACAAATTAAATAAATATGCTATATAAAAACCAATAATGATATGTGGCATAATGGTAAGGGCTCAATTTTATAACATTGATGTTAAGGGTTCAAATCCCAACATCAACAAATAGTAAACATTCTTTTCCAGGTGCTCAACAAGAGAAAGTAGTTGGTGGGGCGCGGTGGAGGACTACCTGGGGGCCAGTGGTTAGCGAGAGACAATGGCTAGAGGTTCGGCGGTGGAGGACTACCTGGTGGTTGGAGGGAAGGCCGTTGGAGACGCTATCCAAGGTTTGATGGCACATGATAAGAGGTGGTTAGCGAGAGACAATGGCTAATGGTTCGACGGTCGAGGACTACCTGGTGGCTAGTGGTTAGCGAGAGACAATGACTAAAGGTTTGGTGGTGGAGGACTACCTGGTGGGTTGGAGGGAGGCTGTTGGAGACGGTGTTCAACGAAATATATACATTTAAGTAACGTATATAAGCGTTACAACATTTTGTGACACATATAAATGTCGCAAAAAATACTCACCAACATTTATTGTAAGCGTCACAAAAAATAAAGCGACACTGGTTTAAGCGACATTATTACGACACTTGGACAAAACGTCGGTGAAAACTTTAAGCGACATTATTTACCTTTTTAGCGACACATTAAAAGGTCACAAAAACTTGTTTTTGTTGTAGTGCAATCAGTTTCTCTTTCATGTTTGATTTGTTCTTCATTGTTCATGTTTCTTGTCTGGATTGATCACCTAGATTAGATTCTTGTTAAGTTAAGGATAGAAGCGAACGCTCGCCTTAACTTTAGAACATCAAATTGAACAATTAACCTTATAATTGGAGCGTGCCTTTCGTAGGAACCGGTTAGGGTTAATCCACTGCAAAAGTAACTCAATAATCGTTAGTAATTCCACCTGGTGGGTAGTGGTTAGCGAGAGACAATGACTAAAGGTTTGGTGGTGGAGGACTACCTGGTGGGTTGGAGGGAGGCTGTTGGATACGGTGTTCAACGAAATATATACATTTAAGTAACGTATATAAGCGTTACAATATTTTGTGACACATATAAATGTCGCAAAAAATACTCACCAACATTTATTGTAAGCGTCACAAAAACATAAAGCGACTCTGGTTTAAGCGACATTATTACGACACTTGGACAAAACGTCGGTGAAAACTTTAAGCGACATTATTTACCTTTTTAGCGACACATTAAAAGGTCACAAAAACTTGTTTTTGTTGTAGTGCAATCAGTTTCTCTTTCATGTTTGATTTGTTCTTCATTGTTCATGTTTCTTGTCTGGATTGATCACCTAGATTAGATTCTTGTTAAGTTAAGGATAGAAGCGAACACTCGCCTTACTTTAGAACATCAAATTGAAAAATTAACCTTATAATTGGAGCGTGCCTTTCGTAGGAACCGGTTAGGGTTAATCCACTGCAAAAGTAACTCAATAATCGTTAGTAATTCCACCAGTTAAGTTAAGTCGTTGCGAGAGGCGACCGTACCCGGGCGACTAATTAATCTTGGTAGCTAGAACGGATAGAGCGAACGTTCGCCGGTCTTAGACCTAAGGGTAAGGAGTTATGGTGGTGTCTTAGAATTGATTGAATGAGAATCGAAATCCGCTGATCTGTTGATTGCCAATGCTCTGGGGAACGAAGGGGGATTCAAAGTCTAAGTTCGTCTGTCATCTCTGTTTCAATCAACCAAATTCCAATCTGTTTTTAGTTTCAATTTTTAATTTCTCTGCATTTCTTAGAATTAGAAGTCGTGGAACTCACACCCCGTACGTAGTGCTTAAACCCGAATATTTTGCTAGCTTATTTGAGTAGTCAATCATAGAAGACCCGTGGAATACGATCTACCTAGCTTTTGTTAGCTTTGTTAGTTATTTGATTGAGTCGTCAACGACCTGCTCAACAAATTGGCGCCGTTGCGGGGACTTCTTTTGATTGTTTGAAAGAAGAATTGGCAATTTATTCTTCTACTTTCCATCTTTTATTTTTCATCACACTTCGATTTTACGCCGGTATGTTTGCTTTTGTTGCTTGTAGGTTGTTCTACAGGTTTATGAACCGCTCGATCGCTCATTCTCAGTTTAAGCCGGGTAATTCTACTCTGCCAAAGAAAACCGCGAGCTCAGAAGCAAGTCATAATCATTCCGCCTTCATCACCTATCCCTAATAAGATTGAGGAGTTGAAGGAGAACTCCTCATCTTCATCCGCTCCATCCACTACTTCAGATTCACCACCACCTTCTTCTCCCGTAGAGGCTGCTCAACGCACCGTGGCGGATTACTGTAGACCAAGTGCGGCTAACTTTCGACCTAGCGTTGTTGTGCCGCACAACGATGACGACCCTGACTATGAGATCACAATTTCCTTCCTGAACATGGTCTCTAGGGATCTTCAATTCGAAGGGAAGCAGCAAGAAAACCCTGCACACATTTGGCGAACTTCCTTGACATGTGCGAGACGTTTAAGAGCAGGAATCTCGATAAGAACAACCTTTGCTTACGAGTATTCCCATTCTCTCTTAAAGGCAACGCCAAGATATGGCTCAGCTCGAAACCACCTGGCTACTACACCAACTGGGATAAGCTAGCTCAGGACTTCATAGAGGAATACTATCCCCCTTCAAGGACGACATTCTACAAGGATAGCATCGCTAGATTCTCTCAGAAGGAAGGAGTAAGCTTATATGATGCTTGGAACGAATTCCAAGAGCTTCTCTCTGAATGCCCTCATCACGGATTCAACCAGGGACAGCTAGCCGAAATCTTTGCCCAAGGTATGAATGAAGAAACGGATGAATGGGTCAACACTTTAGCTAATGGCAACTGCACAGCACTTGAACCAGAAGCTGCTCTTCTTCATTTTGAAGACTGCGCCTCTAAGTCCAGAAATTGGGAGAGACAGTTTGGAGCAGCCAAGAGCCAACCAAGTGAAGAGCAGATCAAGGTCGAAGTACAGAAACACATGGAGGAGATCTTCGGTACAGCTAATAACTGGACAAGAGAGGAAGTTAATTTCATTGATCAAGGTTTCACCAATGATCAAAGAGGCTACCCCGACTACCGTCAGTTCAGAACACCTCCTCAACAACAGGGAAGCTTCCTTGAGCGTCCTCCTTCCAACTTCGGATTCAACCGGAGTCAGAATCAATGCTGGGACAATAGTTATCAAGATCCTCCCAGATTTGCCGGAGCACAGCAACCTCAGAATTTGACGTCTGAGAACACTTGGGAGAGGAGAATGGCCAGAAGTTTGACCTGATTGCAGCAAGGCTTGATGATCACGAAGAAAGGTTTAAAGCCCAAGATGCTTTTAACCAAGGACAGATCGCACAAGGACAGAGAATAGAGAGCATAGTAAATAAAGTTGCTAACATGTTAGCTAACCTTCCTCTCTTAAATCAGGCACCGTCTCAAAACAACTCCACCATGAAGAACGAGCATGCGAAAGTCATCACAACCAGGAGGATCGAGCAAAACAGCATGGAGAAAAAGAAGGAAGCACTTTCCACTCCCTCTACGGGAGAATGCTCAGCTATTGATTCTCAATCACCGCCCATACCTATCCCAGCTAAGTGCTCTGATCCTGGCCCTTTTACGTTACCTATAATCATTAATGGCATCGAAGTTGAGCGTAGTTTGGTTGATCTAGGTGCATCTATCAATGTTATGCTATGTGTTTATATAAGAGACTGAACTTAGGTGAACTACAACCTGCTAGCATGCATTTAGTGTTCGCTGACAAAACTTTAAAAGAACCTAGAGGAATAATCAAGGATGTAATCACTTGTTGTGGCCCTTTCCGGTTTTTCGCTGATTATGTAGTGATGGATACCCAAGAGACATATTCTACCCTTATCCTAGGTCGACCGTTCATGGCAACAGCGGCATTAACATTAATGTTCCAAATGGTTCATTAACATTAAGGGTTGGAAAGGATACTGCAACATTCCGTCTCAAGGACAATATGAAATACATTCCTAAGGGAGAATTACATTATTTAACTGTAGAAACTATGGAGTTGGCCTCGGTCAACTTATTACTGATGTTTCTTCTAGTGTTCTAGCTCAATTGTTACTGCAGATGCTAAACAGGTCACTAAGAAGAAACCAGATCCTCCTGTTCCTAAAAAGATGCCAAAGAAGAAGGAACTGAAAGCCTCTTCTAAGCCACGAGCACAAAACCTAGCAGACCTCGGGGAAAGAATAAGAAGACGAAGACCCAAATGGTCTGGAGACCAGTTGTACACCACCGTCTACCGAGCCAGCTACACCACCAATTCGTTCCAAGCTGCCGGCGCTGGAACAAGTATGGAAGGAGAAGCCAAAAGCATCTCCTAAGGAAATACTGACGATCACCGATCCTGGTGATATCAAGCTGGAGGTTAAAGAAAAGAAGGAGCCGATCGTTCTCATTCCGTCCACTGTCTTCCTTGTGCAAGATGATCCTTTGACAGAACTGTTCGGACCCTTCACAATCACTGACCACCTTCCCGACGGACGTACCAAGCTCTTACACGCAAACGGGAAGAAATTCATGCTCATCGGAGAAGCCCGAAGCTCTACTTTATGAACTCCGATGCTAGCATTAAGGAGAATCTAAGTTGGGATGTCTCCTAATACCGTCCAGGTATCGTCCAGCTCAAGGACATTAATAAAAGAGCGCTTCGTGGGAGGCAACACACGGCTGGAGTCCGTTTTTGGTTTATGTCAATCTTAGTGTTTTAGAGTCGGTTCGGGGGAGCCAAAAGTGTCAGTTTGTTTGATTTCATATTTTCGTGTGTAGTCTGTGTGTCATAGTGTCAGTTTCAAGTCGTTTGAGGTCTTTCCAATTTTTGTGGATTTAACTGTGATTTTCTGAAGTTTGCCGAGATTGCGAAAATATTTTCAACCGTAGAGTTCAATATTTTCGACAAAAATAATCCATATTTTCGGCGAAAATTCTCTTTGAAATCCCACAGAGTTTTCCAAACGTTCCTGTTTCACATTTTTGGCGAAAAAATACTAATATTTTCGGCGAAAATTTCTTTTGAAAACCGGCAGTCCTTTTTAACTAGAATTTTCGGCGAAAACTTGCACTTATTTTCGCCGAAAATTTCTTTGAAAATCACCAATTTTTCACTTAAAATCCGGTCTTATCCTCCTTCTCTCTCCACTTCATGTTCGAAAACACAAACCCGAAAAAAACCTCCCCTCCCTGTTTTCACTCAACCCGCCGACGCCACCTTATCTAGCCGCCGCCGACCAAAGCTGACTGCCGCCGCCGCCACCCCCGCACCCTTCCTTCCTTTCTCCGATCAATCCAAGCCCTAGAACAGCCGAATCGGAGCTCTACAGCTCTAGTTCACCCAAACCCTAAAAATCTTCATTTTTCACGATTTCTCCCAAACCGTTCGTTTTTAGCATCCATGGCTTCAAGGTAAGTTGTAGAACTTTTCATTGTGAATATTTTGACATATTGGAAGCTGAATTTCGTCGGGGTTGACTTTCGGTTGACTTTTTGATTTGCCTCGATTTGCGTGCCGACTGATTTCGTGTGAACTAGGTTAGCTGAACTTGTTGAACTGTTCTAGCATGCTTAGGGAGTATCGTGCTTAATTGTTATATCGTTTGGTCATATGTTGCTATGTCTAAGTCCTATTCTTTGTGATGTTGACCTTTGAGAAATGTCGGTTTGACCATGAACTGTTTTTGATCATTTGGCTGCCCTATGTGCTCATTCTCGTTCAGATTATTGTGTTTGCCATCTGAGATCATATTATACCGTCATTTCCGCTTTGTGATAGTCTTGCCATGATTAGGGTTCAATGTTCTATTATGTTGACTTTTTGAAATGTCGGTTTGACTTCTGAACTCTGATTGTGCTAATTCCATTCTGGCTGTCCTAAGCATGTATTTTATTGCTCGTGATTACTGGTTAATCTGCTTTGCTTACCCCCACTCGGTTTTCCTCATTTCTTTGTGAAATTGAGTTTTTCGACTAAGTGTGGGGTAGGGTTTTAGTTTGACTAATCGGGTTTGTTTTCTTGTTTAGGAACACCACTTTCGAGCGCAGGACCAAGGCACGACTTGATGGTGCCTCGAGCTCCAGAGCCCCCGCTCCCGTCACACCCGCGTTCAGGGCCCTCCACCAGGTTTCCCTGACCGTGCTGGGTACCACCGCACGTTGCTCGCCTCCCCCCGCACTACTTTGCACGCTACCAGCGGTTTGAGCACACCCGTGGAGCTGATGTTCGCCCTCTTTCCATGGAGTCGCTCTCAGAGCACGATGATGACTGGTACCGGAACGTGCTCGATCACTGACCCATGCCGGCTTGCTGGAGCTGACCACGCTCACCACCGACTTCCCAGACGTCGCCCTCCAGGAGTTTTGGGCGACATTCGAGCTGGACGAGCATAAGAGGAGGCAGCACAGGAAGGTTGTTACCTTCTATCTAGGTGGGGTGCACAAGGAGCTCACATATAATGAGTTTGCAGCTCATCTAGGCATCCCCTACGAGCATTACCACGGTCATCACCTCGGTTGTGGCGATGACGACGAGGAGCACCATGCGCTCTGGAGTCACATGACTGGAGGCCCGGTGGGACCATAACTCAGTTAAGTCGCTCTATCACCCTTTCTTTAAATACATTCATATGGTTTGGCGTAGATCGTTATTATATGCTCCAGACAAGGACCGCCACCATATCAGCAAGGACGAGCTTCTTCTTCTTCGCGCCATCCGGAAGAGATATCCTCTTCATCCCAGTTGGATACTTGCACGCCTACTCCGCAAGAAGACTTAGAGGTCAGGTCGTCCTCGCGCACTCCTGGAGGCAACTTTGTAGGCCGTCTCCTCATTTCCTTCGGCCTCAACAATGAATATGGCCCGAACATCCCACGCCGCAGAGTACGCAACGTTGGAGGAGATTTGGCGGTCGAGTACAACCTCGATCTGGACATCAGTCCCCTAGTACCAGTGGATCCTCCTCTCGAAGGCGAGGACGAGTCGGAGGAAGAAGATGATTCTGAGCATCCTCAGCCCCAGCCGCAACCAGAGTTTCATGACCATATATCCTCGCCACATCATCAGGCAGGGTATGCACACCACTCGCCGCCGGTCATCCCCGATCCATACCAGGCGCCTCACCCTCAGCACCGACCGTACCCCGCGGACATTGGTGAGCTGTATGAGCGACTGCAGGAGTGGCGCATCACCGACAACGCCACTCAAGAGGCGAGATGGACTACTATGCAGCAACATATGCACCGCGCTGATAGGCGGTACGAGGCACAGATGGAGTGGCAACGTCAGCTCGGCGAGTACCTCCACTTCCCACCCCCCCCCCCCGGCACCCTAACCAGCCATGATCAGGTGGTGTCCTTTTCCTTTTCCTTGTCCTTTCTTTTTATTTAGTCTTTTCGGATTTCGATCCAACTTTTTTCTGTGTGGATCCGGGGCACTTGTCCCAGTTTTCTTTTTATGTTTCATTTGTTTTTGTTTTGTAGGCAGTAGGGAGATTCCCTTTGCTTCGCTTGGGTAGATTCCCTCCGCTCCGAGGACCCGTGCTCATCCTCTACACCAACCATCTCGGTCCAGGTTCTTCTACTTCACTCTGAACTCTAGAATTAGTCCTGTGAGGACACAGTCCTATTTAAGTGTGGGGTAGGATGCTAGAGAACCTTGCATGAACTTGATTGCCATTGATTGTGTTTTCTGTGTGCCTCGTGATTCCAGTCCAGTCTCTCTAGCATTAGAATGGCTCAGTTCTTGATTTTTGATGTTAAGTTGTTGTTCAAACTTTCATAATGATGCTTAGACTGCTTAACCTAGAACTTGAGAACCAACTTGTATACTTTGATGCTAAATTGCCTGGTGAGAACAGAATTTTTAAAATCACACTTGTAGTTTGTGGCCTTGATTGCATGAAAATGACCGAATCCGACTAGCAAACCAACTGTGAGCTTTTGATCCATTGCACGTAATTTGCAATTTCAATTCTTTTTGAGTGGTTTTCTGTTTGCTTGAATGAGTTAGAATTTGCATGAGACCTACTCGAGACCACACGATGACACAAGTTCTAGAATGATAGGGGCACCTAGATTGAGCTACTAAGCCAGATAGCCTAACTAACGATAAAATCCATTAGGTGTAGACCCTTGAGCTTGGCCTGTTCTTTCGTTCGATATACATTACATCCATTTCCCATTCTTTCATTCCCCATTGATCCCTTGTGGTTGTAGTTCTAGATTGACCTACTGGAAGTCGATTTGTGGTAACCTGCCTATAGCCATTAAACAGGTGGTCTTAGCTATTATGTCCAGACGTGTAAACCCTCTAGCAACTAAAAGAAAAAAAATCGGCACAAAAAAAAAAAATAGAAAAAAAGAAGAAAAGAAGAAAAGAAGCAAGTTTTCGAAAAAATAAAAAGAAGAAAAATCAGAAAAGCCAAAAAGGTTTCAAGTTTTAGTTCAATAAAACGTTCTTCTCCCTACAAATGGAAGAACGAAGTCAAAAGAAAAGTCAGAAAAAGTGTGCAAAGAAAAAAAATAAAAAGTGCTAGGTTGCTTGAGGGTATCATAGGACGAGCGTTCATTATTCCACCCGTGTTGGTTAGACGGTAGGAAGCCATAGGCTAGATTCGAGGGAAGTTAGTCGAAAGCTACACCGCACAAAGCCATCATCATACATTCCCATCATCCATCGCATCATAAAACCAAGTAGTGTAGAATTCATTACAGTCCTAGCAGGGAAGTCCTTCTTGACTGGTTTACTCGTGTTGTCACAGTGGTGGAGATGTGGTCGAAATGCAAACTTATGACAGAATTCAGTAACAGAAAATGATTGAGAGCAGAAACACGTCCTTAAACATAGAGAGTGAGAGTTCCCATTGTACTAAATATATCCTGTGTGAGGAGTCTGGTCAGTCAGGTCAAATCCGTGCATAATTGGTTGCTACTACTTGTCATGTGCAGATTATTAGTGAGACCAGGTAGTTTGACTGATCTATATGCATGTTAGGTTTCTTGTTCTAGGATCTATCTGTCTAATAATTCATTGTGTTTGATTGAGCTACAATTTAATCGATCTTATCATCTATGAACATGAGCGTTTCTATTCAGTTTGCTTGAGGACAAGCAAAAGCTTAAGTGTGGGGTATTTTGATGACACTCGAGTTGACGTGATTATCAGCCTCATTTAAGCGACATTTTCCTTCTTAAGACATGGTTTTTAGGGTAGAATAGCGAATATTCAATCGATTGCCCTATCTCGTGTCATTTGTGTTACCTTGGCCCGTTTCAGGTCTATTTGATGGTTTTCTAATGTTTTTATGTTAGCACAGGTTTTTGCCGTCAAATAAAGTAGCCAAGGACGTGTCTAAGGCGTTGAACCTCGAGGAATTGCACCGGAATCGATCCAAGGAGCCAATCAAGTTGAAATAATCCTGCCCCGATTTACAAAGAAATTTTCGGCGAAAATACTTCAGTATTTTCGGCGAAAATATCAGCTCAAATCGGCGATGCTCATCAACAGAAATTTTCGGCGAAAATAGGAAGTTTTCGA
This sequence comes from Linum lewisii, assembly GCA_034768395.1. NCBI lineage: Eukaryota > Viridiplantae > Streptophyta > Magnoliopsida > Malpighiales > Linaceae > Linum > Linum lewisii. Next base: position 22,654,475 of record CM068298.1, on the reverse strand, counting down.
CCGAGAACTATGGGACCAAAATTTACAGGAGAAATCAGCCGGCGGACCACCCCTTTTACAAAGGAATTTTCGCCGAAAATTCCTCAATATTTTCGGCGAAAATATTAGTTAAAATTCGGCTGAATTAGGGTTAAGTATAAATACTTAACCGGCGGCCCAACACAAAGATATACCTCATAATATACTTTTCCTACATCAGAATTTAGAGAATCCTCTCGAGTTCTGGAGCAAAGAGTTAGAGTTCGAAGAGCCGGAAAGAGATTGTGACGCCATCCCTTCCATCTCGATGACTCGGAGCTAGGATTGCAGTCTATCAGAAGATCGAAGTTCTGCCGGAGTCATCTTAATTAGGTTTTTCAGATTCTTTTCTGTTCTTCCTTTGTATGATGAACTCTTTCATTGTCTTTGATTCTTTTTTAATGAATATGCGTAGCTAAACTCTTAGAGCTTAGACTAGATGAACCCTAAGTGACCCAGGGCTTTAAAGCGGTCACGGATCGGCGGTGATTAGATTCGAAGTTCAATCATTTCTCTTTCATGTTTGATTTGTTCTTCATTGTTCATGTTTCTTGTCTGGATTGATCACCTAGATTAGATTCTTGTTAAGTTAAGGATAGAAGCGAACGCTCGCCTTACTTTAGAACATCAAATTGAACAATTAACCTTATAATTGGAGCGTGCCTTTCGTAGGAACCGGTTAGGGTTATGCAAGAGTAACTCAATAATCGTTAGTAATTCCACCAGTTAAGTTAAGTCGTTGCGAGAGGCGACCGTACCCGGTCGACTAATTAATCTTGGTAGCTAGAACGGATAGAGCGAACGTTCGCCAGTCTTAGACCTAAGGGTAAAGAGTTATGGTGGTGTCTTAGAATTGATTGAATGAGAATCGAAATCCGCTGATCTGTTGATTGCTAATGCTCTGGGGAACGAAGGGGGATTCAAAGTCTAAGTTCGTCTGTCATCTCTGTTTCAATCAACCAAATTCCAATTTGTTTTTAGTTTCAATTTTTAATTTCTCTGCATTTCTTAGAATTAGAAGTCGTGGAACTCACACCACGTACGTAGTGATTTAACCCGAATATTTTGCTAGCTTATTTGAGTAGTCAATCATAGAAGACCCGTGGAATACGATCTACCCTAGCTTTTGTTAGCTTTGTTAGTTATTTGATTGAGTCGTCAACGACCGGCTCACCATCTTGTCGCGTTGTTCACGTTAGGCAGACAAGACATTACTTTAATGCTCGAGACTCTGAAAGGTATAAAGTTCTCTGATGAATATGCTAGTAACATTTCTAGGTGTATAGACCCAGTTAGGCAAAAAATGTCTGGGTTAAAGACGCATGACTTGCATATAATATTGCATCATTTGTTGCGTTTAGCCATACATGAGGTAATGCCATTAATTGTATCTAGGGTTCTTATTGAGGTATGTGCATGTTTGAAGCAATTGTGTGGAACTGTGCACTCTATATTAGAACTTGACAAGTTGCAAGAACGAATTGTACTGGCCATATGTTATATGGAGATGATATTCCCTCCATCTTTCTTCACTTGTCAAGTTGGTCGTCTGTTACATCTTGTTGAAGAAGTCAAACGAGGAGGTCAAGTTCAATATCTTTGGATGCACCCTATTTAAAGGTAAACCATAGTTTTCAATTAACTTAGTACTTACTAATTAGTAAGTTGTTATCAACTCTGTTTTTCCTCATTACCGTAGATTTTTTGGAAAACTTAAATCAATGGTTGGGGGTAATTGACATAAACGGTTCAGTATGTTTCAGGTTATAACACGCGGTCCCTTTCTTTAAGAAACCGTCAAATTGGTCCCGTCCTAAATTTCTGTCCAACTTCCATCCAATTTTTTCATCCAATGTTGACGTGGAATATGACTCAACTAATCCAGTCAGCAGAAATAATAATAAAATATTTCTAAAATAATAACTAAAACAGAAATAAAAAAATCTCTCTCTCCTCCTCTCTTCTCCCGATCCTCTCGAAGTGGAGCTTCTTCACCGATCTCTACATCCCACCCCCCTTCCCCACCCCCCACCACTCCACCGACGAGTAATCCTCTCTAATCCCACCCCCCCCCCCCCACCCCACCGACGAGTAATCCTCTGTTTCCAGCGACTCTATTCTCGAATCCTCCAAAGCATTGAGACTTCCACGCCAATTCTTCTAGAACAGAGTTCAATTTCAAAATTAGGATTTATTGATACTTTCGTTTCCAGTGCAGATCCATACCACATCAATGGCTTTCATCCCACGCCAATTCGTCGAGACGGTAATTCCAGGAAGATCCACCATGAAAGTCCCCCCCCCCCCACCGACGAGTAATCCTCTGTTTCCAGCGGCTCTATTCTCGAATCCTCCAAAGCATTGAGACTTCCACGCCAATTCTTTTAGAACAGAGTTCAATTTCAAAATTAGGATTTATTGATACTTTCGTTTCCGGTACAGATCCATACCACATCAATGGCTTTCATCCCACGCCAATTCGTCGAGACGGTAATTCCAGGAAGATCCACCATGGAAGTCCCCCCCCACCGACGAGTAATCCTCTGTTTCCAGCGACTCTATTCTCGAATCCTCCAAAGCATTGAGACTTCCACACCAATTCATCTAGAACAGAGTTCAATTTCAAAATTAGGATTTATTGATACTTTCGTTTCCAGTGCAGATCCATACCACATCAATGACTTTCATCCCACGCCAATTCGTCGAGACGGTAATTCCAGGAAGATCCACCATGGAAGTCCATAGATAACCTTCAACATTTCTTCTTCAAAGCTTCTAATTTAAGATGAATCTCTGTACTTTCACTGTAGAAAGGGGGGGGGGGAGATTCGAGCTTCAATCACTCCGCAGATTACCTTAACCTGAAAAACAAAAAAAAAACAGAGCTGAATATCGACCAACTATAAACAACTAGGCGTTTCCAGAAACTGAATTGAGATTCCAGAAATGAACCAAAAGCTCTTGAGGCAAGCTTTCGAGTTCTGCGACTGCCATGGTTCCGCCTCTGCAACAGATTTGAAGGACTGGTTTCCATATCCCATAACTCGACATCGAAGGGATCCCGCCTCACCAACTTGAACGGCAGCGCACACTCCGACTTCATTCTCCTTCCCAACACAATTTTTGTTTCTTCAATAACTTAGTTAACCTGCAACGAACGGAAGAGATCAAACATTTCAATTCCAAAGCTAGATTCAGAACTGAACATAAATAGAAACAATAATTTGAACTCGATTGCAAACCTCGAAATCAAATTAAATGAAAACCCAAGATTTTCAAAGGGGGTTGAGCTCTCAGAGAGAGACTGGAACCCGAATCCAATCAAAATTCAGCAACTGTGATAACCTGAATCCAATCAAAATTCCTAGAAACCCAGATTGCAAAAATAAACAAACAAACAAAATTAGGGTTCATCCCGCTGATCATAACCAGCGACGGCGGCCTCGACATCGACATCAGAGTTGGGATTGTGGAAGAAGAGAGAGTGTGGTTGAGGACGAGGTTGTTTCTACTAGTTATTAGGAAGTTCTGGTGGCCTCCGAGTACTGGGAAGTGCGGGGCGAGAAGGGCGGCGACGGAGGAGGTAAATCGGAAGAAGGGTTGTAGAGTTTTGGGGACGGGGAAGAGAGGAGGAAAGAGAGATTTTTTATTTCACTTTATTTATTTGCGTTTTAGTTATTATTTTAGGAATATTTTATTATTATTTATGTTGACCAGATTAGTTGAGTCATATTCCATGTCAGCATTGGATAAAAAAATTGGATGGAAGTTCTATGGAAATTTTGGACGGGACCAATTTCAAGGTTTATGAAAGAATGGGACTGGCGCGTTATAATCTGAAACATACGGGACCGTTTATGTCAATTACCCCAATGGTTGGGAATAAAGCACACCCTGAGGGTTCTATTGAGGAGAGCTGGATTACTGAAGAACTTTTCACATTTACATCTACTTATTTCGATGATAACGTTGAAACACGAGTCAATCAGAATAAGCACGTTCCAAAAGCTCCAGATGACCCGAGTGGTGATTCAAAAGTGATTTTCTCTGTTGGGACACCAATTTCTGGTGAGCAAGAATTCACTCTCTCGCATATGGAGATGTTACAAACTCATCGCCATATGTTGATGAATTGCTCGTTGGTGGAACCTTACATTTAGTAAGTGGATTTTGTGAACTAGTTGTGCATGAAGCACCATATTTATTGAGGTGAAATCATTGAATAATAAATGTGCAGGGAGTATAAACGAGTATTAAAGAGAAAATGCAAGGGAAGAAAAAAGACTGCAACTTATATCGACAAAGAAGTTCACCTTTCATTTCCCTAATGGTTTAAGGATCAAATTGAGAAGGCTGCTGAAGGGTATGATCATCCTGATATTGTGATGCTAGCTCGAGGTCCAAAGTGGGGGAAGCCAAATGGTATACAGTTTACGACATCAACGGTCGACATTTTTGGACATTGGATCGTGAGCAATTGATGAAAACACAAAATAGTGGAGTTTGTGGAACCTTTGACATCACTAGTGTGTCCAGTGCAGGAGACACAAATCCAATTCGTAGTGATATGTGCTATAGAAAATTGGTTGATATTGTGGAGTTGAATTACTACGGTAGATACACTACATTTTTCAAATGCAAATGGGCATATACAATGAACCCATCATGGAGGAATACAGATACTTTGGACTTCACAAAAATTAACTTTAGTCACACTCGTGATGAAGGTGATTTAGATGCACATGAACCATCAAAGCAGGAGATGCAAGAATGGTATATTTCTTTGAAGACAAGACCAATGATGGGTGGTGCATACCAGTCTATTTCAAACCAAGAGACACATACAATTTGCTGGAAGAAGGTCTTAGCAACTCAGTGGATGATTGGTTGTTGTCTGCAGTTCAAAATCTTTCTGTAACAGATGGCATTCCTGATTTTGTGTATGAAACATGGGCTAGGGAGAATCTTATGGCAAAGTTACGAGAGTCTAATGAGTAGATTGAAACTAGTCGCTTCTCCTTCTACGGTAAAAAATGTTGACATGAAATAAATTTGAGTACTGTTTCACAATTTGTTTAGATTATGTGGAGTATGAATATGGATGATTGAGCTGGTGGTGGTGATGGTGCCGGTGGTGGTGGTCGTGGTCGTGTTAGTGGTAGTCTTCCCGGCAAGGGATCTTGGAAATGGATTTGTTAGGTTGTAGGTAAGTTTCTTCTAACTTAGTTGTAATGTTAAAATGTGATGAGTTGTGTTCTTTGACCCATGTACATTCCAAAATTTCAGATGCTAGTGGAAATTTCTCTGTTATGGGGTTGAAGGTACGAGAGGCAGAAACAAAGTTGGGGCCGAACTTGAGAGTGGTGGTGCTATTGGTTGATGGAGTACTTTTAGAGGGAGGCCATACATATGAGTTTCTTATACGATATATTGGAGTTATTGTTGGCGACTTCACTGCACTGCCCCTCAGATTTGTTGAGTGCAGAGATCACGGGTTTAATTCGTATAAATAGATTGTGTGGAGAAATATTTTTGAGGTAATAACTTACATAATCTGTTGTTATAGATGATGGTAAAATGTGTATTGTTACTAACCTCTTGTTTGAATCCAATCAGCCAAAGTTTGCTATCTTGCCCATGATTTCTTGCCTCTTAAGAGTTACATCATTAAACAATTGGGTAGAAGCTGGGCAAGAAAAAGGAATTTGGCATACAAACAAGCTATTGAGAAAGCAACAAGCGTGGATGGGCGTGTTGATAGGAATGTGCTCTCGGCGTCAGGCCCAAGAGGATCTAGCAACCTTGATTGGTGTGAATTCCTATCCATACGAGGAGAAGCGAAGAGAAGAGTAAGTATTAACTTTCAAACTCGTCCTGATCTTGTCGCATGTTTGTCATTTGAAATTAATAACATCTTTGTTTTAAATTGATAGGAAATTGTGGCCAAAAATAAGGCGAATAAAGCAATGCAAGTTAGGAAAAACAAGGGAGGGGCCAGGCCGTATAATACAATGCAAACATAAGTGACGGCTGAGCTTCGTTATACGCCATCCATAGGTTTCATTTTGCTGCATGCACACAAATTAAAAGATGGACCATTCTCCTCTGATTGTGCCGAGTTTGTGGTAATTATCTTTGTGTCGTAATTGGTTTGTTAATAAAAGTAGGTTGGTTTTAAGTGTTTTTCTTGCTTTTCTAGCAAATGATTCAATATTATGAGAATCAGACAGATGTATCATGGAATTGGTGACTCTTTGGATTTGGCGCACTAAGCTTTCGATGCTTCTTATGGTTGAGAGCACTCAAGAAGAGTACGTTGAAAGAGTTTTGGCTATTACCTATGAGTGGTAAGAATCTCATCTAATTTGCATTATTAGTTCAGGTTGTGATTACATTATTGATGAAATGTGTTTCATTTTGCCTATTTTGTAGTTTGATGCTGCTTCTAGTTCTTCTGGACAACTGATGACACTCGATTTGACGTGATTATCAACCTCATTTAAGCAACATTTCTTGGCTTAAGACATGGTTTTTAGGGCAAAATAACGGATAATCACTCAACTGCTCTATCTCGTGCCATTCTGGTTACTTTGGCCCATTTCGGGTCTATTTCATGGTTTTCTAGTGTTTTTGTGATAGCACAGGTTTTTGCCGTCAAATAATGTAACCAGGGACGTGTCTAAAGCATTGGAACCTCGAGGAATCACTCCGGAATCGATCCAAGGAGTCAATCAAGTCAACACAAATCCTGCCCAGCTTTTCAAAGAAGTTTTCGGCGAAAAGTCCATGAGTTTTCGCCGAAAATCTAAGAAGAAACCTGCAGAGCCTAGGAGGAGAAGTTTTCGGTGAGAAGTCCAAGCCCTCGCCGAAAACTCTAGGTGAAATCGCAATAGAAGAAACAGTCGACACGAGCCAGAGTTTTAAAGGAAGTTTTCGCCGAAAACTAGCCTGTTTCCCAGCCGAGCACGAACAACTATAAAAGAAGAAATCGCCGGCTGCATAGGGGGAGACTTGATACTTACTTTTTGGACGAAAATTTCCAAGACTTAGAATAGGGAGAGAAAGAGTGAAAAGAGTTCGAGGAGCTAGGAGAGGATCGTGACGCCATCCTTCCATCTCGGAGAGCCAGTGCTAGGAGTTTGAAGATCCAGCAAATTGAAGCTTCACAGATTCGTCGAAATTAGGTTTTACAGTTCTTCCCTGTCTTCCCTACTTGAGATGTATTCCTTGTCCGTCTTTGATTCTCCTGTATTGAATATGAGTAGCTAAACTCATAGAGCTTAGATTAGATGAACCCTAAGTGACCCAGGGCTTTAAAGCGGTCACGGATCTGCGGTGATTAGATTCGAAGTTCATTCAGTTTCTCCTTCATGTTTGATTTGTTCTTTGTTCTCTGTGTTTCTTGTCTGGTTTGGCCACCTAGATTAGATTCTTGTTAAGTTGAGGATAATAGCGAATGTTTGCCTCACTTTAAAACACCAATTCAACAATTAACCTATTCATTGGAGTGTTCCTTTCGTAGGAACCAGTTAGGGTTAATCCGCTTCAAGAGTAACTCATGAATCACTAGTAATTGCACCAGTTAGTTTTGTCGTCGCAAGAAGCGACCGTACTCGGGCTACTAATTAATCTTGGTAGTTAGATCGGATAGAGCGAACGTTCGCCAGTCTTAAACCTAAGGGTAAGGAGTTATGGTGGTGTCTGTGAACTGAATGGATTAGAATTGAAAACCGCTGGTCTGTTGATTGCCAAAGCTCTGGTGATCTAAGGGGATTCAAAATCTAAGTTTGTCTGTCGTCTGTCTAAGTCAAACAACTAATCATTCTGCATTTTAATTTCATTTCAGTTTTCTTGCATTCTAGTATAGAAGTCGTGGAACTCACACCACGCACAAACTGTTTGATCCTGAATAAAATTGCCAACACATTTGAGTAAGTAAGTAGAAGAAGCCTGTGGAATACGATCTGTCTTGCTTTGTGCTTGACAGTTATTTGATACGCTTCACAACGAACATCAAATTGGCGCCGTTGCCGGGGAACTCTTCTATTTCATTGAAAGAAGAGCTGGCATTTTTATTCTTATACCTTCCCATCTTTCATTTCCCATCACACATCAATTTTACACCGGTTGTGTTTGTTTTTGTCCCTTGCAGATTATAGCAGGTATAGAATCAAGTCACTTCCGTCTCATCCTTCCCTACCGCAATGGCTGCTCCGAAGAGTCTTGCGGACTACAGTAAGCCGAGCGCAACTAACGTTCGGTCTTCCATCGTCGTACCTTATAATGACGATGATCCTGACTATGAGATCAAGATCCCCTTCCTGTGACTAATCTCTAGGGACGTGCAATTTGAAGGAAAGCCAGATGATAATCCTTGCACACATTTATCTGACTTTCTAGCTATCTGTGAAACTTTCAAGAGTGGGAACCTCAACAAGAATGCTCTATGCCTTCGAGCTTTTCCATTCTCTCTCAGAGGTGCAGCTAAGAGATAGCTTAGCGGCAAACACCCGGTCATTATACAGATTGGGAGACTCTAGCTCAAGATTTCGTTGAGGAATATTTCCCTCCATCAAGGACAACTGCCTACAAGGATAGCATCTCTAGGTTTGCTCAGAAAGAAGATGCAAGCTTATACGACACTTGGAATGAATTCCAAGAACTTCTCTTCAACTGTCCTCACCATGGTTATGAACAAAGGCAGCTAGCGGAATTCTTTGCTCGCAGTTTGCGTAAGGAATCTGCAAAGTGGGTCAATTTCCTAGCTGGGGGAGATTGCACCGCTCTTACACGTCAAGACGCTCTTCTTCATTTTGCTAGCTGTGCATCAAAGTCAAGAAACTGGGAAAGACAAAGGGAAAGTACCAAGAGTCAGATGAACATTGCAGATCAAGTCAAAGCAGAAGTTCAAAAACATCTAAAGATGATTGGGGTATCCCTCAATCCCCTGTCAGCTACCGTCTTTTCGGCTGACTGTGGATGGTGCGAAACCTATGCTCATAACGGTGGAAGTTGCCTTAACTTCGGTAAAACAGATGACTGGTCTTCAGAAGAGGTGAACTTCATTAGTCAAGGCTTCACCAACAACCAGAGAGGCTACACCAATTACAGGAACTACCAAACTCTGGGTCAGAACCAAAAGAACCGACTCTCAGAATCATACCAAGGACCTCTTGGATTCATCAGAGGACAGCAACAGTCTCGATCAAAGCCGTATTACAACAGAGACGAGGACTTCAAGAAGAAGTTCGACCGAATCATGAGTAGACTTGACGAACATGACAATCAATTCAAAGCTCAAGCTGCACTCAATCAAGGACAAATGGCTCAGAGCCAAATAGTGGAAGATGCAGTGCTCAATATGACTAGGTTATTGGCTAGCAACCCTTTCCTCAATCAAGCTGCATTTCAAGGCGACCCCAGTGTTAGGAGCAAACAAGCTCAAGCCATCACCACCAGGAGTGGCAAGCAGACAACTGATCCGAAAGCTCTAGAACCAGACATGATACTAGATGCTACTGCCATAGATATGCCAGAGATTGAAGATATCACAGAAGAGGAAGAAGTAACACCGACTCCTCCTCCCAACACAGCTCCTGAGCCTGTCTTAGCACCATATATACCTCGGATTCCTTTTCCAAAAGCTACAATGAGCAAGGCCAAGGATCATGACACCCGATATAAGAAGTGGTATAACGTTCTAAAGATGCGGAGATCAAGATACCAGTAACTGAAGCTGTAGAGATCATACCACCACTTGGAAAATTCTTCAAAGATCTTATGAAGAAGGTGAACAGAGAGGCGTTCTCTGTCACACTCACCAATGAATGCGCTTCTCTCTTCGGTAGCCCATCTCCTATGCGACAGCCACCACCACCTCCAGTTAAGTGTTTTGATCCCGGTCCTTTTACATTACCATTCATAATAAATGATATCAAAATTGAGCGTAGTCTAGCTGATTCCTATGCATCTATGAATGTTATGCCTGCTTATCTTTACGAGAAGTTAAACCTAGGAAAACTGAAACCGCTTACTCTGCATCTCGTTCTAGCTGATAGGTCTGTCAAACTTCCTAGGGGTATAATAGAAGATGTAGCTGTTCGCTGTGGCGCTTTCACCATTATTGCAGATTTCGTTCTTCTAGATACCCATGAATTAGACGGAACACTTATCTTGGGTCGACCTTTCTTGACAACCGCCGGTGCAAATATCAATTGCAAACAAGGCTTGTTGACTTTAAGTGTAGGGCAGGATACCGTTACTTTCCGCATTAGGGATAGCATGAGATATTCTGTAGCTCAAGATGATAAATGTTATACTGTTGATGCTATGGAGTTGACCTAGGCCAACTTCATTGCTAATGCCTTATCTAGTGATCCACTAGAGTTGTGTTTGATTTCAGGAATTGAAAACGCGTTTGAAGATCAAGATCGGCGCCTATGGCAAGACGAGTTAGACGACCGAAAGACGACATCCGCAGCCACCTCTGCGCCACCCCATCTTGAGCCGGCTTCAAGTCGGATCACCACTTCATACGACAACCCGCCAGAACTCGCATTAAAGGAGCTCCTCGACCATCTCAAGTATGCATTTCTGGGAAAGGAATGTCAGTTGCCAGGCATCATCAACTCAGCTTTATCTCGCGAACAGAAAGAACAACTAATCATATTACTAAAGAAGCACATCCGAGCTATAGCCTGGCAATTAGCCGACATCAGAGGCATCTCCGAAACCTTCTGCAAGCATCGGATAGTCATAGATGAAGAATTCAAGTCAGTCAGACAACCACAACGCCGATTAAATCCTTTGATGCAGGAAGTTGTGAAGAAGGAAGTCCTTAAGCTCTTGGATGCCGGGATCATTTACCCTATCACCGACAGCCCTTGGGTTAGTCTAACTCAAGTTGTTCTAAAGAAAGTAGGAATTACAGTCATCCCTAATCAGAAAGGCGAGCTCATTCCCACTCACACGGTTACCGGGTGGAGAGTCTGCATCGACTACAGATGCCTTAATGATGCTACAAAGAAAGATCACTTTCCACTACCATTCATTGATCAGATGCTATAGAGGTTAGCTGGCCATGAGTACTATTGTTTCTTAGATGGAATGTCTGGTTACTTCCAGATCCCCATCGAGCTCGATGACCAAATAAAGACGACCTTCACCTGCCCGTTTGGTACGTTTGCTTATCGTCGTATTCCCTTTGGTTTGTGCAATGCTCCCGCTACTTTTCAAAGATGCATGCTTGCTATATTCAGAGATCTAGTAGAGAACGTGGTAGAAGTATTTATCGATGACTTCTCTGTCTATGTTGACTCATTTTCTAAGTGCCTAGCTAACCTAGACAAGGTACTAGCCCGCTGTGAGGAAACTAACTTAGCTCTTAGTTGGGCGAAATGTCACTTTATGGTTACCGAAGGCATTGTTCTTGGCCATAGGATCTCCAAGCTCGGAATAGAAGTCGATCGTACAAAGCTTGAAACCATCGCCAGTCTTCCACGCCAACTTCGGTTAAGACAGTTCGAAGCTTCCTCGGTCATGTTGGATTCTATCGGAGATTCATCAAAGATTTCTCCAAGATCACTCTTCCAATGACCAAGCTTCTAGAGAAAGACACCCCTTTCATTTTTGACAAGGCATGTCTTGAAGCCTTTGAGATTATGAAAACCAAGCTCACCACCGTACCAATCCTCACAGCACCAGATTGGAATCTTCCGTTTGAGATAATGTGCGATGCTAGTGACTTCGCCAATGGTGCTGTTTTGGGACAAAGAAAAGAGAAGAGATTCCATCCCATTTATTTTCGCTAGCAAGACGCTTAACGATGCTCAGAGGAAATACACTACTACAGAAAAAGAGCTTCTAGCTATTGTCTTCTCCTTTGATAAGTTCAGACAGTACTTGGTCCTCTCTCATACCATTGTCTACACCGACCATGCTACTCTGCGCCATCTCCTAGCAAAGCAGGACTCGAAGCCAAGACTTATCTGATGGGTTCTCCTTCTCCAAGAGTTTGACATAGAGATCAAGGACAAGAAGGGAGCTGAGAACCTAGCAGCGATCACCTATCCCGACTCGAGGAGTCACAAACAGGTAAGTCTGCTACTACTCATATTAATGATTCTTTCCCTGACGAGTTGCTGCGCCTTGAAATCTATGAACAGGTCAACAACATAGCCATCGAGCCTTGGGTGATTGCTCACGCTCAGGAGCTTAGTAATGAAACAACACCGGACGAGCCCTGGTATGCCACCGTAGCTAACTACCTTTATCGCGACATAATACCTCCCGGATTGGATTATAATGCACGAAAAAAGCTCATTAAAGAAGCCAAGTCTTACTTATGGGTTGAGCCGTTCTTGTACCACATTGGAATTGACGGGATGATCCGGAGGTGTGTCTCTTACATCGAGGCAGCTGACATCATGCGTAAGTGCCATGAAGGTCAGTTTGGAGGACACTTTTGCGGCAACCACACTGCAAGAAAGGTACTCGAAACTGGATTTTACTGGCCTTCTATCTTTAGTGATTGCGACACTTTTGCTCGTCATTGTGATGCATGCCAACGATCAGTTAACATCTCTAACCGTAATGAGAGGCCTCAAATTGTTTCTTTAACTGTTGAAATTTTTGATGTTTGGGGAATTGATTTTATGGGACCATTCACACCCTCCAACCGAAACAAGTACATTCTTGTGGCCGTTGATTATGTTTCTAAGTGGGCCGAAGCTGAGGCTTTACCCACCAATGATTCAAGAGTGGTGGGATGGTTCCTTACACGTCTTTTCACGCGTTTTGGTTCACCGCGCTTCATCATAGGCGATAGGGGTACCCACTTCCACGGATACTTCGACCGGGTGTGCAAACGCTTTGGCGTCACCCACCGAATGTCCACAGCTTATCACCCTCAAGCTAACGGTCAAGCGGAAGTGACAAGCCGTGAGCTCAAGCGGATTCTTGATAGGACAGTTGGCCGGTCTCGCAAGGACTGGTCATCTAAGCTCAATGATGCCTTATGGGCATATCGAACTGCCTACAAGACTCCGATCGGTACCTCACCGTATCAACTAGTTTATGGCAAGGCATGCCATTTACTGGTTGAGCTTGAGCACAAGGCGTTCTGGGCTACTAAAGAGTTAAATATGAATTATGCAGTAGCAGGGAATATGCCCCACGATCAGATTGCTGAGCTTGAGGAGCATCGTCTCCACGCGTACGAGAGCATGAAACTCTATAAAGAACGAACCAAGAGGATCCATGAAGCTCAATTGAAGGGGGTCAAGCAATTCTACCCCGGAGATGAAGTCCTTCTCTACAATTCTCGCCTGAAGCTCTTCCCGGGTAAGCTAAAAGCCCGATGGTCCGGACCCTACACTATAGTTCGGCAGACGTCCCTTGGAAGCTTCCTAATTAAGGGCCACGGTCAGGAACCATTTATGGTCAATGGCCATAGACTCAAGAAATACCTACAGGGATTAGCTGTCTCCCTCACCGACGTGCATTACTTCCCGTCAACCCAGTAACTCTGACCCAGGTATCGTCCAGCTCACGAACGTTGATGACACTCGATTTGACGTGATTATCAGCCCCATTTAAGCAACATTTCATACCCTTTGATGCCATTTTGATGAGTATTTGGTGCATTTGTCGTAACTTTGTGATTATCGGCTCATAGTGTGTACATTGTCCATTTCTTGGCTATTTTTACCCTTTTTGTGAGCTTTTATGTTGAGCCCCCCAGGTTACCACATTATATAGGACTCTCTCACGAGTCCAGCACTTCAAACGGACACCAAATCGGAGTTCAAACGGAGCGGGAATGATCGAAACAAGTCGGAGTGCTGCACAGCTCAAAACGCTGCGTTTTGGAGCTTACATGCCGTGTAAGCTCAATGCACTGTGAGCTTACACGCCGTGTAAGCTCCCCAGACGGGAAAATTCAGCCTTTTCCAACTTGTAAAGGGTTTCTAGGGTTATATATTGACTTTTTGAAGCCAGATTGAATATATACACGAATTTTGGCTGATTAGCCACGACTTAGAGGGTCGATAGATTGAGTTTAGAGAGTTCGAAGATCCGTGGAGAGATCGTGACGCCATCCTTCCACCTTGGAGAGCTCAGAGCTTAAAGTTGAAGATCCAGGAGATTGAAGCTTCACCAGAGTCGTCAGAATTAGGTTTTTCAGTTCTTATCTGTTCTTCCTCTGTATGATGATCTTCTTTGTTGCCTTTGATTCTTCTGTTATCATTATGAGTAGCTAAACTTGTAGAGCTTAGATTAGATGAACCCTAAGTGATCCAGGGCTTTAAAGCGGTCACGGATTGGCGATAATTAGATTCGAAGTTCAATCAATTTCTCTTTGCATGGTTGTTTTGTTCTTGATTGTTTATGTTTCATCTCTGGTTGATCGCCTAGATTAAGTTTATGCAAGCTAGGGATAGTCGCCAGACAGCTTCCCTGCTTTGGCGTATAAACTTGTCTTCCTTGATCACCTAGTTTAGATTCTTGTTAAGTTGAGGATAGAAGCGAACGCTCGCCTCTCTTTAAAACATCAATTCAACCAATTAACCTTATAACTGGAGTGTGCCTTTCGTAGGAACTAGTTAGGGATAATCCGCTTCAAGAGTAACTCATAAATCGTTAGTAATTGCACCAGTTAGTTAAGTCATTGTGAGAGGCGACCGTACCCAGGCGGCTAATTAATCTTGGTAGTTAGAACGGATAGAGCGAACGTTCGCCGGTCTTAAACCTAAGGGTCAGGAGTTATGGTGGTGTATAGAAACCGATTGAATTAGAAATGAAAACCGCTTATCTTGTGATTGCCGTTGCCTTGGTGATCTAAGGGGGATTCAAAATCTAAGCTCGTCTATCTTCCTGTTAGTCAACCTTTTTACTTTTCCTGCTTTTAATTCCCTTGTTTATTAGATTAGAAGTCGTGGAACTCACACCACGCACTAAGTGTTTAAACCTGAATAAATTGCCAGCTTCTTTGAGTAGTCGATTAGAAGAAACCCTGTGGAATACGATCTATTCTACTTCGGTAGGTTAGTTATTTGATACCGCTAAAACTGCAGCATCAAACGTTAAGTGATGAGCTGTAGGACAGTGATCAAATACTACCAAGCTAGAAAAGCTAAGCACATCGTATTCCACAGGGTTTCTTCTAATTGACTACTCAAAGAAGCTGGCAATTTATCCAAGTTTAACACGTTGTGCGTGGTGTGAGTTCTACGACTTCTACACTAAGATGCAGGAAAATTAAAATGAAATTAAGAGACAGATTGACTGGTTGGTTCAGACAGACGACAGACAAGCTTAGATTTTGAATCCCCCTTAGATCACCAAGGCAACAACAATCAACAGATCAGCGGATTTCAATTCTCGTTCAATCAATTTCTATACACCACCATAACTCCTGACCCTTAGGTTTAAGACTGGCGAACGTTCGCTCTATCCGATCTAACTACCAAGATTAACTAGCCGCCCGGGTACGGTCACCTCTCGCAACGACTTAACTTAACTGGTGGAATTACTAACGATTTATGAGTTACTCTTGCAGTGGATTAACCCTAATCGGTTCCTACGAAAGGCACACTCCAATTATAAGGTTAACTGGTTGAATTGATGTTTTAAAGAGAGGCGAGCGTTCGCTTCTATCCTCCGCTTAACAAGAATCTAAACTAGGTGATCAAGGAAGACAAGTTTAAGCGCCAAAGCAGGCGAGCGTTCGCTTCTATCCTCCGCTTAACAAGAATCTAAACTAGGTGTCTAACGACTACGTCTAGTGACTACATCTGACGACTAACCCTAGCTTGCAAAAACCTAATCTAGGCGATCAACCAGAAAAGAAACATAAACAATCAAGAACAAAACAACCATGCAAAGAGAAACTGATTGAACTTTGAATCTAATTACCGCCAATCCGTGACCGCTTTAAAGCCCTGGGTCACTAAGGGTTCATCTAATCTAAGCTCTACGAGTTCAGCTATTCATTTTCATAACAAAAGAATCAAAGACAGAAATAGAGTTCATCATACAGAGGAAGAACAGATAAGAATTGAAAAACCTAATTCTGATGACTCTGGCAAAGCTTCGCTCTCCGGTAATCTTCAATCCAAGCTCCGAGTCTCTGAGGTGAAGGGATGGCGTCACGATCTCTCCACGATTCTTTGAACTCTCTAAACTCTCTCTCTCGACTTCTAGGTCTGGAAATTATGATTGAAAATATGAGGTCCCTTCTATTTAGGGCCGCCGGTTAAGTATTTATACTTAACCCTAATACTGCCAGATTTTGCCTGATATTTTCGCCGAAAATATTGAAGAATTTTCGGCGAAAATTCCTTTGTAAATGGATGGTCCGCCGGCTGCTTTCTCCTGTGATTTTTGGTCCAATAGTTTTTGGTCAAAAACTTAGGGTTTTCACCGAAAACTTCTGTTGATGGGCATCAGTCGATTTGTACTGATATTTTCACCGAAAATGCTGAGGTATTTTCGGTGAAAACTCATTTGTAAACCGGGGCAGGAGTTTGGTTGATTTGGTTGGCTCCTTGGATCGATTCTGGTGCGATTCCTCAAGGTTCCAATGCCTTAGACACGTCCTTGGCTACTTTATTTGATGGCAAAAACCTGTGCTAACATTAAAACACTAGAAAACCATCAAATAGACCCGAAACGGGCTAAGGTAACACAAATGGCACGAGATAGGGCAATTGATTGAATATTCGCTATTCTACCCTAAAAACCATGTCTTAAGCAAGGAAATGTCGCTTAAATGAGGCTGATAATCACGTCAATTCGAGTGTCATCATTAAGCAAGAGCGCTTCGTGGGAGGCAACCCACGGCTGGTGTCAGTCTTTGTTGTTTTGAGTCTTATTCGTTTAAAACTTTTTGTAAAAAAAAAAAATTTGTCAAAATCCGTTTTTCAAACAAGTTTTCGGCGAAAACTCCTTCAGTTTTCGCCGAGAACATTGTGAAAAAGAGACACAGGAGAATCTGGGGGTTTTAAAACAAAAGTTTTCGGCGAAAACTGAAGGAGTTTTCGCCGAAAACTTGTTTGAAAAACGGATTTTAACAATTTTTTTTTTACAATAAGTTTTAAACGAATAAGACTCAAAACAAACAAAGACTGACACCAGCCGTGGGTTGCCTCCCACGAAGCGCTCTTGCTTAATGATGACACTCGAATTGACGTGATTATCAGCCTCATTTAAGCGACATTTCCTTGCTTAAGACATGGTTTTTAGGGTAGAATAGCGAATATTCAATCAATTGCCCTATCTCGTGCCATTTGTGTTACCTTAGCCCGTTTCGGGTCTATTTGATGGTTTTCTAGTGTTTTAATGTTAGCACAGGTTTTTGTCGTCAAATAAAGTAGCCAAGGACGTGTCTAAGGCATTGGAACCTTGAGGAATCGCACCAGAATCGATCCAAGGAGCCAACCAAATCAACCAAACTCCTGCCCCGGTTTACAAAGGAGTTTTCACCGAAAATACCTCAGCATTTTTGGCAAAAATATCAGTACAAATCGACTGATGCCCATCAACAGAAGTTTTCGGCGAAAACCCTAAGTTTTTGACCGAAAACTATTGGACCGAAAATCACAGGAGAAAGCAGCCGGCAGACCATCCATTTACAAAGGAATTTTCGCCGAAAATTCTTCAATATTAATGATTCTTTCCCTGACGAGTTGCTGCGCCTTGAAATCTATGAACAGGTCAACAACATAGCCATCGAGCCTTGGGTGATTGCTCACGCTCAGGAGCTTAGTAATGAAACAACACCGACGAGCCCTGGTATGCCACCGTAGCTAACTACCTTTATCGCGACATAATACCTCCCGGATTGGATTATAATGCACGAAAAAAGCTCATTAAAGAAGCCAAGTCTTACTTATGGGTTGAGCCGTTCTTGTACCACATTGGAATTGACGGGATGATCCGGAGGTGTGTCTCTTACATCGAGGCAGCTGACATCATGCGTAAGTGCCATGAAGGTCAGTTTGGAGGACACTTTTGCGGCAACCACACTGCAAGAAAGGTACTCGAAACTGGATTTTACTGGCCTTCTATCTTTAGTGATTGCGACACTTTTGCTCGTCATTGTGATGCATGCCAACGATCAGTTAACATCTCTAACCGTAATGAGATGCCTCAAATTGTTTCTTTAACTGTTGAAATTTTTGATGTTTGGGGAATTGATTTTATGGGACCATTCACACCCTCCAACCGAAACAAGTACATTCTTGTGGCCGTTGATTATGTTTCTAAGTGGGCCGAAGCTGAGGCTTTACCCACCAATGATTCAAGAGTGGTGGGATGGTTCCTTACACGTCTTTTCACGCGTTTTGGTTCACCGCGCTTCATCATAGGCGATAGGGGTACCCACTTCCACGGATACTTCGACCGGGTGTGCAAACGCTTTGGCGTCACCCACCGAATGTCCACAGCTTATCACCCTCAAGCTAACGGTCAAGCGGAAGTGACAAGCCGTGAGCTCAAGCGGATTCTTGATAGGACAGTTGGCCGGTCTCGCAAGGACTGGTCATCTAAGCTCAATGATGCCTTATGGGCATATCGAACTGCCTACAAGACTCCGATCGGTACCTCACCGTATCAACTAGTTTATGGCAAGGCATGCCATTTACTGGTTGAGCTTGAGCACAAGGCGTTCTGGGCTACTAAAGAGTTAAATATGAATTATGCAGTAGCAGGGAATATGCCCCACGATCAGATTGCTGAGCTTGAGGAGCATCGTCTCCACGCGTACGAGAGCATGAAACTCTATAAAGAACGAACCAAGAGGATCCATGAAGCTCAATTGAAGGGGGTCAAGCAATTCTACCCCGGAGATGAAGTCCTTCTCTACAATTCTCGCCTGAAGCTCTTCCCGGGTAAGCTAAAAGCCCGATGGTCCGGACCCTACACTATAGTTCGGCAGACGTCCCTTGGAAGCTTCCTAATTAAGGGCCACGGTCAGGAACCATTTATGGTCAATGGCCATAGACTCAAGAAATACCTACAGGGATTAGCTGTCTCCCTCACCGACGTGCATTACTTCCCGTCAACCCAGTAACTCTGACCCAGGTATCGTCCAGCTCACGAACGTTGATGACACTCGATTTGACGTGATTATCAGCCCCATTTAAGCAACATTTCATACCCTTTGATGCCATTTTGATGAGTATTTGGTGCATTTGTCGTAACTTTGTGATTATCGGCTCATAGTGTGTACATTGTCCATTTCTTGGCTATTTTTACCCTTTTTGTGAGCTTTTATGTTGAGCCCCCAGGTTACCACATTATATAGGACTCTCTCACGAGTCCAGCACTTCAAACGGACACCAAATCGGAGTTCAAACGGAGCGGGAATGATCGAAACAAGTCGGAGTGCTGCACAGCTCAAAACGCTGCGTTTTGGAGCTTACATGCCGTGTAAGCTCAATGCACTGTGAGCTTACACGCCGTGTAAGCTCCCCAGACGGGAAAATTCAGCCTTTTCCAACTTGTAAAGGGTTTCTAGGGTTATATATTGACTTTTTGAAGCCAGATTGAATATATACACGAATTTTGGCTGATTAGCCACGACTTAGAGGGTCGATAGATTGAGTTTAGAGAGTTCGAAGATCCGTGGAGAGATCGTGACGCCATCCTTCCACCTTGGAGAGCTCAGAGCTTAAAGTTGAAGATCCAGGAGATTGAAGCTTCACCAGAGTCGTCAGAATTAGGTTTTTCAGTTCTTATCTGTTCTTCCTCTGTATGATGATCTTCTTTGTTGCCTTTGATTCTTCTGTTATCATTATGAGTAGCTAAACTTGTAGAGCTTAGATTAGATGAACCCTAAGTGATCCAGGGCTTTAAAGCGGTCACGGATTGGCGATAATTAGATTCGAAGTTCAATCAATTTCTCTTTGCATGGTTGTTTTGTTCTTGATTGTTTATGTTTCATCTCTGGTTGATCGCCTAGATTAAGTTTATGCAAGCTAGGGATAGTCGCCAGACAGCTTCCCTGCTTTGGCGTATAAACTTGTCTTCCTTGATCACCTAGTTTAGATTCTTGTTAAGTTGAGGATAGAAGCGAACGCTCGCCTCTCTTTAAAACATCAATTCAACCAATTAACCTTATAACTGGAGTGTGCCTTTCGTAGGAACTAGTTAGGGATAATCCGCTTCAAGAGTAACTCATAAATCGTTAGTAATTGCACCAGTTAGTTAAGTCATTGCGAGAGGCGATCGTACCCAGGCGGCTAATTAATCTTGGTAGTTAGAACGGATAGAGCGAACGTTCGCCGGTCTTAAACCTAAGGGTCAGGAGTTATGGTGGTGTATAGAAACCGATTGAATTAGAAATGAAAACCGCTTATCTTGTGATTGCCGTTGCCTTGGTGATCTAAGGGGGATTCAAAATCTAAGCTCGTCTATCTTCCTGTTAGTCAACCTTTTTACTTTTCCTGCTTTTAATTCCCTTGTTTGTTAGATTAGAAGTCGTGGAACTCACACCACGCACTAAGTGTTTAAACCTGAATAAATTGCCAGCTTCTTTGAGTAGTCGATTAGAAGAAACCCTGTGGAATACGATCTATTCTACTTCGGTAGGTTAGTTATTTGATACCGCTAAAACTGCAGCATCAGACAATAAGTGATGAGCTGTAGGACAGTGATCAAATACTACCAAGCTAGAAAAGCTAAGCACATCGTATTCCACAGGGTTTCTTCTAATTGACTACTCAAAGAAGCTGGCAATTTATCCAAGTTTAACACGTTGTGCGTGGTGTGAGTTCCATGACTTCTACACTAAGATGCAGGAAAATTAAAATGAAATTAAGAGACAGATTGACTGGTTGGTTCAGACAGACGACAGACAAGCTTAGATTTTGAATCCCCCTTAGATCACCAAGGCAACAACAATCAACAGATCAGCGGATTTCAATTCTCGTTCAATCAATTTCTATACACCACCATAACTCCTGACCCTTAGGTTTAAGACTGGCGAACGTTCGCTCTATCCGATCTAACTACCAAGATTAACTAGCCGCCCGGGTACTGTCACCTCTCGCAACGACTTAACTTAACTGGTGGAATTACTAACGATTTATGAGTTACTCTTGCAGTGGATTAACCCTAATCGGTTCCTACGAAAGGCACACTCCAATTATAAGGTTAACTGGTTGAATTGATGTTTTGAAGAGAGGCGAGCGTTCGCTTCTATCCTCCGCTTAACAAGAATCTAAACTAGGTGATCAAGGAAGACAAGTTTAAGCGCCAAAGCAGGCGAGCGTTCGCTTCTATCCTCCGCTTAACAAGAATCTAAACTAGGTGTCTAACGACTACGTCTACTGACTACATCTGACGACTAACCCTAGCTTGCAAAAACCTAATCTAGGCGATCAACCAGAAAAGAAACATAAACAATCAAGAACAAAACAACCATGCAAAGAGAAACTGATTGAACTTTGAATCTAATTACCGCCAATTCGTGACCGCTTTAAAGCCCTGGGTCACTAAGGGTTCATCTAATCTAAGCTCTATGATTCAGCTATTCATTTTCATAACAAAAGAATCAAAGACAGAAATAGAGTTCATCATACAGAGGAAGAACAGATAAGAACTGAAAAACCTAATTCTGATGACTCTGGCAAAGCTTCGCTCTCCGGTAATCTTCAATCCAAGCTCCGAGTCTCTGAGGTGGAGGGATGGCGTCACGATCTCTCCACGATTCTTTGAACTCTCTAAACTCTCTCTCTCGACTTCTAGGTCTGGAAATTATGATTGAAAATATGAGGTCCCTTCTATTTAGGGCCGCCGGTTAAGTATTTATACTTAACCCTAATACTGCCAGATTTTGCCTGATATTTTCGCCGAAAATATTGAAGAATTTTCGGCGAAAATTCCTTTGTAAATGGATGGTCCGCCGGCTGCTTTCTCCTGTGATTTTCGGTCCAATAGTTTTCGGTCAAAAACTTAGGGTTTTCGCCGAAAACTTCTGTTGATGGGCATCAGTCGATTTGTACTGATATTTTCGCCGAAAATGCTGAGGTATTTTCGGTGAAAACTCCTTTGTAAACCGGGGCAGGAGTTTGGTTGATTTGGTTGGCTCCTTGGATCGATTCTGGTGCGATTCCTCAAGGTTCCAATGCCTTAGACACGTCCTTGGCTACTTTATTTGACGGCAAAAACCTGTGCTAACATTAAAACACTAGAAAACCATCAAATAGACCCGAAACGGGCTAAGGTAACACAAATGGCACGAGATAGGGCAATTGATTGAATATTCGCTATTCTACCCTAAAAACCATGTCTTAAGCAAGGAAATGTCGCTTAAATGAGGCTGATAATCACGTCAATTCGAGTGTCATCATTAAGCAAGAGCGCTTCGTGGGAGGCAACCCACGGCTGGTGTCAGTCTTTGTTTGTTTTGAGTCTTATTCGTTTAAAACTTTTTGTAAAAAAAAAATTGTCAAAATCCGTTTTTCAAACAAGTTTTCGGCGAAAACTCCTTCAGTTTTCGCCGAAAACTTTTGTTTTAAAACCCCCAGATTCTCCTGTGTCTCTTTTTCGCAATGTTCTCGCCGAAAACCTGACTTCGTGGCGAGAACTCAACATTGGAAACCGGTGTCGTTTTGTTTTCTGGGGGAATTTTCGCCAAAAATTCCTAAATTTTTTGCCAAAAAATCTGGGCCTTCTCGCCTGATTTAAAACCCTCATTCGGACTTATTTTTCGCGAACCCCCCCAGAAAATATCACACAACCGCCGACTCTCTCTCTCTCTTCGCGCCATAGCCGCTCGTCCCCTTCTTTACTTCGCCATCGCCGCCGCCGCTCACACTCCCTCTTCCTCCTATGTTGATTGTTGCAGCCTAGATTTTCCGAATCGGAACCCTATAGCTCCAGTTCCACCCGAAACAAGTTTTCAAGCTTTTGGTCGATTTCTCGGATTTCCAACCATTTTCTCGAGTCATGTCTTTACGGTTAGTTGCTCAACCCTCAATTTTGAATCTTTTGGTGTGTTGAATTTCGAATTTCGGCATGTTTGACTTTTGGTTTTCCTCAAATTGCGTGTCTGCTGTTTTGGTGTATTCTTGCTCAACTTTTGGCTTCCTTTGATCTTTGTTGCTCTCGTGGATGATTTTCAGTGATCTTGGGCCGATAAATTGTCTTATGCTCTGCCGTCTGTCAAATTGCGTCATTTCTCATTCTTGGTGATTGAATGCCGTGGTTTCCCCTGCCTGTTGGCCGTTTCTGTTCTGCTATGCTTTGCCATTGTGCTTTCTCGGCTTATTTGCTTACCCCCACTTGTCCGTTCCATTCTTCTCAGAACTGAGGTTTCAAACTAAGTGTGGGAAAGGGTTCTTGTCATCTAATTCTGGTCTGCTCTGAGTTTCGTATTGTAGGAATCCCAAATGCTTTAAGACCACTGGTGCGGATAGGGAGAAACGAATCAAGGCTCGACTGGACAAGGCTCAGTCCTCCTGTCCACCCACGCCATCTGCCTCAATCCCAATGACCGCAAACTTAGTCCCACAAGCTGCACCGGCCCTAGTGATCCCTACCTCGAGTGCTCCAGCCACCACCGGTGGGTCCCTGCACCCACTCATCGCTGCTCTTCCCCCACACCAACTGGAGGTCTACATGAAGATCAAGGACATCCCTCCAGCGAAGGTGGCAGCTCTCTCCTTAGACAGTCTCAAGAACCACGATCGACTTCGCACTCTAAGGTCGACCACATCCTTGAATAATCCGGCCTTCGATCTTTGACCACCTTCGGCTCCCCCATCCTCTGGTCGCCCTTCAAGAATTCTGGAGTTCATTTGAGCGCCACACACCAATACCCAACAGCCGCCAGAGGTTTGTTTCCTTCCGCCTCACTGGTGTTCGATATGAGAAGACCATCCACGAGTTCGCCCACCTACTCGACCCCCTTGCCATCATCCAGGACACCACCCTTGTGTTCTCAGACGTCTACTCCATTGCACATGAACCTTATCCCGAAATATGGAAGTTCATCTCCAATCAACCCGAGGTCAAGCCTATCATTAACCCCACGGTAGGCGACATTGCTCACCCTCTCTTTAAATTCCTTCATTTTGTTTGGTCGCAATCCCTGTGTTATTGCAGCAAGGCGGGCCGTCACCATGTCTCCTTAGAGGCGCTCGTTCTGTTTCGTGCTATTGATGAGGAGGAATGTTTTCACCCCGAATGGTGGCTTGCAAGATTCTTCCACAAACGCACAACCACCAAGAAACTTCCCTCTGAACTTCCTGGCGGTCCTTTCATTTCTTGTCTAATCGACAACCTCCAAATCAGTGATAAATGGGGCCCTGATATTCCTCGCGTCCAGATCGAACACATCGGAGCCGAGCTCGCCATAGCTCGGGGCCTCGACCTTTCGGGCAATCTCGACGATTACAGACTAGTACCCCGCCGCTCGAAGAAGACACCTCCTCCACCAGGTGGCGCTCCTGCGGCCCACACCCCCTTCTGGAGCTGCCTCCTCCGCCTAAGCCACAGATGCCCAACGAGATTAACGAGAGGTTGGCCCGCATTGAGCAATGGCAGCTCAACTACTATGCCGGTTCACTTCAATGGCAGAAGGGCCGAGTAGAGCACGAAGAGGAGCAGAATGCACGATGGGATGTTCTACAATGATTCATGACCGACCAGGACACTAGACACAAGGCCGAGCTCGCATGGCGACAGTAGATTGAGCAGCGACTTGGCATTTCCCCTTTACCGACTCCACCTCCACCTCCACCTACGGAATAGTGATCAGGTCGTCTCCATCCATTTCCTTTGTTTTCTTTCTTCTTTTCGGATTTCGATCCAACTTTTTTTTATGTGTGGATCCGGGACACTTGTCCCGGTTTCCTTTTGATCTTTTGGTTGTTTTTGTTTTGTAGGCCACTTTTAGTAGCTGCTCCGCTCCACTCCAAGTCACGCTCTCAGGACCCATCCGCTACACCAACCACCTGTCTTCAGGTTCCTCGTGACTCTCACTCTCATTTTTGTCATGTGAGGACACAGAATGATCTCAATGTCAGGTAGGATGTTAGAGAACCATGCATGATATTGATTGCCCCTTATTGTGTTTCGTGGTGCCTTGTCCAGTTTCTCTAGCATTAGAATTGCTCGGTTCTTGATTTTTTATGTTAAGTTGTTGTTCAATTGGCCATAATGATGCTTAGACTACTTAACCTAGAACCTGAAAACCAACTTGTCTACTTTGATGCTAAATCGCCTGGTCAGAACAGAATTTTAAAATCACACTTGTAGTTTGTCGCTTTGATTACATGAAAATGACCAAATCCGACTAGCAAACCAAATGTGAGCTTTTGATCCATTGCACATAACTTGCAATTTCAATCCTTTCTGAGTGGTTTTCTGTTTTCTTGAATGAGTTAGAATTTGCTTGAGCCCTACTCGAGACCACACGATGACACGAGTTCTAGAATGATAGGGGCACCTAGATCCAGCTACTAGTCAGATTGCCTACCCAACGTTAAAATCCATTTGTTTTAAACCCTTGAGCTTGGCCTGTTCTTTCGGTTCGATATACATTACAGCCAATCCCCATTCTTTCACTCCCCGTTGATCCCCTGTGGTCGTAGTTCTAGATTAGCCTACCGGAAGTTGGTTTGTGCTAACCTGCCTATAGCCATTAAACAGGTGGTCTTAGCTATTATGTCCAGACGTGTAAACCCCTCTAGCAACTTAAAGAAAATCGGCACAAAAAAAAGAAGAAAAAGAAAGAAAAATTGACAAAAAAAATGGAAAAATAGTTCAAAAGTCTCAAGTTTATAGTTTAGTTCAATAACGTTCTTCTCCCTACATATGGAAGAACGAAGTCAAAAAGAAATGTAAAAGAAAAATCGAAAATAAAATGTGTAAAGAAAATAAAGTTCTTGGTTGCTTGAGGGTATCATAGGACGAGCATACACTATTCCACCCGTGTCTGGTTATACGGTAGGAAGCCATAGGCTAGATTCGAGGAAAGTTAGTCGAAAGCTACACCGCACTAAAGCCATCATCATACTAAACCCTTGTAGTATAGAATTCGTTTCAGTCCTAAGCAGGGAAGTCCTTCTTGACTAGTTCCTCGTGTTATCACAGAGGTGGAGATGTGGTCGAATTGCAAACCTATGACAGAATTCGGTGACAGAAAATGATTGAGAGCAGAAACACGTCCATAAACACAGAGAATGAGAGTTTCCCTTGTAATAAATATTTCCTATGTGAGGAGTCTGGTCGGTTAGGTCAAATTCGTGCATGATTGGTTACTACTTCTTGTCGTGTGCAGTTTTTAGTGAGACCAGGTTGTTTGGCTGATCGGTATGCATGTTAGGTTTCTTGTTCTAGAAGTAGCTATCTAATAATTCATTGTGTATGCTTGAGCTTCAATTTAATCGATCTTATCATTTGTGAACCTGAGCGTGTTCTATTCAATTTGCTTGAGGACAAGTGATGACACTCGATTTGACGTGATTATCAGCCCCATTTAAGCAACATTTCATACCCTTTGATGCCATATTGATGAGTATTTGGTGCATTTGTCGTAACTTTGTGATTATCGGCTCCTAGTGCGTACATTGTCCATTTCTTGGCTATTTTTACCCTTTTGTGAGCTTTTATGTTGAGACCCCAGGTTACCACATTATAGAGGACTCTCTCACGAGTCCAGCGCTTCAAACGGAGACCAAATCGGAGTT
Source organism: Linum lewisii (assembly GCA_034768395.1). Classification (NCBI taxonomy): domain Eukaryota; kingdom Viridiplantae; phylum Streptophyta; class Magnoliopsida; order Malpighiales; family Linaceae; genus Linum; species Linum lewisii. The sequence goes on along the minus strand of CM068298.1, from coordinate 22,627,758 downwards.
CAAACGGAGCGGGAATGATCGAAACAAGTCGGAGTGTTGCACAGCTCAAAACGCTGCGTTTTGGAGCTTACATGCCGTGTAAGCTCAATGCACTGTGAGCTTACACGCCGTGTAAGCTCCCCAGACGGGAAAATTCAGCCTTTTCCAACTTGTAAAGGGTTTCTAGGGTTATATATAGACTTTTTGAAGCCAAATTGAATACACACGAATTTTGGCTGATTAGCCACGACGTTAGGGTCGATAGATAGAGTTTAGAGAGTTCGAAGAATCGTGGAGAGATCGTGACGCCATCCTTCCACCTCGGAGAGCTCGAAGCTTAAAGTTGAAGATTCATGAGATCGAAGCTTCGCCGGAGTCGTCAGAATTAGGTTTTTCAGTTCTTATCTGTTCTTCCTCTGTATGATGATTTCCTTTGTTGCCTTTGATTCTTCTGTTATCGTTATGAGTAGCTGAACTTGTAGAGCTTAGATTAGATGAACCCTAAGTGACCCAGGGCTTTAAAGCGGTCACGGATCAGTGGTAATTAGATTCGAAGTTCAATCAGTTTCTCTTTGCATAGTTGTTTTGTTCGTCATTGTTTATGTTTCTTCTCTGGTTGATCGCCTAGATTAGGTTTTTGCAAGTTAGGGTTAGTCGCCAGACGTAGTCACTAGACGTAGTCGTTAGACAGTTCCCTACTTTGGCACTTAAACTTGTCTTCCTTGATCACCTAGTTTAGATTCTTGTTAAGTTGAGGATAGAAGCGAACGCTCGCCTCTCTTTAAAACATCAATTCAACCAGTTAACCTTATAATTGGAGTGTGCCTTTCGTAGGAACCGGTTAGGGTTAATCCACTGCAAGAGTAACTCATAAATCGTTAGTAATTGCACCAGTTAAGTTAAGTCGTTGCGAGAGGCGACCGTACCCGGGCGGCTAATTAATCTTGGTAGCTAGAACGGATAGAGCGAACGTTCGCCAGTCTTAAACCTAAGGGTCAGGAGTTATGGTGGTGTATAGAAACCGATTGAATTAGAATTGAAAACCGCTGATCTGTTGATTGTTGTTGCCTTGGTGATCTAAGGGGGAATTCGAAATCTAAGCTCGTCTATCTTCCTGTTAGTCAACCTTTTTACTTTTCCTTCTTTTAATTTCCTTGTTTGTTAGATTAGAAGTCGTGGAACTCACACCATGCACTAAGTGTTTAAACCTGAGTAATTTGCCAGCTTCTTTGAGTAGTTGATTAGTAGAAACCCTGTGGAATACGATCTAGTCTACTTCGGTAGGTTAGTTATTTGATACCGCTAAAACTGCAGCATCAACAAGCAAAAACTTAAGTGTGGGGTATTTGATGACACTCGATTTGACATGATTATTAGCCTCATTTAAGCAACATTTCTTGACTTAAGACATGGTTTTCAGGGCAAAATAACGGATAATCACTCAACTGCTTTATCTCGTGCCATTCTGGTTACTTTGGCCCATTTCGGGTCTATTTGATGGTTTTCTAGTGTTTTTGTGATAGCACATGTTTTTGCCATCAAATAATGTAACCAGGGACGTGTCTAAAGCATTCGAACCTCAAGGAATCACTCTGGAATTGATCCAAGGAGTCAATCAAGTCAACACAAATCCTGCCCAGCTTTTCAAAAAAGTTTTCGGCGAAAAGTCCATGAGTTTTCGCGGAAAATCTAAGAAGAAACCCGCAGAGCCTAGAAGGAGAAGTTTTCGGCGAGAAGTCCAAGCCCTAGCCGAAAACTCTAGGTGAAGTTGCAACAGAAGAAACAGTTGATACGAGCTAGAGTTTTAAAGGAAGTTTTCGCCGAAAACTCCCCAAGTTTTCGGCGAAAACTAAGCTGTTTCCCAGCCGAGCACAGACAACTATAAAGGAAGAAATCACTGGCTGCATAGGTGGAGACTTGATACTTACTTTTTGGACGAAAAATTCCAAGACTTAGAATAGGGAGAGAAAGAGTGAAAAGATTTCGAGGAGCTAGGAGAGGATCGTGACGCCATCCTTCCATCTCGGAGAGCTAGTGCTAGGAGTTTGAAGATCCAGCAGATCAAAGCTTCACAGATTCGTCAAAATTAGGTTTTACAGTTCTTCTCTGTCTTCCCTACCTGAGATGTATTCCTTGTCCGTCTTTGATTCTCCTGTATTGAATATGAGTAGCTAAACTCGCAGAGCTTAGGTTAGATGAACCCTAAGTGACCTAAGGCTTTAAAACCGGTCACATATCGGCGGTGATTAGGTTCGAAGTTCATTCAGTTTCTCATTCATGTTTGATTTGTTCTTTGTTCTCCGTGTTTCTTGTCTGGTTTGGCCACCTAGATTAGATTCTTGTTAAGTTGAGGATAGTAGCGAATGTTCGCCTCACTTTAAAACACCAATTCAATAATTAACCTATTCATTGGAGTGTGCCTTTCGTAGGAATGACGTAAGCATGCCCAGTGTCGTGACGAAGCCCTACTCGGCATTGCCACTGATGCCGAGCATGGTCAAATGCCTGATCCAAGAGAAGAGAAGCAAGGAGAATCCAGCCAAGGAGAAGATCCAAGAAGCCAGCCCATGGCCAAGAAGCTACGGGCTAAAGCTAAAGAGATAAAAGGCCAAATCCGGATTTCTGGACAGATTCGTAGCCCGATAAAGAGTGACGAATATGGGCTACTTGGAGACAGAATTTGGGCTGATGCCCAACATGAAAGTTGTAGCCCATGGAGTCTACTAGTGATCTGCAAAAGATCAGAATTTTACGAATTTGTTTAGTGTTTATTTGGCTATTTTTCCCAAAACATGTGTAGCTGTTTTTTTAGGAATTACAGCTTTTCCCTTTTTAGAGTTATTGTTTAGGAAGGAGTCTTTCCTTGTGGAATAAGGCTACGAATTTAGCCTCCTTCTTAGATAATATTAGGATTAGGTTAAGTCCTTTTTAGTGGCTTAATTAGGATTCTTTTTATTTGTTTATTATTTATTAGTTAGTTTCCAAGGAGGAATAGGAGAGCTTGTTCGCTACTCCTCCCTCTATATAAAGAGGCCTTCGCCTCTCTTGTAACACACACCTTTGAATCAAATAAATTACTTAAACTTCGGTTTTCCCTTAGCATGGAATTGCTATTCTCTTCTCGACTTTCATGGAATTGACTGTCGTTTAGACCGGCTTATCGTCTAGGGTATCCTCCCCTTGAAGTGTCGCCATCGACTTGATACTTCTGGTTCCTAGCTCTTTATAGTTAGTAGGTCAAAGTCCTCTTCCATCCCTGGTTCCGACAGTTTCTTCCTCGTTGCACGATCATCAGCTTGCAGTGGTTAGGGTCGTCTGCCCACGGTTGCGGCGGTTCACATCAGTTGGTATCAGAGCACAGTTCAAACACAAGGACCAACTCTATCCCAGTTTCCAGGTTTATTCTTGGATCCATATCCCTTTAAATTCCTTGTTCTTAGAAAATTGTTTAGAAAATCTTCATCTATTTTAGTTCTTGTATTCGAGTCTTTCATTGTAAGGCAGAAAAAGCTGGAGGCCATCAAAATCCATCAAGGAATATATCAAAAAGAGGTTAAAAAATAGAAAAAACCCAACCAAAGCAAGGCCACCTTGCCAAGTTCTTTTCGTGTAAGTTGTGGGGATAGAATAGCTTTCGTTGCTTGTGCTGTTTCACCGAGCCACGACCCTACTTTTTTTTTGAGTTTAAGTAGCTAGTTTCTTAGTTGTTTCCTAGTTGGATTAGGATTAGATTCTATATTCCTCTTCCTAGTTGGTTTAGGAGTCTAGTTTGCTATACCTTTTCCTAGTAGATCTAGGATTTGTCATAGTTGTTACCTAGTTGGATTAGAACTTGATTCTTTTATTTTTTTCCTAGTTGGTTTAGGATTTTAGTCTACACATTCTTTTCCTAGTAGATCTAGGGTTTATCTTGTAGAAGGGTTGCTTCTTGTGTTCACTAACCATGGCAGATGAGGATGTCGGATCCGAAGCATATGGACACGAAGATTCGAGGATGAATCTTTTCGAAGAAAGGGAGAATGACGTAAGTATGCCCAGTGTCGTGACGAAGCCCTACTCGGCATTGCCACTGATGCCAAGCATGGTGAAATGCCTGATCCAAGAGAAGAGAAGCAAGGAGAATCTAGCCAAGGAGAAGATCCAAGAAGCCAGCCCATGGCCAAGAAGCTACAGGCTAAAGCTAAAGAGATAAAAGGCCAAATCCGGATTTCTGGACAGATTCGTAGCCCGAAAAAGAGTGACGAATATGGGCTACTTGGAGACAGAATTTGGGCTGATGCCCAACATGAAAGTTTAGCCCATGGTGTCTACTAGTGATCTGCAAAAGATCAGAATTTTACGAATTTGTTTAGTGTTTATTTGGCTATTTTTCCAAAACCTGTGTAGCTGTTTTTTTAGGAATTTACAGCTTTTCCCTTTTTAGAGTTATTGTTTAGGAAGGAGTCTTTCCTTGTAGAATAAGGCTACGAATTTAGCCTCCTTCTTAGATAATATTAGGTTAGGTTAAGTCCTTTTTAGTGGCTTAATTAGGATTCTTTTTATTTGTTTATTATTTATTAGTTAGTTTCCAAGGAGGAATAGGAGAGCTTGTTCGCTACTCCTCCCTCTATATAAAGAGGCCTTCGCCTCTCTTGTAACACACACCTTTGAATCAAATAAATTACTTAAACTTCGGTTTTCTCTTAGCATGGAATTGCTATTCTCTTCTCGACTTTCATGGAATTGACTGTCGTTTAGACCGGCTAATCGTCTAGGGTATCCTCCCCTTGAAGTGGCGCCATCGACTTGATAATTCTGGTTCCTAGCTCTTTATAGCTAGCGGGTCAAAGTCCTCTTCCATCTCCAGTTTCGAAGGTTTTTTCTTGTTGTTTTGACGATCAGCTTGCAGTGGTTAGGGTCGTCTGCCCATGGTTGCGGCGGTTCACATTAGTTGTGAACCGCCGCAACCGTGGGCAGACGACCCTTGAACACCACAAGTTGAGACCGTGCAATGAGGTAGAACCGTCGGGAACCGGGGGCGGATGAGGACTTTGACCCATCAGCTATATAACAGCTGGGAACTAGAAGTATCAAGTCGTAGACGCCACGCCAAGAGATGAATGCTCTTGATGATAAGTCGAACCTTCAGTATCGCAACATGCAGATACAACAAGGGGTTTCAAGAACAAAGTTTTATCAAAAGGGGGTTTATTTCATAAAAGTCTTGGTTACAATGGGTGGTCGACGGCCTCTATATATAGGTGAGGGAACAAGCTCTCCTCCCTAAACACTACTTCCTAAATAATAATAAAATAAAGAGTCCTACTTCGAAAAAGAATCCTAAAACCCCTAAATAATCCTAGTAAATAGGAATAAAACATAAAATAATAGTTGTAGTCTTTAAAGCAGAATAACAGACCTAAATTAGGTCAAAAACCCTAATCTGGCCGCGTACGGCTGCTCGGGCCGGTTGGGCGCGTGTGGTGACCCGATGGGCTTGACCGGCCGGGCACCAGGCTGGCTTCGGGTGGCGGTCACGGGACTGGTGCTCCGGGCTGGTTCACTGGCAAGGGCCTTGTCCAAAAGACTTGGTCTTCGTGTCCGGCTTCATGGAATTCCTCTGATCGGTCCGGTTGCCGGTTTAGGGCTCGGGGCTATTCTTTTCTTGGGCCTTCTCCATTTCCGCTCGTGCCTTCTTCTTTAAGCTTCAGGTAGGCCTCCAAGTAGCTCCTGATGTAGCTCTCTCCGGGGTTGGGTCGGTCTAAGTGTCACGCCTCGGGGCCAAGGACTCCAATTCTTCTCATGGCTCGGCTCATGGTCATTCCTTGGAAGCTCTCCTCTCCAGGCTAAGTATTCTCGGGCTCTTTTCCTCCTATACTCCATAAATGCTTCTAGAGGGTCACTCGAGTGACGGGCTTCTTCTTCAGGGCTCCTAGAGGTCAGGCTAGGAGCAGGCTGAGGCTTTTCTTCCATGCTAGGGCTTCTATCCTCGGCCAACAGCATGGCCTGGAATATCATTCCATCTCGTGGAGCCTTTCTACCTACAAGGGAAGGACTTAGTCGATATTTCAGGGCGTACCTTGGCTTTAGGGCTTGAAGATGGCCTGCCCTAGGCTCTATATGCCTTTTGTGAGGTCCTAGGGTCTTATCTCGGCCAGGTGACCCTGGTGGGGTGTAAGAGTACCGATTGACATCAGGGCGACATTGTTGGATCATATCAATACTAGGGCAGCTGGGCCGGGTCATATCATCGCCCTCTTCTTGCCTTGGATTTGTCCCCAAATCCATCTCGGGTTCTCTTCTAGCACTCATCACCCTCTTCCAAACTTCAGCAATCTTGTTGGCCACGGTCGGGGAAGACTCAGCATCATCTTTAGACTTAGGAGTGTCACTTGAGTCAGTGACGGACCAAGGCTCGGGTCCTTCAGTGTTTTCTCCCTCAGTCTCCATAGCCCCTTCTCCTGAAAAACTATCAACAATAATGTTAAGGCTCGGGGAGGTATTCGGTGAGAGTTCCTCACTCATTTCCACATCCGGGTTAGCATCCAGATCTTCTTCACTCGGGGCAGCCCTTAAAATCCGTCAGGAGGTGATCTCCCATTGAATCTTGGGTGCACAGGGGACCGTCGGTGAAGCATCGGGTCGAGGCACTGGGGTGCCGGAGGCGCCGGGGGTAGGCCAGGGTACGTCGGGCAGGGTGGCGGCGTCGGGCAATGGGGAGGCGGCGGCGGTGGGCAGTGGAAAGCTGGCGGCAGCGTGCAGTGGGGAGCCGTCGGCGGAGGGCAGTGGGGAGCCAGTGGCGGCGGCTAATGATCCGTCGGGCAGTGGGAAGTCGGCGGCGGCGATCAGTGGGGCGTTGGGCGTCGGCCACATCGCGTCGGGGCCGTCGGGGTCAGGTAGGACCGGAACGGAGCGGCGGGCAGGGACGCGCCGGACTCATGGGATAGTGATCCGCCGGGGGCCACGTCGGTTGGTGATGCGCCGCGGGGCGTCGGGCAGCGACAGGTCGGTGCCGGGTGATGGGGCGGCCGGGACCTGGTCAGGCAGAGTAGCGCCGGGTGCTGGGGCGTAGGACTGGTCAGGCAGCGCCAGTCGGGGCCGAGCGCTGGGGCGCCGGGGCTGGTCGGGTAGCGCCAGTCGAGGGCAGGGCCGAGCGCTGGGGTGTCGGGGCCTGATCGGGCAACGCCGGGGCGGGGCCGAGCGCTGGGGCGCTGGGACCTGGTTGGGCAGCGCCGGGGCTGGGGCCGAGCGCTGGGGCGCTGGGGCCTGATTGGGCATCGCTGGGGCTGGGTACTGGTGCCGGGGCTGGGGCTGGGGCCGAGGCTGGTGCTGGGGCTGTTGTGGGGCAGGGGCCGGGGCTGGTGCCGGAGCGCCGGGTGCTAGGGTTTTAGAGGTGAACCCTGCAAACTTCTCAAGCTCTTCGGGCTTAACTTCTTCTCCTTCATCAGACTCCTCTTCTTCATCATCTGTCTCGATTCCTCTTTCTCTTACCACCATCGTCCGTTGGTTAGGGCAGTCCCTTGAGATGTGTCCACTACCTTGACATTTAAAGCACACAATTCCACTAGGACGTGGGTTAGAATTCTGAACCTTAGAAGTAGGTTGAGCAGGTGTTATCGGTGGTGCCGAATCCCTAGGGTTAGGGTTTGGCCGTGAGCTTGAGCCTCAGGCTGTTCAGGCTTCCATGGGGCCTGGCTTGTAGTCGGGCTTCCTCTCCACGGGGCACTGGCTGATCTTCTCGTGTATCACCCTCTTCAACTCTCTCTCCACACGGTTAGCTAGGGCCTTGAGATCCTCATAGTCAACATAGTTAAGTAGGTTGACTTGGTGCATGATCTCGGGGTGTAGCCCACCCACAAACCGGGCTATCTTGGCTTCAGGTTCTTCTCTAAGGTCGAGTCTGGCTACCAACATCTTGATCTCCTTGGTGTATTGCTCCACGGACATGGTGCCATGCTTTAAGTTCCGGAGGGAGGTGTGTAGGTCTCGGGTATAGGTTGCCGGAACAAACCTCTTCCTCATGATTCTCTTGAGATCTCTCCACGACTCGATGGGGTCTTCCTCATCTCTTTGAACTCGGCTCTTGAACTGGCTCCACCATAGAGCAGCATAGTCAGTGAATTCAAGGGTGGCGAGGATTACCTTCTTACGTTCAGAATAGTGGTGGCACTCGAGGAAGTCTTCCATACTTCTCTCCCAATCCAAGTATTCATCGGCATTGTACTTGCCGGCAAATTTAGGCACCGTGAGCTTGAGGTTGCTCAAATCATCATCAATCTCCTGAGCTAGCCGCCGGGCTCTTCTATTCAAACCTTCGGGGCTGTCCTCTCGGCGCTCATCTCGTCCTCTCCCGACTTGAAGCCTGGCTAGGGTTTCTTGGTTGGCGGCCATGGTAGCGTCAAGGTTCTGAAGGTGGCCTTCCATGTTGGCTAATCTCTCATCTGCCATGGTTAGTACTAGCAAACGGAAGCAGTTTTCTATCCCCTCTTCTTAGAAATAAACTTACAACGAAAAGAAAATATGTGGCAAGGGTGGCCTTGCTTTCTTTTCTTTTTATTAACCACCAATTTTCTCTTGCCTTACAACTCGAAACTAAAACAAGATAATAGAAGGGAATTTTTGAAACTATTTTTCCAAAAAATAGTAAAGGATATCAATCCAGGGTTTCAAACCTGGAGACTGGGATAGATTGTGGTCCGTGAGCTAAACCGTGCTCTGATACCAACTGATGTGAACCGCTGCAACCGTGGGCAGACGACCCTTGAACACCGCAAGTTGAGACCGTGCAACGAGGTAGAACCGTCAGGAACCGGGGGCGGATGAGGACTTTGACCCGTCAGCTATATAACAACTGGGAACCAGAAGTATGAAGTCGTAGACGCCACACCAAGAGATGGATGCTCTTGATGATAAGTCAAACCTTCAGTATCGCAACATGCAGATACAACAAGGGGTTTCAAGAACAAAGTTTTATCAAAAGGGGGTTTATTTCATAAAAGTCTTGGTTACAATGGGTGGCCGGCGGCCTCTATATTCAGGTGGAGGTAGCTCTATAGTTGCTGGTAATGGTGTTGTGAATGAGGAGGCTGCAGATGATGACGATGATGAGGAGTTTGGAGATGACGATGATGAGGAGCCTGGAGATGATGATGAGGAGGAGGATGCTGAAGGTGAGGAGGGTGAAGAAGTTGGGAAGGATGCAGAAGGTGGGGAGGGTGAAGATGATGGATTGATCCCTTATTATGACAATTCATCTTTGGATGATGATGCTAGTTAAGTGGTAATTAGTGGTGTGTGATAGTGCTTAGTAATTTATGGTTTTAGACTGATGTTTGTATCTTATTATATTGTCTAGTATTGTGCATTGTAATTGCATTTTGTTTTTGAATGATGGTTGTTTAAGATTGAAGTTCAAGTAATTGCATTGGTGGTGGTGTTAGTAATTTAATTGCATTAGTTCATTTGTGTAATGAGCTGGTGTGAATTGTAGGTGCCATTTAATGGCCGAATTGGTGAGCTAAATAGGCAATTGTGGTCTGGAAAATTAATAGCAATATTGGCGGTCATAACCCTCAATAATGCTGCCTAGAACAGCCACTGTGTATATAACTGATGACACTAGAATTAACGTGATTATCAGCCTCATTTAAGCGATATTTCCTTGCTTGAGACACGGGTTATGGGGTAGTTTAGGGTGTTTTCACTCAATTGGACAATTTCATACCATTTTGGTTACTTTGGCCCGTTATGGGCCTATTTGATGTGTTTTCTAGTGTCTCTATGAGTACAAAGGTTTTTGCCATCAATTATGTAGCCATGGACGTGTTCGGGAAGCAATGGAGCCTAGAGGAATTGCCCGAAATCGAAGCTAGAAATCAAACCAAGTGAAGAAGTGAATTTCCTCCTGCCCAGCACCAAATTCTCGGCGAGAATCCTCATAGATCACGCCGAGAATTTACTCAGAAATTAAGGGGTAAATACCGTCGTTGTGTAGAAATTAATTACAGTAGACAATTCGGCGAGAAGTCTCAAAGTTCTCGCCGAAGATATGCTGAAGAAGTCAAATGAATTTCCCATAAAAAATCCAGCCTGAGTTTGGACTAAAGTTCTCAGAAAGAAGTCTCGAAGTTCTCGTCGAGAACAATGGAAGGATTACATGGAGGAATCTCGTCGAAGAGGTAGAGTGAATTTGCAAAGAAGTTCTCGCCTTATCCTCTTTCCGGAACAGCTTTGAAAAACCCTATTTAAGCAAACCGACAGACATCATTCAATTAGACATTTTACAGTCCTGAATTCAGAGAGATAGAGAGAGTTTAGAGACCATCGACGAGTTCGTGGAGAGATCTTGACGCCATCTTCCCATCTCAGAGTGCTCGGAGCTAGGAGTGAAGATTCTCAGAGCTCGGAGCTTCGCCAAAGTCGTCAGAATTAGGTTTTATAGTTTCTATCTGTTCTCCCTTTGTATGATGAACTCCCTAGTAGTTTCTGTTTCTTCTGTTATCAACATGAGTAGCTAAACTCGTTTAAGCTTAGATTAGATGAACCCTAAGTGACTCGGGGCTTTAAAGCGGTCACGGATCGGTGGTAATTAAATTCAAATTCAGACAGTTTCTCTTGCGTGATTGTTTTGTTCTTCATTATCTGTGTTTCTTGTCTAGCTTGATCACCTAGATTAGATTTGTGTTAAGATAAGGATAGTGGTGAACGTTCGCCTTACTTAAGAACGTCAAATCAATCAATTAACCTATTCAATGGAGTGTGCCTTTCTTAGGAACCATTTAGGGTTAATCCGCTTCTAGAGTAACTCATTAATCACAAGTAATTTGCACCAGTTAGTTCTCCATTGCAGAAGTGAACGCATGGACGGTTAATTAATCTTGGTAGTTAGATCCGATAGAGCGAATGTTCCCGAAACTTAGACCTAAGGGTAAGGAGTTATGGTGGTGTCTGAGAACTGAATGAATTAGGATTGAAAACCGCTGGTCCTGTGATTGCCAATGCTCTGGTGATATTAGGGAGATTCAAAATCTAAGTTTGTCTGTCATCTCGTTAAGTCAAATCAATCAATCAATTAGTTTTTTAATTTCATTTCAATTTCCTTGCTTTGTAGTTTAGAAGTCGTGGAACTCACGCCACGCACAATCTGTTTAAACTTGAATAATTTGCCAGCTTCTTTGAGTAGTCGATTTGAAGAAACCTCGAGAGATTGGATCTAGTCTACTTCTGTAGGCTAGTTATTTGATAAACCTGTTTACAACGTTCATCAATAACCCAGCAACACTTTCAACTACTTAGAACCGCCAGAATAAGTAAGAGTAAGTAAGCTTGTGGAGGTTAAAACCACCACTAATTATATAACATTAGTGGCGGTTATAACCTCCACCAAATGACCTGCATAAATTTATAAAGAAGTGGTGGTTAAAACCCCCACTCATGAACCGCCACAGTTACTTATTAGTGGCGGTTCCTGACCGACAATATTAGTTGTTTGTGTCGGACGATAAAGTGACATTTTTGCTTCCCAATTGTGGCGGTTGTGCAACCGCCACTATTTATACAATTGTGGCGGTTATAACCTCCACAGTGGTGGAAAAAACCCACCACTTTTACTCTGTTTTGTTGTAGTGTTTGAGTAAACGTGAAAGAGGAGACCCGTGGAATATGATCTATCCTACTTTTGTGGGTTATTATCTAAACCATTGTTTTGTAGCATATCAGGCATCCACCAGCTGGTCTATATTTGGGAGTGGATACGGATCATTTGGGCATGCCTGGTTGAGGCTGGTGAAGTTGATGCACATCCTCCACTGCCCGCTTACTTTCTTGACCAACACGACGTTCGCCAACCAATTCGGGTATTGGACATCTCTAATGAATCCTCCTTCTTTCAGCTTCTTGATTTCTACCTCCACTGCTTCCTTCCTTGCCCATGCAACACGTCGTCGCTATTGCTATACCGGCTTTGACCCTGGCACCACGACTAGGTGATGTTCCATGATTTTGGTGTCCAGTCCATGCATGTCCTTGGATGACTACGCAAAAAACTTGGCGTAACTTTTCATGAGTGCTATCGGGCCATTTTTAAGCTCTGGAGTAGCATGGGCGGATAACCTCACAACGTTTGAAGGATTGCTTGGATCCAAAGGGCCCTGTTCGGCTGCCTCCGCTGGTTCTGGACGTTCTACCTCGAATTCTCTTGTGTCCACCGTGAAACAAACTTCTTTTCTTCTGAGAGCTTAGTTATAGCACTTTCGTGCAAGCGTGGAATTTCCTCTAGCAATGCCTACCCCTCTATTGGTAGGAAACTTCATGACTTGGTTTATGGGGGCGAGATAGCTTCGAACCTTGCAAGGCTCGGGCATCCCATAATGATGTTGTAGACCGACACCCTCTTGGTGATGGGGAAATTGACTTACCTTCATTTCTTGATGTTCCTCGTTTCCTATGGTTACGTCGAGTACCATGAGGCCTAGTACTGGGACGTCATTGCTAGTGAATCCTACTAAAGTTGTGTCCAAGCTTCTCGAAGACGTCCTCTGCCATTATGTCCGTCGAGCTTCCTTCATCAACGAGGACTCTCTCTACTCCGAGCTCATTTTTTTCTACCCATCACCATCGCTTCTCTGCTTGGTACACCAACTTTGATGAAATTAGTACCATCGAACGCTATTCGGGTGCTGGCTCTTGCTTCATTGACCAGCGAACATTCTCCTATTCTCATCAAGCCTTTGGGAGTCTCGTCTGCTTCACCTCCATGAGTGGTAGAAATCGTTGCTAATTTGTAGCTTTTCCTCCCATTCCCTTCTTGGTCGTCGTTCGGTGCACTTATTCGGTCGAACACGTTGCCCTTCTTTTCTCCTGACTCTTTTTTGGAATCCTTTGAGCGTTCACCCTCTTTATGGTCTTGGGACTTTGAAGATCTCTGGGCTTCATTGTTCACCCTGTTATGTAGTATGTACTCCCTTAGCTTTCTTTTTTCCAACATTATCTCGATTTTGATCTTGAGGTTTTGACAATCATCCGTGTAATGCCCAGGCTGCCGGTGGAACTCATAGTACTTGTAATGTCGAATTTTTTTTGCACCATGAGGTTCTAGCTTTCCTCTACCTCATTGCACTTCTAAACCCTTCTCTTCAATTCTGAGTGGGTTTTAGGCTTTCCCCATGAGATGGACCTTATGAGTTCCTCGTTCTTGGTTGTGGACATGATGTGCTGGAGCACCATGTGGAGTGTGGCGTCTGAGACTGACGTCATAGCTCGTGACCACTTCTCGTAGTAGCTTCTAAGCGATTCTCCCTTCCCTTGTTTGAGCTTCACAAAATACTGAGACGTTATCTTTGATCACCCTTTGACTGGAGAACTTCGCCAGAAGGAGGCGGGCAAAGTCGTCCCATGTCTTGATAATCCCTTTTTGCAACGACTTGTACCATTGGAGGGTGCTTCCTCCAAACATTCCTGAGAACGCCCTGCAGTACACCGCGTCATTGGATTGGTACATCTGCATGGCAATGGTGAACGTCGCCAGATGGTCGTTAGTACTACTGGTTCCCTTTAAACCCTCATGAGTGGTAGGGAGAAGTTTGTTGGCAAAGCCTCTACCCAACGGCAGGAATAACATTCACTCTGGCCAATGACTGTCTCAGCGCCATCTAACATTCGCCAGCTTGATGTGCCGGCAGGAATAATCAGAGAATCTCTTTGGAGTTTACCATCTCTTGCTGGGTGGTACCTGATGGTTCCCCCTAGCCAACTATCTCTGGTACAAAACGCATGGATAACAGTTGTTGGCTCTTGTTTTGCTTCTGCAACGCCATCACCTATTTCTCCAATTCACCCGTAGTGAGAGGGTGTTCGTCTGAGGAGGATGCCAAGTGCGCTCGCCCTTCTTCTTCCATGGTAGGACATTCTCCTCTGGCAGACCCTATGGGTTGCTTCTATGCATTTCGCTGTCTGGCTTCCTCCTCCGATGTAGCGTTGGCTCGCGTCGAGGCCTCTCCTTAAGTATGGCTTTCTCCTAGCAGGAGGGGGATACCCCCTACCATGATTTGCCTACTGCGAATTTTATGAGCGTTGTTGCTCGATCCATTGGTGTCAGGAGTGCTCTGACCAGTACCCCTGCCATCCCTAGTGTTTCCCATCTTACTCACTGGTGGTGTCTCCATGGTTGTATTTTCACCAAGAAATTGAGAAAAGTGACGCTTCGCCCAATATCTGGCGCGCCAATTGTTTCGCCCACAAGAGTTGTGGCGTATAATGAGGTTCAAACCTAGATAGTTTGAGATGTTGAGAGCTGTTCACCTTACTCCTGTGCTCCAGTGGACGTCCGAGAAGTACCTCGCAAGGTGTATAGGAAATAGTAGTAAGACGACGAACAATTTAAGTGTTTGTGAGTGGTGTAAAGGTTGTATGAGTGAGAGACAAGAAGTACCAGGGTACCCCTTAGGGTTTGTGTGATCGATAGAGTTGAACGTACTAGCGGGGCCTATAGCTCAAAGCGTATCTGTGTGTGTGTGAGGTGTTGATTGTCTGTCACTATTGAAGGGCTGGTCCTCCTTATTTACAGTCTTTGGTCCCTGAGTTGGGGGGTGAGAGAGTCTTTTCCCGTGTGGGAGTTGGACTCCACTTCTGAGGTAGAAATCTAGGCGGTTAGGGTTCCTTTTCTTGTGGTGGCCCAAGTAACTTATCCGAAACCCTAAGCGGCTGCTGACCCTTGGGTTTGAGTCTCTTGTACCTATTCATCGAGATGTACGCCGGTCTCGGGTGCCCAACAACTAGGCTTGGCCCTTCAGGTATATTTTATATATCATACGTAAAAATTATCAGTTTAACTATTGATAAGTTAGTGATTTTATTACAAACAAAAAAAAATAATATCTAACTATATATGTGACATATTATTAGTTTTTTTATTTTTTATTAATTGTATAATCTTGGAAGCAATCCTTACGAAGATGGGGTTTTCTAAGAGATGGATTGACTTTATGCTTATGTGTTTGAAAGATGTTGAATATAAAGTGCTCATTAATAGCATCCATACTGACCCTATTGTGCCAGGAAGGGGGTTAAGGAAAGGATGCCGCTTTCACCTTTTTGTTTATCTTTTGTGCAAAAGGCCTTTGTGCTGTAGTCCGTAAGGCAAGCCGTGATGGTACTATTCATGGCGTCAGAGTTTGTCGTGGCGTGCCTATTATTTTCCACTTGCTCTTTGCCAATGATAGTTACCTTTTTCTTCAGAGCCGAGATTGGAGATGCAAGAGAGATGAGAAGGATGTTTGATCTCTATGCTGCGACCTCCAGACAACTTATCAACTATAACAAATCGGTGGTTTCCTTTAATAGGTGTACCCACACCATGCTGCAAGACGCGGTTCGTGCTAGTTGGGGAGTGTCAGGACAGATTGGGGAGGGAAGATACTTGGGGATGCCCTCTTTAATTGGTCGAAATCGAAAACAAGTGTTTGTTTTTTTGTGGAACGTGTTTGAGATCGATTGTGCTCTCTTGCTAGCGGTCGCATTTCGCAAGGGGGGAGTGAGGTTCTTATCAAGGTCGTTGCTTAGGCAATCCCCCTATACTGTATGAATGTTTATCTGATTTCCCCTTCATTGCTTGAGGATTGAGAAAATGATGAACTCCTTTTAGTGGGGTGTGAAGAGTGGCGCACAGAGGGGTCTGTCGAGGATGAGATGGGAACGTCTTTGCGCAAGGAAGGAATACGGAGGCGTGGGTTTCAGAGATATGCATGGCTTCAACTTAGAAATGTTGGGGAAGCAGGGCTGGAGGTTTCTCTCCAACCCCGATACTCTTGTTGGTCGGGTTTTCAAAGGTAGATATTTTCCCCGTGGTGATTTTCTCTCGGCATTGTGTGGTTATAGCCCGAGTCCTGTTTGGCAGAGTATTTGGGCAACCCAGGGCATTGTGATAAGTGGATTTTGGTCACGTATTGGTGATGGTATCCGTGTTGCTGTTTGGGATTCTCTTTGGCTTCGTTCTGACGACAACTTCCATGTTGAAACCCCAATAGATGAGGAGCTTTGTATCATGTACATGTGTGACTTGTTTATCTTAGGTTTGAACGTATGGGATGTGGAGATGATACAAACTCTTTTCAATGAGAGGGACGCTATGCAAATTCTGAGTATCCTACTCCATGAAACCTCGGGATTTGACCAAAGAATTTGGGATTTCAACCGCAAAGGCAACTATACTGTTCGATCAGGTTATATATTAATCATGGAGAGATTGGCCCCTCAGCAGTATTTGAATGTCCCTGGACCGTGGAATGATTATGTAGTATTGTTGCACCTCCTTGGTTACATTGCTTTGCTTGGAGACTGGTTATGGAGGTTCTCCCAAAAGAATGGCCCTTCAGCATATACACATAAGTGTTCCTTTTGAATGCGTAATCTTCCCTAAAGAACTTGAGAACTCATGGAATTTGTTCTTACAGTGCCCTCTCACCCAATGATGCTGGAGGCTTGAGTGAGGCAGGTATGCCCCAACACATTAATGATGAAATGCATCATATGGAATCGATGCAAGAATGACTCTTCCAACTGGTTGAGGAGGATGACCCAGACAGAATCGCGTAGACTATCATAATTGATGACACTAGAATTAGCGTGATTATCAGCCCCATTTAAGCGACATTTCATTGCTTGTAACACGGTTTTAGGGGTAGTTTAGGGTGTTTTCACTAAATTGCACTATTTCCTACCAATTTGGTTACTTTGGCCCTTTCCGGGTCTATTTGATGTGTTTTCTAGTGTCTCTATGAGTACACAGGTATTCACAGTCAAATACATGGCCTCAGACGTGTTCAAGATGCAATATATCCTCAAGAAGTGAACCAGAATCAAACCAGGAGTCAAACCAAGTGAAAAATTGATGATCCACCTACCCAGCACTAAGTTCTCGCCGAGAATAATAACATTCTCTACGAGAAGATGTTGAGGAAATCAAAGGCAATACTCGTCGAGAAGGCAACAGCAGTTTGTGAAGGAATTCTTAGCGAGAACTTCCAAAGTTCTCATCGAGAACTTATGAAGACAACCACGGAGAAGTCTCGTCGAGAAAACAGATGGATTTACACTGCACTTTCGGCGAGAACTTTCAAAGTTCTCACTGAGAACTATGTTTTTTTCTGGCAGAGGTTTGGAAACCAACCCTATATAAGAGACAGCCGCTACATCGAACAAGGAGGGAGTCGCCAGACAAAACAACCATTCAATTAGACTTTTACAGTGCAGACTAGAGAGATAGATAGAGTTGAGAGCATCCTCGGAGTTCCCGGAGAGATCGTGATGCCATCTTTCAACCTCTGAGTGCTTGAAGCTAGGAGTTGAAGATAGCTCAAGATTGAAGCTTCACAGAATCATCAAATTAGGTTTTACAGTTTCTATATGTTCTCTCTTTGCATGATGAATTCTATGATTGTCTTTGATTCTCATGTATCGAATATGAGTAGCTAAACTCACAGAGATTAGATTAGATGAACCCTAAGTGACCCGGGGCTTTAAAGCGGTCATGGTTCGGCGGTAATTAGATTCAGATTCAGACAGTTTCTTTTGCATGTTTGATTTGTTCTTCATTGTCTCTGTTTCTTTTCTAGTTTGATCACCTAGATTAGATTCGTGTTAAGCTAAGGATAGTGGCGAACGTCCACTTTACTTTAAACAAATAAATTAATCAATTAACCTATTCAATGGAGTGTGCCTTTGGTAGGAACCATTTAGGGTTAATCCTCTTCCAGAGTAACTCATTAATCACAAGTAATTGCACCAGTTAATTCTCCGTTGTAGAAGTGAACCCATGAATGGTTAATTAATCTTGGTAGTTAGATCCAATAGAGCGAACGTTCGCGGAACTTAGACCTAAGGGTAAGGAGTTATGGTGGTGTCTGAGAACTGACTGAATTAGGATTGAAAACCGCCGGTCTTGTGATCGCCAATACTCTGGTGATCTTAGGGGGATTCGAAATCTAAGCATGTCTGTCATCTCGTTAAGTCAAAATAATCAATCATTCTGTCTTTTAATTTCATTTCAATTTCCTTGCATTATAGATTAGAAGTCGTAGAACTCACACCACGCACAATCTGTTTAAACTTGAGTAATTTGCCAGCTTCTTTGAGTAGTCTATTTGAAGAAACCTCGAGATATTCGATCTAGTCTACTTCTGTAGATTAGTTATTTGATAAACCTGTTTACAACGTTCATCAAATTGGCGCCGTTGCCAGGGACTCTTCTATATTGTTTGAAAGAAGAGTTGGCATTTTATTCTTCTACCTTTCCATCTTATCATATGTTTATCCCCCATCTTTTTCACCTGGGCAGTGCTCTTGAGTTTTGAGATGCAGGATACCAGGTGGGGTGACCAGTACCAAGTGTGGTGTATCAATGCAATACCATATGTTGAGGTCAACCAAGGATGGTATATACCAGAACAACCACCTACGACAAGCTGGTAAGAGGAACCTTCACCCTTGCCATCTTGGCAAGAGCCAAAAGCTACACCCCAGCACCAGGATCACAAAGTGGGATATCTACAGGTCCATCAGTTTCAACAACAGGCGTCGAGAATAGAATCCCTCTTGGAGAAGATCACTTCAATGCTACAAGCTCCTAATGCGCTAGACGTCGAGCTCGAGAAACCAAATCAACTGATGGAAGAAGATGCTCAAGAGCTGTTCGAAGAAGAACATGATAATCTCGTCCATGACTGTTATGAGCTAGAGGCATCTGATGAAGAATCCTTGGCAGTGGTGGCTGATGAAGGCATTGAGATCATCCATCTTGAAGGCGTGGAGCTCATCCATCTTGAAGTTGAAGCTGAAGAGGAGCATGTGGATATTGAGGAATTATCTTCATTTAAGCTTCCGTCGAAATCGAGGAGGTCATAGATTTGGACGCATATGTGCTCACCTCTGAGAGAAACCTAGATGATCATCGAGTAGAGAAGAATGAGCTCACTAGCTATGACACACCGTACTATCTCTTTCCCCCTCCAGTAGGAGAATTCGAGAAGAAAATGGCAGTCAAGCAGAACCACGATCTACTTGAACATCACCGGCTGCATCTTCATCCTTCTAGAGTGCTATTTGGCACTCAACCACTAGCATTGAAGAAGCTGATTTACTTCAAGAAGCTCTTTAGTTGGGGTCCATAACCAGGTATCATCTGGCTCAAGGACGTTAAGCGAGAGCGCTTCGTGGGAGGCAACCCACGGTTGGAGTCCGTTCTAAATTTTGTTGAGTCAGTTTTTCGTCGTTCGAGTCAGGTTCGGGGAGCCAAAGTGTCAGTTGTTATAATTTTGTCTATTTTATTTCCTATGTCAGGTCAAAACTTCTCACTGAAAAGTTAAACATTCTCGGCGAGAATGTGTTCTTTGAGTCAAGGTTTTCGCGTTAGTTATTTCTGATTTATTTTCAAAGAAGTTTTCACCGAGAACTTTCAAAAGTTCTTGGCGAGAAGTTTAGTCTGTTTGAGTCATTTTTCTCGTCAAAGTTTTCAGTTTTATTTTTCAAAGAAGTTTTCACCAAGAACTTCAATCATTCTCGGCGAGAACTTTAGTTTTGTAAAAAAAAATCAAAATTTTTTTTAAAAAAAAGAGAGTCCAAATATATTCAAAATTTTCCCTAACCTTCTTCGTTTCGACACTTGTCCCGGTTTCCTTTGATCTTTTTGTTGTTTTTGTTTTTGTAGGAACTTTGGTAGCTACTCCGCTCCACTCCGGACTCACCGTGTTAGTCCTCTACATCGCCCATCTCATTCCAGGTTCTCCGAGTATGTTTGCTCTTATTTTAAGACATGTGAGGACACATAAAAATTTAAGTGTGGGGTAGGATGTTAGAAACTTTGCATGATCTTGTGTGCCTATTTCTGATTCTGTGGTTCATTTTGAATTCCTCTAGCATAGAATTGCTCGGTTCTTGACTTTTGATGTTAAATTGACTTCAATTTTTCACAATGACATTAAGATTGTTCCACTTAGAACCTGTAACTAGTGTGTCGGCATTGATATTAAATGAGTAAAGGTCAGAACAGATAATAAATCACTCTTGTAATTGAAACTTGAATTAATTGAATTATTTGGCTTGTTAATAACAATGCTCGATAACACCGTTCTAAGATGACAAAGACCAGCTTTTCCCCATATTGATCACCTATGATTGTGGCTTGAGATTAGACGAAAATCCAATTCGAAATCTTATGCAAAACGTTATAACTAGCTAGGATCAAGTGGCTAAATTGATAACGTTCAAGTAATTGAGTTGTGAAATCCGAGAAGTTCAATGTTCAAATTAATTTTAAGTTCATTAAGTGATGAAAACAAAGCTAGGCAACCCCGACACCTAAGTGAAGTGTTCGGGTTGAGCACTAGCATAGGCACAGATACTGTGAGCTAGGCAGCTCCAACACCTAAGTGAACTGTTTGGATCGAGCATTAGTATGCGGTAAATAAATGGAGAAAGAAAAATCTTGAAATCAATGTTGTTTAAATCGGTCCTAACTAGAACATTTAACGTACAGATCTAGAAGCAGATGAAGTTAAGTCGATAGCCACGTCATGTCCACTCACTTTTCCCCAAATATTTCCTACCTCCACCTAATCCGCTTCATAGCCAGAGCTGAAGACCTTTTTATTAGAATTGGTGTTGTCGTAGTCGGGTAATTATGATTAATTGTTTTTGCAAGAAACAAGCTTTGATGATGAAACTACTACTTCAAGTGTGCCGAAAACAGTGAGATCTAAACTTGTCTGGATGATGTTCTTGAATGTGTAGGCTACTTTTTCTACGTGGAACAGTCTAAACCAAATCGTTAGAAATTGAATCTCAATTTAATCTATCTTGTTATTTGTGAACTTGAGCGTGTTCTAATTCAGTTTGGTTGAGGACAATCAAAAGCTTAAGTGTGGGGTGTTTTGATGACACTAGAATTAACGTGATTATCAGGCCCATTTAGGGGTAGTTTAGGGTGTGTTCACTCAATTGCATGATTTCCTACCAATTTGGTTACTTTAGCCCTTTTCGAGTCTATTTGATGTGTTTTCTAGTGTCTCTATGAGTACACAGGTATTAACCGTCAAATACGTGGCCTCGAACGTGTTCAAGATGCAATATATCATCGAGAAGTGAACCAGAATCATACCAGGAGTCAAACCAAGTGAAGAACCGATGATCCACCTGCCCAGCACTATGTTCTCGCCGAGAATAATAACATTCTCGGCGAGAAGATTTTGAGGAAATCAAAGGCAATACTCATCGAGAAGGCAGCAACAGTTTGTGAAGGAATTCTTGGCGAGAACTTCCAAAGTTATCACCGAAAACTTATGAAGACAACCACGGACGGAGAAGTCTCGTTGAAAAAACAGATGGATTTACACTACACTTCTCGACGAGAACTTTCAAAGTTCTCACCGAGAACTCTCTTCTTTTTCGACAGAGGTTTGGAAACCTAACCTATATAAGAGACAGCCGCTACATCGAACAAGGAGGGAGTCGCCAGATGAAACAACAATTCAATTAGACTTTTACAGTCCAGACTAGAGAGATAGATAGAGTTGAGAGCATCCTCGGAGTTCCTGGAGAGATCGTGATGCCATCTTTCCACCTCAGAGTGCTTGGAGCTAGGAGTTGAAGATAGCTCGAGACTGAAGCTTCACGGAATCATCAAATTAGGTTTTACAGTTTCTATCTGTTCTCCCTTTGTATGATGAATACTATGATTGTCTTTCATTCCCTTGAATCGAATATGAGTAGCTAAACTCGTATAGCTTAGATTAGATGAACCCTAAGTGACCCGAGGCTTTAAAGCGGTCACGGATTGGTGGTAATTAGATTCAGATTCAGACAATTTCTCTTGCATGTTTGATTTGTTCTTCATTGTCTGTGTTTCATTTCTAGCTTGATCGCCTAGATTAGATTCGTGTTAAGCTAAGGATAGTGGCAAAAGTCCGCCTTACTTAAGAACATCAAATCAATCAATTAATCTGTTCAGTGGAATGTGCCTTTCGTAGGAACCATTTAGGGTTAATCCGCTTCCAAAGTAACTCATTAATCACAAGTAATTGCACTAGTTAGTTCTCCGTTGGAAAAGTGAACGCACGAATGGTTAATTAATCTTGGTAGTTAGATCTGATAGAGCGAATGTTCGCAGAACTTAGACCTAAGGATAAGGAGTTATGGTGGTGTCTAAGAACTGACTGAATTAGGATTGAAAACCGTTGGTCTTGTGATCGCCAATGCTCTAGTGATCTTAGGGGGATTCAAAATCTAAGCGCATGTCTGTCATCTCGTTAACTCAAATCAATCAATCATTCTATCTTTTAATTTCATTTCAATTTCCTTGCATTATGGATTAGAAGTCATGGAACTCACAACACGCACAATCTGTTTAAACCTGAGTAATTTGCCAGCTTCTTTGAGTAGTCAATTTGAAGAAACCTCGAGAGATTGGATCTAGTTATTTGATAACCTGTTTATAACGTTCATCAATAATCATGGGGGAAATTTGGATAGAAAGAAACAATCGCGTTTGGAATAGAGATTCGACCGAACCTATTACGATTGTCTAAGAAGGATTAGTAGGGTTGAAAAATTAGAGCTCGGCTCGCTCGAACTCGAAAGTAAATGGAGCTGGAACCACCACCTGTGAGAGCTGGCACCACCACCTGTGAGAGCTGGCACCCACCTCCCACTGGCACGCTGAAATGCAAGATTGCCACTACTCTCTTTTCTGAGAATGATTGTCATGGCATGGGAGCAATTATTCATAGCAGTGATGGAAACCTTCTTTATTATGGTGTGTTTGCTGGTGATGGTTGCCCAAGTGCGACAGAGTGCGAGGCGAAGGCCCTGGATGAAGCAGTTCCCTAGCTCAACTCCATGGGTCTCACAAATGTCATCCTACAACTCGATTGTCTAAGTAAATGTTAAGTCGTAGCCTATTGGTAGCTAGGCCAAGCCTTCAAGATCAATTTTAAGGTTTCAACACCCAATGGAAGAGGATTTGGACTAAGTTCATTTTTCTTTTCCGTCTTTTATCAAAACACTACATTTTGAGCTTCACTAACAGGAAACAATGACGCCCCTTTTTCCTTGCAATCTCTCTACACTCATTCTGATGTGAACCATGGCCGGCTATGCTTTGTGACCCTAACCACCACAAGTTGATCTCCTAGCAACAAGTCTAACCTATGGAACCGGGATGGAGAGTACTTGGACCCACTAGCATGTGAAGTCTATGAACCCTAAGTGTCCAGTCGAAGGCGCCACTTCAAGGGGTGAATACCCTAGATGATAAGCCAATACCAGCAATGCAACAACGAGCAAAAGCTTGAAAAGAAAAGAACAAAAGTTCTGAAAGAAGTTTATTTTAATAAAAAGTTGTTCTTCTAGTGAGGCCGGCGGCTTTTATTTATAGGTGAGGAATAGATAACAAGCTCTCATATTCCTCCTACGATACTACTTCCTAACTTAATAAGGAAAATAGCAAGAGTCCTAACTAGGAAACTAAAAGGACTAAAATACTCCTAAACAAACAGAACTAGGAAGGAAAAAACAAAACAAACACTTAAAGAGTCTTAAATAGGAAGTAAACCCTAAACCGGCTAATCCAGCAAAACCCGGAGAAACCCTAATCCGGCGCCCGAACCTATATCTGAATCCAGTCTGGATTAGGTGAGCAGAGTCCTATTCAGGCATGAACTCTATGGCTTCTTCTCTTATCCCGCCAATGAATGGTGGAGGGTGATCCTGGGGGCTCAAGGATTCAGGGGCCCTTGGAAAATCTAGAAAGGCCCGAGCCAATTGTTGGTTCGGCCCAAGTCGCTATGGTGTAGCGCTCTGGACTAGGCCTTGCTGATGACACTCGATTTGACGTGATTATCAACCTCATTTAAGCAATATTTCTTGGCTTAAGACATGGTTTTTAGGGAAGAATAGCGAATATTCACTCAACTGCTCTATCTCGTGCCATTTGTGTTACCTTGGCTCGTTTCGGGTCTACTTGATGGTTTCTAGTGTTTTCGTGATAGCACAGGTTTTTGCCATCAAATAATGTAACCAAGTACGTGTCTAAAGCATTGGAACTCGAGGAACCGCCCAGAATCGATCCAAAGAGTCAATCAAGTCAACACAAATCTGCCCAGCTTTACAAAGAAGATTTCGGCGAAAAGACCTGAAGTTTTCGCCAAAAATCCAAGAAGAAATCGTCAGAAGTTTAGAAGAAGAAGTTTTCGACGAGAAGTCAAAGTCTTCGCCAAAAACTCTGAACAAAATCAACACAGGAGGAACAGCCGACCGGGTCAGCCTTTTTCAAAGAAGTTTTCGGCGAAAACTCCTTTAAGTTTTCGCCGAAAATCTTAAACCTAATCCGGCTAGGAAATGGTTAAGTATAAATATAAACCGGCGGCTAAAAAATATACACTTTTCCATACACAACTTATCACAATTTCCATACCTAAGAGTTCGAGAGAATAGAGTGAAGAGTTCGAAGAGCTAGGAGAGAACGTGACGCCATCTTTTCACCTCGGAGACTCGGAGCTAGGAGTGAAGATTACCGGAGAGCGGAGCTTTGCCAGAGTCGTCTTAATTAGGTCTTACAGTTCCCATCTGTTCTTCCTTTTCATGATGAACTCTGTTTCTGTCTTTGTTTCTGCTGTTATTAACATGAGTAGCTAAACTCGTAGAGCTTACACTAGATGAACCCTAAGTGGCCCAGAGCTTTAAAGCGGTCACGGATCGGCGGTGATTAGATTCAAAGTTCAATCAGTTTCTCTTGCATGTTTGATTTGTTCTTCGTTGTTTATGTTTCTTCTCTAGCTTTATCACCTAGATTAGATTCTTGTTAAGTTGAGGATAGTAGCGAATGTTCGCCTCACTTTAAAACACCAAATTAATAATTAACCTATTCATTGGAGCGTGCCTTTCGTAGGAACCAGTTAGGGTTAATCCACTTCAAGAGTAACTCATAAATCGTTAGTAATTCCACCAGTTAGTTTAGTCATCGCAAGAAGCGACCGTACTCGGGTGGCTAATTAATCTTGGTAGCTAGATCGAATAGAGCGAACGTTCGCCAGTCTTAAACCTAAGGGTAAGGAGTTATGGTGGTGTCTTAGAATTGATTGAACAAGAATTGAAAACCGCTAGTCTGTTGATTGCCAATGCTTAGGTGATCTAAGGGGGATTCGAAATCTAAGCTTGTCTGTCGTCTTTGTTAAGTCAACCAATCTTTCAATCTGTCTTTTAATTTCGTTTTAATTTATCTGCATTTCTAGAATAGAAGTCGTGGAACTCACACCACGCACGTGTTAAACCTGAATAATCTGCCTTTACATTTGAGTAGACAATTATTAGAAGACCCATGGAATACGATCTGTCTTGCTTTGTGCTTGACAGTTATTTGACTACAAACACGTGAAAACGCGCACCATCAAATTGGTGCCATTGCTGGGTGATGACACTCGATTTGACGTGATTATCAGCCTCATTTAAGCGACATTTCTTTGCTTAAGACACGGTTTTTAGGGTAGAATAACGAATATTCAATCGATTGCCCTATCTCGTGCCATTTGTGTTACCTTGGCCCGTTTCGGGTCTATTTGATGGTTTTCTAGTGTTTTTGTGTTAGCACAGGTTTTTGCCGTCAAATAGAGTAGCCATGGACGTGTCTAAGGCGTTGGAACCTCGAGGAACTGAACCGGAATCGATCAAAGGGGCCAGTCAAAGTCAAACAAAATCCTGCCCGATTACAAAGATATTTTCGCCGAAAATTACCTATTGATTTCGGCGAAAATAACATCACAAATCAACTGGTGCCGAGTCAAAGGAATTTTCGGCGAAATCGATCAAGTGTTCGAACCGAAAACTAAGTCCAGAGAAGAGCGAAAAATATCCCTTCAATTGCAAAGGAATTTTCGCCGAAAATTCCTTAAGAATTTCGGCGAAAATATTAGAGGAATCCGGATCAGTTAGGGTTAAGTATAAATACTTAACCCGGCGGCCCAAAAGAGGATATGGATCATAATTCGCAAAATACAACTTTTCGAGATCAGAATTCAGAGAATCCTCTCAAGTTCTGGAGCGAAGAGTTGGAGTTCGAAGAGCCGGATAGAGATCGTGACGCCATCCCTTCCACCTCGGAGAACCAGAGCTAGGAGTGTTATCTACCGAAGATCGAAGTCTGTCAGAGTCGCCTAAATTAGGTTTTTCAGATTCTTTTCTGTTCTTCCTCTTGATGATGAACTCTTTCTTTGTCTTTGTTTCTTTTGTAATTATCATGAGTAGCTAAACTCGTTAGAGCCTAGACTAGATGAACCCTAAGTGACCCAGGGCTTTAAAGCGGTCACGGATCGGCGGTGATTAGATTCGAAATTCAATCAGTTCTTTTTCATGTTTGATTCGTTCTTCATTGTTCATGTTTCTTGTCTGGATTGATCACCTAGATTAGATTCTGGTTAAGCTAAGGATAGAAGCGAACGCTCGCCTTACTTTAGAACATCGAATTGAACAATTAACCTTATAATTGGAGTGTGCCTTTCGTAGGAACCGGTTAGGGTTAATTCACTGCAAGAGTAACTCATTAATCATTAGCAATTACACCAGTTAATTAAGTCATTGCGAGAGGCGACCGTACCCGGGCGGCTAGTTAATCTTGGTAGTTAGAACGGATAGAGCGAACGTTCGCCGGTCTTAAACCTAAGGGTAAGGAGTTATGGTGGTGTCTTAGTAATTGATTGAATGAGAATCGAAATCCGCTGATCTGTTGATTGCCAATGCTCTGGGGAACGAAGGGGGATTCAAAGTCTAAGTTCGTCAGTCATCCTTGTTTTCAAACCCTAATTTCCAATCTGCTTTAGTTTAATTTTTAATTTCTCCGCATTTCGTAGATTTAGAAGTCGTGGAACTCACACCACGCACAACTTGCTTGCATTTGAGTATTTTGCCAGTTTTGAAGTAGTCAATCTTAGAAGACCCCTGGAATACGATCTGCTTAGCTCTAGTTAGCTGGGTAGTATTTGATCAACCGCTTCTGCGACGTTCATCAAATTGGCGCCGTTGCCGGGGACTTCTTTTGATTGTTCGAAAGAAAACTGGCAATTTATTCTTCTACTTCCCATCTTTCATTGTTCCACCCCTTCGATTTTACGCCGGTATGTTTGCTTTTGTTGCTTGTAGGTTGTTCTACAGGTTTATGAACCGCTCGATCGCTCATTCTCAGTTTAAGCCGGGTAATTCCACTCCGCCGAAGAAACCGCGAGCTCAGAAGCAAGTCATAGTCATTCCGCCTACACCACCTATCCCTAATAAGATTGAGGAGTTGAAGGAGAACTCCTCATCTTCATCCGCTCCATCCACTACTTCAGATTCACCACCACCTTCTCCTCCTGTACTAGATGTTCAGCGCACCATGGCAGATTACTGTAGACCAATTGCGACTAACTTTCGAGCTAGTGTCGTTGTGCCGCACAACGATGACGACCCTGATTATAATATCACAATCTTCGTCCTGAACATGGTCTCTAAGAATCTTCGATTCGAGGGAAAGCCGCAAGAAAACCCCCGCACACATTTGGCTAACTTCCTGGACATGTGCGAGACGTTTAAGAGCGGAATCTCAGTAAGAACAATCTTTGCTTGCGAGCTTTCCCATTCTCTCTTAAAAGCAACGCCAAGGTATGGCTCGGCTCAAAACCACCTGGCTACTACACTGACTGGGATAATCTAGCTCAGGACTTCATAGAGGAATACTATCCCCCTTCAAGAACGACATTCTACAAGGATAGCATCGCTAGTTTCTCTCAGAAGGAAGGAGTAAGCTTATACGAAGCTTGGAACAAATTCCAAGAGCTTCTCTCTGAATGCCCTCATCATGGATTCAACCAGAGTCAGCTAGCTGAAATCTTTGCCCAAGGTATGAATGAGGAAACGGCTGAATGGGTCAACATTTTAGCTAAAGGCAACTGCACAACACTTGAACCAGAAGCTGCTCTACTTCACTTTGCGGACTGCGCATCTAAGTCCAGAAATAGGGAGAGACAGTTTGGAGCAGCCAAGAGTCAACCAAGCAGTGAAGATCAGATTAAAATCACAGTGCAGAAACACATGGAAGAGATCTTCGGAACAGCTAATGACTGGTCTAGAGAGGAAGTTAATTTCATTGATCAAGGCTTCACCAAGGATCAAAGAGGCTACCCCGACTACCATCAGTTCAGAACACCTCCTCAACAACAGGGAAGCCTCCTTGAGCGTTCTCCTCCCAACTTCGGATTCAATCAGAGTCAGAATCAATGCTGGGAAAATAGTTATCAAGATCCTCCCAGATTTGCCAGAGCACATCAACCTCAGAATTTTACGTCTGAAGACATGTGGGAGAGAAAACTAGCCCAGAAGTTTGATCTGATTGCAGCACAAATGAAGGAACACGAAGAAAAGCTTAAAGCACAAGACGTTTTTAACCAAGGACAGAGAATAGAGAGCATGATAAATAAAGTTGCTAGCCTGTTAGCCAACCTTCCTCTCTTCAACCAGGCGCCGTCTCAAAACGACTCCTCCGAGAAGAACGAGCAAGCTAAAGTCATCACAACCAGGAGCAGTGAGCAGAACAGCCTGGAGAAGTAGAAGGGAGCACTATCCGTTCCCTCTACGGGAGAGTGTTCAACCATCGTCTCTAAATCACCACCCATACCTATCCCAGCTAAGTGCTCTGATCCTGGTCCTTTTACATTACCTTTAATCATTAATGGCATTGCAGTTGAGCGTAGTTTGGTTGATCTAGGTGCGTCTATAAATGTCATCCCTATGTGTTTATATAAGAAACTAAACCTAGGTGAATTAGAACCGGCTAGTATGCATGTAGTGTTCGCCGACAGGACTCTAAAAGAACCTAGAGGAATAATCAAGGATGTAATCACTTGTTGTGGCCCTTTCCGATTTTTCACTGATTACGTAGTAATGGATACTCGAGAGACATATTCTACCCTTCTCTTAGGCTGGCCATTCATGGCGACAGCCGGCATTAACATTAATGTACCAAATGGTTCGTTAACATTAAGAGCTGGGAAGGATACTGCAACATTCCGTCTCAAGGATAATATGAAATACATTCCAAAGGGAGAATCACATTGTTTATCTGTAGAAACTGTGGAATTGGCCTCGGTCAATTTCATTACTGACATCTCTTCTAGTATTCCTAGCTCGATTGTGACTGCAGGTGCTAGACAGGTTACCAAGCAGAAACTAAAACCTGTTCCTCAAAAGCCGCCGAAGAAGAAGGAACTGCAAGCCTCTTCTAAGCCACCGAGCACTAAATCGAGCAGGCCTTGGGGAAGAAGAAGACGAAGACCCAAATGGTCTGGAGACCAAAAGTTCCGCCGTCTTCCACCGAGCCAGCTGCACCACCAATTAGTTCCGAGAAACCGGCGCCGGAACAAGTATGGAAGGAGAAGCCGAAAGCTTCTCCTAAGGAAATAGTAACGATCACCGATCCTGGTGATACCAAGCCGAAGAAAGAAAAGAAGAAGTCGACAGTCCTCATTCCTTCCATCGTAACAATCAAGAAGGATGATCTCTCCAGAGAACTGTTCGGACCGTTCATGTTCGTCGATCACCTTCCCGATGGACGTACCAAGTTGTTGCATGCGAACGGGAAGAGATTCACGCTCACCGGAGAAGTCCCGAAGCTGTACTTCATGAACTCCGACGCGAGCGTTAAGGAGAATCTAAGTTGGGATGTCTCCTAATACCGTCCAGGTATCGTCCAGCTCAAGGACATTAATAAAAGAGCGCTTCGTGGGAGGCAACCCACGGCTGGAGTCTGTTTTAATTTTTTGTTGAACTTGGTATTTTAGAGTCGGTTCGGGGGAGCCAAAAGTGTCAGTTTGTTTGATTTACTATTTTTCGTGTAGAGTCTGCGTGTCATTGAGTCAGTCGCAAGTTGATTGAGGTCGTTCTGATTTTCGTGGATTTAACTGTGATTTTTTGAAGTTGGCCGGATTTGCGAAAATATTTTAAACCCGAACAGTTCAAAATTTTTAGCGAAATCACCCCTCATTTTCGGCGAATTCGCCTCTTGTTTTTCATTGAATCTCTCTGTTCATTATTTTCGGTTCGAAAAGTTGTTTGTTTTCGGCGAAAGGATTTTTGAAGACCAACAGCAATTTTAATTAAAATTTTCGGCGAAACCATATGGTTATTTTCGGCGAAATTAACTTCGAAAACCCGGCAGTGCATTTGAACTGAAATTTTTGGCGAAAACAACCTATTGGTTTCGCCGAAAATAATTTTGAAAATCACCCCACTATTCCTTTAAAATCCGGATTTGCTCCCTCTCTCATCCACTTTCATTTTCGTTCACAAAACCGAAAATCCCTCCCCTTTGTTTTCAAAACCGCCGACCACCCCCCCCACTTTAAAACCGCCGTCACCGCCGTTTCCCGTAGCCATCGCCGACCGCCGCCGCTCAACTCCCCTCCCTTTTCCGATTCCGTCGAGCCCTAGAACAGCCGAATCGGAGCTCTACAGCTCCAGTTCACCGAAACCCTCGTTTTCAAAGTTTTTCACCGATTCCTCCCAAACCGTTCATTTTTAGCAGTCATGGCTTCAAGGTAAGTTGTAGAGATTTTCAATACGAATCTTTTGACATATGGATTGCTGAATTTTGTCAAGGTTGACTTTTGGTTTGCCTCGTTTTGCGTGCCGACTGTTTTCGTGTGAACTAGGTTAGCTGAACTTGTAGAACTGTTCTAGCATGCTTAGGGAGTTCCGTGCTTAATTTCCATATCATTTGATCATTTGTTGCTATGCATACGATTAATTCCTTGTTATGTTGACTTGTGAGAAATGTCGGTTTGACCATGAACTGTATTTGATCGTTTGGCTGTCGTATGTGTTCTTTCTCGTTCATATTATCGTGCTTGCCATTTGAGATCATATTTTACCGTCATTCTCCAAGTTATGATAGTCTTGCCATGATTAGGGTTCAATATGCTACAATGTTGACTTTCTGAATGTCGGTTTGACTCTTTGGACTCTGATTGTGCTTATCCGATTCTGGCTGTTCCTAAGTATGATTTTACTGTCTATGATTACCGGTTACTCCGCTTTGCTTACCCCACTTAGTTTCCATCATTTCTTCGTGAAATTGAGTTTTTCTACTAAGTGTGGGGTAGGGTTTTAGTTGACTAATCTGGTTTCATTCTGGTTTAGGAACACCACTTATGAGCGCAGGACTAAGTCGCGACTTGATGGCGCTTCGAGCTCAGGAGCTGCCGCTCCCGTCACACCCGCGTTCTGGGTCCCCCACCTGCACTACCCCGCCGGGCTGGATACCATCGCACTATCGCCCGTCTACCTGACTTCTACTTTGAGTGCTTCCAGAAGATCGAGCACATTCGGGGAGCTGACGTTCGCCCTCTCTCCATGGAGTCCCTGCACGATCATGATGAGGACTACCACCGGAACGTGCATGACGCCCTAGCACCGGCTGGTCTCCTCGAGCTGACCACCATCGCTGCCGAGTTCCCAGACATTGCCCTCCAGGAGTTCTGGGCAACCTTTGATCTGGATGAGCACAAGAGGAAGCAGCGCCAGAAGGTTGTCACCTTCTATCTTGGTGGGGTGTGTACAGGCAGCTCACCTACGATGAGTTTGCTGCTCATCTCGGGATCCCCTACGAGCACTATCACGATCATCACCTAGGCTGGGGCGAAGATGATAACGAGGAGGAGTACCACGCGCTCTGGAGCCACATGACAGGCGTGCCTGGCGATCGCCTCGGGGCGAGCAACTCAGTTAAGTCGCTCTCTCACCCTCTCTTTAAATTTATTCATATGGTTTGGCGTAGATCCCTTTTATATGTACCCGACAAGGATCGCCACCATATCCTCAAGGAGGAGCTCATGCTTCTCCGAGCCATCCGAGAGAGCTACCCTCGACACCCCGGCTGGGTACTGGCTCGCATTTTCCGCCAGAAGACTAGGAGGAAGACGCCACCTCGCCGACTCTTGGGGGGTAACTTCATAAGTCAGCTCATCATCTCCTTCGGCATCAGCCATGAGTATGGCCAGCACATTCCACGACACCGAGTTAGGACCGTTGGAGGAGACTTGGCGGTTGAGTACTACTTAGAACTCGACCTCAGTCCCCATGTAGCAGCAGATCCTCCACTCCATCCTGTGGTCGAGTCGGAGGAAGAAGATGATGCTGAGGAGCAGCAGCCCCAGCCGCCGCCAGTATTCCATGATTATATACCATCGCCACATCATCAGGAAGGGTATGCTCACCAGTCGCCGCCGCACATTCCCGATCCATACCAGGCGCCTCCCCAACAGCCCCAACACCACCCCGCGGATGTTGGAGAGTTGTACGAGCGACTTCAGGAGTGGCGCATCACCGACAACGCCACCCAAGAGGCGCGATGGACTATTATGCAGCAGCATATGCGCCGCGCCGACAGGCGATATGAGGCACAGCTGGCGTGGCAACGTCAGCTCGGCGAGCACCTCCACTTTCCACCTCCCGGTTCACCGGACCAGCAGTGATCAGGTTGTATTCCTTTTCTGGTGTCTTCTTTTTATTTATTCTTTTCGGATTTTGGTCCAACTTTTTTCTGTGTGGATCCGGGGCACTTGTCCCGTTTCCTTTTTATGTTTTATTTGTTTTTGTTTTGTAGGCAGTAGGGAGATTCCCTTTGCTTCGCTTGGGTAGATTCCCTCCGCTCCGAGGACCCGTGCTCATCCCCTACACCAATCATCTCGGTCCAGGTTCTTCTACTTCACTCTGAACTCTAGAATTAGTCCTGTGAGGACACAGTCCGATTTAAGTGTGGGGTAGGATGCTAGAGAACCTTGCATGAACTGGATTGCCCTTGATTGTGTTTTATGTGTGCCTCGTGATTCCATTCCAGTCTCTCTAGCATTAGAATGGCTCAGTTCTTGATTTTTGATGTTAAGTTGTTGTTCAAACCTTCATAATGATGCTTAGACTGCTTAACCTAGAACTTGAGAACCAACTTGTATACTTTGATGCTAAATTGCCTGGTCAGAACAGAATTTTAAAATCACACTTGTAGTTTGTAGCCTTGATTGCATGAAAATGACCGAATCCGACTAGCAAACCAACTGTGAGCTTTTGATCCATTGCACGTAACTCTCAATTATAATTCTTTCTGAGTGGTTTTCTGTTTACTTGAATGAGTTAGAATTTGCATGAGACCTACTCGAGACCACACGATGACACGAGTTCTAGAAGGATAGGGGCACCTAGATTCAGCTACTAAGCCAGATAGCCTACCAAACGATAAATCCACTAGGTTTAGACCCTTGAGCTTGGCCTGTTCTTTCGGTTCGATAATACATTATAGCCATTTCCCATTTCTTTCATTCTCCGTTGATCCCCTGTGGTTGTAGTTCTAGATTGACCTAGCGGAAGTCGGTTTGTGGTAACCTGCCTATAGCCATTAAACAGGTGGTCTTAGCTAATATGTCCAGACGTGTAAACCCCTCTAGCAACTAAAAGAAAATCGGCACAAAAGAAAAAAAAAGTAAAGTAAGAAAAGAAAGAAAATTCGAAAAAAATAGTGAAAGAAAAGAAAAATCAGAAAAAGTTCAAAGTGTTAGTTTAATAAAACGTTCTTCTCCCTACAAATGGAAGAATGAAGTCAAAAGAAAAGTTGAAAAGAAAGAAAAAAAATCGTGCAAAGAAAAAGAATAAGTGCTAGGTTGCTTGAGGGTATCATAGGACGAGCGTTCATCATTCCACCCGTGTTTGGTTAGACGGTAGGAAGCCATAGATTAGATTCGAGGAAAGTTAGTCGAAAGCTACACCGCACAAAGCCATCATCATTCATTCCCATCATCTATCTCATTATAAACCCGAGTAGTGTAGATTTCATTACGGTCCTAGCAGGGAAGTCCTTCTTGACTAGATACTCGTGTTGTCACAGTGGTGGAGATGTGGTCGAAATGCAAACTTATGACAGAATTCGGTAACAGAAAATGATCGAGAGCAGAAACACGTCCTTAAACACAGAGAGTGAGAGTTCCCATCGTACTATATATATCCTGTGTGAGGAGTCTGGTCGGTCAGGTCAAATTCGTGCATAATTGGTTGCTAATTACTTGTCGTGTGCAGTTTATTAGTGAGACCAGGTAGTTTGGCTGATCTGTATGCATGTTAGGTTTCTTGTTCTAGGATCGATCTGTCTAATAATTTATTGTGTTTGATTGAGCTCCAATTTAATCGATCTTATCATTTATGAACATGAGCGTCTCTATTCAGTTTGCCTGAGGACAAGCAAAAGCTTAAGTGTGGGGTATTTGATGACACTCGATTTGACGTGATTATCAGCCTCATTTAAGCGACATTTCTTTGCTTAAGACACGGTTTTTAGGGTAGAATAATGAATATTCAATCGATTGCCCTATCTCGTGCCATTTGTGTTACCTTGGCCCGTTTCGGGTCTATTTGATGGTTTTCTAGTGTTTTTGTGTTAGCACAGGTTTTTGCCGTCAAATAGAGTAGCCATGGACGTGTCTAAGGCATTGGAACCTCGAGGAACTGAACCGAAATCGATCAAAGGGGCCAGTCAAAGTCAAACAAAATCCTGCCCGATTACAAAGATTTTTTCGCCAAAAATTACCTATTGATTTCGGCGAAAATAACATCACAAATCAACTGTTGCCGGTCAAAGGAATTTTCGGCGAAATCGATCAAGTGTTCGAACCGAAAACTAAGTCCAGAGAAGAGCGAAAAATATCCCTTCAATTGCAAAGGAATTTTCGTCGAAAATTCCTTAAGAATTTCGGCAAAAATATTAGAGGAATCCGGATCAGTTAGGGTTAAGTATAAATACTTAACCCGACGGCCCAAACGAGGATATAGATCATAATTCGCAAAATACAACCTTTCGAGATCAGAATTCAGAGAATCCTCTCAAGTTCTGGAGCGAAGAGTTGGAGTTCGAAGAGCCGGATAGAGATCGTGACGCCATCCCTTCCACCTCGGAGAACCAGAGCTAGGAGTGTTATCTACCGAAGATCGAAGTCTGTCAGAGTCGCCTAAATTAGGTTTTTCAGATTCTTTTATGTTCTTCCTCTTGATGATGAACTCTTTCTTTGTCTTTGTTTTTTTTTGTAATAATCATGAGTAGCTGAACTCGTTAGAGCTTAGACTAGATGAACCCTAAGTGACCCAGGGCTTTAAAGCGGTCACGGATCGGCGGTGATTAGATTCGAAATTCAATAAGTTCTTTTTCATGTTTGATTCGTTCTTCATTGTTCATGTTTCTTGTCTGGATTGATCACCTAGATTAGATTTTGGTTAAGCTAAGGATAGAAGCGAACGCTCGCCATACTTTAGAACATCGAATTGAACAATTAACCTTATAATTGGAGTGTGCCTTTCGTAGGAACCGGTTAGGGTTAATTCACTGCAAGAGTAACTCATTAATCATTAGCAATTACACCAGTTAATTAAGTCGTTGCGAGAGGCGACCGTACCCGGGCGGCTAGTTAATCTTGGTAGTTAGAACGGATAGAGCGAACGTTCGCCTGTCTTAAACCTAAGGGTAAGGAGTTATGGTGGTGTCTTAGTAATTGATTGAATGAGAATCGAAATCCGCTGATCTGTTGATTGCGAATGCTCTGGGGAACGAAGGGGGATTCAAAGTCTAAGTTCGTCTGTCATCCTTGTTTTCAAACCCTAATTTCCAATCTGCTTTAGTTTAATTTTTAATTTCTCCGCATTTCATAGATTTAGAAGTCGTGGAACTCACACCACGCACAACTTGCTTGCATTTGAGTATTTTGCCAGTTTTGAAGTAGTCAATCTTAGAAGACCCCTGGAATACGATCTGCTTAGCTCTAGTTAGCTGGGTAGTATTTGATCAACCGCTTCTGCGACGTTCATCACTGGGGACTTCTTTTAATTGTTTGAAAGAAGAACTGGCATTTTATTCTTCTACTATCCTTCTTTCATATTTCCATCCACTTCAATTTTACTGCGGTTGTGCTTGTTTTTGTCATTTGTAGGTTGTCTACAGGTTTATGCAGCACCGCCCTCTCACGCGGTCCTTAACCAAGACTGACAGGGCAAAGAGTGTAGAGAAACCAATTAGTTCTGCTTTGCCGAAGCGACCACAAATTTCGAAGAAAGGCAGAATCGATCCACCTCCATCCTTCATGCCAATTAAGATCGAGGAACCGAAGGAGAGTTCCTCATCTTCATCTTCATCCGCTTCATCAACCGCATCAATTTCACCTCCTCCATCTCCTAGGATGGAAGATCAATTACCACCACCACCACTACCCCCCGGTTGCACCGAAGAGTCTAGCTGACTATAACAAGCTGAGCGCGACTAGTGTTCGATCTTCTATCGCCGTGCCACGCATCGAAGGAGATCCTGACTATGAGATCCAGATTCCTTTCTTGACCATGATCTCTAGGGATTTACAATTTGAAGGCAGGCCACTTGACAATCCGTGCACTCACTTGGTGGATTTCATTGATCTTTGCGGAACATTCAAGAATGGGAACCTCGACAACAACACCTTATGCTTGAGAGCCTTCTCGTTCTCTCTTAAAGGCGCAGCTAAGAGGTGGCTCACTAGCAAGCCACCAGGTTACTACACAGATTGGGATACTCTTGCTCAAGACTTCGTGGAAGAGTACTTCCCTTCCTCAAGGACAACCGCCTTCAAGGACAGCATTTCTAGATTCTCTCAGAAGGAAGGTGCAAGCTTATATGACACTTGGAATGAATTACAAAAACTTCTCTATAACTGTCCTCATCATGGTTTCGAGCAGAGACAGTAAGCTGAAATCTTTGATCGAGGTCTTCGTGAAGAATCTGCTAAATGGGTCCATTCCCTAGCTGAAGGGGATTGTACTACCCTCACACCTGAAGCTGCTCTTCTCCATTTCGCGAACTGTGCTTCCAAGTCAAGGAACTAGGAACGATAATCAGAAGGATCAAGAAGCAAGCTCGATCTTGAAGCAACCATTAAAGCAGAAGTTGAAAAGAATCTGAAGAAGTCTACTACACCTATCAAGCCTCCAGCAGCTTTCGTTCTTGTAGCTGATTGCGAGTGGTGTGGAGCTTGTGCTCATAACGGAGGCCGATGCCAGAACTTTAGCAAGGCAAAAGTCTGGTCTGCCAAAGAAGTCAATTTCATCTCTCAAGGCTTCAATAACAATCAACAAGGTTATGTTGGCTACCGCAACTAAGGACAATAGGGAAATTTCCAAGAGAAACCTCCCTACAATGTCGGCGCCAACCAGAACCAAGGTCAGAATCAAAATAACCGACCAACTGGTTCAATCCATGATCAGAAGCCAAGCAATCCAACTAGAGGTATCTACCAGCCGCCTCACCAAAATCAAGGAAACTATGGAACAGCTCCTGGCAACCGTCAGAATCAATACTTGAACAACACTTATACAAGACAATAGCATCAGAAAGATAACAAGGATAATGATCTCGACAAGAAGCTCCATCAGATCATCACCAGACTTGACGATCATGATAGTCAGTTCAAAGCTCAAGCTCTCCTCAACCAGGAACAAATCGCTTCCGGACAAAGAATAGAGCATGCGGTGAACCAGATCTCCAGCATGCTAGCAAATGGCCGCCCTTCTGGCCAGCTCCCAAGCCAAACTGAACCGAATCCAAGAAAGGAGCAGGCTAAGATGGTCTCTATTCAAAGTCCGAAGAAATCACCTACTAATACTTCTTCTAACCTATACAGGGCCATTAAAGTTCCGGAGAAGAAGATAGCAAAGAAGGAGGCGCCAAAGGAGTATGATCCTCCTCTTGCTCCATACTACGAGAAGCCTCCCTTCCCAAATGCTTTGCTACCAAATGCAAGGATCGAGACCGGCATGTGGGAAAACAAAGAAGAACGCTCTACCATCCGTAGTAAGAAGCCTTCCTCTCCATATCCAGCTAAGTGCCCCGATCCTGGTTCTTTCACTTTACCTCTTATCATTAATGATATAGAAATAAAACGTAGTTTGGTTGATCTAGGTGCTTCTATAAATGTCATGCCTATGAGTTTGTTCAAAAGTTGAATCTAGGAGAACTTAAACCGACTAGCATGCAACTTGTCTTTGCTGATAGATCATTGAAAACCCTAGAGGAGAGATTAAAGATTTTGTCACTAGATGTGGCCCTTTTACTTTCCTAGCTGATTTTGTGGTTATAGATAGTCGAGAGGAGGATTCTACTATCCTTATAGGTCGACCCTTCATGGCAACAACCGGGATGCAAATTAATGTCCCGAGTGGTTCTTTGACCTTGAGGGTTGGTAAGGATACGATAACGTTCCGCCTTAAGGACGGTATGAAATATACTCCTATGGAGGAAGAACCTCACTGTCTTTCTATTGAAACTGTGGAGTTGACCTCGGTCAACTCCGTTACTAATGTCTCTTCTAGTGTTCCTCCAAAGTCTATTGTCGCAGGTGCTGACCAGGTCATCAAGCAGAAGACCTGACCTTCGGCACAGAAGCCGTAGAAGAAGAAGGAACTGAAATCCTCCTCTTCTCAATCATTACCAAGCAAGGAGCCTGGCAGGCTACGGAGGATGAATCAAAAGAAGACTAAAATGGTCTGGATGCCAATTGTTCCACCATCCTCTTCCGAGCCAATTGCACCACCGATTCCTGTCAAGCAGCCGGCGCAGAAGCCAGCAAAGACGGAGAAGCCGAGAGCGTCTCCCAAAGAAGTACCACAGATCATAGACCCCGGTGAAATGAAGCCAGAGGCTAAAGAAAAGACGAAGCTGACTGTTATCATTCCTTCTACTGTAACACTTGCAAATGATGATCCCTCAAGAGAACTGTTCGGGCCGTTCAAGATTACCGGCTATCTTCCCGATGAACACACAATGCTCATTCATGCTAACGGGAAGAAATTCACGCTCGCCGGAGATACCCCGAAGCTCTATTTCATGAATTTCGACGCTAGCGTTAAGGAGATCCTGAGTTGGGATGTCTCTTGACACCGTCCAGGTATCGTCCAGCTCAAGGACGTTAATCAAGAGCGCTTCGTGGGAGGCAACCCACGGCTGGAGTCAGTTTTTAGTCTATGTCGAACTCAGTATTTTAGAGTCAGTTTGGGGGAGCCAAAAGTGCCAGTTGCATGGTTTCTTATTTTTCGTGTGTGATTTGTGTGTCCTCGGTTCAATTCCAAGTTGTTTGAGGTTGTTTCGATTTTTGTTAATTTAGTTCTGATTTTCTGAAGTTTGCCGGAATTACGAAAATGTTTTAAAAATGCAGGTCAAAGTTTTCGCCAAAAACTTGCACTCATTTCGGCGAAAACTCCCTTGTAAAACCCACTGTGTTTTCTGACCAGTTTTTGACAAACTTTACGGCGAAAAGTTTCATACTTTTCGGTGAAAACTCACTTTGAAATCTGGCAGACAATTTGAACTAAACTTTTCGGCGAAAACTTGCAACTTTTTTCGCCGAAAACTTTCAGAAATATCCAAAAAAATTTCCCCTTTTCTTTCTTTTTTCTGGGTCGTTTTTCTCTCTCCCTTCATTTTTAGATCAAAAATCAAACAGCCCCCCCTTTTGTCGAACCAAAAGCGCCGCCCAACCAATTCGCCGCCGTCGTCGACCGCCGCCACTCATTCCCTCTTCCTCCCATGATCATTTCAAGCTATAGAACATCCGAATAGGAGCTCTAAAGCTTCAATTCCGCCAAAACCTAATTTTTTGAGTTTTTCATCGATTCCTCTTCTTTCGTTCGTTTTCAGCCATCATGACTTCAAGGTAAGTTGTAGAGTTTTTCATTATGAATCTTTTGAAATATAGAATGCTGAATTTCGTCAGGGTTGACTTTGGTTGACTTTTTGGTCTACCTCGATTTGCGTGTCGACTGTTTCGTGAGAATTTTTGTGAACAGATTGCTTTGGACTGTTCTAGCATGTTTTGTGAGAATTATGCTTCATTCTAATCTCATCTAACCTTGATTTTCCATGCTTAGAGCTTAAATCTTTTGTGGTGTTGACTTTTTGAAATGTCGGGATGATTATGAACTGTTGTTGCTTATTTGGCTGCCATGCTTGCTCATTAACTTTCATATCGCTGTTTTAGAATTATGAGACCATGTTATGCAATGATTCAGTGCTTAGTGCTCATAAATTGCTAAGGTTAGGGTTCAATTTGCTATAATGTTGACTTTTTTTTAAATGTCGGTTTGACCTGTGAACTCAGTTTGTGATTCTGACGCCCTAGCTGATCTTGTGTATGTTTTATGACCAAATGTGCTTACCGGTTACTCGCTCTGCTTACCCCCACTCGGTTTTCCTCATTTCTTTGTGAAATTGAGTTTTTCGACTAAGTGTGGGGTAGTGATGACACTCGATTTGACGTGATTATCAGCCTCATTTAAGCGACATTTCTTTGCTTAAGACATGGTTTTTAGGGTAGAATAACGAATATTCAATTGATTGCCCTATCTCATGCCATTCGTATCACCTTGGCCCGTTTCGGGTCTATTTGATGGTTTTCTAGTGTTTTTGTGTTAGCACAGGTTTTTGCCATCAAATAAAGTAGCCATGGACGTGTCTAAGGCGTTGGAACCTCGAGGAATCAAACCGGAATCGATCCAAGGAGCCGATCAAGTCAAACCAAAAGTCTGCCCATTCACACTTACATTTTCGGCGAAAATAAGCATATGTTTTCGGCGAAAATAATAGTACAAATCGACTGACGCCAAGAGAAGGAGATTTTCGGGAAAAATGCTGAGTTTTCGGACCGAGAAGACAAGGCAGAGAGATCAGCCGGCGGGACTTCCATTCACAAGCATGTTTTCGGCGAAAAGAAGTCACTATTTTCGGCGAAAAATATCAGAGGAAATCCGGTTGATTAGGGTTAAGTATAAATACTTAACCCGGCGGCCCAAAAAGGAAGATCATCATAATCATATCATAATTTACACTTTTCGAATCAGAATCCTCTCAAGTTCTGGAGCGAAGAGTTAGAGTTCGAAGAGCCGGAAAGAGATCGTGACGCCATCCCTTTCATCTCGGAGAACCGGAGCTAGGAGTGTTATTTACCGAAGATCGAAGTCTGTCAGAGTCGTCTAAATTAGGTTTTTCAGATTCTTTTCTGTTCTTCCTCTGGATGATGAACTCTTTCTTTGTCTTTGTTGCTTTTGTAATAATCATGAGTAGCTAAACTCGTTAGAGCTTAGACTAGATGAACCCTAAGTGACCCAGGGCTTTAAAGCGGTCACGGATCGGCGGTGATTAGATTCGAAATTCAATCAGTTCTTTTTCATGTTTGATTTGTTCTTCTTTGTTCATGTTTCTTGTCTGGATTGATCACCTAGATTAGATTCTGGTTAAGCTAAGGATAGAAGCGAATGCTCGCCTTACTTTAGAACATCGAATTGAACAATTAACCTTATAATTGGAGCGTGCCTTTCGTAAGAACCGGTTAGGGTTAATTCACTACAAGAGTAACTCATTAATCATTAGTAATTGCACCAGTTAATTAAGTCGTTGCGAGAGGCGATCGTACCCGGGCGGCTAGTTAACCTTGGTAGTTAGAACGGATAGAGCGAACGTTCGCCGGTCTTAAACCTAAGGGTAAGGAGTTATTGTGGTGTCTTAGTAATTGATTGAACGAGAATCGAAATCCGCTGATCTGTTGATTGCCAATGCTCTGGGGAACGAAGGGGGATTCAAAGTCTAAGTTCGTCTGTCATCCTTGTTTTCAAACCCTAATTTCCAATCTGCTTTAGTTTAATTTTTATTTTTCTCTGCATTTCTTAGAGTTAGAAGTCGTGGGACTCACACCACGCACGAAGTGCTTACATTCGAGTATTTTGCTAGTTCTCAGAGTAGTCAATCATAGAAGGCCCTTGGAATACGATCTACCCTTGCTTTTGTTAGCTTTGTTAGTTATTTGGTTGAACCGAACAACGACTTGAGGTTCACCAAATTGGCGCCGTTGCCGGGGACTTCTTTTGATTGTTCGAAAGAAGAACTGGCAATTTATTCTTCTACTTCCTATCTTTCATTTTTCCACCCACTTCAATTTTACGCCGGTATGTTTGCTTTTGTTGCTTGTAGGTTGTTCTACAGGTTTATGAACCGCTCGATCGCTCGTTCTTAGTTTAAGCCAGGTAATTCTACTTCGCCGAAGAAACCGCGAGCTTAGAAGCAAGTCATAGTCATTCCGCCTACACCACCTATCCCTAATAAGATTGAGGAGTTGAAGGAGAACTCCTCATCTTCATCCGCTTCATCCACTACTTCAGATTCACCACCACCTTCACCTCCTGTACTAGTTGTTCAGCGCACCATGGCAGATTACTGTAGACCAATTGCGACTAACTTTCGAGCTAGTGTCGTTGTGCCGCACAACGATGACGACCCTGATTATAATATCACAATCTTCGTCCTGAACATGGTCTCTAAGAATCTTCGATTCGAGGGAAAGCCGCAAGAAAACCCCCGCACACATTTGGCTAACTTCCTGGACATGTGCGAGACGTTTAAGAGCGGGAATCTCAGTAAGAACAATCTTTGCTTGCGAGCTTTCCCATTCTCTCTTAAAAGCAACGCCAAGGTATGGCTCGGCTCGAAACCACCTGGCTACTACACTGACTGGGATAGTCTAGCTCAGGACTTCATAGAAGAATATTATCCCCCTTCAAGAACGACATTCTACAAGGATAGCATCGCTAGTTTCTCTCAGAAGGAAGGAGTAAGCTTATACGATGCTTGGAACGAATTCCAAGAGCTTCTCTCTGAATGCCCTCATCATGGATTCAACCAGAGTCAGCTAGCCGAAATCTTTGACCAAGGTATGAATGAGGAAACGGCTTAATGGGTCAACATTTTAGCTAAAGGCAACTGCACAGCACTTGAACCAGAAGCTGCTCTACTTCACTTTGCGGACTGCGCATCTAAGTCCAGAAATAAGGAGAGACAGTTTGGAGCAGCCAAGAGTCAACCCAGCAGTGGAGATCAGATTAAGATCGCAGTGCAGAAACACATGGAAGAGATCTTCAGAACATCTAATAATTGGTCTAGAGAGGAAGTTTATTTCATTGATCAAGGTTTCACCAATGATCACAGAGGCTACCCCGACTACCATCATTTCAGAACACCCCCTGAACAACAGGGAAGCTTCCCTGAGCGTCCTCCTTCCAACTTCGGATTCAACCGGAGTCAGAATCAATGCTGGGGAAATAGTTACAAGATCCTCCCAGATTTGCCAGAGCACATCAACCTCAGAATTTTACGTCTGAAGACATGTGGGAGAGGAGAATAGCCCAGAAGTTTGATCTGATTGCAGCACGGATGAAGGAACACGAAGAAAAGTTTAAAGCCCAAGACGCTTTTAACCAAGGACAGATCGCACAAGGACAAAGAATAGAGAGCATGATAAATAAAGTTGCTAGCCTGTTAGCCAACCTTCCTCTCTTCAACCAGGCGCCGTCTCAAAACGACTCCTCCGAGAAGAATGAGCAAGCTAAAATCATCACAACCAGGAGCAGTGAGCAGAACAGCCTGGAGAAGAAGAAGGGAGCACTATCCGTTCTCTCTACGGGAGAGTGTTCAACTATCGTCTCTCAATCACCACCCATACCTATCCCAGCTAAGTGCTCTGATCCTGGTCCTTTTACATTACCTTTAATCATTAATGGCATTGCAGTTGAGCGTAGTTTGGTTGATCTAGGTGCGTCTATAAATGTCATGCCTATGTGTTTATATAAGAAACTGAACCTAGGTGAATTAGAACCGGCTAGTATGCATGT
Organism: Linum lewisii; assembly: GCA_034768395.1. Taxonomy (NCBI): domain Eukaryota; kingdom Viridiplantae; phylum Streptophyta; class Magnoliopsida; order Malpighiales; family Linaceae; genus Linum; species Linum lewisii. The sequence goes on along the minus strand of CM068298.1, from coordinate 22,584,024 downwards.
AGTGTTCGCCGACAGGACTCTAAAAGAACCTAGAGGAATAATCAAGGATGTAATCACTTGTTGTGGTCCTTTCCGATTTTTCGCTGATTACGTAGTAATGGATACTCGAGAGACATATTCTACCCTTCTCTTAGGCCGGCCATTCATGGCGACAGCCGGTATTAACATTAATGTTCCAAATGGTTCGTTAACATTAAGAGTTGGGAAGGATACTGCAACATTCCGTCTCAAGGATAATATGAAATACATTCCTAAGGGAGAATCACATTATTTATCCGTAGAAACTGTGGAATTGGCCTCGGTCAATTTCATTACTGACATTTCCTCTAGTATTCCTAGCTCGATTGTTGCTGCAGATATTAAACAGGTTATTAAAAAGAAGCCAGAAACTTCGGTTCAGAAGCTGCCCAAGAAGAAGAAGGAACTGCAAGCCTCTTCTAAGCCACCGAGCATTAAATCGAGCAGGCCTCGGGGAAAGAACAAGAAGACGAAGACCCAAATGGTCTGGAGACCAAAAATTCCGTCGTCTTCCACCAAGCCAGCTGCACCACCAATTAGTTCCGAGAAACCGGTACCGGAACAAGTATGGAAGGAGAAGCCCAAAGCATCTCCTAAGGAAATACTGACGATCACCGATCCTGGTGATACCAAGCCGAAGATAAAAGAGAAGAAGAAGCCGACAGTCTTCATTCCTTCCATCGTAACAATCAAGAAGGATGATCTCTCCAGAGAACTGTTCGGACCGTTCAAGTTCGTCGATCATCTTCCCGATGGACGTACCAAGCTTTTGCATGCAAACGGGAAGAGATTCACGCTTACCGGAGAAGTCCCGAAGCAGTACTTCATGAACTCCATGTGACGTGATTATCAGCCTCATTTAAGCGACATTTCTTGGCTTAAGACATGGTTTTTAGGGTAGAATAACGAATATTCAGTCGATTGCCCTATCTCGTGCCATTTGTGTTACCTTGGCCCGTTTCGGGTCTATTTTATGGTTTTCTAGTGTTTTTGTGTTAGCACAGGTTTTTGCCATCAAATAAAGTAGCCATGGACGTGTCTAAGGCGTTAGAACATCGAGGAACTGAATCGGAATTGATCAAAGGGGCCAATCAAAGTCAAACAAAATTCTGCCCGATTACAAAGATATTTTCGCCGAAAATTACCTATTGATTTCGGCGAAAATAACATCACAAATCAACTGGTGCCGAGTCAAAGGAATTTTCGGCGAAATCGATCAAGTGTTCGAACCAAAAACTGAGTCCAGAGAAGAGCGAAAAATACCCCCTCATTTGCAAAGGAATTTTCGCCGAAAATTCCTCAAGAATTTCGGCGAAAATAATAGAGGAATCCGGATCAGTTAGGGTTAAGTATAAATACTTAACCCGGCGGCCCAAAATATATACATCATAATCATATCATAATTTACACTTTTCGAATCAGAATCCTCTCAAGTTCGAAGAGCTGGAAAGAGATCGTGACGCCATCCCTTTCATCTCGGAGAACCGGAGCTAGGAGTGTTATCTACCAAAGATCGAAGTCTGTCAGAGTCGTCTAAATTAGGTTTTTCAGATTCTTTTCTGTTCTTCCTCTGGATGATGAACTCTTTCTTTGTCTTTGTTGCTTTTGTAATAATCATGAGTAGCTAAACTCGTTAGAGCTTAGACTAGATGAACCCTAAGTGACCCAGGGTTTTAAAGCGGTCACGGATCGGCGGTGATTAGATTCGAAATTCAATCAGTTCTTTTTCATGTTTGATTTGTTCTTCATTGTTCATGTTTCTTGTCTGGATTGATCACCTAGATTAGATTCTGGTTAAGCTAAGGATAGAAGCGAACGCTCGCCTTACTTTAGAAGATCGAATTGAACAATTAACCTTATAATTGGAGTGTGCCTTTCGTAGGAACCGGTTAGGGTTAATTCACTGCAAGAGTAACTCATTAATCATTAGTAATTGCACCAGTTAATTAAGTCATTGCGAGAGGCGACCGTACCCGGGCCGCTTGTTAATCTTGGTAGTTAGAACGGATAGAGCGAACGTTCGCCGGTCTTAAACCTAAGGGTAAGGAGTTATGGTGGTGTCTTAGTAATTGATTGAATGAGAATGGAAATCCGCTGATCTGTTGATTGCCAATGCTCTGGGGAACGAAGGGGGATTCAAAGTCTAAGTTCATTTCTCATCTCTGTTTTCAAACCCTAATTTCCAATCTGCTTTAGTTTAAATTTTTAATTTCTCTGCATTTCTTAGAATTAGAAGTCGTGGAACTCACACCACGCACAACTTGCTTGCATTCGAGTATTTTGCTAGTTTTGAAGTAGTCAATCTTAGAAGACCCCTGGAATACGATCTGCTTAGCTCTCGTTAGCTGGGTAGTATTTGATCAGCCGATTCTGCGACGTTCATCAAATTGGCGCCGTTGCCGGGGACTTCTTTTGGTTGTTCGAAAGAAGAACTGGCAATTTATTCTTCTACTTCCCATCTTTCATTGTTCCACCCGCTTCGATTTTACGCCGGTATGTTTGCTTTTGTTGCTTGTAGGTTGTTCTACAGGTTTATGAACCGCTCGATCGCTCATTCTTAGTTTAAGTCGGGTAATTCTACTTCACCGAAGAAACCGCGAGCTCAGAAGCAAGTCATAGTCATTCCGCCTACACCACCTATCCCTAATAAGATTGAGGAGTTGAAGGAGAACTCCTCATCTTCATCCGCTTCATCCACTACTTCAGATTCACCACCACCTTCACCTCCTGTACTAGTTGTTCAGCGCACCATGGCAGATTACTGTAGACCAATTGCGACTAACTTTCGAGCTAGTGTCGTTGTGCCGCACAACGATGACGACCCTGATTATAATATCACAATCTTCGTCCTGAACATGGTCTCTAAGAATCTTCGATTCGAGGGAAAGCCGCAAGAAAACCCCCGCACACATTTGGCTAACTTCCTGGACATGTGCGAGACGTTTAAGAGCGGGAATCTCAGTAAGAACAATCTTTGCTTGCGAGCTTTCCCATTCTCTCTTAAAAGCAACGCCAAGGTATGGCTCGGCTCGAAACCACCTGGCTACTACACTGACTGGGATAGTCTAGCTCAGGACTTCATAGAAGAATATTATCCCCCTTCAAGAACGACATTCTACAAGGATAGCATCGCTAGTTTCTCTCAGAAGGAAGGAGTAAGCTTATACGATGCTTGGAACGAATTCCAAGAGCTTCTCTCTGAATGCCCTCATCATGGATTAAACCAGAGTCAGCTAGCCGAAATCTTTGCCGAAGGTATGAATGAGGAAACGGCTGAATGGGTCAACATTTTAGCTAAAGGCAACTGCACAGCACTTGAACCAGAAGCTGCTCTACTTCACTTTGCGGACTGCGCATCTAAGTCCAGAAATAAGGAGAGACAGTTTGGAGCAGCCAAGAGTCATCCAAGCAGTGGAGATCAGATTAAGATCACAGTGCAGAAACACATGGAAGAGATCTTCGAAACATCTAATAATTGGTCTAGAGAGGAAGTTAATTTCATTGATCAAGGTTTCACCAATGATCACAGAGGCTACCCCGACTACCATCATTTCAGAACACCCCCTCAACAACAGGGAAGCTTCCCTGAGCGTCCTCCTTCCAACTTCGGATTCAACCGGAGTCAGAATCAATGTTGGGGAAATAGTTACAAGATCCTCCCAGATTCGCCAGAGCACATCAACCTCAGAATTTTACGTCTGAAGACATGTGGGAGAGGAGAATAGCCCAGAAGTTTGATCTGATTGCAGCACGGATGAAGGAACACGAAGAAAAGTTTAAAGCCCAAGACGCTTTTAACCAAGGACAGATCGCAGAAGGACAGAGAATAGAGAGCATGATAAATAAAGTTGCTAGCCTGTTAGCCAACCTTCCTCTCTTCAACCAGGCGCCGTCTCAAAACGACTCCTCCGAGAAGAACGAGCAAGCTAAAGTCATCACAACCAGGAGCAGTCAGCAGAACAGCCTGGAGAAGAAGAAGGGAGCACTATTCGTTCTCTCTACGGGAGAGTGTTCAACTATCGTCTCTCAATCACCACCCATACCAATCCCAGCTAAGTGCTCTGATCCTGGTCCTTTTACATTACCTTTAATCATTAATGGCATTGCAGTTGAGCGTAGTTTGGTTGATCTAGGTGCGTCTATAAATGTCATGCCTATGTGTTTATATAAGAAACTGAACCTAGGTGAATTAGAACCGGCTAGTATGCATGTAGTGTTCGCCGACAGGACTCTAAAAGAACCTAGAGGAATAATCAAGGATGTAATCACTTGTTGTGGTCCTTTCCGATTTCTCGCTGATTACGTAGTAATGGATACCCGAGAGACATATTCTACCCTTCTCTTAGGCGGCCATTCATGGCGATAGCCGGTATTAACATTAATGTTCCAAATGGTTCGTTAACATTAAGAGTTGGGAAGGATACTGCAACATTCCGTCTCAAGGATAATATGAAATACATTCCTAAGGTAGAATCACATTGTTTATCCGTAGAAACTGTGGAATTGGCCTCGGTCAATTTCATTACTGACATTTCCTCTAGTATTCCTAGCTCGATTGTTGCTGCAGATATTAAACAGGTTATTAAAAAGAAGCCAGAAACTTCGGTTCAGAAGCTGCCCAAGAAGAAGAAGGAACTGCAAGCCTCTTCTAAGCCACCGAGCATTAAATCGAGCAGGCCTCGGGGAAAGAACAAGAAGACGAAGACCCAAATGGTCTGGAGACCAAAAATTCCGCCGTCTTCCACCGAGCCAGCTGCACCACCAATTAGTTCTGAGAAACCGGCGCCGGAACAAGTATGGAAGGAGAAGCCCAAAGCATCTCCTAAGGAAATACTGACGATCACCGATCCTGGTGATACCAAGCCGAAGATAAAAGAGAAGAAGAAGCCGACAGTCTTCATTCCTTCCATCATAACAATCAAGAAGGATGATCTCTCCAGAGAACTATTCGGACCATTCAATTTCGTCGATCATCTTCCCGATGGACGTACCAAGCTTTTGCATGCAAACGGGAAGAGATTCACGCTTACCGGAGAAGTCCCGAAGCTGTACTTCATGAACTCCGATGCGACATGATTATCAGCCTCATTTAAGCGACATTTCTTGACATAAGACATGGTTTTTAGGGTAGAATAACGAATATTCAGTCGATTGCCCTATCTCGTGCCATTTGTGTTACCTTGGCCCGTTTCGGGTCTATTTTATGGTTTTCTAGTGTTTTTGTGTTAGCACAGGTTTTTGCCATCAAATAAAGTAGCCATGGACGTGTCTAAGGCGTTGGAACATCGAGGAACTGAATCGGAAATGATCAAAGGGGCCAATCAAAGTCAAACAAAATCCTGCCCGATTACAAAGATATTTTCGCCGAAAATTACCTATTGATTTCGGCGAAAATAACATCACAAATCAACTGGTGCCGAGTCAAAGGAATTTTCGGCGAAATTGATCAAGTGTTCGAACCGAAAACTGAGACCAGAGAAGAGCGAAAAATACCCCCTCATTTGCAAAGGAATTTTCGCCGAAAATTCCTCAAGAATTTCGGCGAAAATAATAGAGGAATCCGGATCAGTTAGGGTTAAGTATAAATACTTAACCCGGCGGCCCAAAATATATACATCATAATCATATCATAATTTACACTTTTCGAATCAGAATCCTCTCAAGTTCTGGAGCGAAGAGTTAGAGTTCGAAGAGCTGGAAAGAGATCGTGACGCCATCCCTTTCATCTCGAAGAACCGGAGCTAGGAGTGTTATCTACCAAAGATCGAAGTCTGTCAGAGTCGTCTAAATTAGGTTTTTCAGATTCTTTTCTGTTCTTCCTCTGGATGATGAACTCTTTCTTTGTCTTTGTTGCTTTTGTAATAATCATGAGTAGCTAAACTCGTTAGAGCTTAGACTAGATGAACCCTAAGTGACCCAGGGTTTTAAAGCGGTCACGGATCGGCGGTGATTAGATTCGAAATTCAATCAGTTCTTTTTCATGTTTGATTTGTTCTTCATTGTTCATGTTTCTTGTCTGGATTGATCACCTAGATTAGATTATGGTTAAGCTAAGGATAGAAGCGAACGCTCGCCTTACTTTAGAACATCGAATTGAACAATTAACCTTATAATTGGAGTGTGCCTTTCGTAGGAACCGGTTAGGGTTAATTCACTGCAAGAGTAACTCATTAATCATTAGTAATTGCACCAGTTAATTAAGTCATTGCGAGAGTCGACCGTACCCGGGCCGCTAGTTAATCTTGGTAGTTAGAACGGATAGAGCGAACGTTCGCCGGTCTTAAACCTAAGGGTAAGGAGTTATGGTGGTGTCTTAGTAATTGATTGAATGAGAATCGAAATCCGCTGATCTGTTGATTGCCAATGCTCTGGGGAACGAAGGGGGATTCAAAGTCTAAGTTCATTTGTGATCTCTGTTTTCAAACCCTAATTTCCAATCTGCTTTAGTTTAAATTTTTAATTTCTCTGCATTTCTTAGAATTAGAAGTCGTGGAACTCACACCACGCACAACTTGCTTGCATTCGAGTATTTTGCCAGTTTTGAAGTAGTCAATCTTAGAAGACCCCTGGAATACGATCTGCTTAGCTCTCGTTAGCTGGGTAGTATTTGATCAGCCGATTCTGCGACGTTCATCAAATTGGCGCCGTTGCCGGGGACTTCTTTTGGTTGTTCGAAAGAAGAACTGGCAATTTATTCTTCTACTTCCCATCTTTCATTGTTCCACCCGCTTCGATTTTACGCCGGTATGTTTGCTTTTGTTGCTTGTAGGTTGTTCTACAGGTTTATGAACCGCTCGATCGCTCATTCTTAGTTTAAGCCGGGTAATTCTACTTCGCCGAAGAAACCGCGAGCTTAGAAGCAAGTCATAGTCATTCCGCCTACACCACCTATCCCTAATAAGATTGAAGAGTTGAAGGAGAACTCCTCATCTTCATCCGCTTCATCCACTACTTCAGATTCACCACCACCTTCTCCTCCTGTACTAGTTGTTCAGCGCACCATGGCAGATTACTGTAGACCAATTACGACTAACTTTCGAGCTAGTGTCGTTGTGCCGCACAACGATGACGACCCTGATTATAATATCACAATCTTCATCCTGAACATGGTCTCTAAGAATCTTCAAATTCGAGGGAGAGCCGCAAGAAAACCCCCGCACACATTTGGCTAACTTCCTGGACATGTGCGAGACGTTTAAGAGCGGGAATCTCAGTAAGAACAATCTTTGCTTGCGAGCTTTCCCATTCTCTCTTAAAAGCAACGCCAAGGTATGGCTCGTCTCGAAACCACCTGGCTACTACACTGACTGGGATAGTCTAGCTCAGGACTTCATAGAAGAATATTATCCCCCTTCAAGAACGACATTCTACAAGGATAGCATCGCTAGTTTCTCTCAGAAGGAAGGAGTAAGCTTATATGATGCTTGGAACGAATTCCAAGAGCTTCTCTCTGAATGCCCTCATCATGGATTCAACCAGAGTCAGCTAGCCGAAATCTTTGCCGAAGGTATGAATGAGGAAACGGCTGAATGGGTCAACATTTTAGCTAAAGGCAACTGCACAGCACTTGAACCAGAAGCTGCTCTACTTCACTTTGCGGACTGCGCATCTAAGTCCAGAAATAAGGAGAGACAATTTGGAGCAGCCAAGAGTTAACCAAGCAGTGGAGATCAGATTAAGATCGCAGTGCAGAAACACATGGAAGAGATCTTCGGAACATCTAATAATTGGTCTAGAGAGGAAGTTAATTTCATTGATCAAGGTTTCACCAATGATCACAGAGGCTACCCCGACTACCATCATTTCAGAACACCCCCTCAACAACAGGGAAGCTTCCCTGAGCGTCCTCCTTCCAACTTCGGATTCAACCGGAGTCAGAATCAATGCTGGGGAAATAGTTATCAAGATCCTCCCAGATTCGCCAGAGCACATCAACCTCAGAATTTTACGTCTGAAGACATGTGGGAGAGGAGAATAGCCCAGAAGTTTGATCTGATTGCAGCACGGATGAAGGAACACGAAGAAAAGTTTAAAGCCCAAGACGCTTTTAACCAAGGACAGATCGCACAAGGACAGAGAATAGAGAGCATGATAAATAAAGTTGCTAGCCTGTTAGCCAACCTTCCTCTCTTCAACCAGGCGCCGTCTCAAAACGACTCCTCCGAGAAGAACGAGCAAGCTAAAGTCATCACAACCAGGACCAGTGAGCAGAACAGCCTGGAGAAGAAGAAGGGAGCACTATCCGTTCTCTCTACGGGAGAGTGTTCAACTATCGTCGCTCAATCACCACCCATACCTATCCCAGCTAAGTGCTCTGATCCTGGTCCTTTTACATTACCTTTAATCATTAATGGCATTGCAGTTGAGCGTAGTTTGGTTGATCTAGGTGCGTCTATAAATGTCATGCCTATGTGTTTATATAAGAAACTGAACCTAGGTGAATTAGAACCGGCTAGTATGCATGTAGTGTTCGCCGACAGGACTCTAAAAGAACCTAGAGGAATAATCAAGGATGTAATCACTTGTTGTGGTCCTTTCCGATTTTTCGCTGATTACGTAGTAATGGATACTCGAGAGACATATTCTACCCTTCTCTTAGGCCGGCCATTCATGGCGACAGGCGGTATTAACATTAATGTTCCAAATGGTTCGTTAACATTAAGAGTTGGGAAGGATACTACAACATTCCGTCTCAAGGATAATATGAAATACATTCCTAAGGGAGAATCACATTGTTTCTCCGTAGAAACTGTGGAATTGGCCTCGGTCAATTTCATTACTGACATTTCCTCTAGTATTCCTAGCTCGATTGTTGCTGCAGATATTAAACAGGTTATTAAAAAGAAGCCAGAAACTTTGGTTCAGAAGCTGCCCAAGAAGAAGAAGGAACTGCAAGCCTCTTCTAAGCCACTGAGCATTAAATCGAGCAGGCCTCGGGGAAAGAACAAGAAGACGAAGACCCAAATGGTCTGGAGACCAAAAATTATGCCGTCTTCCACCGAGCCAGCTGCACCACCAATTAGTTCCGAGAAACAGGCGCCGGAACAAGTATGGAAGGAGAAGCCGATACCATCTCCTAAGGAAATACTGACGATCACCGATCCTGGTGATACCAAGCCGAAGATAAAAGAGAAGAAGAAGCCGACATTCTTCATTCCTTCCATCGTAACAATCAAGAAGGATGATCTCTCCAGAGAACTGTTCGGACCGTTCAAGTTCGTTGATCATCTTCCCGATGGACGTACCAAGCTTTTGCATGCAAACAGGAAGAGATTCACGCTTTACCGAAGAAGTCCCGAAGCTGTACTTCATGAACTCCGACGCGAGCGTTAAGGAGAATCTAAGTTGGGATGTCTCCTAATACCGTCCAGGTATCGTCCAGCTCAAGGACGTTAGAGTCTGTTTTAATTTTTGTTGAACTTGGTATTTTAGAGTCGGTTCGGGGGAGCCAAAAGTGTCATTCTTTTTTATTTATTATTTTTCGTGTGGAGTCTGTGTGTCATAGAGTCAGTCGCAAGTTGATTGAGGTCGTTCCGATTTTTGTGGATTTAACTGTGATTTTCTGAAGTTGGCCAGATTTGCGAAAATATTTTAACCCGAACAGTTCAAAATTTTCGGCGAAAGCACCCTTATTTTCGGCGAAACCGATTTTGAATTTTCGAACCAGGTCTCTGTTTAACAATTTTTGGTTCGAAGAGTTTAAAATTTTCGGCAAAAATTTATTTGATAACCGGCAGCCATTTTAACTTCCATTTTCGGCGAAAACTTCCTATTAGTTTTGCCGAAAATTTCTTTGAAAATCAGAAAAATTCCCACTTAAAAACCCGGACTTATCCTCTCTCTTCTTCTTTCATTTTCGTTCAAACACCCGAAAACCCCCTCCCCTTTTCGTTTTCAAATCGCGACCGCCACCCCTCTTTAAAACCGCCGCCGCCACCATTTTCCGCCACCGTCACCGACCACCGCCACTCGACTCCCCTCCCAATTCCGATCGATTTGAGCCCTAGAACATTCAAATCGGAGCTTTGCAGCTCCAGTTCACCGAAACCCTCGTTTTCAAAGTTTTTCACCGATTTCTTCCAACCCGTCCATTTTTAGCAGTCATGGCTTCAAGGTAAGTTGTAGAGCTTTTCAATACGAATCTTTTGACATATGGATTGCTGAATTTCGTTGGGGTTGACTTTTAGTTGACTTTTCGATTTGCCTCGTATTGCGTGCTGACTGTTTTCGTGTGAACTAGGTTAGCTGAACTTATAGAACTGTTCTAGCATGCTTAGGGAGTTCCGTGCTTAATTTCCATATCATTTGATCATGTGTTGCTATGCATACAATTAATTGTTTGTTCTGTTGACTTGTGAGAAATGTCGGTTTGACCGTGAACTGTTTTTGATCATTTGGCTGCCTGATGTGCTCATTCTCGTTCATATTATTGTGTTTGCCATATTAGATCATATTTCACCGTCATTATCCACCTTGTGATAGTCTTGCCATCATTAGGGTTCAATATGCTATAATGTTGACTTTCTGAATGTCGGTTTGACTTTTTGAACTCTGATTTTGCTTATCCGATTCTGGCTGTTCCTACGTGTGTATTTTACTGTCTATGATTACCGGTTACTCCGCTTTGCTTACCCAACTTAGTTTCCCTCATTTCTTTGTGAAATTGAGTTTTTCTACTAAGTGTGGGGTAGGGTTTTGGTTGACTAATCTGTTTTCATTCTGGTTTTAGGAACACCACTTATGAGCGCAGGACTAAGGCGCGACTTGATGGCGCCTCGAGCTCAGGAGCTGCCGCTCCCGTCACACCTGTCGTTCTAGGTCCCCCACCTGCACTACCCCGCCGGGCTGGATACCATCGCACTATTGCCCGTCTACCTGACTTCTACTTCGAGTGCTTCCAGAAGATCGAGCATATTCGGGGAGCTGACGTGCGCCCTCTTTCCATGGAGTCCCTGCACGATCATGATGAGGACTACCACCAGAACGTGCATGACGCCCTAGCACCGGCTGGTCTCCTCGAGCTGACCACCATCGCTGCCGAGTTCCCAGACATTGCCCTCCAGGAGTTTTGGGCAACCTTTGATCTGGATGAGCACAAGAGGAAGCAGCGCCAGAAGGTTGTGACCTTCTATCTTGGTGGGGTGTACAAGCAGCTCACCTACGATGAGTTTGCTGCTCATCTCGGCATCCTCTACGAGCACTATCACGATCATCATCTAGGCTGGGGCGAAGATGATAACGAGGAGGAGTACCACGCGCTCTGGAGCCACATGACAGGCATACCTGGCGATCGCCTCGGGGCGAGCAACTCAGTTAAGTCGCTCTCTCACCCTCTCTTTAAATTTATTCATATGGTTTGGCGTAGATCCCTTTTATATATACCCGACAAGGATCGCCACCATATCCTCAAGGAGGAGCTCATGCTTCTCCGAGCCATCCGAGAGAGCTACCCTCTACACCCCGGCTGGGTACTGGCTTGCATCTTCCGCCAGAAGACCAGGAGGAAGACGCCACCTTGCAGACTCTTGGGGGGTAACTTCATAGGTCAGCTCATCCTCTCCTTCGACATCAGCCATGAATATGGCCAGCACATTCCACGACACCGAGTTAGGACCGTTGGAGGAGACTTGGCGGTTGAGTACGACTTAGAACTCGACCTCAGCCCCATGTAGCAGCAGATCCTCCACTCCAGCCTGTGGTCGAGTCGGAGGAAGAAGATGATGCTGAGGAGCAGCAGCCCCAGCCGCCGCCAGTATTCTAAGATTATATACCCTCGTCACATCATCAAGCAGGGTATGCTCACCAGTCGCAGCCGCACATTCTCGATCCATACTAGGCGCCTCCCCAACAGCCCCGACACCACCCCGCGGATGTTGGAGAGTTGCATGAGCGACTTCAGGAGTGGCGCATCACCGACAACATCACGCAATAGGCGCGATGGACTATTCTGCAGCAGCATATCACTACAAAAAAAGAGCATTTTGGCGTCGGTTGAAACGAAAGAGGATAGCGTCGGTCGACCGACGCTAAAGAGAATCTCGCGTTTTAGCGTCGGTCGTTTGGTCGACCGACGCTGGTCGACCGACGCTAAAAACTAACCTAATGAGCTGAACGCCTCCTCTCTTCTCTCTTATCTTTCTCTTTTCCCTTCTTCATCTTCCACTCCCAAACTTCTCTTCTTCTTCTTCTTCTTCTTCTTCTTTAGCCGCCCACCCCGCCGCTCCACCTATTCCGCCGCCGCCGCCGCTCCCAAGCCCAAGCCTTCGCCGCCCACCCCGCCGCTCCCAAGCCGCCGCCGCCCACACCGCCGCTCCACCTATTCCGCCGCTGCCGCCGCTCCCAAGCCCAAGCCTTCGCCGCCCACCCCGCCGCTCCCAAGCCGCCGCCGCCCACACCGCCGCTCCACCTATTCTGCCGCCGCCGCTGCTCCCAAGCCCAAGCCTTCGCCGCCCACCCCGCCGCTCCCAAGCCGCCGCCGCCCACACCGCCGCTCCACCTTTTCCTAAGAAGAAGAAGGAGGGAAGAAGAAGAAGAAAAAGAAGAAGAAGAAGGAGGCTAGAAGAAGAAGGAGGCTAGAAGAAGAAGAAGAAGGCTAGAAGAAGAAGCAGATGCAAGACGGAGGGAAGAAGAAGGAGGGAAGAAGAAGAAAAAAGTTGCAGCTGGATCTGCAGTTTTTTTTTGGGATGTGAACGCAAATTTAGCGTCGGTCGGTCTGTGCCGTAGCGTCGGTCGACCTAAAACTGACGCTAAATATTAACGTCACCACATCTGGCGTTGGTTTTGTCGACTGACGCTATTAAATTTAGCGTCGGTCGTGACCGACGCCATAACGCGCGTCTGACCGACGCTAAACTACCTTTTTTTGTAGTGTATGCGCCGCGCCGACAGGCGATATGAGGCACAGCTGGCGTGGCAACGTCAGCTCGGCGAGCACCTCCACTTTCCACCTCCCAGTTCACCGGACCAGCAGTGATCGGGTTGTATTCCTTTTCTGGTGTCTTCTTTTTATTTATTCTTTTCGGATTTCGGTCCAACTTTTTTCTGTGTGGATCCGGGACACTTGTCCCGATTTCCTTTTTATGTTTTATTTGTTTTTGTTTTGTAGGTAGTAGGGAGATTCCCTTTGCTTCGCTTGGGTAGATTCCCTCCGCTCCGAGGACCCGTGCTCATCCCCTACACCAATCATCTCGGTCCAGGTTCTTCTACTTCACTCTGAACTCTAGAATTAGTCCTGTGAGGACACAGTCCGATTTAAGTGTGGGGTAGGATGCTAGAGAACCTTGCATGAACTTGATTGCCCTTGAATTGTGTTTTTGTGTGCCTCGTGATTCCATTCCAGTCTCTCTAGCATTAGAATGGCTCAGTTCTTGATTTTTGATGTTAAGTTGTTGTTCAAACCTTCATAATGATGCTTAGACTGCTTAACCTAGAACTTGAGAACCAACTTGTATACTTTGATGCTAAATTGCCTGGTCAGAACAGAATTTTAAAATCACACTTGTAGTTTGTAGCCTTCATTGCATGAAAATGACCGAATCCGACTAGCAAACCAACTATGAGCTTTTGATCCATTGCACGTAACTTGCAATTATAATTCTTTCTGAGTGGTTTTCTGTTTACTTGAATGAGTTAGAATTTGCATGAGACCTACTCGAGACCAAACGATGACACGAGTTCTAGAAGGATAGGGGCACCTAGATTCAGCTACTAAGCCAGATAGCCTACCAAACGATAAATCCACTAGGTTTAGACCCTTGAGCTTGGCCTGTTCTTTCGGTTCGATAATACATTACAACCATTTCCCATTTCTTTCATTCCCCGTTGATCCCCTGTGGTTGTAGTTCTAGATTGACCTACCGGAAGTCGGTTTGTGGTAACCTGCCTATAGCCATTAAACAGGTGGTCTTAGCTAATATGTCCAGACGTGTAAACCCCTCTAGCAACTAAAAGAAAATTGGCACAAAAGAAAAAAAAAGTAAAGTAAGAAAAGAAAGAAAGTTTCGAAAAAAATGATGAAGAAAAGAAAAATCAGAAAAAAAGTTCAAAGTGTTAGTTCAATAAAACGTTCTTCTCCCTACAAATGGAAGAACGAAGTCAAAAGAAAAGTTCAAAAGAAAAAAAAGAAAAAAAAATCGTGTAAAGAAAAAGAATAAGTGCTAGCTTGCTTGAGGGTATCATAGGACGAGCGTTCATTATTCCACCCGTGTTTGGTTAGACGGTAGGAAGCCATAGATTAGATTCGAGGGAAGTTAGTCGAAAGCTACACCGCACCAAGCCATCATCATTCATTCCCATCATCCATCTCATTATAAACCCGAGTAGTGTAGATTTCATTACGGTCCTAGCAGGGAAGTCCTTCTTGACTAGATACTCGTGTTGTCACAGTGGTGGAGATGTGGTCGAAATGCAAACTTATGACAGAATTCGGTAACAGAAAATGATCGAGAGCAGAAACACGTCCTTAAACACAGAGAGTGAGAGTTCCCATTGTACTATATATATCCTGTGTGAGGAGTCTGGTCGGTCAGGTCAAATTCGTGCATAATTGGTTGCTATTTACTTGTCGTGTGCAGTTTATTAGTGAGACCAGGTAGTTTGGCTGATCTGTATGCATGTTAGGTTTCTTGTTCTAGGATCGATCTGTCTAATAATTCATTGTGTTTGATTGAGCTCCAATTTAATCGATCTTATCATCTATGAACATGAGCGTTTCTATTCAGTTTGCTTGAGGACAAGCAAAAGCTTAAGTGTGGGGTATTTTGATGACACTCGATTTGACGTGATTATCAGCCTCATTTAAGCGACATTTTCTTGCTTAAGACATGGTTTTTAGGGTAGAATAGCGAATATTCAATCGATTGCCCTATCTCGTGCCATTTGTGTTACCTTGGCCCGTTTCGGGTCTATTTGATGGTTTTCTAGTGTTTTTATGTGAGCACAGGTTTTTGCCGTCAAATAAAGTAGCCAAGGACGTGTCTAAGGCGTTGGAACCTCGAGGAATTGCACCGGAATCGATCTAAGGAGCCAATCAAGTCAAAACAATTCTTGCCCCGATTTACAAAGGAATTTTCGCCGAAAATCCTTCAGTATTTTTCGCGAAAATATCAGCACAGATCGGCGATGCTCAGCAACAGAAGTTTTCGGTGAAAACAGGAAATTTTCGACCGAGAACTAGGGGACCGAAATTTACAGGAGAAATCAGCCGGCGGACCATCCAATTACAAAGGAATTTTCGCCGAAAATTCCTCAATATTTTCGGCGAAAATACCAGTTAAAATCTGGCTGAATTAGGGTTAAGTATAAATACTTAACCGGGGCCCAATAAAGGATATACCTCATAATACATCATACATCAGAATTTAGAGAATCCTCTCAAGTTCTGGAGCGAAGAGTTAGAGTTCGAAGAGCCGGAAAGAGATCGTGACGCCATCCCTTCCATCTCGAGAACTCGGAGCTAGGATTGCAGTCTACCGGAAGATCGAAGTTCTGCCGGAGTCATCTTAATTAGGTTTTTCCGATTCTTTTCTGTTTTCCCTTTGTATGATGAACTCTTTCATTGTCTTCGATTCTTTTGTAATGAATATGGTAGCTAAACTCTTAGAGCTTAGACTAGATGAACCCTAAGTGACCCAGGGCTTTAAGCGGTCACGGATCGGCGGTGATTACATTCGAAGTTCAATAAGTTTCTCTTTCATGTTTGATTTGTTCTTCACTGTTCATGTTTCTTGTCTGGATTGATCACCTAGATTAGATTCTTGTTAAGCTAAGGATAGAAGCGAACGCTCGCCTTACTTTAGAACATCAAATTGAACAATTAACCTTATAATCGGAGCGTGCCTTTCGTAGGAACCAGTTAGGGTTAATCCACTGCAAGAGTAACTCAATAATCGTTAGTAATTCCACCAGTTAAGTTAAGTCGTTGCGAGAGGCGACCGTACCCGGGCGACTAATTAATCTTGGTAGCTAGAACGGATAGAGCGAACGTTCGCTGGTCTTAGACCTAAGGGCAAGGAGTTATGGTGGTGTCTTAGAATTGATTGAATGAGAATCGAAATCCGCTGATCTGTTGATTGCCAATGCTCTGGGAACGAAGGGGGATTCAAAGTCTAAGTTCGTCTATCATCTCTGTTTTCAACCCTAATTTCCAATCTGCTTTAGTTTAATTTTTTTAATTTCTCTGCATTTCTTAGAATTAGAAGTCGTGGAACTCACACCACGCACGAAGTGCTTAAACCCGAGTATTTTGCTAGCTTATTTGAGTAGTCAATCATAGAAGACCCGTGGAATACGATCTACCCTAGCTTTTGTTAGCTTTGTTAGTTATTTGATTGAACGCATCACATTGACACGTTCATCAGTCATTTTTGTTAAGTCAACCAATCTTTCAATCTGTCTTTTAATTTCGTTTTAATTTACCTGCATTTCTAGAATAGAAGTCGTGGAACTCACACCACGCACAATGTGTTAAACCTGAATAATCTGCCTTTACATTTGAGTAGACAATTATTAGATATACGATCTGTCTTGCTTTGTGCTTGATAGTTATTTGACTACATGCGCGTGAAAAGCGCACCATCACCTGCTCTAGGCCTCTGAGCTTTCTGTCCAGGCCTTTGGTGTTCTATCTCGAGCCATCTCTTAGGAATTCCTTAGGGACGTCTTTAGGTAGGAGTTTGCCCCTGGGGCCCGTAGGTACTGGCCTGGAGCCTTGGCTAGGTGCTAGGCTCGGCCCGGGGCTGGTGTCGGACCCCGACATCAGCATCAGTGCCTGGCTGGGAATCACCTCCTGAACTTGATCTGGATCCTGCTCCGGAGAGGGTTTCTTGACTTCTAAGAGGGTGTATCCTTCCCTGGTGAGCCTGTCTGCATCTTCCTCATGTCCATCTTTGCTCCAAGCCTTCATGTAGGAGTTGAGCCGTTCCTTGAAGGCCTTTGTTTGGCTCCTAGTCAGGGGATTCTGTGGTCGAGTCCAGCGTACAGGTGGCTCATCACATTCTCAGCATCTTCTCTGAATACGAACTCTCGACAATTTGGATACCACAACTTCATTCATTGCTTGAATCCCCAAACCAGTTTGATTCAATGGATCAAATCCCATCCCCTTATTTGTTTCCTCATCAAAGTCAGCCTCCATTTTCTTTTCTCCGTTACTGAGTTGGGGTAATTTGGACTATTTTAAAAGTTACAAGACTAATCTGTTTGATTTAGAGAATGAATTGGACACGGACTAATAGTCCAGTGACCCACCTGGTAATTTATAAAGTTTCTTTTGTTTATAATTCAAAACTTTCATGCTTCCAAAGTATTTAGACATTCGTCTGTGACTTACCATAACATACCAGAATTTCCAGAACCAAATCATAGTCACTGAAACTCTAGTGGATGAACTGCACATCAGCCGTCGATCATCATCTCCAGAAACGAGCGAGTAATGAAGATGAAACATGCGCGTCTATGGACCCAACCAGATTTACCGAAATGGAGGCTTACCTCCGACTAATTGATTCCGAGCGAGGCTGCTAGGGAGACGAGCTGAATTGGTGCTCAGATCAAAAAAAGAAATCTGGGATAGTCAACGGCAATTTCTGATTTTGGAGAAATAGAGAACATGAGATTAATTGGGTATTCTAAAACTGGAATTGAACTCGTAACTGTGGGGTAAGGTTCTCTTACCAACCCAAATTTACAAGGGAGAGTTGGACAACTACCGAACTCGCCGAAGCCACAGGAACGCATCGCCGGACCGGAATTAAAACAGGGGAAATATTAGTAACGCTAACAGTTTTTAACTACCAAATTTGTAAGGTTAATTGATGTGCATTCAGTACATCATGTTAGCTCCAATAGCCATGTATTAGCTTAATAAGCATTTTTAACTGGGAATATACGTATATATATGGTTAGATAGGATGAAATTGATGTGTAAAATATGGTTTTAAAATCCTTCGTGATACCTCCGCAAATTACCTCCCTAACCAACTCTTCATCTCATACCTCTTATATCTGTCTTTGTCGGTGTGTGGATGTGTCCAAAATTAATGTTAAGAAGATGAGAGTTGAAACTGAAGGACCAAAATGGCAAAGTACTCGAATTAGGAGTGGTAAAATGAACAATTTAAAATATAGGGGGCTATTTATTAAGTTAGCAAAGTAGATGGGGCCAAAGTTCTAGTTTGTTCAGCTTGTAACTTCTTTGGGCATGTTCGTGATTCTTGTAAAGCTGCTAGAAGGGTTCCTCATTGGGTTTAGAAGGCCTCTTATGGTCCAAGGGCCTCTTTGATGGGACCAACTTCAGGAGTTACCATCCCGGTGACTCTAGCTTTGATGAGCCAGGTTGTGACTCAGCAGCCCCAAGGTGTAGGTTCTCAAGCCTCTGATGGTCTAGGAATCACTCCAAGGGTTGCTGTGTCTGAGGTCTGCTGTTTCCTCTGCAACTTCGGTCCCTAGGAAGCTTTTTGAGAATGATAATGCTAGGTTTCAGAAGGCAAAGTCCACAGCTCGTAAGCCTCCTCCTCCTCAAAATGTTCCAATTATAATAGCAGGAAATGGATTTGGAGCTCTGAGCTTAGACGCGGTAGAGGAGGAAGAAGTGGAAGTTCCTGTTGTTGAACCAGTCTCGGCCCTAAGGGAGAACTCGTAGGAAAAGGGGTAAAGGGGGTGGCGGGGGTAAAACCCCACCGTCATGAATGTCTGATAACACGTGTTTACCAAGGTCGTATTCCTCGAGGTCCTCTCATAAGCTTGTACTCACAAAGTTCATGAACGGTCTAAACAATTGAAATTAAGTTTTGGTTTTGAAAAAGAACAAGTCAAAAGCATAAACAATGAAAAACTAACAAGGTTTAAGCAAGAAAAGAAGTGGAACAAATCAAAGATAAAGGGGTTCTCTTGGTAGGTGGTTTCATCATGCTCAAGATGAATAATTGAACGAACAAGCTAATCAAGATCAAGTTTGCACTCGGATGACCATGCATTTCACTTATTTGGACTCGATGCACTCTCGTAGCACCTAATCCCTATCCCAATACCACTCAATTTAGGCTCTCGCTCTCAAACTAAGTGAAAATAGGATGCATTAAAGGTGTTTGATGAAATGCCAAGCTACAAAACCCTCTCCTATGACTCTATGACCACTAGGCTAGACACCACACTCTCATGTCAATGTTCTAACACTAAGAGAATCATCCAAAGACTAATCAAAGTTCAATTGAGTGAAAATCCTAATGCACACCAAGTGTTCGATAAAATGCACAAGTGAGAAATCATGCAACTATGGTTGAATTGAGATGATCTAATCTCTTAGAACACACTCTCTTCAATCCCTAGACCTACAATCTATGCAATCCAAGCACTCTCATGCATCAAATTACAATGAATGGACCAAACTAAGCAAACATGGCATAAAATGGCATTAAGAACAAGTCTAGGAATCATCCTCATACAACCAAGATCAATCATGGCAAGTTCTATACAATCATCCCTCTATCATAGCACAACTATTCTACCCATCCAAGAGGAACCCTAGAAAATCAGCCACACATGGCCAAGGGAGTAAAGAAAGAAGAAGGAAGAATGGTCACCAAGAACACCATGGATGATTCCTTGAGATGATCTTCACTTCTCCACTTGTAGGCACTTCTCCCAAGGTTTGTTGGCTTCAATCCTAGCTCCAATGGCTTCAAATTGCTCCAAAAACGTGCTCTAGGGTTTGAGGGTTCGTGAAATGTGTTTGGGGTTCAAGAGGTATGATCTAATTTGCTCAAAAGAGTGAAAAACGTGGGTATAAATAGTGCAGGGGAAGTGCACGGCGTGCACCCTGCACGGCGTGCATAGTGCACGGCGTGCAAGGCTGCACGGCGTGCACCTTGGAGCTGAATCAAATTTGGCAGCCTCTGGACAGCCCGTGCACCAACCGTGCACGGTGCACGGCGTGCATCATGCACGGCGTGCATCATGCACGGCGTGCAATGGTGCACGGCGTTGCACCCTTGAACTCTGCAGAAGGCTCGATTTTGCAACGCTCATATCTCCTCCGTCCTAGCTCTGATTGACCTCCCGTTTGATCCTACGTGCTCCTTGTCACCAGTACTACAATGCCAAGACCTGAAAATACAAATAAAACACCTCCAATAGGCATGGAATTGGCCTCACATCAATGTCCTTGCTTGGAATGTGCGAGGGCTTAACGACCCTCATAAGCAGATATTGTAGGTGTGCTTGAGATGAAGGTTTGAACGGGAAATGAAGTTGATATTTGTAACAAGGGGTTTGGACACTTAAATTTCTTGGTAACTATCAGTATTCCCCCCTCCCCCTTGGGAAAATTTGGGAGCTTTGGAAGCCTGATGTTCAACTTACAGTTAAATTCAGCTCTGATCAGTGTGTCTGTTGTACAGTCAATCATAAGGGTGTGCTGGCTTACATTTCTTTCATCTATGGGTCCAACAATGTTAATGAAAGATTGGATCTCTATAAATTTCTTCTTCAGAAGGTGATTAAGAGCTCCCTTTGGATAGTATTAGGAGATTTCAATGCTATTAAAGGCTCCAAAGATGCTTCAAATGGTGTTAATTTCTCTGCTAGTATGGCTAATTTCAGTGACTTCGTTGATAAATGATGCTTGCTTGAAATGCCATTTTATGGCCCCTTCTACACATGGACGAACAAACAAGATGATTGTTTGATTGCTCGCTGGTTAGATAGGGCTTTAGCAAATGAGGAATGGTTTACCTCTTATCCTCATTGTAAACTCTTTGTTCTTCCTCCAACCTTATCGGATCACTCTGGTATTTTGGTTCAGCTTGATTCCTCACACCACTTTATCCCAAGCCCTTTCGGTTCTTCGACTTTGGGTGCATCAACAAGGCTACCTGGATTGTGTTCAAAGTTCTTGGGATAAGGACACAGCTGGTGAGCCTATGCATAAGCATTTTAGGAAGCAAAGAGATCTCAAATATGCTCTCCGTAAATTTAATATTGCTCATTTCAGTGATATCTGAAATCGTGTAAAGCATGCAGCTTCTACTTTGGCTTTTATTTAGATTCAGCTGCTTAGTACCCCTTCTCGTGATCTGGTTTTCAGAGAGAAGGAAGCCACTGCGGTTCTCCTTTCTCTCTCAGCTTGCTGAGGAGCGGTTTTTGTGGCAGAAATCCAAAGTCTGAGAAGTGTCACAGGGTGACTCTAATACAAGTTTTTTCCATCGTTCTGTCAAGGTTCGTAATGCATTCAATACTATAAGACAGATTACTTCTCATGATGGTTTGATCCTGACAGAGCCTGATTCCATAGTCTCTAAGTTCATCTTTTTTTTATAAGGCTTGTTGGGGACTTCTGATATTTTTGTGACTCCCCCTAGCGTTGACATGCTTGCTTCAACTCTCAATAAATTTGTCATGCTTGACCACTGTATCCTGCTTGTCAAAGATGTCACGAGGGAGGAAATTAGAAAAGTGGTGTTTCAAAAGGATGGTAGACGGGCTCCGGGCCCTCACGATTTCAATGCCACATTTTATAAGGCTTCTTGGAGTGTTATTGAAGCAGATTTTACAAGTGCGATATTGGAATTCTTCAATACTTACAAGATGCTCCCTAAGTTGAATGCTACTTCGCTTACTCTCATTCCAAAGGTCAAAAGCCCTTCTCAGGTTCTGAATTTAGACTAATTTCTTGCTGCTCTCTATTCTACAAGTGTATAGCGAAGATTCTAGCCTCTCGTATGCAACTAGTGCTTCCTGATATCATCAGTGAGTCTTGTCTGGTTTTGTTAAGAATCGTAAGATAGTTGACAACATTCTCTTGGCTCAGGAACTAGTGCGTATGTATAACCATTCCAATGTCTCTCCTCGTTGCATAATCAAAGTTGACCTTATGAAGGCCTTTGATTCTGTAAATTGGGAATCCTTTTGAATATGCTTGCAGGAATGAAGTTTCCACAGAAGTTTACTGGGTGGTTAAAATCTTGCATATACTCAGCCTCCTATAGCATCTCTCTTAATGTGGGACTACATGGTTTCTTCCCTGCAAAGAAAGGGGTGAGGCAGGGTGATCCTTTGTCCCCCTATCTATTTTTCATTGCCATTGAAGGTCTTTCTCGTCTTCTGGACATTGCAGGTTTGTGTAGGTCTCTTCCTCTTCATCCTCAATGTCTGAAGATTAAGCTGACACATTTAGCCTTTGCAGACGACAAGATAATTTTTTCCAATGGTAGCTATTATGGCCTTGAGGTAATTGTTTTGATCCTTCAAAAGTTTGCTAGATGGTATGGTTTAAAGGTCAATCCGGAGAAGTGTGAATTCTTTAGTGCGGGGATCCCTTCTCACACCTTGGAACGAATGCAGCAACTTTCTGGATTTCAGCTTGGTTCTCTCCCATTTAAATACTTGGGCCTCACTACAACAGAAGAGTCATTTTCTCGTAGGCTATCTGTGACAGAAGAACCGGCCTGCGAGAAACGTCGTCGCAGGCGGAGGGCTTTGTCGCAGGCCGGTCGCTGTCTGTGACAGGGTTGTCGCAGGCCACCTATGACAAAGCAGTGTCTGTGACAACTTTGTCACAGGCGGCCTACGACAAAGCCCTGTCTGTGATAGGCTTTGTCGCAGGGGCCTGCGACAAGATTTGTCGCAGGCCGCCTGTGACAAATAGCCTAGGCCTGCGACAAACGACTGAATGACCCCCCTGAAGTTCAGGTCTGCCATTCATTTTTGCCGAAATCCTCTCAAACTTTCTCATTCTCTCCTCTCTTTCGATGCCTCCGACAGTTTTCTTCTATTCTGTCGTCCAATCTCGAGCAAATTTCGACGTTCCAGAGCCTCCGCCGACGTCCGACAACCTACGTACGCCATCCCAAGTCCCCGTCCGACGTCCCAAGCCCCCGTCCGACATCCCAAGCCCCCGTCCGACGTCCAATAGCACCACTCTGACGTCCCATAGCCCCCCTATGACGACTGAGACCCTCCTCCGACGTCCCATAGCCTCCCTCCGACGTCTGAGACCCCTCTCCGACGTACTGCCGCTTCCACCGACAATCTCCGACATCTCCAAGTGAGTAATGTCATCTACTCCAATCAATTTTACTATTAAACGAGTTCTTGATTTCATATTAAGCGAGTTTCTGATGGCTTCTTTCCCCCATATTCATCAAGGTCAGATCATGAGTTCTTGACAACAGACCGATTTTACGCCATTAATTTAGAATTGGCTGTTCGTACGATAAATCAATTTTCTAAGGTAAGATCAACAGTTCGTCATTATCTTGTTCAATGTTTTTTGGCATGATTCTGATCAGTTTCCTTCGTTCATAGATTTCGTGGAGATTCGGTGGTTGTTCTCATAATTTATAGTTAGTGCGTCGGGATTGTTACCGGAATTTTGTTTTTGTTTTTTTTGGTAATTTTCTGTTCTTGTTCATCAGATTTTATGGTCCAATCTCAGAAATTAAAAAGGCTACGAAAAAATAGCCCGTTGAAAAGCTCGAAAAAAGCCCAACATAAAAGCCCAGAAAAAACCTGCTTAAAACCCCATAAAAACCCAAAACAAGCCTACAGGCCAGGCCAAAAAAAGCCCATAAATTGGCCTGCTGGACCAATCTGGCCTGCAGGCCAGGCCCACGAATGAACAAGCCCGTTTGGCTAGGCTCTTATTATTGCAGGTGAACGTTTGTCACAGACAGCCTGTGACAAATTTTTGTCTGCGACAAACGAACGTTTGTCGCGTCTCGTTTTGTCGCAGGCCAAATCATAGTTTGTCGCAGGCACCATCTGCGAAAAACCTTGTCTTTTTTCACAGGCCGGCCTACGACAAACTTCAATTTGGCCTGTGACAAAATGACTGTTCTATTGTAGTGCCTCCCATTGATTGCCAGTTTTTTCTGGTGGTAGAAACTCTTGTGTTTGAACACAATAAATGCTCTTTTGACTTCTTGGAATAAGGAATATTTACACGGTTCACACCTTTCCAAACAATGTTCGAACGAGGGTGTTTGATGTTTTTTGGCTAAGTCTACTGCTACTGATACTGCTACTCATATGGAGGTTCTGAGAGAGCTTCAAAAGAAACGACAATGATTACTACTGAAATTGAAATTGCTGAGAAAAGTGGAAATTTGTGCAGAGTCACTGCTTGTGTGATTGTCTGGTCCTTGTCTCTGTCGAATGCCTCTCATATTTATAGACAAATGTGAGTGATAACTGCAGCTGGAGGAAGTAACTGCCATGGAAAAAGTAATTGCCATGGAGGTTACTTCCTATCTCTTGAATGTGGCTATCAACGTGGTGGTGGCGGTTTCCTCTCTTCAACTGCCTTGGAGGAGTAGTGACATTGGTGGTAGAAGCTTGTACATGTAGGATTTGATATGATCACGTCATCCCTTAGGGTCTCGTCATAATGAGGAGATTGACATGATGACACCATCCCCCTGGAGTTAACCTTACGGTTTCCCTCTTGACGGGTCAACACGAGATCCTCACCTCGATGGATCGACATGAGACTTTCACTTTGGTGGATCGACACGAGACCTTGACTTCAGTGGATTGACACGAGACTTTGACTTCGATGGATTGACATGAGACCATAACTTTGGTAGATCGACATGAGATCCTGATGAGGAGATTGATATGATGGTTCCCTCTTGGCGAGGAGGTTGACATGATGACATCATCATCATGGAGTCGGCTTCACTTCGATGGGTCGACATGTGATCCTCACTTTGATGGATCGACATGAGACTTCACTGAGCCTGGCTTGCCATCAAACAAATTTGGCTTCCTTGATGGTGTCAAGGAACAATCTCAACCATTGATTCGTTTTTTCATATCTATTGGTTTAAATTAAAAGGGTAAAAGGGTCATTTCACCATTTAATTTAATTTAATTTCTTTTAATTTAAGTGGAAACAGCTGGTGACCGGAACTCCGGCGACCGGAGCTTCGGCGACCGGAATTCTGGCGACTTCCGATGAATTTTCCAGGAGATCGGAGCTCCGATTTCGAAATTTTTTTCAGCCACCAGACCACCGTCGTCGGGCTTATTTGTCTGGAAAATTTTTTCGGTGACGCTTCGTACTCGTTTTTAATATGTGTACACATTTTTGTACATGTGTACGACCACATTTTTGTACATAAACTGTGTACTCATTTGCAAATATTTTTCGTACACATGTGTACATGTTTTATACATGTCTACATGTTTTGTACACGTTTTATACACGCACACATTTATGTACTTACATTTTTGTATACGTGTACACTTATCTTGTACACGTGCACACACTCTTTGTACACGTGTACACAATATCTTCCATTTTGTTTATGTATACATGTACACACATTTTATACACGTGTACACCTATTGTGTATACATCATGTGTACACATTTTATACACGTACACATTTATGTACTTACATTTTTTACACACGTACATTTATCTTGTACACATGTATAAATGTGTACACCTATTCGCACACGTGCACACTTATTTTTTACACTAGTGTACACATACTCGTACTCGTGTGTACATATTTTGTATAAATCATGTGCACACTACTTAATAATGTAATGTGTGTACATGTGAACGCCTATTCTTACACGTGCACATATTGTTATATACTAGTGTACACATATTTTGTACTCGTGTGCACATTTTTTTACAAATTATGTGCATCTATTTAATAAGTTAATTTTATTATTATATAATATCAATAAGTGCTTAGTAGCATAGTGGTAGGAGTTTAATATTTAAAGAAAGAGGTCATGATTTTGAATCACATAACAACAATTTTTTTAAAATATAAATTATCTGAAAGAGGATGGCGGCAGAGTTCCGGTGACGGCGGGGCGGCGGAGGTCCGGCGACGGTGGCGGGGCGGCGGAAGTCCGGCGGTGGTGGAAGGTGGCTGGCCAACTTTTTTGAAAATACCCAGAATACCCTTCTTTGATGGGATCAAGGAAGTGAGTTCCTTGATCCCAAGCCGAACTCGACTTCACTTCGATCGATCGACATGAGATCTTGGGTCGACATGAAGTCTTCACTTTGATGGATCGACATGAGATCCTCACTTCGATGGATCGACATGAGATCATGTGCCTTAGGGTTTCCCCTTTGATGAGGAGGCTTCCCTCCTGACGAGGAAGTCGACATGATGACATCATCATGGAGTCGGCCTTAGGGTTTTCCTCTTTCCCTCTTGACGAGGAGGCTTCCCTCCTTCCCTCTTGATGAGGAGGCTTTTCTCCTTCCCTCTTGATGAGGAGGCCGACATGATGACATTATCATCATGGAGTCTGCCTTAGGTTTCCATCTTGATGAGGAGGCAGGCTTCCCACTTCGATGGGATGCCCTCCTCCTTGATGGTGCGGCAGACTTCCCTCTTCGATGGGATGCCCTCCTCCTTGATCAGGAGCCACCGTGAGGACAAAATAGTAAATCCATGGCCTCACTTAATCACTTTAACTTAATAGAATAATTGAAGCTTAATAAAGCCATCCAAACCTCCACAAACAAGCAATGTGGTATTTTTGGTTGTCATCTTGCAGATGCCATATCTCACTGGTCTGGTGGAACTGGGTTATCATCTACATATGGTGTTACACCTCGAATTTCGGAACCAAAAAAAAAATTTCCATACGTTTGAGAAATGACCGTAAATTGTTGATTTAATGATTTCGAGTCAAGTTAAGTTCATTCACGGAAGTCAAGAATTATGCTTGGCCGAGTTGGTTGAGGAACCGAACCAACAACCCAAATATCTCAGGTTTGAATCCCTATTTTTTTCAGATGATGACGTCATAGTGACATCACCACTATTCATCATCTTCTTCCATGAAGATGAAACCACCGTTGCACCTCTGTTTCTGGCAACTCCTCCGGTGAGGGCTCAAACCTTCATATTATTGATGTTTGTCGCGTTTTGATGATTGTAAATCATCACCCCGTGAATCCACAGCTCTCCAACTCCATTATTAGCCGAGTAACGCCAAAACAGAGTTTCACAGTCGACATCACTAACAACCGACCACCACTCCTTTCTTTCTCGTGAACTTGACTTTTGGGTACTCCACAGGGCAACGAGAGGCTTCGGAGTCGGCTATAAAAGCCAACAAGCCTTCGACCTTGAGTAACAAAAACCTCACCGTCGAAGCTCCGACGAGAGTTACGGCGGAGCGTTCCAAACATACCCAACCCTTGAAAAATACATACCCGACATCGTTTTAAGCTTGAGAATCTTTTCCAACCTTCAAAAGATAGTTTCGTGCGAGAAATAGGGGAATCCGGAGCTTCACCGGAGTTTCACCAAAGGAGAGCTTCGTCTCCTGCAAAATGAAGAAGATGGAATAGTTGTAGTTTGGTCACCCAAGTCTGTATAGGTGACAGTTCAGTCCTCCAATTTATTTTAATTACTGTCGCAATCCTAAACTATCAACTTGTGACAGATTTGGCCAAACGAACTTTTCAGTTAGTACAATTTGGCCCGGAAGTTACGAAAGTTCGTTAACTCCTTATTTCCATCCGATTCAAGCTACGGAACCGATTTTCAAGTCAACCGACTCGATTTATAGGTGGGTTGGTTTAAGGGGGTAAATTTCTTGGATTAATTAATTCCTCAATTTAAATAGCTATTTGGTTAAACTTGTCACTAACCAAATATTGTGATTATTTCCGAATTAATCGTTTGACGGGAACCGGATCAATGAGTGAGGTACTCGGGCCTTATTTTGGACTCGTATATGCTTAAATTAAGGTCCTTATAAGTCTCGTGGTTATTTTACTGCTAATTGAGTACTAACCCATCTGGGTTGGTTTAAGGGGGTAAATTCCTAACATTCTTGCTGGTCAATTTATATTCCATTAACCAAAATCAGTTAATTAAGTATATCCATTCCAATTGTTTTGCAAATGAGCTCCGGTAATTACCTTTTCACGGAACGATGGATTTATCAGATGAATCGAATTGCTGGAATATCCGGTAAAGTGTTATACTCCTTATGGAATATTAATTCCTTAGTATGACGTAATAATTGTTATGATATTATTACGAGGACTTAATATATCACCCATAACTCCTCTTCGAATCAGCTATCTTCCTGAGGGTTAGATTTAACTCGGAATAAGATCGCATGTGAAACGATGTGGCTTCGGTTGCTTGGGTGGTTAATTAAACCAATGGATGACGTGATGGATTGTTAAATCCATAGAAACTATAAATCTATTACTTGTAGTTACTATAATACCTTGATGATTTGGATAACTAACTGTTGTTTGTTGATTGTCCAGAGTTAATGAGTGACACGGATCCTCATTAAACCCGGTTTATAAAGTTATGATGCCTAAGGTTAGAGGGACTTAAGTAGTCCGAGTGACTCCCCTACTTACTTGGAAATTAAGACGTAAAGTCTTGGTTTTGACAACAAGGTGTCGTTTCTATGAAAAGTTCCATCTTTTCGGAACCATCGGTTTTATACCTAATTATGTTTGATTCGACTATGGTTAAATCGTGATGTTATCTGATGATGTTTGGCACCTAGTGTATACAGGTGGAAAGTAAAGCCTCGCTAGCTAGTCCTCCGCCGGGAACATCGATGGATACGGGTTCCTACCGGGGGATGGGAGTTGGGTATTGTTAGCCCCAATCGATTCATGGTAGATGCGTACGGATAGCCAACCAGATGATAAGAGTTGGGTGGAATTAGCCTCGACGAAATGATGGGAGTTGGGTATTGATAGCCCCAATCGATTCATGATAGTCGGGAAGAATAGCGACTCTTGCGAAGTCCCTATACAGGCTCCGAAGTAAGCCTTAACGATGATGGCGTAGAGGTTAGCTAGGCGGGAAGAGGGGACGCCCTGTCGATTGGTGAAAGTTCTTCGAGTTTGATCTCGATATTGTGGTGTTATTAGAATAGTTCATGTGATGTCTTATTACGTGTGATTTTGTGTGTTAATGTTTCACATATAGGTCGTGATTGGAATATTGGATTAATATTCCTTGTGACAAGTCATTTGATAAATAGTAATGGTAATCTCCGTTACGGAAGGATGAGTATGGAATTACTGGTTTGCGTTGTTAATTCCATTAAATGTGTTTATTCATGTTTATACGAATAATCATGATAATGGACTGACCCCGAGCCACCCACCAGTTTTGCAGGAATTTCCTGGACAAGCAACGGACCACTGGAGTTTCTTAAGGCGCGCCGGAGCAGTGGATCATGAGACGGTGTAATGGCGACTTGGAGGGTTGCTCTAAAGTTGTTGGGCCCACTTCCGTTGTAAATTATTTGATGTTTAATACCCTGATTTTATGGTTAGTTTAAAAGTAGTAGGTCAAAGTTGTATTTTTCAACCTTTGAGTCATCGTCTGTCCCGGGATAAGTTGTCATTTTTCGTGTCATAAAATTGGGGTGTTACATTTTGGTATCAGAGCCGGCTTCCTCCTGTTTCTCGGGTTACCAAGAAACACTGAAAGATCGGTCTGGTGCGGAAGTTATTCTGGTGATTTTAAAAGAAAAAGGGTATTAAGTTTTGACGGATTTTAACCAAGGTTTAAAAGTGAAAGGTTTTTCACAGGCACCGGTCTCAGATCCCTGCATCATGGCACCAGCACAGAAACCTCCACGGTGAGACGTTCTTGAGTTCTATAACTAACGTTGTTGAAATAATTTGTTATTATAACGATGGTGGGTGTGGCTGAGATAAGATGTGACAGGATAAAAGCAAGAATTTATTTGCTTATCACGCGAATGATAAGGGTTCCGACAAGGATACAAACAACGGCAAGGACTGTTAAGAAAGTTTTGTAGGTAACCTCTATGTTTCCATTACGAAAACCACTATTAGCCTTATTCCTGATGGAAAATGCAGATGACGCAGCAGTATCGGGAATAGTCTCCCCTGAAATTGCCTGTCTTTCACTTCTGAAGGTACGCTCGTAGATGTTTAATTTTCGTAAGAGAGCGTTGATCACGACTTTGGCTCGATGTTGCATCGGGGGATATAACCATGCAAAGTAATTACAATGGCTGTTCATCCTCTGCCACAAACCAAGGGGATAGATGAGTTTCTCTCTAGTTAGTTTGAAATGATAGTCGAAACTCGTAAAGTATTTTTGACTTACCGAGCGACGTCTTTTGCAGCTAAAAAACCTTCGCCCTGGATTTTCTTCCGTCCAGGATGTTGTTATAATCGTGGTTTCCCCACACTGGCAACAAGGAATCGTAGCCATTTCCTTGTTATAAAAGCGATGAATGAGGTATTTCTTTTCCAACCTCTGTTGTGTTATCCGAAACGTTCTGTTACCATCTATTTAAAGGGACGAACCCTATTCCCCTAGCCCTTGACTTATTGGACCCCTTTTCTTTGTCCATGCGTGCTGACATGAAATGAGTGGTGTCACCATTATTGTGACCACTCCTTTCTCGAATTTGGCTCCCATAAAAACCGGGTTTCGAAAACTTGACCAACCATCACCATCTCTTTCGCTTTTCCTCCCTTGCTTAGTAAACTCTCTCAATTCCGAGAATGTGCTATCGAGAGGATGGCAGTGTGCGTGACGTGGGATTGGTAATCTTTGCCTTGATCCTCTTGTGTGGTCAAATTTTCGTTATCTGGAAGCTAACGTCAGAGACAGCTGAGGAACGACGTCGGGAACTCGATCGCAAGAACTTGCATGATGAGTAGACCACTTTAATTTCGTACAACTGTTGTTGTGATAGCTCATGTTTTAAGTTGTGATCTTGCGTTTTGAGTTAGTTTTTTTTAAGGAAATAACTGGTCTGAATGTCTAAAGGTGGAAGAGAAGTAGAAAATTATTACTATTGAGAAGGAACTGGGTACATGAACTGGTAGTACAAAATGGCTATTCGGGCCGTGTTTTTAGAACTAACTCCGTGAAAGATCCACTAACTCGATCGGACGCTCTCGCTTCTTCCCCTTGTCAGCCTCCAGTATCTTACTTGCCATTTCTTGAATCCCGTCCTTAAATTGTTTCTTTCCGTAGCAAATCTTGATTGTTCCCGCTTCATCTGGTCTTCCTCTGATGGCAACTCCTATCTGCGCAACATGAGCCATGTTAAGCGGAAAGCACCTGCCTACTTTTGGTATAGAAAGAAAAGGGTTTCCGAGCTGATAAAAAACGGTACACCACCCTCCCTTAAAAAGGAAGGAAAAATTCAGTTCCATAAGCTGGCTCATGCTGATGAAACTACCGACAATGTTAGACATCAGTAACACGTCCGGTATGATCAAGGGACCCAACCTAACGGAACCCTTCCCTTTGGACTTTGCCTTGGAACCCCTTCTAAAGGAAACGAGTTGGTTAAAGCTACGATCTAGAGAAATGAAGGAGTTTTCATTCGGAGTCATGTGATTAGGGCAGCTACTATCTAGTGTCCATTCCATTTTAAGAATCGCAAAAGGGATAGAAATCGGTCAAGAAAGGATTACCAGAAGGGACTAGTGGACTCTCGGTGGTGGGAAAAAGGTTGAGGAATGGAGTCGCCCCTGCATTTTTCCTTACTTCCATTCGAACCTCCCGTAAGTATTGACGGAAATCCCCTTAGAGTACCATGCGGGTGACACTCGGAACCGAGCTTCATCCGGGTTAAATACCCCAGGTGAAGGAAACATTGATCTTCGATACAAGATCTACGTAAATCTCTCGCTTTCGGCGAAGACACGTGAACGGCTGAGAATCGTCCACCGCATCAGCTCTACTTTTGAGGCTTCGTTAAAGCCTGAACCTGTGTTGTCATGTCACTCTTTTTACTTTTGACTTTCGAGTCCGAACAGCGGCTTCTTGGGCAAGCTAACTGTAACCTCTTCTTCTTTAAATTGACGCCCTCCCTCTAAGTCATTCTCTAAAGAAAGATGACTTGCTCTGATGAAACGGAAACCTTGAGTGGGATAAATTTCGTCCTTCTGATAGTCATTCTTCTCTTCGTGGCTATCACCTTCATCCTAAAATTATGCAAACACATAGACCGACGAAGGCGTTAAGAAAATCCTCTGGAAAGACAAGTTCGGCGGAGTCGAACAGAAGTCCCATCTCGCATGCCTTAGTATTTCTTCGAATTCATGTTGTAACCTTATTCTCTTTCTTGTGGTTTTTGTCTTGAATGTATTGTCTCAGACGGTGCATACGTTCTTTAATCACTGGCTAGTTGGTAAGAATTCTGTTTCTCAGAATCCCTGTGGGTGACAGGTGAACCAAGAGATGTCAATAGATTGTATCAATACTGTAACTAGCGAATTTAAGACGATCTCGTAATTCACACTTGTTTACCCGTACTTGCCGACACTCCCAAGTGGGCAAGGCTCAATGATGACACCTTCCCTTCCTCCTTTTCTTTAAGAACCCCCCCTCTCTTCTCTTCTTTCTCTCGACAACCAAATCACCGGTGGAAATCTTGAAGTCCCCCATCGCAGTCGCTTCAAGAATGGAAAGTGTCTACGACGAGGACTACGCCATGAAGAAGGCTATCATCCTCGGAACAGGATGCCTCCTTCTCATTGTCTCTTTCTTTTACTTTGTATGTCTAGGTTATCGTAGAGGCATCTTCGATGGACCTATGGAAGCATTCGAGAAAATGGCGATCATCATCTGTTTAGAGATCTTGTTTCTGGCTTACCTTCCTTTTAGTTTTCTCGAATGAAAAATTAAGTTTTCTCACGTTTGTGAATTGCTCTGGTTTGGCACCGTTAAAGTTAATTGTCATCTGATTTCGAGGATGAAATCTTTTTAAGGAGGGGAGAAATGTTACACCCCAAATTTTGGAACCAAAAAAAAAAATTTCATACGTTTGAGAAATGACCGTAAATTGTTGATTTAATGATTTCGAGTCAAGTTAAGTTCATTCACGGAATTCAAGAATTATGCTTGGTCGAGTCGGTTGAGGAACCGAACCAACAACCCAAATATCTCAGGTTCGAATCCCTATTTTTTCAGATGATGACGTCATAGTGACGTCACCACTATTCATCATCTTCTTCCATGAAAATGAAACCACCGTTGCACCTCTGTTTCCGGCAACTCCTCCGGTGAGGGCTCAAACCTTCATATTATTGGTGTTTGTCGGGTTTTGATGATTGTAAATCATCACCCCGTGAATCCACAGCTCTCCAACTCCATTATTGGCCGAGTAACGCCAAAACAGAGTTTCACAGTCGACATCACTAACAACCGACCAACCACTCCTTTCTTTCTCGTGAACTTGACTTTTGGATACTCCACAGGGCAACGAGACTCTTCGGAGTCAGCTATAAAAGCAAACAAGCCTTCGACCTTGAGTAACAAAAACCTCACCGTCGAAGCTCCGACGAGAGTTACGGCGGAGCGTTCCAAACATACCCAACCCTTGAAAAATACATACCCGACATCGTTTTAAGCCTGGGAATCTTTTCCAACCTTCAAAAGATAGTTTCGTATGAGAAATAGGGGAATCTGGAGTTTCACCAAAGGAGAGCTTCGTCTCCTGTAAAATGAAGAAGATGGAATAGTTGCAGTTTGGTCACCCAAGTCTGTATAGGTGACAGTTCAGTCCTCCAATTTATTTTAATTACTGTCGCAATCCTAAACTATCAACTTGTGACAGATTTGGCCCAACTAACTTTTCAGTTAGTACAATTTGGCCCGGAAGTTACGAAAGTTCGTTAACTCCTTATTTCCATCTGATTCAAGCTACGGAACCGATTTTCAAGTCAACCGACTCGATTTATAGGTGGGTTGGTTTAAGGGGGTAAATTTCTTGGATTAATTAATTCCTCAATTTAAATAGCTATTTGGTTAAACTTTGTCACTAACCAAATATTGTGATTATTTCCGAATTAATCGTTTGACGGGAACCGGATCAATGAATGAGGTACTCGGGCCTTATTTTGGACTCGTATATGCTTAAATTAAGGTCCTTATAAGTCTCGTGGTTATTTTACTGCTATTCGAGTACTAACCCATATGGGTTGGTTTAAGGGGGTAAATTCCTAACATTCTTGCTGGTCAATTTATATTCCATTAACCAAAATCAGTTAATTAAGTATATCCATTCCAATTGTTTTGGAAATGAGCTCCGGTAATTACCTTTTCACGGAACGATGGATTTATCGCATGAATCGAATTGCTGGAATATCCGGTAAAGTGTTATACTCCTTATGGAATATTAATTCCTTAATATGACGTAATAATTATTATGATAGTTGATGACACTCGATTTAACGTGATTATCAGCCTCATTTAAGCAACATTTCTTTGCTTAAGACACTATTTTTAGGATAGAATAACGAATATTCAATCGATTGCCCTATCTCGTGCCATTTGTGTTACCTTGGCCCGTTTCGGGTCTATTTGATGGTTTTCTAGTGTTTTCATGTTAGCACAGGTTTTTTTTGCCATCAAATAAAGTAGCCATGGACGTGTCTAAGGCATTGGAACCTCGAGGAATCAAACTGGAATCGATCCAAGGAGCCAATCAAGTCAAACCGAAAATCTGCCATTCACACTTACAGTTTCAGCGAAACCAGGCCTCCATATTCGGCGAAACCAGCAGTTCAAATCAACTGATGCCAAGAGAAGGATGGTTTCGGCGAAACCAATCAACTGCTCGGACCGAAGACATTGAACAGCCGGCGGAGCATTGAACTTAAAGCCAGTTTCGCCAAAACTATCCCTATGGTTTCGGCGAAACCATCAGCTCAACCCGGCCCAACTAGGGTTAAGTATTTATACTTAATCCGGCGGCCCGAGGAAAGAGGGAATCATAATTAATCATAACACAACTTTTTGAGATCAGAATTCTCTGAAGTTCTGGAGCGAAGAGCTGGAGTTCGAAGAGCCGGATAGAGATCGTGACGCCATCCCTTCCATCTCGGAGAACCGGAGCTAGGAGTGTAACTTACCGAAGATCGAAGTCTGCCAGAGTCGTCTAAATTAGGTTTTTCAGATTCTTTTCTGTTCTTCCTCTGAATGATGAACTCTTTCTTTGTCTTTGTGTCTTTTGTAATGATCATGAGTACCTAAACCCTTTAGAGCTTAGACTAGATGAACCCTAAGTGACCCAGGGCTTTAAAGCGGTCACGGATCGGCGGTGATTAGATTCGACATTCAATCAGTTCTTTTTCATGTTTGATTCGTTCTTCATTGTGCATGTTTCTTGTCTGGATTGATCACCTAGATTAGATTCTTGTTAAGCTAAGGATAGAAGCGAACGCTCGCCTTACTTTAGAACATCGAATTAAACAATTAACCTTATAATTGGAGTGTGCCTTTCGTAGGAACTGGTTAGGGTTAATTCACTGCAAGAGTAACTCATTAATCACTAGTAATTACACCAATTAATTAAGTCGTTGCGAGAGGCGACCGTACCCGGGGGCTAGTTAATCTTGGTAGTTAGAACGGATAGAGCGAAAGTTCGCCGGTCTTAAACCTAAGGGTAAGGAGTTATGGTGGTGTCTTAGTAATTGATTGAATAAGAATCGAATTCCGCTGATCTGTTGATTGCCAATGCTCTGGGGAACGAAGGGGGATTCAAAGTCTAAGTTCGTCTGCCATTCTTGTTTCCAAACCCTAATTCTCAATCTGCTTTAGTTTAATCCTTTTTAATTTTTCTGCATTCCTTAGAAGTGGAAGTCGTGGAACTCACACCACGCACTGAGTGTTTTCTTTCTTTGAATAATTTGTTAGTTCGAAGTAGCCAATCATTCGAAGGCCCGTGGAATACGATTGCTATACGCTTTTTCTTAGCATTAGTAGTTTTTATTTGGCTGAAACGTCCGAACAACGACCGGGAAGTCTCACCAAATTGGCGCCGTTGTCGGGGACTTCTTTTGATTGTTGAAGAAGAACTGGCAATTTATTCTTCTACTTTCCATCTTTCATCTTTCCACCCACTTTGATTCTACACCGGTTGTGTTTATTTTTGTCTTTTGCAGGATAAGAAAATTCAGAAGTAAATCACTTCCGCTCCACCTTTCCCTACCACGATGGCTGCTAGTGTTCGGTCTCCCATCTTTGTGCCGCGCAATGAAGATGATCCTGCCTATGAGATCAAGACCGCCTACTCGGAAATGATCTCGAGGGGTCTACAGTTTGAAGCAAATCCTCATGATAATGCACGCACACACTTGGCGGATTTCCTTGCTTTTTGCGAAACCTTTAAGAGTGGGGGCCTCAGAGTGGATACCTTCTGCTTTCGAGCCTTCCCGTTCTCACTCTGAGGCGCCCAAAGAGATGGTTCATTAGCAGGCCACCCGGTCTCTACACCAACTGGGAGGATCTCGCTCAAGGATTCATAAAGGAATACTCCCCTTCTTCAAGAACCACTGCTTCTAGGAACAGCATCCCAAGACTCAAGGAGACCGGAGGAGCTAAGAGACATTGGAGAATAGAAGAGCTTATTGAAGCAGAAGTCCAGGAGCGATTGAAGAAAATCAATGCTTGCTCGGTAGAAGAGGTGAACTTCATTTCTGAGGGCTTCACCAACAGTCAACAGGGCTACCCCGACTACTGTCAGTCCAGACAACCTCAGGATCTACATCGGGGAACACAAGGGATAACGAGGTAGACAGGAAGTTCGACCTGATCATCACCAGACTCGATGATCATGACAGTCAGCTCAAGGCTCAAGCTCTCATCAATCAAGAACAGATCGCATCTAGTCAAAGAATTGAGCAAGTTGTGAAAACATCTCGAGCATGCTAGCATCTGGTCGACCATTTGGCCAGCTTCCAAGCCAGACAGAGCCAAACCCGAGAAAAGAACAGGCTAAAATGGTAACTGCTCGAAAACTTCCGAACTTAATTGCTGATGTTTTTTCTGTTTTAGCAGGATCGCTGAAACTCCGGAAGAAGAGGAAGAAGAGGACCAGAAACCAGCGCCTAAGGATGATCCTCCTCTTGCACCATACGTCGTGAAGCCTCCTTTTCCTAGAGCACTGCTGTCAAATGCAAGGATCGAGACTGGCATGAAGGGGAACAAGGAAGGATACCCTGACATTCGTATTAAGAAACCTGTCTCTCCATATCCAGCTAAGTTATCTGATCCTGGTTCTTTTACTTTGCCTTTGGTCATCAATGATGTTGAAATTGAACGTTGCTTAGTTGATCTAGGAGCATCTGTTAATGTCATGCCTGTGAGTCTATATGAAAAGTTAACCTAGGGGAACTTGAACCGCCTAGTATGCAACTCATCTTTGCTGATAGATCGCTTAAAACCCCTAAGGGAGAGATTAAAGACGTTGTCACCAAATGTGGTCCGTTCACGTTCTTAGCTGATTATGTGATTATGGATACTAGTACAGATGACGCTACTATTCTCATAGGTCGACCTTTCATGGCTACTACTGGAATGAATATTAACGTTCCTAATGGTTCTTTGACTTTAAGAGTTGGTAAAGAAACGAAAACGTTCCGTCTTAAAGACGGCATGAAATATGACTCTAGGAATGAAGAATCTCACTGCTTAGCTTTGAAACTGTGGAGTTGACTTCGGTCAACTCCGTTACTAATGCTTCTTCCAGTGTCTCTAGATCAGTTGTTGCTATAGGTATTAAACAGGTCACTACGAAAAAAAACCAGAAATTTCGGTTCAGAAGCCGCTTAAGAAGAAGAAGAAGGAACTGCAAGCCTCTTCTAAATCACCGAGCAGACCTCGAGGAAAGAACAAGAAGACAAAGACCCAAATGGTCTGGAGACCAAAAGCTCCACCGTCTTCCACCGAGCCAGCTGCA
The DNA here is from genome assembly GCA_034768395.1 of Linum lewisii. Lineage (NCBI taxonomy): Eukaryota > Viridiplantae > Streptophyta > Magnoliopsida > Malpighiales > Linaceae > Linum > Linum lewisii. The sequence continues at coordinate 22,546,299 of CM068298.1, read as the reverse complement.
CCACCAATTCGTTCCGAGAAACCGGCGCCGGGACAAGTATGGAAGGAGAAGCCGAAAGCATCTCCTAAGGAAGTACTAACGATCACCGATCCTGGTGATAACAAGCCGAAGAAGAAAGAAAAAGAGAAACCGACAGTCCTCATTCCTTCCATCGTCACACTAAAGAAGGATGACCTCTCTAGAGAGCTGTTCGGACCATTCAAGTTCGTTGATCATCTTCCCGACGGACTATCAAACTACTACATGCAAACGGGAAGAGATTCACGCTTACCGGAGAAGTCCCGAAGCTGTACTTCATGAACTCCGACGCGAGCGTGAAGGAGAATCTAAGTTGGGATGTCTCCTAATACCGTCCAGGTATCATCCAGCTCAAGGACGTTAATAAAAGAGCGCTTCGTGGGAGGCAACCCACGGCTGGAGTCAGTTTTGTTTTGTTCAACCTTGGTATTTTAGAGTCGGTTCGGGAGAGCCAAAAGTGTCAGTTTGTTTGATTTATTATTTTTCGTGTAGAGTCTGCATGTCATAGAGTCAGTTGCAAGTTGATTGAGGTCGTTCCAATTTTTGTGGATTTAACTGTGATTTTCTGAAGTTAGCCGATTTACGAAAATATTTTCAACCCGAGCAGTTCAAAATTTTTCGGCGAAACTGATTCTTGATTTTCGAACTCATTCTTCCTGTTTCCTATTTTCGGTTCGAAAATTTTCTGATTTTGGCGAAACCATCCCAACTAAGATTTCGGCGAAACCGAGCTTCCATTTTCGGCGAAACCGCCTTTTCAAATCGGTCAATCCATGTTAACTTGTAGTTTCGGCGAAACCACCCCCCTACTTTCACCGAAACTGATTTGAAAAATCACTTAATTATTCCCTTTAAAATCCGGACCTCTCTCTTCTTTATCCCATTTTCGCACAGCCTACCCGAAACCCCCCCTCTCCTTTTGAAATCGCCGACCACCCTCCACTTTAAAACTCGTCGTCGCCGCCGTTTCACCCGCCACCCCGACCGCCGCCGCACCTCTCCCCTCCTCATTCCGATCCCACCAAGCCCTAGAACGTTCAAATCGGAGCTTTGCAGCTCCAGTTCTCCGAAACCCAAGTTTTCAAGTTTTTCACCGATTCCTCTCACCTCGTTCATTTTTAGCAATCATGACTTCAAGGTAAGTTGTATAACTTTTCAATACGAATCTTTTGACATATAGATTGCTGGATTTCGTCGAGGTTGACTTTCGGTTGACTTTTCAGTTTGCCTCGTTTTGCGTGCCGATTGTTTCGTGTGAACTAGGATTGACTGAACTTATATAACTGTTCTAGGATGCTTAGGGAGTTCCGTGCTTAATCTCCATATCATTTGGTCATGTGTTGCTATGCATACGATTAATTCTTGTTTTGTTGACTTGTGTGCGAAATGTCGGTTTGACTTTGAACTGTGTTGATCATTTAGCTGCCCCAAGTGTTCATTCTTGTTCATATTATCGTGCTGCCATTTGAAATAATATTTTACCGTCATTCTCCGAGTTGTGCCAGTCTCGCCATGATTAGGGTCCAATATGCTTAAATGTTGACTTTCTAAATGTCGGTTTGACTTTTTGAACTCTGATTGTAATTATCCGATTCTGGTTATTCCGAGGTATGTATTTTAATGTCTATGATTACCGGTTACTCCGCTTTACTTTCCCCACTTAGTTTCCCTCGTTTCTTTGTGAAATTGAGTTTTTCTACTAAGTGTGGGGTAAGATTTTGGTCGACTAATTTGGTTTCATTCTGGTTTAGGAACACCTTTGAGCGCAGGACTAAGGCGCGACTTGATGGCGCCTCGAGCTCAGGAGCTGCCGCTCCCGTCACACCCGCCATTCTGGGTCCTCCACCTGCACTCCCTCGCCATGCTGGATACCATCCCACCATCGCCCGTCTACCGGACTTCTACTTTGAGAGCTTCCAGAAGATCGAGCACATCCGTGGAGCTGACGTGCGTCCTTTATCCATGGAATCACTCAGGAGCATGACGAGGATTCCTACCGGAACGTGCATGACGCCCTAGCACCGGCCGGTCTCCTAGAGCTGACCACCATAGCCGCCGAGTTCCCAGACATTGCTCTCCAGGAGTTCTGGGCGACATTTGACTTGGACGAGAATAAGAGGAGACGGGGCCAGAAGGTGATCACCTTTTTCTTGGTGGGGTGTACAGGCAGCTCACCTATGATGAGTTTGCCGCTCATCTGGGCATCCCCTACGAGCACTATCACGATCACCACCTCGGCTGGGGCGATGTTGATGACGAGAGGAGTTGCACGCCCTCTGGAGCCACATGACAGGCGTGCCTGGCGATCGCCTCGGGAAGAGCAACTCAGTTAAGTCTCTCTCTCACCCGCTCTATAATTTTATTCATATGGTTTGGCGGAGGTCACTTTTATATGTCAGAGACAAGGATCGCCACCATATCCTTAAGGAGGAGCTCGTGCTTCACCGAGCCATCCGAGAGAGCTACCCTCTCCACCCCGGCTGGGTGCTAGCTCACATCTTCAGCCAGCGGACCAAGAGGAGGAAGCTACCACGCAAACTCTTGGGAGGCAACTTCATAGGTCAGCTCATCCTCTCCTTCGGCATCAGCCATGAATATGGCCCTAACATTCCACGACACCCAATTATGACCGTTGGAGGAGACTTGGCGGTCGAGTACGACTTAGAACTCGACCTCAGTCCCCATGTAGCAGCAGATCCTCCACTCCAACCTGCGGTCGAGTCGGAGGACGAAGATGATGCTGAGGAGCAGCAGCAGCAGCAGCCGCAGCCGCCGCACATCCCGATCCATATCCGGCGCATACTCAACAGCCGCAACACCACCCCGCGGATGTTGGAGAGTTATACGAGCGACTGCAGGAGTGGCGCATCACCGACAACGCCACTCAAGAGGCACGATGGACTATTATGCAGCAACACATGCGCCGCGCCGACCGGCGATATGAGCGACAGCTGGAGTGGCAGCGACAGCTCGGCGACTACTTCCACTTCCCCACCCCAACCTCTGACCAGTGATGATCAGGTGGTGTCCTTTTCCTTGTCCTTTCTTTTTATTTATTCTTTTCGGACTTCGGTCCAACTTTTTTCTGTGTGGATCCGGGGCACTTGTCCCGGTTTCCTTTTTATGTTTCATTTGTTTTTGTTTTGTAGGCAGTTGGGAGATTCCCTTTGCTTCAGGTTATGTTACACTTCCCTCCGCTCCGAGGATCCGTGCTTACCCTCTGAAATCAACCGTCCTCTTCCAGGTTCTTCCATTCCACTCTGAACTCTAGAATTAGTCCTGTGAGGACACAGTTCGATCTAAGTGTGGGGTAGGATGCTAGAGAACCTTGCATGAACTTGATTGCCCTTGATTGTGTTTTGTGTGCCTCGTGATTCCATTCCAGTCTCTCTAGCATTAGAATGGCTCAGTTCTTGATTTTTGATGTTAAGTTGTTGTTCAACCTTTCATAATGATGCTTAGACTACTTCAACCTAGAACTTGAGAACCAACTTGTATGCTTTGATGCTAAATTGCCTGGTCAGAACAGAATTTTAAAATCACACTTGTAGTTTGTAGCCTTGATTGCATGAAAATGACCGAATCCGACTAGCAAACCAAGTGTGAGCTTTTGATCCATTGCACGTAACTTGCAATTTTAATTCTTTCTGAGTGGTTTTCTGTTTACTTGAATGAGTTAGAATTTGCATGAGACCTACTCGAGACCACACGATGACACGAGTTCTAGAAGGATAGGGGCACCTAGATTCAGCTACTAAGCCAGATAGCCTACCAAACGATAAAATCCACTAGGTTTAGACCCTTGAGCTTGGCCTGTTCTTTCGGTTCGATAATACATTACAGCCATTTCCCATTTCTTTCATTCCCCGTTGATCCCCTGTGGTTGTAGTTCTAGATTGACCTACCGGAAGTCGGTTTGTGGTAACCAGCCTATAGCCATTAAATAGGTGGTCTTAGCTAATATGTCCAGACGTGTAAACCCCTCTAGCAACTAAAAGAAAAAGCGGCACAAAAGAAAAAGTAAAAGTAAAGTAAGAAAAGAATCAAGCTTCAGAAAAGAAAGAGAGAAGCAGAAAAATCAGAAAAATAAGAAAAGTTTCAAAGTGTAGTTCAATAAAACGTTCTTCTCCCTACAAATGGAAGAACGAAGTCGAAAAGAAAAGAGAAAAAAATCGTGTAAAGAAAAAGAATAAGTGCTAGGTTGCTTGAGGGTATCATAGGACGAGCGTTCATCATTCTACCCGTGTTTGGTTAGACGGTAGGAAGCCATAGATTAGATTCGAGGGAAGTTAGTCGAAAGCTACACCGCACCAAGCCATCATCATTCATTCCCATCATCCATCTCATTATAAACCCGAGTAGTGTAGATTTCATTACGGTCCTAGCAGGGAAGTCCTTCTTGACTAGATACTCGTGTTGTCACAGTGGTGGAGATGTGGTCGAAATGCAAACCTATGACAGAATTCGGTAACAGAGAATGATCGAGAGCAGAAACACGTCCTTAAACACAGAGAGTGAGAGTCCCCATTGTACTAAATATATCCTATGTGAGAAGTCTGGTCGGTCAGGTCAAATTCGTGCATGATTGATTGCTAATTACTTGTCGTGTGCAGTTTATTAGTGAGACAGGTAGTTTGGCTGATCAGTATGCATGTTAGGTTTCTTGTTCTAGGATCGATCTGTCTAATAATTCATTGTGCTTGATTGAGCCCCAATTTAATCGATCTTATCATTTATGAACATGAGCGTTTCTATTCAGTTTGCTTGAGGACAAGCAAAAGCTTAAGTGTGGGGTATTTGATGACACTCGATTTAACGTGATTATCAGCCTCATTTAAGCAACATTTCTTTGCTTAAGACACTGTTTTTAGGGTAGAATAACGAATATTCAATCGATTGCCCTATCTCGTGCCATTTGTGTTACCTTGGCCCGTTTCGGGTCTATTTGATGGTTTTCTAGTGTTTTCATGTTAGCACGGGTTTTTTTGCCGTCAAATAAAGTAGCCATGGACGTGTCTAAGGCATTGGAACCTCGAGGAATCAAACTGGAATCGATCCAAGGAGCCAATCAAGTCAAACCGAAAATCTGCCATTCACACTTACAGTTTCGGCGAAACCAGGCCTCCATATTCGGCGAAACCAGCAGTTCAAATCAACTGATGCCAAGAGAAGGATGGTTTCGGCGAAACCAATCAACTGCTCGGACCGAAGACATTGAACAGCCGGCGGAGCATTGAACTTAAAGCCAGTTTCGCCAAAACTATCCCTATGGTTTCGGCGAAACCATCAGCTCAACCCGGCCCAACTAGGGTTAAGTATTTATACTTAATCGGCGGCCGAGAAGAGGAATCATAATTAATCATAACACAACTTTTTGAGATCAGAATTCTCTGAAGTTCTGGAGCGAAGAGCTGGAGTTCGAAGAGCCGGATAGAGATCGTGACGCCATCCCTTCCATCTCGGAGAACCGGAGCTAGGAGTGTAACTTACCGAAGATCGAAGTCTGCCAGAGTCGTCTAAATTAGGTTTTTCAGATTCTTTTCTATTCTTCCTCTGAATGATGAACTCTTTTTTTGTCTTTGTGTCTTTTGTAATGATCATGAGTAGCTAAACCCTTTAGAGCTTAGACTAGATGAACCCTAAGTGACCCAGGCTTTAAAGCGGTCACGGATCGGCGGTGATTAGATTCGAAATTCAATCAGTTCTTTTTCATGTTTGATTCGTTCTTCATTGTGCATGTTTCTTGTCTGGATTGATCACCTAGATTAGATTCTTGTTAAGCTAAGGATAGAAGCGAACGCTCGCCTTACTTTAGAACATCGAATTAAACAATTAACCTTATAATTGGAGTGTGCCTTTCGTAGGAACCGGTTAGGGTTAATTCACTGCAAGAGTAACTCATTAATCACTAGTAATTACACCAATTAATTAAGTCGTTGCGAGAGGCGACCGTACCCGGGCGGCTAGTTAATCTTGGTAGTTAGAACGGATAGAGCGAACGTTCGCCGGTCTTAAACCAAAGGGTAAGGAGTTATTGTGGTGTCTTAGTAATTGGTTGAATAAGAATTGAAATCCGCTGATCTGTTGATTGCCAATGCTCTGGGGAACGAAGGGGGATTCAAAGTCTAAGTTCGTCTGCCATTCTTGTTTCCAAACCCTAATTCTCAATCTGCTTTAGTTTAATCCATTTTAATTTTTCTGCATTCCTTAGAAGTAGAAGTCGTGGAACTCACACCACGCACTGAGTGTTTTCTTTCTTTGAATAATTTGTTAGTTCTGAAGTAGCCAATCATTCGAAGGCCCGTGGAATACGATCTGTTATACGCTTTTTCTTAGCATTAGTAGTTTTTATTTGGCTGAAACGTCCGAACAACGACCGGGAAGTCTCACCAATAGTATTACGAGGACTTATATATCACCCATAACTCCTATTCGAATCAGCTATCTTCGAGGGTTAGATTTAACTCGGAATAAGATCGCATGTGAAACGATGTGGCTTCGGTTGCTTGGGTGGTTAATTAAACCAATGGATGACGTGATGGATTGTTAAATCCATATAAACTGTAAATCTATTACTTGTAGTTACTATAATACCTTGATGATTTGGATGACTAACAGTTGTTTGTTGATTGTCCAGAGTTAATGAGTGACACGGATCCTCATTAAACCGGTTTATAAAGTTATGATGCCTAAGGTTAGAGGGACTTAAGTAGTCCGAGTGACTCCCCTACTTACCTGGAAATTAAGACGTAAAGTCTTGGTTTTGACAACAAGTGTCGTTTCTACGGAAAGTTCCATCTTTCCGGAACCATCGGTTTTATACCTAATTATGTTTGATTCGACTATGGTTAAATCGTGATGTTATCTGATGATGTTTGGCACCTAGTGTATACAGGTGGAAAGTAAAGCCTCGCTAGCTAGTCCTCCGCCGGGAACATCGATGGATACGGGTCCTACCGGGGGATGGGAGTTGGGTATTGTTAGCCCCAATCGATTCATGGTAGATGCGTACGGATAGCCAACCTGATGATAAGAGTTGGGTGGAATTAGCCTCGACCAGATGATGGGAGTTGGGTATTGATAGCCCCAATCGATTCATGATAGTCGTGAAGAATAGCGACTCTTGCGAAGTCCCTATTACAGGCTCAGAAGTAAGCCTTAACGATGATGGCGTAGAGGTTAGCTAGGCGGAAAGAGGGGACGCCCTGTCGATTGGTGAAAGTTGTTCGAGTTTGATCTCGATATTGTGGTGCTATTAGAATAGTTCATGTGATGTCTTATTGACGTGTGATTTTGTGTGTTAATGTTTCACATATAGGTCGTGATTGGAATATTGGATTAATATTCCTTGTGACAAGTCATTTGATAAACAGTAATGGTAATCTCCGTTACGGAAGGATGAGTATGGAATTACTGGTTTGCGTTGTTAATTCTATTAAATGTGTTTATTCATATTTATACGGAATAATCATGATAATGGACTGACCCCGAGCCACCCACCAGTTTTGCAGGAATTTCCTGGACAAGCAACGGACCACCAGAGTTTCTTAAGGCGCGCCGGAGCAGTGGATCATGAGACGGTGTAATGGCGACTTGGAGGGTTGCTCTAAAGTCGTTGGGCCCACTTCCGTTGTAAATTATTTGACGTTTAATACCCTGATTTTATGGTTAGTTTAAAAGTAGTAGGTCAAAGTTGTATTTTTCAACCTTTGAGTCATCGTCTGTCCCGGGATAAGTTGTCATTTTTCGTGTCATAAAATTGGGGTGTTACATATGGATGGAAAGATAAAGAAATTATATTTCCATCGCCGCCGACCTTGCATCAATCGGAGTTAGGATGAAGGAGTTATGGCCAAAAATACTACACTGGACAGAATTAGTACGAAAAATAGGCCAAAAAGATGACGTCATGACCCGATTTATGTTATTTAATTACTAAGGCAATTAATGCCTAATAAATCCACTTTTTTGTATTTTTTTAATGTGGTATTGGCTCAAACATTTTTTTGGTGTAAACACCAATAAGCTTTCTATTCGTGATTGTGATATCCTTATTAGCAAAGTGACTAGACGTGTCAGTGGGAGGAGCTCCAAAACTTTAACTTTTGTGGGTCGTCTTCAATTGGTCAGTTCGGTCCTCCTTAGCCTTTCTCAATATTGGATGAGAGTTTTCTCTCTTCCTTTGGGCATCATTAAGCGTATACAGCAAATCTGTGCCTCTTTTCTCTGGGGGGGCTGACGAAAATACCGCTACTAAGGCAAAGGTAGCATGGGCTGATATTACCTATCCAAAAAAGGAGGGTGGATTAGGTTTGAAAGATTTGAAAATGTGGAACAGATCTCTTGTGTTCAGATTGTTGTGGGACATTTTTGTAAGTCAGGGCTCCATTTGGGTAGCTTGGCTACGACATTACAGGATCAATGGAAGAGACTTATCCTCTCTTTCTCCTGGCATTGGATCGTGGGTTTGGAGACGGTGCTCAAACACATGCACACTTTCTTTTCGCACTTTTCTACTACTGCTAATGTTAACAGATGGGATAATGTACCCTATGATAAGATCAAGTTCTCTGTAATCTGGAATCCATACGTACTACGCGTCCTGAAGTTTTTTGGTATCCTCTTGTTTGGGGGGCTAGTTGCAAGACCTAGGAACATTTCCTTACTTGGCTATATGTTTTTGGGACGACTCTCAACCAAGGACCGTCTGGTCAAGTGGGGGATTCCGGTTGATCCTAAGTGTGTGTAATTCAGGTGTTGAAGAGTCTCATTCTCACCTTTTCTTTGACTGCAGTTTCTCAAGTGCACTATGTGGTAAACTTTTAGGAAGAGTGGCTGTTATCTCTTCTGTAGATGGTACTGTTATTCTTAGCACCTTAAGTAAATGCAAAGGTGCACAGGCTTTGGTTGGAGGGGCTGTGTGGACTTCTATGGTGGTTAACATATGGAGTGAGCGTTGCTCACGCCTGCCTCTTTCTCTAGTGTAGATACTATATATAGCAAAGTTCATTCTTACAGAGTTAGGTTACCAAGCGCTAGAGAGCAAGAGTTTTTCTTCTACTATCTCTTCTCTTGGCTTTTTCTTTGCAACTGCAATTAGTTCTATAGACGTTCGGTTGTATGTTGTAAACCTTGAGGTTTGATCTTTTCATCGCCTCTCATTTTTGGAATGAAATCTTAATATTCATAAAAAAAATTCTAGTTTCCCATTTGTTTTTAGCTTTGTTTCCATATTCAATTTTTGATACTTGTTGTGATGTACAATCATAACAAAAAATAATGATTTTATTCATATTTCACTCTAAAATGTTTATATCTACACGAGTTTTGTATGAATGAGCTACAACTTTTCACCGCAACATGACAAAATGAACCTATTTTGGATAAAACACTAAAGAATAATATGATGTCGTTGAATAATCGGTAATGGTTGAAGCTCAATTACTTCTATTCATTGATATCGATCAGTGAGTCTGATGTGATCAACTTGATCTTCAAGATTTGGATTTTTTTGCATGTTTAAGAACTAACTGTGAGTCTGTTGTGCTCAACTATAATTAGGTTAGAGTCTTGAAAATGTAGCATGAGATTTGTTTAAGACGCATTTGGAAAATTTGAAGCATAATTTTTTACTTGATATTCTCTTTGTCAAAATTGCAGGCATCCCAAATTAATTTGTACGCACCATTTTTACTCTTTTTTTTTTTTCACAATCTTTATGCATATAATATTTCTAGAGTTTTTAAAATTTTACGTGACCATATAAAACCAACATAGATATGAAATCTTTAACATGACAATTAAGGAAAAAAAATTAACTCGAATTATTGATGCATATGTTTTTTCTTTCTTCCTCTAACACTCATGGTTATTAATATTCGACCAAGTCATAACCAAAATTGATATAAAAGTTATGACACGTCAAATCCCAATATGAACCTAAATATATCAATGAAGATAGGTTTTATATATATAACTTACTCTTAATGCTTGTAATAAATATTTAAAAGCCTTAACTCGCATCCCCTATTGTTCATAAAAAATTCACTAAGACATGACATCATACTCGAGAATGAGATTTTTTTAGAGTTGTTTTTATGATACGTTTATTTAATAACTACTATGTTATTATTATATCAAGCTTATGTTAATACGTAATTACATAATGATCAAGTACAAGTCTCCCCATTTTAAAGATAAAGTAATGCAAGAATGTTCTCTATCTAAGAATATTTCTAATATTATGTAATATGGTTTCAAAACAGTAAAATAATATGACTAATCATCTAAGACAAAATGAGTGCACTAGCTAGCCACAAATTAATGAAATGATATGATAACAATGGATTATTTTTGAACCCAAAACGAGAAAAATAGTAAATTTTAAAGAGGCAAACAAAATCCTCATAAGAACTTTTTGTCTATATCCCTTTATCAATTCAATAAATTTTTATCCTAAATGCTTCTTCAACAAATATGTAACTTGTATATTCTCTTGATAAACTTGGATACCTTTCAACCACAACAAAGCCACTTCATCTTGCGAGAAGACTCAGGAGGAGGATGGTAAGGTTCATTTTTGTTGAAAGTTGGGGAATCATTATTATGATCAATTGGTAATTGGGAATCAATAGGTGGAACTTTGTTCTTCTTATCGTTTCTAGCTTTATCGAATATAACAGTATATCCTTGAGCAGCAGATCCGTTGTTCATATCCCACTCCCCGAATTTAGGCAACGGTACCCCTTCCTTATTATTATTTCCTCTTGAACCTCCTCCTCCGTCAGCTGCCTGCACCACTTATTCAACATCATCATGCAAATTAATGAAACAATTATTACATTCATATACAGTTCTCTCTCGAAATTGAGATAATAATAATATCATTAAGCACAGAGACAATATGACCCATGTAACGTAATTGGAAAACAATCAATTAAAAAAAAACATGAAATTAAAATAAGGACTAAGGCATATATATGATGAATTAAATCACCTTAGCCATGGGAGGATGGAGCTAGCAAATTAATCCTTCTTCTCTTTTTCAAGTTCTAGAGATAAACATTTGTTCATTAAACATACACGAAATAAAGCTTTTTTTTTAAAATTAAAATAAATCTTTTAATTGCTTAGAAAACTTATGTTTTTTTTTTTTAAATAAATATCTTCTTGGTTGAATGGAAAGAGTTTCAAAGAAGGAATGGTAATTTACCACAAGAATGAAAAAAATTTGAAAAAAAAAAATAAATCACCTGAGAAAGAGATGAAAAAATAAAATGAGTTAGAAATTTGATTTAGTATAAAATGTGAGATAGAAAAATGATGACCGTGAGGGTGTAAAAGTGGAGAGGCAGAGTGGAGTTGATTGATAAGATTTGCGGCTAGTTTTAAAGGCATTTTTCCTATTTTTATCTCATCCCTTTAATGTATATTTTTTTATAATGAAACAATTTATATATTCATCTACTTTTGCGCTAGTGTAAATTTAGTTTACTTGTAGTCAGTCCAGTCATAAGGGAGAGTATCACCAGACAAGCTAGAAAAATTCAACCTACAACACAGTTGAACCATTTGAGAGACATTATATTCTAAAGAAATACCATCATGGGCAAGTGGGATTTCTTTTGTTAAAAGCATCCACCCATAGCACTCCCACGATGACAAGAAAAATACCAGTTCTTTGTGTTATATCTCTAAAAACCTTCTCATTATGGACATTATCAATTAGCAAAGAAAACAATGAGTACATCTTCATCTGAGCATTAACATAACATGCAAATGTGAGAAAGTGAGCACAACTCAATCTTTTTCACCTATTATGTTTCAAGCCCAAAGCATCACCCCACGACCGTCCATATAAAGAAGAAGAACTTATTTGTGAATATAATCTATCACATTTTCTCCGCACTAATGAATGGATTGTTAACAAGAATGTCGGACATGAATATCCCCAAAGTATGATAGGTTGACCTAACTAAGAAACCCATTATGGGTTCAAGTGTCAAACTTATTGATCTTCCTCTTGTTGGGGACCTATTGAAATTTTTGAAATCGCTTCAACTTAACTAGGGTTGCATACTAGTGAGATGACTTTTTAAGTCCCAATACTCCTTATCCTCTTTGGACCATCGACCAAATTGACTTCTACCATTGAGGGTAGTGGAGAATTTTAAATTTGAGTAGAGGTGGAAACAAATGGTATAAATTAACCTGAATATAGACCTCATTAATGAGTCTCTTCCTAACTATTTATCACATAACCTTTGCGGAGTTAGAAGGCTAGACCAATTCATGATTTTCTATTTTCCTTTTTAGGCTCGAAAGGAAGTCAAAATTCTTCAAGTTATCTTTAAGAAATTGAATTTGTAATTTACTCTTACGATAAACTAGCCCCAACACTACTTATCTAGGAGCGCCAAATATCGTATAATCTTTAAATCTAATACCTACTTCACTTTTTAGTTTTCTAAGAATATACGACATTTGACGTGTCATCTGTTTTTCATATATCACCATAAGGGATTGAGAATTCATTTTACTTGTGATAGAAGCACAACATGATATAAATATATAAGTACGGATGCATTGGTACACTATTTTTAAAATGAACTATGTCCTTTGTGGGAGAGGCACTTGATCTTCCAAGAGTGGCAAAATTCTCCATTTTTTGCTATCTAAAAGTTGAAAATGTCTTTTTTCGATCTTACCCATTTTGAACGAACATTTATGTACTTATTGGTCAAATACTTAAATAGTCCCAAAATTTTGAGCCGATCAACATCATTTAAAATATAAGAAAATAATACTCTTGGCCCGTTTCGCATTAACCCCTCTAATCAAATCAACCGATCAATTTAATTGTAGCCCAAAAATCTTGAATCATTCCCTTTCTTTCTAATCTAATCTGAAATTGAAGTCAGAGACTTTCCAACTGCCTCCTTCCTCTTCATAGTACACAACAAGCCTTTTGATGTGCGTCTTGAGGCCTCCCTTTTGTACTTTGTGCTTGCACACTACCTTGATCGCTACGCTCTGTCCGATGAGAATGATTATTCCGTGAGGCCTCCCTTTACACTTGCTCTGATACTTCTCCTACTCGTCCTCCTTTATAAAAGCTTATTTCTTCACCCATCAGTTTGTCCATTCCCCTTCTCAAGAAACACTGAGGTCGTTTGGATGAGAGAATTCAGCAAGGGAATTGGAGGGCTTTTGGGGATTTCATTGAATGTCTTGTTTGGGTAGCCCAAATTTAATCCGGAGAATTGGGCCCCGAATTCCCTAATGATATTGTAATATATCTTTTCAGAGATTTAGAATAACCCAACTACCATCAAGGAATTGAGATATCTCCTCGACAATTTACACGACTTACCCTCGACTAAAACCCTTGACAATTGACTTTGGAAAATCAACTCTCGTCTCATCTCCATTGCAGCTGCTGAACGCCAAAGTTCAATTCACCGAAACAGGATTGTTTATCTATCTTCTCACATTTCTCGATCTCCTCGACTTAACCCTTACTTGACTTGTGGAAATAACTCTTCTCATCTCCATTCACTTACGCCGTTCTTCGATGGTTAGTTTTTTCTTCTTCTTCTTCTTCTTCTTCTTCTTCGTTCTTCTTCTTCTTGCTGAACACGGAGAATGCTCCATATACTGAGCCTGCCAAAAGGCGATGCGTTGAAGAAAGCCCGTCTGATTCTAACACGCAAGCTAAGAAGAAAAAGCGACAGACAGTAGATGAAACTTTTGCGGAGGACATAACAAGCAAATTACTTGGTAGGTTTGAGCCTATGATTGATAGGACTATCGAGGCACTTGGTGGCATGTTAGCAGAAGAAGCTGTCGTGGAGCTAAAAGAGAGAGACATGTTGGTTAATGAGTTGAAGAAGTTAGATGGTTTATCCGAAGATCAGATGTTTGATGCGACGTTTCTCTTGGAGTGCGACAACAAGCTGCGAATGTTTTATCGTCTTGATTCTATTGACGAGAAGAAGAAGTTCATTATGAGGATGTTGCGAAGGCTAAATGCCTAGAATGAACTCGGAAGTAATGGGAGCTACTAGATGAGTTTGTTTTTTGGATAGTATTGATGGGTTTTTTGATCTTCTCCTGCTACTGCTACTGGAGTACTTGTTCTTTAGATAATTTTATTCTAATTAGCTTTATTTGGTAGGTGGCTTTGTTTATGAAACATAGCTGTGTGTGATGCATATGTACTGCTGTACTGGAGTAATTGTTCTTTAGATAATTTAATTGAAATTAGCTTCATTTGGTTGGTGGTTTTGTTTCTGAAGTATAACTATGTGTGATGCATATGTACTTCTGCAGCTTCAGTGGCTACTGCTAACAATACAATGCTACTTGTTAAAGTTCATAAAATTCAGTCTGTACAAATGAAATTATTGATAGAATCTGCAGAAAAATTGCAGATGCATTCATAACTGCAGATGCTAACAATACAATTGCAAATTGCAGATGCTAACAATACAATTGCAAAAAAATAGAATCAGGCCAATCTGCAGAATTACAATAACTTGAATTCGAATTGTTGGGGGAAATTAGTTTATGTATCATAACTTGATCTTCCATTACTAACACCTTTCTCTTTGTGAAAACAGTAATTCATACATGAAGTGCATCCATGAGTGACACAAGGTTCTTACTGAAGATGGGAATGCCAAAACCTGCATTTGCATCTTCTGCAACGCCATTACTGAAATAGGGGTTAGATGAAACATTTAAATGGAGGGTGAAAATGTCTTTTAACACATTAATTAAATATCCTCTAATACAATTCCTTCTCCTTAATTAGTAATCCAAACATGGAATTTAAAAGTTTAATTCCCACTAATTCTCCAGAATTAAATTCTCTACAATTCTCTTCAATATCGTGAACATTTAGAATCTCTCATCCAAACGACCCACTATGTTTTTCCCCTCTGTTTTTCCTCTCTTTGTTTTCTCAAACGCACGAGAGATTACCATCACCACTTCCCCACGTGAAAGCATATCATCGATGAGGTTCCCTCTCGGCACGTACGGCTTTGCTACTGATCGTCATCTTCGGCTTGAGGTGGCATCTTCTCCAACTGATACCATTGGGACAAGCTTCTGTCTCTTCGCTGCCTCCGCAGAGTTTCCGATCAGGACAACGAGTCTCTGCCATCCAAGTCTAATCTGATTCACTAGGTAATTGGTTAACTAACTAATTAGTTAAACAATTGAACATTTTGCTCTGTTTTTTGGACTATAATGATTTGTTTCTGTTGTTGTGTTTGGTAGGATGTGAAGGAGAATGGAAAAGAGAGCGTTGGTGATGGCCGGTGGTGGAGGCTTTAGATTAGGTTAATTCCAGATTAGGTTAGAAAAGGAAGAGATGGGGTTGGTTTGATTAGAGCGGTTGATTCGAAATGGGTCAAAAGTATTATTTTATTATATTTTGAATGATGTGGACCGGATGACGTGGCATATATGTTGGAAAAAAGTCCTCATCAGTGTGAATATATAGTACCACATTGTAACGGGCTCCATACTAACGGGAATATTCTGTAACAAATTGAAGCTTCGAGACTAATTTGTAACCCGGCCTAAAGTTTCGGGACTACTTAAGTATTTGACCCTGTACCTATTAGAGGAAGAAGCTATTTGGAATATGACGTATATATTGATAATATTTACGATAAAAAACTTGATGTTGGGGATAATCTGAGGAATTCCTGCCACTTGGACATCCCCGTAGTGTCCTCATATGAGGACACTAATCACCATCATTCAATTTTTAAGAGAAGATCTAATGGTACATGTTAAATGAATATTAGTATAATTTTACCTGTTTAATTTTACTAATTTTTATTTTCTTAATGATAATTATTAACTTTAATGATTGATTTTCAGTTATTTCCAAGACATTACAATTAAATTAAACTATTTTAATTTTTCATCTCTAATTAGGTAAAATTAAATCTCCACAACTGTTACACCTATCAGTGGTGGCACCTTGAATTCCACCCCGATTGCACCTTGAACTTCACGTCGACGGCACACTCAATCCTATGGGCAGCACAGTTCCTCATTTATTGTTTTGGAACTGATCATCTTTTATTGTTTCGGAACAGTTTCTCTTCAATTATATATAGTTTCTGTTTTTCTTTTATAGAAAAAATAAGATCAATTAAAGTTGGCAAATATTTTGAGATCTCACGAGATTATAGATCAATTAAAAATTAGCAACGACAATGTATTATTCTCTTAAACCAATCCACATGTATTTGTCTATGTGAGGTTCGACACTCAATTGTGCATACAACTCCATAATAAATATGTATAATTCATAAACCAAAATTATATAATTAACAACGTAAGTAACTTAGCAACGACAAGACATTATTCTCTTAAATTAACTCACAGAGACTTATCTATATGTGAGGTTTGACCCTTAAACATGCATATAACATATGTAACTATAGGCGCACATAATTCATAGAAGTAACAGACATAATGTAAAACTGGTATCGAGAAGATATTACCCCCTTTAACCAACCCACCCATAAAACAAGCTGGACAACCCCAACGTAGAGAGTGTGGTCTAGTGAGTCGAATGTCTTTATGAACCTAAAGATGAGAAATTCAATAAGATTGAAACCAATAGGAGATGGGAACTCTAAGACGACGATTTGGCGACTTGGGAAGGACCACTTCACAACTAATCATGAAGTGTGACGGACGACCTCACTTGACGACAATTATCGTCAATTAAATCGATTAACTTAGAGAATTAATTTATTGATTTAAACTAATTCCATTAATTCCTTGATTAATCTTCTAAAATATATTATTAAACAACTTAATATTCCAAGTTCGAGATAAGAGGAAAAAGAGATTCATACCGAGTTTATTACTAATGTCTAGGTTCCACCTTTATTAATATTTCCAACTTTATTTGATGAAACTTGTCACTTGATTTAATTCACTTATTAATATACTTGGAATCTCAACTACTAGAGTTAATACTCTACCATTTTCCTAAATAAAATCATTCCAACTTTTATTGATAAGCCTTATTTTAATAGCACGTCAATTATAAAATACGCAACCATTTATGCTTTGGACTAATAATCAATTTTATATATTCGTGATTTAGGTCTATTTATTCTCAAGAAGTATATTTTTATTTATAACTTGATTTCTTATTAATTTGAGAGAGAAGAATTCAGTTTAATCTTGAAATAACTTATTGAAAATAATTCTAATCCATAACTAAGATAAAATCTTATCAATTGATTATCAGTTTCATTTTATATTGACCCAAATTATTCACCTAATGACATTTTCCTCATGCCGATATTCGATGAAAGCGTTCTAAGATCGACTAGGGGTGGAAGTTTGGGATTGGAATAGGGGAATTCCCATTCCCAAATTTAAATTCTGAAAATTGGGATGTACGAAAATTAAAACTTAAAATTGGGTTTGGGCTTAAAAATGTGAATGAGGAAATTAAGTTTGGGTCTGGGAAAGCCCAAATACCAAACTAACCCATCAAACAAGGTCTGACTCGTAAGAACAATTCGGACTTAACTTGTCAATTTTTACCGGATCGGATATGGATTTTGAATTTAATTCAAGTCGGATTTGGGTACTCCATTTACACTATATTAGAAAAAACCAACAAAGCATCATGATTCATAATTTCATATCAATATGAATCATGATGAACAACAATTTTAGCGGCTCTAATCAAAATCACATATATTTCGTTCTATTTTCACAACCAAATTTTTGTTGCAGGTAAAGTTTGAATAAAAAATATGTCACCATAAATTATACTTTCATAATTCAATTGTCAGGATTATACCGCAAAATCCTTTTAAGATTTGGGATTCTGCAGGCAAAATTTTGCTATTGAATTCCACCAATTAGGATTTAGGGTTTTATCGCTAAATTTTTGGCGACATTGATGAAAATTATTCGGCGGAAGTTCGGCGACATTTGCGGTAGTTCGGCGACAAAGTTTGGTGTTGGTGACGAAAATCTGGCGGCGAAGAAAGTCCAGCGACATCAATGAAAATTTGGCGGCAAACTTTCGGCGACATCAATGGAAATTTGGCAGCAAATTTACGGTGAAAGTTTGGCGGTGGTGACAAAATTCCAACATAAAAATCTGGTGACCTCGACAGAAATCCGACGGTAGAAGTTCGGTGACATTGTGAAATTCTAGCGAAGGAAATTTGGCGGTGAAATTTTGGCGGTGGTGACGGAAATATGGCGGCTGATAAAGTCTGACGACATCAATGGAAATTTGGTAGTGAAATTTAGACGACAATACATTCATGAAATTTGGCGGCGGAAGTTCGTCGACATTTGCGAATGTTTGACAACAAAAATCTGGTGGCAAAAATTTGGAGGTCCTTATACGGAAATTCGGTGGAAGAAGTTTGCCGACATTTTGGAAAGTATGACAATAGAAATCTGTTAGCAAAAGTTTGGCGATCAGTAATCGGCGGTCAGAGAAATTTCGGTGACGTAGATGAAAATTCGTTGGCGGATGTTCGGCGACATATGCGGAAGTCCAATGAAAATCTGGTGACAAAATTTTGGCGATGGTGACGTAAATCAGGCAACGAAAGTTTGGCAACGTCTGTAGAAGTCCAACGAAAAAAATACGGCGACGAAAGTTTGGTGGTGGTGATGGTAATTCAGCGAAGTCTGCCTATGTCGATGGAAATCCAACAAAAAATTTTTGATGATGGCTACGATGGGAAAGATTCCATGTGATCATTTGAATTTGGAAATTTGGGATCCCGATTCCGAAATTAGGATTCTCGTTCCCGAATAAAAATTCCCAAAGTAAATTCGAGACTGGGAATGGGAGCCCTAATTTTGGAATTGGGAATTGGGATTTTGGAAATATGGGAATGGGCTCCCATTTCCCTCCCAATTCCCACCCCTAAGTTTGACGGTTAACAAATTAACTGGATTCATAACTAACTGGGCTATTTTAAATTAACTCAGAAAGTTAGTTGGGTTCCTTTTGACAATATCTGAAAGTTGCAGACTATAAGAACAAAACGGAATGACTGTTTATACTGATCCTAGGATTCTGGTGATTGATACTAAAATTAATTAAACTTGGGTGATCTTCCTGTTTTGATTCTAAACTTCCTGATCCAACCAAAATGGTTCGACCAAACTAATCAGACCTAGAACGGTTGGACCATCGCCATCAACCACAGCCTTCCCAAAATATTTGTAACTCGCCGGTAAAAAGTCTAGATTTCGGCGAAGCTTTAATGCTTGAAATCAAACAGGAAACGAGTCCGACCTTCTATGAGTGGTTCTAGGGATGAACTGAAAAAGGGATATGAGATGAGGTTAAAGAAGAACGACGAGCAGTCACCGGCAACGCCTTTAACACAACTGAACCTGAGCTCTAGGGAGAGGGTTGTAATTGAATAGCCCGACGGAAGGAGCTCGTCGGCGCTGAAACTGATTCTTTTTGCAACCCAACAAGTCTCAGATCGTCTTAGCCACCGATTAAATAGCCTAAGAGGACAAGAACCGGATCCACAACGCGTGACCGACCGAAGGGGCAAAGAGAAGCCACCATTGTCATCAATACTAAATCACCATTCCAACCTCTTTGTCTAGGCAGAGCTTAGCTCGAAAAAAATGGGGGTAAGAGGGTGGACTTTGGCATAGATTTAATTAAGAAGGGCGGAAAGTTGATTCACGGAATCGATTTGCTTCGGGCAGGAAACAGGTACATGTACAGGTAGGAAACAGGTAGAGGTACAGGTACAAAAAATGGGGGTAAATGGGCTAAAGCAATTAAATCTTGTTCTTGGCATCTTCAATTGATGCTGGCAGGAAACAGGTACAGAGAACTGGAACAGACAGGAAAGTCGGAGGGGAAGAAGACGACCCAAAGGACATCGTTTTAAGGAAATGCAAGTGCTAAAAAATATCAAAACAATGTCATCTAAGGAGGAGACCGAATTTGGGAAATGAGATGCTTAATGCCAGGATCAAACACGTGACATCGGGTTTGGAAGTTCGGTCCAGTAACCAAAGGGTCACAGCCTGACGTTTGATTTATTTTAAGTATGGTTAGAACTAATATTGCTATGATGGCTGATCGATAAAAAATTATATTTAATTTAACACACTGCTAATTATTAACGGACAAGTATTAGAGTAAGAGACTATGATGAAACAATATTTATGAGTGTAATAATTTGTATACAAATTCAAAAGTTTTATTTTAGCTATTTTAGGAAATCTTACCACTAAATTTTGACCACCAGGTTAGGGGTGTAACATATATATTTTTAAAAATTTAAATAAATAAATTTTACAAAATAGAGATTTAGAAAGTATAAAAAATATGCCATTCTCAAAATAAATTTTAAAATCTTAAATATAATAAATATATTTAAGATTAGGAGTCGTCGTAAATCTTTCTAGGAATGTAAAAGCTCCCAGAATAATTCCTAGATCTGCAAGAGGTTACTAAAGGCTAGAGATAAAATTCGTCGTTTTATCTCTTTCGATATTGATGGGGATTGTCTTTGGGACAGTACGCTGATGGTTAAGTTTTCTACCTCGACAGTTTAGTCTTCTATCTGTCCTGTTTATCCAATTGTAGATTGGTCGAAGCTGGTTTGGCATTCTCCCATTATCCCCCACCACTTCGAATTTGGACAAATGTGACACAAACTCAGCGCGATGCCACCCACCCAGCGCCGCGCCAACTGTATGACTTTCGGTTTGGCTAGCTTGATAGACGTAAAGACATCAGGGGTTTATGTATGAGATGGCCTGCGAGGTGCTGGCTGGGTGGCACCGTGTTGGCTACCAGTCACATAAACCCCCTACTCACTCTTCCCTAGTATCACTTTTGACCATTCAATGTCAGGGTTGGTTACTTAGATGATCACTAAACTTTGACCAAATAACCCGGTAGTCACTGTTCTTCAAAAAATTTTTAGCACTCACACAACTTTGGCCGATTATCCTAGTAGTCACTACCGTCTACGGACATCCAATTTTCCATCCATCTGCATACGTGGCGATGCCATCAAGACAGCCACATCATCTAAATTGTCACATAATCTAACCCAAACCCAAACCTAAACACCCACCCAATTACCAAACCAAACCATCTAAACCAAATCAAACCCAACCACCGTCGGAATGCCTCACCCCGCCGCCGCGCCCGCCGCCCCGCCGCCTTCCCTTCTTCTTCTTCGCCAGATCTGAACAGAAGAAGGGTCATCATCAGTCGGAGCCTTCGATCTCGAAGAGATCCACCTCCGCCGATGATTTGAGGATCTCCAGGAGTCAGAGTCAAACTAGCCAGCCACCATCGCCTATGATTTGAGGACCTTCGCCGATGATTTGAGGATCACCAGGATCTCCGGATCGGCGTTCGCGGTGTCTCCATCGCCTAGCGCGCTCCCGTTGCCGTCATTCTCGAAGAAGAACAGGTTTCCATCGACGACTCGGCCACCAGAGATCTCAGGCGTTTGCTCCGGCTGGATCTTTGAGATTCAGTCTGGAAGAATAGCGTTTAGAACTGCTCTCAGTCTGGAAGATTCCGTCGACGACTCGGCCACCGAGACCCTTCGTTTTTTTTCCAGGAGTCGATTTGTGTACCCATCTCAAGAATCCCTTCTGCCATGCCAGATTCCAACCAAGCTTTCACCTTTTCCGTCCATCTGGCCAGCCGATCCACCGCCGTGGCCGCTCGATCCGGAAGGGAAGGTTGCTGATCTGCACATCCCTCAGCCAAGCAGAATCGTTCTTCTTTAATGGAGTTTGCGGCGGCGATGGTGGCGGCGGTGGCGATGGTGGCGGCGGTGGCGGGCGGCGCGGCAGCGGCGGTAGGGTTTGAGGGCGGTGGTTTCTGGAGTTGATTTGGGTTTGGTAATTAGGGTGGGTGTTTAGGTTTGGGTTTGGGGTTTGGTTTAGATGATGTGGCAATTTAGATGATGTGCTGCCTTGATGGCATCGCCACGTATGCAAATGGATGGAAAATTGGATGTCCGTAGACGGTAGTGACTGCTAGGATAATCGGCCAAAGTTGTGTGAGTGCTAAGAATTTTTTTGAAGAACAGTGACTACCGGGTTATTTGGTCAGAGTTTAGTGATCATCTGAGTAACCAACCCTTCAATGTCACCAGGAGCTAGAGAATCATGTACTTGTAATAATGGAGGGCGTCATGCCAACTGTTACTAATCAAAACCTGTGAAAAGTTATGATCAATTTGGACCACTCAATGGTCAAAACCTGCAGAAATGGCTTATTATCCATTTTGGTCATTAACGTATGGGGTTTGTAACAAACTGGTCATTAACCTTTAATTTTCAACCTACTTGTCATTAACCTATAAGGTTTGTAACAATTTGGTGGGTTGGTTACTTAAATGGTCACTAAACTTTGCCCAAATAACCCGGTGGTCACTAAACTTCAAAAATTTCCTAGCAGTCATTGAACTTTGACGATTGAACCAAAGAGTCACTGTTAGCTACGGACATCCACTTTGTCGTCCGTCTGCCTATGTGGACGTGCCACATCACCTGACACGTATGCTGAAGCTGCCATGTCACTTGTGTCTTAACCAAAGACCAAACCAAACCAAATCAAACCCTCCTTCTCTTTCCTCCTCCTTCCTCCTTCCTCTTCCTCTTCTCTTCTCCATCCTCACTCCCTACCACCATCGGGCCGCCGACCCGCCGCCGCCGCCCCGCCGCCACCCCGCCGCATCCTCTTCTCTCAACTGGTACATTGAAGTAGCATCCTTGTGCTTTGAATCATTCTGATTCTGAGCCTGTGCCTGTGCCTGCCAATCAATCCCTTGGAATAGGGGGCGGCTGTGAACAGATTGTTCGATATTGTCGAGATCCAACAGCCTCCCTTCGAACCGATTCTCGAACAAATTGAGCGATTCAAGCTCGAGTCTACACAGCTCATCGGGAATCGTTCCCGTCAACTGATTCATCGACGCATCGAATCTCCGCAACTGATTCAGCCTCCATAAGTCTTCGAGATTCAACAATAACTGCTTCAGCGTTGTGATATTCCCAATCTGAGGCGGGATTGTCCCTGTGAGCAGATTTCCAGTGAGCGAGATCCACTCCAGGCGGCGGAACTCACCAAATTTTGACGGGATCTCGCCGGTGAAGCTGTTCCCTTGCAGATCGAGCTGCCGGAGGTCGAGCAAATTGGCGAGTGGAGCCAGGGATGGATCCCGCCAAGAGGTTCTGTGACAAGTTAAGGTACTGGAGGCTCCGGCAGGAGGAGACGTCGGCGGGGAGGGAGGAGTTGATGGAACTGTTGAAGAGAGAGAGGGAAGTGAGAGTGGAGATTCGGCAGAAGAAGGTAGGGAAAGGGCCGGCAAGGAGGGCGTTGGAGAGGTCAACGGAGGTGACGTGTCCGGTGTCGTTGTTGCAGACGACGCCGTACCAGTTGCAAGGAGTCGGGTCGCGGGGGTTCCAGGAGGAGAGGGAGTCGGTCGGGTCGGCGATAGGGAAGTGAAGTTGCGGCGGGGGGCGGCGGCTGGGGAGAATGAGCGGCTGGGGAAAGTGGGAGTGGCGGCGGCGGGCGGCGGCGGCGGCGCCGGCGGAAGTGGGCGGCGGCGGTAGGCAGTGAGGGTGGCTGGAGGTTGTGGTGGGTGTATGGGTTGATTTGATTTGGTAACTATAGGGTGGGTGTATGGGTTTGGGTTTGGGTTTGGGTTTGGGTTTTAGTTTGGTTTAGTTGATGTGGCAATTTAGATGATGTGGCTGCCTTGATGGCATCGCCACGTATGCAGATGGATGGAAAATTGGATGTCCGTAGACGGTAGTGACTGTTAGGATAATCGGTCAAAGTTGTGTGAGTGCTAAGAAATTTTTTGAAGTTTAGTGATCACCGGGTTATTTGGTCAAAGTTTAGTGATCATTTAAGTAACCAACCCACAATTTGGTCATCCATTAATCTTCATCCAAATTCTCTGTTAAGTGCTGATATCAGCAAGCCGCCTCAACACTTTTTTTCGATCTCAACTCTTGCCATGTCAACTAAGTGGTCATTTTCCGCGTAGTAATTAGGCCAGGAATTTGACTGAATTCCTGCTTGGTCCGATTTCCTTGTTTTCCGAGCAAAATAAGGAACACAAAACCGGGAGATTTCAAATGAGCTCTGGCTCGGTTTTCAAAATCCATTGAAAATGGATGGAGATGGTAGTTTTCTATTTTTTTCCTTGATTTTTCCAATATACCCCCTTATAACATGAGAGGACATCGCTTTGGTTCATCATTTTTAAAGGACAAAACTTATATAATATTTTAATAGCTTAGATGGATTAACATTGAGCCATCATTGGTCATGAGACGCAGCTCAGAGAATTTTTTTTATGAAGCTAAGGTGTCAAATTATTCCACTTTCTTTGAATGTTTGAGTAATTTTGGTTATTTGAATATTGATGTTTGGTTGATGTAAATTTTTTTAATTATGTTGAACTTGCATTTTATGAGTATTTTGTGTAAAAAACAACATAAATGAGATGCAGAAAGAATGTATTGGTTGTTCGAATTGATAGAAGGATTCAATCATGCTAGGTGGTCCTTTGTTTGAAATCCATATAGTCATGGTTCATCGGAAAACAAGGGGGTCGTTTGGATGAGAGAATTCTAATTCTCAGAGAATAGGGGAGAATTAGGAGGATTTTAATTCTCTAGAATTCACTTAAAAAGAGAATTTAAATCCCTGTTTGGATTCAACTTTCGGAATAGAATTTATGATTGGATTGAATTAATTGACAAGCAAAAAGTCAAAATAGCGCTTTCCCTAACCCCAATCGACCCCTTCTAGAAATCTATTGTTTCTTGTTCCATTATATCCAGGCAGATGCTCACAGACACAGAGCTCTATAGCCGCTCATGTTGAACGCATAGATATGGAGATGGACTAATCTCCTATCAACCTTTTTTTTTAAGTGCAGCAGTGCTAGTAAATAGCTTTACAAGAGGTGTTGTTCCAACCTAAAATCACTTGTCACCTTTCCCTCTATCTATTTGAATCGTGGGATTTGAGAATACTTAGCACAAAGAAACAATGAAACAATTATGTTAATTATATGAAACCAACAGCTGCATCGGCCATCGCCACCATCCATCATTATCTCATATGCGTTCATTACAAAGTATTTACCCATGAGTTAGTTTTGCCTTCTTTATTGTAGAAGACTCCAGAAAAAATTAGGTCAACAACTTTCGCCCATTTCACTATGCAGTCAAACTATTGATCGAACTCTCTCAGCTCCGCTAGCTCATCCGTCGGAGCCTCCGACTCCTGCCAAAGCACCATTTTTTCATTTCTCCGTTGTGGGCAAACGCTGGAAATCATTTTACTAATCAGTCCTTCACAAACTCGCCGATGAACATCCTTCAGTTTGTTGCCGTCGTCTACCGCCGGCCAGTATTGAAGAAGGGTCGTTGGAGTTTCCGGCGACCTCAGAGGCTCTTAGGTCAATATATTTTTTAATTCAATTTGCCTTTGTAGCTGTTCTGATTCTATCAATTTGATCTCCAGTATATAAAAGAGTTCAATAATCACTTCACGCATTCTTGGATGTCGAGCTGCCGAATTCGCAGCAGGAAAATGCCAAAAGAACTGAGCTTGACCGACATAAAATTCTCAAACATCAAACTTATTAATAAAGAAATAACAGTTGGGTTTCATTGGGAGATCGATAAGTTCAGCTGGGCCTTTGTTCTCAAGTTCAACGAACAGGAACGAGCAGACATGGGATCAGTTAACCTACCTCATCAATAAGTTCAGTTGGCGTCGGACGGAGAGGATGTCGGTGGCGTCGGGTGAAGAGGATGTCGGTGACGTTGGGGTTGGCGTCAAACGTAGAGGATGCAGGTGACGGGATAATTGGTAGTAGGCAAAGGCTGAATAGTTAGGGACCAGGTTGGTTAGAAAAGTTTATGGAAGGGTAATTCTTGTCAATTAGTTAGAGAATTAATAATTCCCTACTTATTATTGAGGAATTTGAAATCTCAGAATTGGAGAATTAGGATTTCATCTAAGGTTGTCTCCAATGGTAGTATTAAAAGAGAGGCCAAATTAAAATGGACTCCCAAAATTTAAATGCATTCTCCAACAATAGGATTAAATGAGAGGCCAAAATGAGAAAGAGGATTAAATAAGGGATTAGGAGGGCATTATTGCCTCTTTGGAACGGGAGGCTAAAATTAAAGTGGGAAGGTGCAGAAAAAGAGGCAGCCCCACCCTCCTCTCATGCGCTGCCACGTGTCACATATTTTTCTATATTTCCTTTATTATCTTATGTTTAAATCCGAATTCCATTTAATTTCGGCTGAGTTTTATAGTCCGCTCCTATTTCGACGAGATTTTAAATACAAATAACGGCTATAAACATGAATATTGAAATAACGGCTATAAACACGAATATCGAAATAACGGCTATAAACACAAATATCAAAATAACGGCTATAAACACAAATATCGAAATAACGGTCATAAACAGCTATAAACAAAATCTATAAATACTTCCACTTCACCTCACATTGCACACACCACTTCTCATCTTTCATCAAATAGAATTATTCAAGACCAAACTTATTTTCTTCTCTACTTTTATCACTTAACCATGAGCAAGCGAGGTCCCAATTGGTCCGTAGAGGAAGATGAAGCACTTTGTCGAGCGTGGTGCAAAATTTCGTGCGACGGTGACATAAGTAACGGGCAAAAAAAATTAACATTTTGGGGGAGGATTACTGCGGCGTTTAAAGATATTCTGTTGGGGTCTACTCGCACCAAACAATCGTTGGAGTCACGCTTCAAGTTGATAGGGATGACATGTAGCAAATGGAAGGGGGTTTTGAGGAAAGCCGATGCCCAACGTTCAAGTGGTGAAACCGAGAGTGATGTGGTAAGTACTTATCTCAATATTTATTTTCAAGTCTTGGACTTTGTTTGTAAAATTAATACTATAAAAATTATGTTTGTAGAATATAATGGCGAAGTTGATCTACAAGTCAGATATGAATGACAAAGCATTCAAGGACGAACATTGTTGGAACATTCTCTCACAATGCCCGAAATGGCATCCCGACCCTGCACACAACATGCCACCCGTTCGGTCAATGGGTACCCAACCGAACTTAGTCGACGACTTCGGCGATTCACCAAGCCCGAACGAAGAAGTCACTCCGACTAGGGGATTGTCAAGACCGGAAGGACGTGACAAGCAAAGGGCAAGAAATAAGGGGTAACAAACGATGGTCGAGTCACTGGATGCACAAGCCGAAGTACTGGTGGAACAAGCAAGTTACATGAAGGAAAGGAATGCGACTAGGGCTCTTTTTGAAGCACACAAGATGGAGCATTAAAGAAGGAAGTGGAAAGTAGATGAAGATCAATGGGAATTCTCAAAGAAGGAGAAGGCGTTGAGTATTAAAGAACGTGAAATGGCATTGAAACGCGAGCAGGCCAACATAAGGGCGGAGGAGTTTCGTACTTTACAAATTGACTTGAGCAAGTTAACTCTAAGGAAGAGAAAGGTGGTTAAACGTGAACAAGACAAGATCGTTAATGATGACGCAAGTGAAGATGGAAATGATAGTGGGGCTGGTGGTGACAATGACTACTACCCTATGTATCCCAATAGTTATGGTCTGTAGTTTGCATTTGAATTTTCATTTGAGTTTGTACTTGCATTGTACTTTCAATTTCGTAATGGTTAAATTTCAAATGTCATTTTCAGTTTCATTCAAGTTTTAGTACAACTCCAATCAAACTACAACATAATTAAACACACTTGAAATCGCTACGACATAATTAAACACACTTGAAATCACTACGACATAATTAAACACACTTGAACACTAGAAATCACTCGCGACCGGCCTCCTTCCACAGATGTTTGATCAAATCTTTCTTCAGACGTCGATGTTCATTACCATCTCGAATCATCGCATTCCGCAACAGATATTGTTGAAGCGTTGGCCCATTATGGTTCAAATTCGTTTCGACAAACTCGTAATCCGGATCTCTACGCATCTCATCGAATTCATCAATTTGTTCATCTTCAATTATCATGTTATGCAATATAATGCAACTAAGCATTATATTCCTCAATTTTGGGATATCCCAAGAACGAGCAGGGTTGCGGACTATTGCCCAACGAGATTGGAGAATGCCGAAAGCTCTCTCAACATCCTTACGATATCCTTCTTGACGTTCAGCAAATAATGCTTCTTTGTTGTCTATTGGATTGGCAATCGTCTTAACCAATGTGGACCACGAAGGGTAGATTCCGTCGGCAAGGTAATAACATGTATTGTACCAAGATTCATTCACCTTGAACCTGAGCTGTGGGGTGGAACCATTCACCACCCGATCAAAAACAGGGGATTGACCTAGACTATTGATGTCGTTAAGAGACCCCGCCGTGCCGAAGTATGCATGCAATATCCATGTGTTGTACCCCGCAACCGCCTCGAGCACAACTGTAGGTCGATGAACATGACCAGTGAATTGTCCTGCCCACGCAGTAGGACAATTCCTCCACTCCCAGTGCATACAGTCGATTGAGCCGATCATACCAAGAAATCCACGTTGGGAGGCCTTGCATAGTAGTTTCTGTAAATCTTCTCGAGTGGGCTCGCGGAGGTATTGAGGTCCATAGACATGGACCACCGCTGTGCAAAATTTCTGGAGATTTTCCAGTGCAGTACTCTCACCGAGTTGGAAGTATTCATCGAGAGAGTCAGCTGTGCAACCAGACGCAAGCATACGAAGAGCGGCAGTTATCTTTAGTTCAGGCGACAGTGACCAACGCCCGGCAGCATCCATTCTTCTACCAATTGTTGGGTCAGCTCCAACCACCCCTTCAAGTATGCGCTGGAACATCATTGGATACATACGGAAACGCCTTCTGAATATTCGCTCATCACACTTTGGGAGCATACCGTCAACCCCAAAGTAATCTTTCATCAAGCGTCGATGGGCAGCTTCCCTATTACGGCATACAGGGCGACGTGCTTCGGTCTGGCGACTATGTGTTGCACGCACTAACACTATACTTCGGAGATGTAGTTGACGTTGAATTTCAAACATTTGAAGTTCTTCATACTCGCGCTCTTCAGATGATGAGGTGTTTGAGGAAGAGTTTGAGGAAATCATGACAATTTTTTTTGGAGAGTTGTATGAAAGTAATGGGAGTTGTGTGTTTTCCTAATCTGAACCTTGTATTTTATAGCTAATAATTCAGTTGGATGTAGATAACCGATGAGTGGTTTGAGTTGCTCCAACGATTGAGTGGTTTGAGTTGGCCCAATTATGAGTAGTGTGACTCTATGTTACTATTGCTGCCATTTCCAAATGTGATGTGAACCATCATTGAAACACTATTTGAGCAAGTTGGCAAACACAAATGGGCACATAATCAAATGTGATGTGAACAATCACTGAACCATTGCCGACATCACAAAAAATATTTTACGAAGTGGAAAAAAAAAATATCTAAAAAATTACTCAAATTTTATCGAAATGTTCATCTCGAATTATCATAAAAACCTATAAAAAAACAAAGTAAAAAACTTTAATTTGATTCTTCATAAGTTAGATTTATTAAAATGACAACATAAAATTATAGGTCTGGTTCATTTTAGCTCTTGCCATAGTTGGAGCAATTGCAGTTTTCGAGAAGATTAGGAGGCTATATTTCGAAATGAGACTTTACCATTTAGCCTCTCGGTTGGAGTTAGCCTAAGAATTCGAAATCAAATTCTCGGATCGTGTTTTGGACTATCCAAACAGGGAATGTTTTAAATTCCCTGTCCGTGGAGAATTGGGGTCGAATTCCCTCTTCGAATTCCTTCATCCAAACGACCCCAAGGAATTAAAATCCGGAAGGAATTAGGGTCTTCTCCAGTAATCGAATCCTTTTGGGATTTTAATTCCACTGCAATTCATTTCCGCGCGAAAAATAACCTCTAATTGAACCTAGACTCGACCCAACTAACCAATTCAAGCCAATAGAACTCAATCTAAACCAACCTTAACCCCAAAAATAACTCAATCGTTCATCTCCTTTGCCCACCTCATTTCCATCTTTTCTTCCCCGCTTCTTCCTCCACAGACATCTGACAAGATTAAAGCTTTCCTCAAACTCAAACAAAAGCTTTGAATTCAATCATCAATTGGATAACAATCCTTTATTTCCAAAATCATGGGGTTCTCAAGTATTTTCTTTTTTTTTTCTTTTCACTAATTTTACAACTATGGCCTCTTGTTTAGGGTTTGACAACTGAATTGAAGAAGCCATAGCTTGGATGTGATATCTCTTCTTCATTCATTCCCATTTCCTGATTAGTTCTGAAATTTTAGTCATCGACCCCACCTGTTCTTTTGAAAAATAGGCTCTTCCTTTGTTCAAATTCTGTAGTGAAGCAAGTACACGACAAGGGAATTACAAGGCTCTCACCAACGTCCAGGACCGTCAGTCAGATCTTGTATCGAGTTCTCGGTTAGAAGGGATATTAGGTAGATTTGGAAGAGAGAAGCTACCTCCAAGACTTTAAGGTATGTGTAGAGCGTTTAGCCGAGGAGTGCGTTGTAGGTGTCAGAGTTCGAGCAGGGTTCTATCATGGATTTGGATGTTGTTGGGTGAGGAGGAGGGAGAAGACAAATGACAAACAAGACAGTGTTTTGACAGGAGGGGGAAAAAAAGTTGATGGGTAGTAGGTTTGGTTTAGGTTGGGTTGGATGGGTTGAGTCATGGGTGGAATAGGTGACATGGCAAGTGATGAGGTGGAAAAATGGCTGACATGGCATGCTGATATCTGCACTTCACAAAGAAATCGGATGGAGACTTAACCGATTGACCAAATTATTATAAACCCTATAGGTTAATGACAAGTAAGTTACAAATTAAAGGTTAATAACTAGTTTGTTAGAAACCTCAGACGTTAATGACCAAAATGGATAATAAGCCTTGTAGAAAGCCATAGCCATGTGCATCCAATAGTGGAGAGCATCTTTCCAGGTGCATTTCACCTTCTCTCCTTATATTAATGACCAAACTCATTGACAAAATTTGTTACAAGTTTCTTCCTTCTTCCTACTCCTTGTTTCATTTTGCCTTCAATCCATTCACCAAATTTATTTCCTTCTCACATGGACAAGATGATTTTTATTTAGCTTTAATGGGGGTGATACAGTGAATCAAATGGGAGTGGTGTCTTATAACGGAGGAAAGTTGCTCTGCTTGGCCATGAAAAAATAACCTCCTCACTAGCAAGCATATCCAATTTCCCTACGCAAGATGGGCATCAAAGAAGGGGTGATTTTCAAAAACATCACATACCGGTGTCCATTGTTTTCCAACGAGAAAATCGTGGCTTATTATCCACTCCCCCAATATAGACGAAAATGGGTTAATCGTGGCGGTATTGTGTATGTAGTCGCCATGTGCTACCACGTAATGCAACAAGTTGCTTGGCTGCTGCCGAATGTAGTGGAGGCGGTCAATCCATAACTGAAGAAGGCAAAGACATTCCTCGGCCCCTCACGCATGGACCTGACGTGTACCGAACTGGTTTCTTGCACCATACCACACGAACCACTAATGTCAATTGCATCAGCATGCTGCGAATGAGTAAGAAAATAGTCTGGAACTTATGTGGCTTACTAGAGAGCGCTGGCGGGTTGAAAAGGTCTAGGAACATGGAATTCCACGAGATGGTCGTCATTTTTTTAGTCACGGTGGGGCATAACATCAAGAATAGGACATGTCAGATTCTATTTCATCGCTCTGGCGAAACCGTGTCACGAACCATTCATTGTGTGCTCCAAGCTGTGTTGAACCTTCATGGATTTGCCTAGTCAAGCCAACACCTGTACCAGAAAACTACGAGGACCCTAGGTGGAAGTACTTCCAGGTATGTGCCATCTACTCTCCCCGACATTTGCATTACTTTTGAAATCTTCATATCATGATCATATTCACCACACTTGCATCATTGTTAACAAACCATACACTATTCAATGTAGGGTTGCCTTGGGGCTCTTGATGGCACCATAATAACTGTAAGGACGTCAACCGCTAGCCAGGCTCGATATCAGACTCGAAAGGGCACAACAGGTATCAACTATCTGGTCGTATGCAACACAAATCTTCAATTCATCTAATGTCTAGCCAGGTGGGAGGGTTCGGCGCATGACAGCCAGGTTTTACATGATGCCCTATCTCGCCTTGGAGGCCTACGAGTTTCACATGGTAGGTTACAATATTATAAACCTTCTGAATGAATCTCCTTTCAGTAGCATTCAACAGTTCTGATTCGGAAAGTTCATAAGTAATTGTGTGCTCATTCGGCAGCAACTCCTTACCCGCTTTGGAAAGTTCGTAATTGTTTCACTAGTTATGGGTTGCCTGCAATGTTATTCTTAGTGTCCTATGTACTTCATATTAGGGTAGCATTGTGCATATAGAGGTACATCTGGATTGAGTCTACGGTGATGGCTCTTTGGTTCAAGTTATGTGTGGTTCCATACTACTGACATAGGTTTGTCACATTGCAGGGAACTACTACCTGTGTGATGCTAGGTACATGAATGCTAGGGGTTTCCTTGCACCATTCAGAGGACAACGATACCACCTCCAAGAGTGGGGTGGTGCGAACCACCCGAGAATGGTAGAGGAGTTCTTCAACATGAAGCATTCGAAGGCGTGAAACGTAATCGAATGCATATTTGGAATCCTGATGATGAGGTGGGCCTTACTACACGACACGGCCTGGTACTCTCCAGAGATGGTGGGGCTTTTTTCACAACCTGTTTCATACTACACAACTACATTCATCAAGTGGTAGGACTCGATGTGTTCGAGCAGGCGTACTTCCCCCGAAATGCTGAAGAAACTCCATTCGTCGAGACCATGGACGATGTTCCAATGTATGTGGAGTCATCTACGGAGTGGAATGAGTTTATGCATGGGCTGGCGGCCGAGATGTGGGCTCGTCGTGGACATTAGTTGTTCGACTTCTATCCTTCTTACAGTTCTCGAGTTCGAACTATTGCTACGTGAGTGTGGTTTAGTTCTCGTACTTCTTCAGTTAGGTGCTTCATGCCATTGTAACCATTCAACCAGCCTTGTACTGCACCACAATTTCACTTATCATGCTTTCCTTTCATAGCGCACCTTCTAAGCTACTTCTCCAGTAGTTTGAGTTATTAGTTGTTGTTAAACTTCTACTGTCAACAATTTATGACTCTAGTGGATGAGGCTTCTTTAATGAATCCGAATTATGATTATTTTATTCCTACCTTTATTGCATCTGTTGCTTGAAACCCCATTCTTTATGTATCTTGAGTTGCTACTTCAAACCCCAATTTGACAAATGACTACACATTGAAACGTTAGAAATATTTAATGGTTGATGGTTTGGACTCCATCTACTCAATGTAGTCAAAATCCCAATTTTAATCTTAAAATCTTACAATTTTACGATTTCACTGGTCTATAGCGATCTTGATTCCACGCAAAATCTATGGGTAATAAAATCTAGTAAAATCTCGATCAAAATCTTAGAATATTATAAAATCAACGATTTTTCTTGTATTTTAAGATTTCACTTTCTAGGATTATGATTATTTTATTCCTACCTTTATTGCATCTGTTGCTTGAAACCCCATTCTTTATGTATCTTGAGTTGCTACTTCAAACCCCAATTTGACAAATGACTACACATTGAAACGTTAGAAATATTTAATGGTTGATGGTTTGGACTCCATCTACTCAATGTAGTCAAAATCCCAATTTTAATCTTAAAATCTTACAATTTTACGATTTCACTGGTCTATAGCGATCTTGATTCCACGCAAAATCTATGGGTCATAAAATCTAGTAAAATCTCGATCAAAATCTTAGAATATTATAAAATCAACGATTTTTCTTGTATTTTAAGATTTCACTTTCTAGGGGGAATTACCAGTTTGTACGACTACATATAAGTCAGAACAAAGACAATTAAATTAAATTGATTTTTTTTATATTTTTATTAATTAAGTTAGAAGTTATTACTAAAAAGTGTCTAAAATCTAATTATTACTTCCTCGAATGACCGCTTAAAAGTTGACATTCTCTCTTTTTTCTTATCCTAGACTTTTCAAAGTTGGGTAATGGTCTTTTTATTCTTAATATGTTGTTGAATTAAATGTTTTGATAGTAGTTCATAAAATCTTACAATTTTACGATTAAAAACTACGATTTAAATTTCACCCATGTTTTCGATTTCACGTGGAATTACGATTTTGACTACATTGCATCTACTCACTACTACTAATTGCAACAAGTGCTTGTACTCAACCACTGATGTAAATACAAATGGTATATTTTTTCCAGTATGTCATGTAAGTATTTATTGTTATTCCCTCTTTCGTGGAGTTACATAAGCAAGTTTGCTGGTTTAGTCTTGTGCCTCTCCACTCCTGTGCAAACTGGTAAGTCTCTCCATATTGAGCATCAACAGAAGGTTGGCAATACTTTAGATCGTTGAGCATGCTTTATTCACATGTTGTTGGTGTTGTGTATATGCAACATGCTCTGTACTAATATGCCCACATCCATTATCTGTGTACGTATGCAGATTGATTGGTAGACAAAGTAGCATGGCGAAAGGAAGCAGTGAGGGCGCGTGGGATTATAAGATATGGTCGAGGGTGGAAGAACAGACCCTTAACGCTTGTATGAGGGAGATGGTGGATGCTAAACTGGTGGTGAAAGGCATCTTCAGACTTCCGCATTTGAAATAGCTGGAGAAGATGCTCCTTGAGAAAGTGGAAAATTGCCAAGTAGTTGTTCAGCATATAAAATCCAAGGTCCGATACTTCAAAGATAAATTCATGGCTCTCTTAACTCTAAAACAGGCTAGTGGCTTCGGGTGGGACGATGCTCATGGGTGTATAGTTGCTGATGACGAAGTCTTCGCTGGTTGGGTTAAGGTATATGTTCACTACTGTTGTTCTCATTTGTCTCAAGTTATTATCATGTGTTGGTTCATGTTGTAGCTTCTGGGGGTAATGTTCTGAGTTCTATGTTGTGTTGCATTTGTAGCAGCTATTCATGTTCATTGTGTGCTCACTATTGCACTTTTTGTACGTAGAGCCATCCAAAGGCTAGCGGGATGAATCACAAACCAATGCCGTATTTTGATGATTTGTGTATAATCCTCGGTGTGGATCAAGCCACGTGAGCAAACGATGTTCATCCGGGAGATGCTGTTAGTAGGGTCATCTCTTGGGCCCGAGTTTCCTCCTACATGGATGAGGATGAGGTCGACCAAGGTGACTCGTACAATATCCCCAACACTGATGATCATAATGCGGTGATGGAAGATTTGATCAACCAATGGATTGATATGCATGCCACTGGATTGAGGCATGTTGAAGCTGAAATCACATCGAAGAGGGTACCAGTCAAAGGGAAGGAGGCATCCACATCATTTGGGAGCAAAAGGACGTGCCAATAATTTACTGATGAGGATCGCTCTTGCATAGCAGCTTCCATTGTCACACCAACTGAGAGCATAGGGAAAATTGCTTATAGCTATTGCATTGAGGGAGATTTGACTCTGAAGAGGCGCTTCTTGTCCAAGAGTTGGCAAAATTCCCCGAGCTGACCAGCAACCAGCGAAGCAGGGCTTTGAGGCATTTGAATCGTGATGACGGTGATGCTTCAACCTTTTTCCAGATTCCTACAGATGAGGAGAACCTGGAGTTCGTTTGGGAAATTCTAGAGTGATCGTGCATCGGTAGTAGGAAGGTAGCATGGGATGGCCTGCATTAAGAGAACACTAATGAGTCTCTTTTATTTTGTTATCATTTCGTGGGACGAGTAGGTTGCGAATTAACTTCTCATGCTGGGTTATGTTCTATTATTTTGCACGTATGAATGATGGAAGCACATGGATGGGCCAATGTCAGTATAGACGTTGTGTTGGACAACGTTAATAGTATGAATGCAATTTGGATATTGAATTTTATTTATTAATTGCATATCTGAAATGTGATCAACTAAATGCGAGCAATGGAAGCTGAAGTACTCGTTAGCTGCTGCATCAGCAGATTACATAAGGCCTTGCTAGCCAATATATGAATCATACAGTACAAAGCATATGATTAGGCGGCTGCAATTTTGGTTTTACTTAAGAAATAGTCAACACCGAATCGAACCGAGCATCTCCTCCAAACGACTAACACGCTCAGCCAAGTTGTCTGATTTAGTGGGTGGTCGAACCTTTTCATCTAGACCTGGTTCTGTGTGCTGCGATTTGAGCATATGTAATTCCGCGGATCTGAGTCGCTGCTTCATCTGTTTGTGTTCATGTTGAAGTTTGGCATTCTCGAGCAACAACCCATTGACGGAGAACGCAACTAATGCTCCTTTGGTGTTGACCCCGTCGATGGTTTCGTTGTAAACTTCGTCACACCATAAAAAAAAGCTGTAATTAGGAGTAACCCAAGCTGTAATTAATTGTTGAAATCGTGGAAATGTAACAAACTATGGAAGATGTGAATTCGTACCTTTGGACGCCAAAGTCGACATCCATAAAAATCTCGATTAGGATTCCTCGCCGTATTCGAACTACGACCTGAACCCCACAGTAACAACGAAGATTTGTACTCGAGCTCGTACGAACACGGCCCAAGTTCCTCATAGCTACTGTGACCTCAACCCTTCTACTATACAGGTGGTGTGACAATAAGTCCCCCTTTGTTGGCGTAGATCTGTGTGTTGTGGATTACGAAAGATAGAACCCAGTAGGAAGGATAAGTATGATAAGGGTAGCTTGGTCATCTCAAGACAATAAGTTTTTACATTTCTTTTTTAATTTTCTGAATGTCACAACCCATTCTACCAAACCAAACGCTGAATTGTTAGTTTCCCCTGAAGAAACCCTGAAACCCCTCATTCCCCAATGCTCATTACAATCAAACAAACGACCCCCTAGTTTCCTTCTAAAACAAAATTTCTCGTTGCTACATACACTACAAGTCTACAACCATAAACAAACAGTTATAATTCATTTTCATCTTCAATTCATAGAGACTTCCGCAGTTTGTAATTCAAAACAATACAAGGGAATTGCGACGCCATAAATAAACAGATAATTGACGTCTGATTCAAAAGTTATTAATTACTTACCTTGTACACAGAGAGTAGGGGTGAAGTTCATCTTACAATCAACTAATATCTCGTCTAATTTTACACAAACCTATCCTCCCAATGAAATCAGAAAACTCTCAATTTGATAAAAGCTACAAACTTCTGCTACTTCAATCAGAATCAGTACAGTACACCTGCTACTAGCTTATAATCTACCAAAACCCTGCAATTTGGGTTTTCACAACTTTACAAGATAAATGCGAAATTTCTTGCAGTGGAAAGAACAACAACACTAGAAAGTGTCCAGAGAGCGAAGAAGAATCTATCACATATCCACATTTGCCTTATTCCCAGCAAGGATAAGTGAGATTTCCAGACCACGGCTAAATGCTTGATTGAACAGGAGTCGTGACTGGAAGGTTGAAATGAAAGGAAACCAGGACAAGAATGCTATTGGGGCAAATATAATCATACCCATCCCAGCATCATACATTCTAGCAAATTCCCGAACCGACTCCCACAACCCTAAGCTCCTCACTATTCTTTTCCACGTGATAGCAAGCTGTTCGGAGGTTTGGTCAGAGTTATAAACAACGTCAATTTCACTCAATGAACAAAAGGCAGACAGAGGCAACTTACACATAGTATGGCCCATCCAGTTGGAATGAATGCAAGGATGCTTGCAAACAAATCTGCAATCGACAGATTTGTGAATGCGACTACAAGGCATAGAGCTGCTATTAGCCCCATCGACGTCACCCCTTGCATGAATCTCATTAGTAGCTGGAAGTTGATGGATCGCTTTGGGCTATAAGTAAAGACCTAGGAGAAAACAGTAGCTGTATGTGTCAGCATCAACATGAAACTAGTATAGTGGAAAGTTTCAAACTTTACTAATGGAAATAATCTAATACCTTGAAGACCAGGACTATGCCAACCAATACAGCCCAGGAGAATCCATAAATCTGTTAAAAAACAAGTGACGAACAGAAGTTCAGAAACGAAGCAGCTTATTAGTAAACATAATATTGTTTTAATATAGACTAAACCAGTTGTAGAACATAGAAAGGGCACGCTGCCTCAAGATGCTGGATTACTAGTGTGAGTAAAACAATACAATTATTTGTCTAACACATAGTGAGTAACAATTACAACACAAAAGTAGACGAAGAATGTACCGCAAGAGATGTGTCCTTTCCGGTGAGGTGGAGTTTATATACAATGCCATATTGAAACAAGAAGAATCTCAAGGTTAAAAGTGTCTCCAATATGCGACCTCTTAAAGTTTGAATATGCGTCTGAAAAGGAACAGATAAACCAGTGGAAAGAAAAAAATTAGGAGCAAGAAACAGAACAACAGCTTATTCGAGCTTTGATGAGAAGACATATATTCAGATTAATTAAACTCAAGGTAAACCATTTCTGAATGCATAAAACAGTCTCAATGGGTTGGCTCAAATATAAACTTAATCAAACCTGCTCTTCATTCCACCACGATTCCCAACTTTGATCTCCATTCACACCAATTCCTCCTTTATACATAAGCCAAGTGGTCCAATTGTCAAAATCTTCAACAGTTCTGTTCATCCAAAATGGTCAAAACACTCGATAAGTGATGGAAGACCCTGAATTTTGTAAAAGCAGAAAGCCATAAAGAAAAAGCTTACTTTTGCCACTCAAAACCAGATGGATTGAATATGTAAGGAGCAAAAAGCCAGGATATGACTAGAAACCAGCTGCTAAGAGTCAGTAAAATAAAAGAGACTGCACCACCCTTGTGAATCCATATGCGATGTATACTATAAGAAGCAGTGCAACTTCAAGCCTGAGAGTAGTTAACACGCAAACACATATCAATTAACTTTTGATAAATAAAGGAATATATGCGTTCAGTCAAATTGAGCTTAATACCACTCAACCACTATGATAGAAAATTAACATGGGAGCAAACGACACTCACGCTTTCACAAAATGGCTTCTTGAGTATAGCCTATAATTTTCAGCGAACTTGATATGCCGCACAACGAAACCTCTACCAGTTGCTCGGTACTGTCAGTAAAATCACAATTCATCCATCATCTTCCCATACATATAGACGAATAACATCAAGATCTCCAAAATTCACAGTCATCAAGTTTAGAGACATACTTTTGCACCACCATGTAAAATAGTTCGACCAAAATAATGGGTTCTGGTTCCCAACGAAAATGTGAAGAAGACTGAACACAATTGAAGTTGCATGGTGATGAAGCTGAAAACAGCCTGCAATTAAATAACGTGTCTGAGAACAACAGAAAAGTTGACAGCAAAACATATTCTCACAAAATAGTAAAGAAAATCCAATGTTATGATAATTAAGATTTTAGATTACCAATGAAGTTAGCTAAATAAGCAGAGGCTCAGGATAGGTATGAAAATTGAACAATCACTTCAACTATAATTCAACGAATGACAGTGAACTAACCTGTAACAATCCCAATTCAAGGATAAAGCCCATTACCATAGGCACAGCAGTAAAAACTCCAATCTGGACCAGGAACTGGGTATTAAGCACAGCATCCAGAGCCGTGTTCCCCAGAATCCTTGCCTCCCGTGCAACTGCTCTATCAACTCCTGAGAAAGCCTGAAGATCGTCTACCCATAAGCAAGACAGCCATAACACATTCATACGGTAGTTAAAAACAACAGAAAACTGAAAGAAAAACAAACTAGGTGCTGTTGGTAGCAAAATTGAAGATAAAAGAAGTAAGCTAACTTGAAGGGCGGAAAACAAAGAGAGCTAACGTGATATTAATTATCAAAAGCTAGGTATCCATCCACCATTTCAACCAAAGAAAACTATGAAAAGAAAAACAATAAGATAGCTGCCCAGGTCATGTATGATATTTATTACATACAAAAATCGGGCTCCATGCCAGGTCAAGGTTGAGGCAGCTAGAGAAAATTGACAATGAGCAATTACTGAAGACGTGAAACAATGAGAAGATCCCCATTACCTTCAAGACAAGTGCTTAAAGCTATGGGAGTTTTGTAATAAGAAGCTCAATCGTGCAGAAAAGAATTGAGCAACGAGTCTGCTACAATAAAGCAGCTCGGAACTTCGAAAATAATGATTAAATGAAATTTACCAAGTAAGCTCTTCCGTACAAGAAAATGTATATGGTGAGCACTGTCATCTGCAAATAGATACCATACTATATTAGAACCAAACAAATTGAGATGTAGAACTGCTAGGGAGCCATTGGAAAAGATGTATATTAATACCATTGTACAAACGTAAAAACCAACAGATGAGATGTAGAATGACAGCATCCGGAAGAAATCAAATAGTTGTCCAAGCCTGTAGACATCTCTACTCAGTACTTGCTCCCCATTTCCTCCAGCAACTTTGCCTTCAAACAGGGCAATCTGATTTAAACCAACATCTCTTCCCTTTCCAACCTACACGATGCAGAGCATCAAGAAAGATGAAGATGACAATTTCTGTGAAGCTGGGCAAAACAAAAGGTACCAAACACCAAACCTGAATGTATTCATGATGTGTAACATTTCCCTGTCTTAATGTGGAGTTAAACCCTACAGAATTAAACCATTCAGATTCTGTTAGATGAAACCCCACCATAAAAAGGAAACTGAGGTCAATTAAAAAAATTACGCCGAAAAATAACTCCAAAGTAGGAGTGACGATATGCTTTACCTGCATATATATCTTCACTGATGTTAATAACACGTGAAGCCTTACTAACACCACCTCGAGTTATATGAAATATTCGATCGAAAACATCTGGATGGCCGTAGTGCATACGAACTCTGCCATTAATTTTAGATCAAAATGGATCAGAAAAATGCCGACACATAATTAGTGAAAGATGATAAAAAATGTCTGTAGAATAGTAGAACAGCCTTTATGAATTTACCATGCTGGGCATCATGGTTAACTTCAAACTTACTGGTATTCATGCTCCTACTTTTTTATATCAAATGCAATAACAGGATTACAATCACAGCATCTCCCTTTCAAGCAAGACAATCAGTTTCAAGACAAAACAATTTAGTCATGCAAGTACATGTGCTGTCCTTGCATATTGCATTTTGACCACTCGTCTGATTTTAAAAGCACCAGATCGAACAACCATATTTCAAAACAAAAGGCCAATAACTCCATCAAGAATGGGTTTCATATTACTCACTTGAGTGGTTTTGCCAACACCCTTTGACCCAATGTTACAAAGCTTGTCTCTTGATTAGACATAAACCATGCCAAAGAAGAGACACTGCATACAAAAATCCAAAGCAATAAGTAGAAAGGCCATCAAAATGGGAAGAAAAAAAAACAGATTTGAAACTATCTCAAACCTGCCAGTAAAGACATGCTCCCTCACACCAAGAATGGTAGGAGGCCGGATGCCATGGTTGGCTCGAAATTCTTCAAGGAGGTTTCTCATTTTCAGTGCCTCTTCAAAGTAGTTATCCTGTAGAAACACCAATCTCAACCTTGATATAGTCATTCTTAGAAACAGAACCAAATGGATGAACAATTGCTCCATGTCAAAAGACATTGCCAGAAATAAGTTTGCATACATGATTTAACAATTAAGATTGAATAGTAGTAACCTAGTCGCTGATAGTAGTAAATGATTTGTTTTCTAGAACATTTCAGATGGAATGCAGTTCATTACATGGTCAAGGAGCTTAATTAACAAGCAGACTTCAAGCCTTACCTCTATTTCCCAATGTTTATGAATAAACTATAAATTTCTAAAAGAACAAATTCACTGAAAGAAATGAGAACTGAAATGTAGACCATCTGTGTAAGCTTTTGAAGTACAAATAAACCCAATAAGAAATACCAACACGATTCAATCAATTACAGTTCAACCTAGAAAGTAGCACTAGCAATATGTGGCACACTTTACAAAGATGCCAAATGAACACATTGAGGTGTAACATTTTGAAAATAAATACAGTAGATTGCTTCTTACTTCATAGATATACCTGATTCATGTCAATGGCCTGAATGGCTTCCCCACGAGTAAACACTATAGCATGGTTCTGATTTTCGGGTTTTCCTTCTCCAAGTTTCGGGTTACCAGGAAGTTTGATTGAATATACTTCCTAATGGCCAAAAAAGTATATGTACAGAACACTAAGTATACTGGACCATTTGTTAAAACAAACAGACAAGCAATAAGAAAGCATAAGATCAAAAGTGTAGAAGTAAATTCCAATTTGTTCTGGTAGTGACTGAAGACTAAAATACCATCACACAGTTCCAGCATTATATCCTCTAAATGTCTGTTGTTGACATCACAAGTTACAATCACTTTTTTCATCTTTTACTACACAACAAAAAACTCCGCACTGTTGACAGGTACACTGTCACATGATTCTAAGTTTCCTAACAAATCACTGCCCATCACCGTACTTCTTTATCCTCTCAAGCCTAGCTGATAAATGCCAATATGATAGGAGGGAAGATAGGTAAAATACAGTAAATTATGTACATTGATTTCCCTACTGTAATTATGTTTATTTCATTTTTTACTTAGAGATAATTGTAGAAAGTAGATAAAGGAGAATTAATTGTGATCTTCTTGATAGTGCAGGTCTCTGTATCCAACTCCTATAAGGAGTTTAGTTTAACCTAATAAACACACGAAGGTAATACACCTCGTTCTTCATGGTATCAGAGCTCCGGTTTTAAATCAAGACCGTTCTTCTTCTTCTGCTTTCTTTCGTTCCAGTTTTATTGTCAGCAATGATAAAAGCATCTGAAACTTTTCCGGCTCTTTAGAGAGCACGGGACACCAACCGAATCATGAGTCCTATACGGGGACCATGGTAACCCACAAGCTAGGTGGGTCCTATGAATCTATCCAGATGATCATAGAGGGACGTGGAAAAAATTGGATACATCAAGGGAACTATGAAGAAGTCGGAGGAATCTGCCGTGAACTACCAAACTTGGTTCGAGAATGACAATCTCGTTCGATCATGGCTGCTTGCTTCTATGCATCCCAATATCGGCCGAACTTATCTTCTCCATCAATCTACCAAGAACGTGTGGTATGATGCCAAACACACATATTCCACAACTGACAACTCATCTGCCCTATCTGAGGTTGAGGCAAGGTTGCACAACCTGAAACAAGGCGAGATGGATATACTACTGAGTTTCTCAATCATCTTTATCGATCATGGCTCCATCTCGATATGTATGAAGTACAACCCTGAGAGACTCCCAAAGATGCTGCCTTGTTCAAGAAGTTTATAGAGAAGAAGCAAACAATACAGTTTCTTCTTGGTCTGAATCTTGCGCTTGATGATGTAAAAAGTAGAGTTATGGGCACAAAGCCGTTTCCCAACCTCAAGGAGGC
Source organism: Linum lewisii (assembly GCA_034768395.1). NCBI lineage: Eukaryota > Viridiplantae > Streptophyta > Magnoliopsida > Malpighiales > Linaceae > Linum > Linum lewisii. The sequence continues at coordinate 22,502,720 of CM068298.1, read as the reverse complement.
ATTTGCTGAGGTCAGAAGGGAAGAACACAGAAGGACTCTCATGTTACCTGAAGCAAAACCCTATGTTGAAAGCTCAGCCATGCCATGATTGCTTACGACTAATCCTAATCTCGAGGCAACATATTTTGGAAGAGAGTAAGCAGCCTTATCATCAAGGGAAGAATGATATGTTTTGTGATCATAGAAAGAAGCCATATCACACAAAGGCTACCTATTGGGATTCTACGAAAAACCAGCCGATTGGAAACCTCGTTCAAAGAGAAAGTATAAGGAGTACAAGGCAAATGTTGTCACAACCTCAACTGGCTCGACAAGTATGGAAAAGGAGGAGGAGAGACAGTGGGGGGGGGGGGGGGGTAGGGGGGGCCTTCTCAAAGGATCAAATGGAGCAATTACAACTGCTGTTCAGGAAACTGGTGGTCAGTCAAGTAACAACCCTACTAAAGCTCATACAAGTCTATTTGCAAGTCAAGGTACCAATCCCTTTGCTTTTACTGTCCAAAACATTCTATAATGATTGGATAACGGATTCAGCTGCTTCAATGAGCACATGGCGATGGTAATCAGGATCTTGAGATATCTAAAACAATATCCAGAAGACTACTCAACGAGGTATAACTATGTACATCAATGGAAGTTGGGTTGGAGAGATTACAAATTGAAGGGAAACTGCAGGTTACTATAGTTATGTCTGGGAGAACTTGGTAAGAAGCAAGGTGTGGTGGGTAGAAGTAGTGCAGAGGCTGAGTATCAAGCTCTTGCATTACGTTTGCACAAAGCATCAAACAACAACATTCTAACTAAGGCTTTAGCAAAGACATGTTAGAGTTCTTGTCATCCAAGCTCGAGCTGATAGACATCTACACCAAGCTTGAGGGGGAGTGTTGAAGAATATTAGTTGTAGTTCCATATTGGCTGTAGTTAAGGAGGAATTTTATCCCATTTGGGAAGTCCGGATTCTAAAGGTCTCCTAAGTTTAGTAAGTCTATACTTTTGTACAAATAGAAATATATAGTTGTTGTAAACTCTATGTTAATGATATAATGAGATAGATTTCTCACCAAATAACTCTCTCTAAAGGATATGTTAGAGTTCTTGTCATCCAAGTTCGAGCTGATTGACATCTACACCAAGCTTGAGGGGGAGTGTTGAAGAATATTAGTTGTAGTTCCATATTGGCTGTAGTTACGGAGGAATTTTATCCTATTTAGGAAGTCCAGATTCTAAAGGTCTCCTAAGTATAGTAAGTCAATACTTTTGTACAAATATAAAAATAAAGTTGTTGTAAACTCTATGTTAATGATATAATGAGATAGATTTCTCACCAAATAACTCTCTAAAACTCAATACTATTAATAACATTTTATGACTAATGAATACACTAACCATACAATAAATGACAACGGACATGGATAACAACAACCCAAAGCTAAAGTAACTACAAGCTAACGGATGTGGTCTTTCAACAATCAACTCTATCAAAGTAGAACTGAACTGCATTGGTGTAGAGTGCAAATTAACAAACCCCAACTGAAATTCTTGACCAATAAACTTCTCATAGCAAGGCAGCAAACAAACCATAAATGTTTACCTGATCTTTTCCATGTGCATCAGCTTTCACAAGCTTAGAGTAGTATAACTTAGTAACTTTCCCATCTGTAGAACCAGTCTCATCCACATGGATGAATGCAACACGAAGTGCCTCGTTCCTACAAGCAAAAACAAAAAAATATGAACATAGTACTGAATGTTACAGCATGATTGACTCTATCACATTCAATCGCGGAAGTTCAAACATGTTTTTGAAGTGCCCATCACTCAACATAATGTAAGTAATGAACTCATGAACAGGAAAAATCTAAGAAATGGCATCCACCTTTGTAACAAGAGAGCAATATCAGCAGCCTCTGGTGCCTTTCGCTGCTTCTGTTGGCCATATATTTGGCACGATATGACATAAGTGAACTTCAAATCAGCTTGAGCACGTGATTCCCGTGAAAAGACAAATCCTTGAGTTGTTGCATCAGGCTGAGAATAATCATCCACTACAGACAAAAGATGAAGATACCTAAATATATCAACTGTACTATTATAAGAGAGGATAAATTATTGATTGGCACCCAGAAATACATACCTCCTAAGGATCTTCTCTCCAGATAGCTCTGCAGCATCAAAGCCCTTCTATAGTACATCATACCACGTACTGCATCCAGAAGATAAACAAAGTAGGAAGAAGGAAAATGTGAGAAATTACTGTGCACAGCATAATCTTAACAACTGCAAAAATAATGACGGATGACAATCTATACACAGCACTGTAGCTTCAGAGTATAAATCTAACCCGTCCTAGCTAGTGTCTGGCCACGATAAGATGCCCAAAAGCGTAGTTCCAGAGAATCACTAGAATTTTCTTGAAGATCCGCATCGCCAGTGGACTCTCCTCTACCAATCCTTTCCAGGAAGTTCTCCCACTCATCTGAGATGATGCATATAAACCCAGTCGTGAAGCATAAAGGAAAGAACCAGTCAAAAGAACAGACATTATTTTATATCAACAGATGGACATCAAATGAAGGCAGTAGAGCATTAAAACTAAGTTGCTATGATATCCCTTTTAACCCTGGCAGCACACGACATTGTCTTAAGTATCTGTAATCCTAACCAAGCAGGAACATTGGTCTAAAATATCCTGATTAAACAATGGATTATACTACATGACACGCAGCTACCATAGAAAATAAGGGCTATAGAAAAGACGAGAACAAACAAAAAGACATATATATATATATATGATGCAATCCCCCGGCTTAAATGGTAAAAACAGAAATTCCTCCTAAGATCAATGAAACTTAACTATTTATGTTACACTTCCTTGAGACCTATGCTCAAACTAGTTTCCGCTAAACAGATATATATCTCAGGAATAAATCAATCGTTGCATAATAACATGCACTGTTGGATATAACATGCAAACCACAAATTTTTTTTTTATGAATAAAGGGTTTCATATCAAATTCTGAAAGAATAACAAAGCCAAAAAATTATACAACCCACTTCTTCACTTAAACACAAACTACCAATACTTTAATTATTGAAGTTTGATACATTTGGACAGTACATTATACAGTACCATAGCACAAAATGAAGGGTAAAGGGAAAATGGACAAATGACAAGGCAACTTTATGGAATAAATTCCAAAAGAATGCTTACCTGGAAAGATTTTCTGGAGATAGAAGAGAGTTGATATTCCATCCTCATTTTCTACCCGCAATTCAGACAAACTATAAATTACAGTCTCACTGTAGTATGGCGTGAAGACACTAATCATGGAAAAAATATGTCAAAATAAGTAGATGAACCTTATTTTCAGGGGAACAGGAAAACAATTAAAATCACTTCCCACATTCTAAAGTTTCTGCTAACCTGAAGGGTATCATTTCAGAAACGGGCTTAGGAGAAGGCATATCCATGAATAGTGAATTTGAGAAGAACTCTAATCTTCTTCTTGCCTCGAGATTCTTCGGAATGTTTGCTGCAGAATCCTTTACAGTAAGAAGAAGATGCAACCGCTTCACCTGCTCCTTCTGCATCATTCAAAATAAAAAATAGCATCATGTAAATCTGAACTGCATGACAAGCTGTAAACAAACAAGCAACGTAGTATATGCTTACAATCTCTGGATCTCTTGGCCATTCAATCCTAGAAAACAAGCGTCCTTCATTTCTTGCTCTAGCTAAGATGTTCCACGTATCAAGTTGTTCTCTACACGTAACAATCAGTATGATTTTAATTTCTTTAACATTCATGCTTTCTTCCGTAAACGAGGGTGTGTAGTCATATAAGATCCCAAGATATACCTTAGATCAGATGACAGCAAGTCATGAGTTACAACCTCATAAAGTTGATACACAGCATTTGCAGCACCTTTAGCCAGATCGGTAGTCTCATTACGTATCTGGTACAGCAATTTGTCAGTATCTAATAGACAATTTCCACAATAAAAGAAATACAGCCAGACGGTTAAGAAATACAGCTATCCCTACAATGATTCAGCCATAAATAAACCTTTGGCCACTCAAACATCAGCCATTTTTGTCTTGTGGTTGGTCAGTCAGTGCGAAACTTAACCACATGCTCTACACCTATAAATAACCTAAAACACCATGTATATACTACAAATTTCAATCACTACTATTCTTTTATTTTGAATCTTCATTTTGCGTTATGTTAAATTCTCATATTAAGGGGGGCAGTGTTTGTAAAAAGATATAATATAAATGAGGTGATCTTCAATCATCTAAAACTAGTGAGGCCAGTCAACTTATATTATAGTACCTCTTTAGGTGACAAGTTATGAAATGTTACGGAAATAGACGAAGCAAAGCATGATCATCACCACTATCTTCCTCCAGATTCATCATGATCATTTATGGTGTTCTACGTAACCAATAATTCAATACAGTTTGATTGTGAAGAATTAGGTCAATCGAGGGAAGTTGTTCCTCGTTGATTCCTTAAGCTTATTATTGATCTAGGTATTACATATATACAGGTCTGGGAAGAAACCTTCCTTAATTAGACTTCTAACTACCATAATTAACCTATATACAATAAAGGAAGATAAATACAAACAAGGAAAGAGAATAACTATCGTTATTCTCCACACTCCCCCTCAAGCTTGGTATAGATGTTGATCAGACCGAGCTTGGACTTGAAGTGTTCTAATAGATCTTTGGACAGTGCCTTAGTCAAGACATCAGCCGTTTGTTGTCGCGATGGAACATAGCTCACATCAATAATTCCTTGTTCCACCTTCTCTGTTATGAAATGTCTGTCTATCTCCACATGCTTCGTTCTGTCATGATGGACAGGGTTCTTAACAATGCTCAGAGCTGCTTGACTGTCTGTGAACATGTGAACTGTATCATGTCCTGGCAAGTTCAGCTCTTTTAGGACTCGTTGTATCCACATAGCTTCCTGTATACCAAGTTCAGCACTGCTCCTGGCAACTACAGATTGCTTCTTGCTTCTCCACGTTACTAGGTTACCCCATACATAGGAACAATAGCCTGTGGTAGATCTCCTAGACGTGACTTCACTCGCCCAGCTAGCATCAGTGTACATGTCTACTGATCTGCTTGCACTCTTTTTGAACATCAGTCCCAATCCAGGTGTCTTCTTCAAGTACCTGAGTATGTGAGTAACTGCCGTGATGTGTTCTTCTGTAGGATTGTTCATAAATTGACTCACTACACTCACTGCAAAGGCAATGTCAGGTCTAGTGTGTGAGAGGTAGATCAGTTTCCCTACTAACTGCTGGTACCTTCCTTTGTCAGTAGGCTTCACTTCTTTTTCTCTGCTGAACTGGATATTCGGCTGCATTGGAGTATCTGCTGGCTTGCATCCAGTCATCCCAGTCTCATGTAGTAGGTCCAGAATATATTTCCTCTGAGATATCAGTAGCTCATTACTTGTTCGAGCCACTTCCATACCAAGGAAATACTTCATTTCTCCCAAATCTTTAAGCTCAAATTCTCTGCTGAGTTTTAACTTCAGTTTGCTTATCTCTTCATTATCATTCCCTGTGATGATAATGTCGTCGACATAGACAATAAGAATTGCTACTTTCCCATTGTCTCCATGCTTGACAAACATAGTGTCATCAGTTTGACACTGTTGGTAGTCATTCATGATCACAGTCTTCGAGAATCTTTCAAACCATGCTCTCGGAGACTGCTTAAGTCCATATAAGGACTTCCTTAGTTTGCATACTGAATTTGCTCGTTGTTCATGGATTATTCCCTCTGGAATTTCCATGAACACCTCTTCTGTCAAGTTTCCATTTAGGAAAGCGTTCTTGACATCCATTTGGTGCAACGGCCAGTCCTCATTGACTGCCATGGATATCAAGATTCGAACAGTCTTCAACCTTGCAACTGGAGCAAAAGTTTCTTGGTAATCTATCCCAAATGACTGAGTAAATCCTCTAGCCACCAGACGGGCTTTATACCTCTCTATACTCCCATCTAAGTTGAACTTTGGCGTAAATACCCACTTACAGTCCACAGTTTTCTTCCCAGGAGGTAGAGGGACGATTGTCCATGTCTCATTCTTCTCCAAGGCTGTCAGTTCCTCAAACACAGCCTGTTTCCATTCTGGAATTTTCATTGCTTCAGCTATATTCCTGGGAACACCATCTAAGTGAGTGGTGAATGCCCGAAATTTAGGATTCAGTCGTCCATAGTGCACATACCTCTGGATAGGATGTCGGGTGCACTCCCTTACTCCTTTCCTTAGGGCTATTGGCCATTCCAAGTCATCATCAGCTGGTTCCGCTTCCTCTACAGCTGTTTCGACTTTTTCAGTTTCACCTTGGTGATCATGAGTTTCGGTAGAGGATAGAACCTCACTTTCTGGCCTCACAGTCTCACCCGGTTCACCTTCTTCAGGAATGTTGCCAGATTTCTTCCTCCTTTCATACACATTAATGATTTCTGGAGGATTTCTACTTTCTAGCTGTCTGGAATTTCCCTCAGCACTGTGATGAAACTGATCGGTTGTGTTTCTGACATTCGGCACGACCAATCCATCCAGAGCAATGATGTTTTCCCAATCACGATCTTGAGCTTCCTCATACTGTACCCTCTCCCCCTGAAGCTCAGGATTGTAGTATGAGTGATTCTCAAAGAAAGTCACATCCATTGTGGTGAAAACTTTGCGGGTGATGGGCGAATAGCACTTGTACCCCTTTTGCCTTGATGCGAATCCAATAAATACACATTTCTGGGCACGAGGGTCAAGTTTTGTTCGCTGCTGTTGTTGAACATGAACAAATGCTAAGCACCCGAAGACTCTAGGTTCAAGCTCAGACATGTATGCTTGTACATGTGGATGGGCTTGTACCAACACCTCCTTAGGTGTCCTGTACTGCAGAACACGACTAGGCAGTCTGTTAATGAGATATGTGGCTGTGAGCACTGCTTCTCCCCACAAGTACTTGGGTACATTGTTTGTAAACAGTAGGGCCCTAGCAGTATCTAGAAGATGTCTATTCTTCCTCTCAACTATTCCATTCTGCTGAGGAGTGTCGACACATGAACTGCAATGTACAATCCCATTTTGAGACAGAAATGAACCCAAGACTGAGTTAAAGTAATCATGGGCATTATCTGTCTTGAGAACTTGAAGCTTAGTGTGAATCTGAGTCAGGATCATCTTATAGAACTCCTGAAATATGGCAGAAGTTTCTGATTTTTCTTTCATCAAAAATGTCCATGTGAGCCGAGTATGATCGTCTATAAACGTGACAAACCACTTGGCACCATTGACATTTTTAACTCGCGTGGGACCCCAAATATCGCTGTGAATTATAGCAAAGGGCTGAGTAGGCCTATAATTCATTCCAGAATAAACACTTCTTGTGTGTTTTGCCAGTTGACACGTTTCACATTGAAAATCATTAGAAGATTTATTCCGAAATAACTTAGGCAACAATCTTTCCAAATATCCGAAGCTAGGGTGTCCCAATCTACTATGCCATAACATCACTTGGCTATCAATACTATTAGTACTACTAGTAGCTAAAGCTCTACTCTTCCTTCCACTCGATCCTTCATCACCAGGGCACCCTTTTATGATGAAGAGGTCTTCATGTAGTTTACCAGTTCCAATCGTCCTCCCGGAGCATTCCTCCTGCAGGGAACAACGATCAGAACTGAAAACAGCCTTGCAATTTAAATCCCTAGTGATCTGACTAATGGAGATTAAGTTGCAGTGTAGGGTTGGAACATATAAGACAGGAAACAACTCAATATCATGACTGATCCGAACCCTGCCAATCCCTTCAACTGGCGATAAGCTTCCATCTGCTATTCTAACTCCAGCTTTCTTAGGATAGCATTGATAATCATCCAACACTTCCTTAGAACCCGTCATGTGATCAGAACATCCTGAGTCTATTATCCATTGATCACATGTTGTAGAATTTACAGAATAGGCAGAAATCTGATTACCTCGGTTAGCAAATAACCCTGAGTATACATCAGGAGGACTTGGCTGCGGTAGAGGTGATTTGCTCATCATTTTCGAGAAGAGTTTCTCCAGGGCACCAGCTTGTTCCTTGGAGAATGGAGTTGGTTCAGGTTCCTTGTCCACCTGCTTCTCAGATGCAGCAACATGAGCACGCCTTCTCCTTTCAGATCGAGATTTCCAATCTGCTGGTTTTCCAATCAACTCCCAGCATTCGGCCTTCACATGCCACTGTTTGTGGCAGTGTTCACAAACAGGGATAGAGTCCTCATCCCGATCTCTGAGTTGAGATTGAGTCTGCTGCTGTCTGGCTCGTTGGTGGCTTCGGACAGCTAATGCAGAACTCTCTCCTTGGGATTTTATGTCAGGGATCATGAGTTGTCTCCTACTCTCCTCCCTCTTTATCTCAGCAAATGCCTCATTGAGGCTTGGGAAGGGCTTGGTGCTCATGATTCGTCCCTTGACATCATCCAGATTCTGACTGAGTCCCAACAGAAAATAAAGAGTCCTTTTCTTCTCTGTGTGCTTCTTGAAGCGTGCTTGGTCAGCTGGTGTGTCCCAGACTTGATTTTCATACATATCTAGGTGCAACCAATAGCGTCCTAGTATGTTCAAGTACTCCGTGACATCTTTGTCTCCTTGTTTGAGGTGAAACAGTTGTGTTTCGATCTCAAATAGGGCTGAAGAGTTGTCGACAGTTGAGTATGTGGTACGGGTTGCCTCCCAAATAGCCTGAGCAGTTGGGTGAAGAAGATAATTCTCCCCAATGTGTGGCATCATGGAATGAATCAGCCAAGTACGTACCAAGTTATCATTCTCATTCCAGTTCTGGAACTGAGGGTCTTCAGGATCAGGTTGACTGCTCCCGTCAGATACCCTCCTCGGCTCCGACCAGTGATATGCATCTCCACGGTCTTGACCATTGGAGGTAGTTCTTCCCATCCAGCTTATGCGTGGTGAGGATTCCAGCATAGTCAGCTGTTGCAGGGGCCATGGTGCTCGAGGATCCTCCAGATGCACCTTCCACAACATTCACAACACTGCTACTGGTGGCTGCTGTTGTCATGGTTGTAGACTAACAGTGAAGATTATTGATTTAAGAAGTAGAAGAAGAAGAAGAAGAGCCAACCGAGAATAGACGTGCAGCGGCGGAAGAGTTAGGTCAGAGAAGGCTCTGATACCATGAAGAATTAGGTCAATCGAGGGAAGTTGTTCCTCGTTGATTCCTTAAGCTTATTATTGATCTAGGTATTACATATATACAGGTCTGGGAAGAAACCTTCCTTAATTAGACTTCTAACTACCATAATTAACCTATATACAATAAAGGAAGATAAATACAAACAAGGAAAGAGAATAACTATCGTTATTCTCCACAGATTGTTAGAAATATACTATTATCAAATTATACCACCTACATTTAGGTTTTCCAATATCCATCGTTACAAAAGAATGCAACCAGCAATGATATACCAAACAAATAATATACCAGAAGGCCAGTGAGTGCAGTGAATCTCGACAACACGAGAGGAAGCTTTTTAAGTGACAAAGTTATAACCAGCGAGCCCTCCAATATACTGTTGTTGATCTCACGAAAGATCCTTTCGACCCTACCATATGAGAAGCAGCAATCAGCAGATAAAAAACTTATAATTCCTGCTTCAATTAATATTTACCAAATTAAAGAGAGAATTCAAATAGTTTTGAGAAAAAAAACTGTGGAAATGGAGATCTACCAGAGTCTTCCTTCACCATCGACCAGGGAATGTAAGATTTTTTCAACACTGTAGTAACATTCCTGGACAGCATAAGCCATATACTCGTCTTTACATATTCTGTTCCACAGATCTGCTTGTGTGTCTTTGCAGTCCAACGCCAAATCTACTGCCAGCAATATCTGTAGATGTCTCAACAAAACATTTTAGCAAACCACTAAACATCAACGAAGATATAGCAAGCACCTAAGAAGCGAGTAGCACCTTACTGCTCAGAAGAAACAATGGCCACTGAACTAATCTCAAACTTCCTTTATTGCTAGGAACGGAAAGCAAATCCATTTCTCTGAACCATAAATGACGTGCAATGAAAGTCAATATACAAGGACCTAAAAAAATCCATTACTGTAACAGCCATGACTTACCGGTTACTAATAAAATCTTCCTCTCGCAAACATTTGATTATTTCATTCCAAAAGGGAGAAAACAACGCAGCATAAGATTTGTTCATGTCCTGAGATTCCTGTAAACCAAAGTCCAGTAACAGTTTTAAGCAAACATGACAAGAAAACCATTATTGAATGAAATGCTGTTTGTCACAATAGTGATTACTAAACCATTATGAAAAGGAAACTCTAAACAGAAGAATATGTGATGCTATCCTGAGCAGTGATTACCAAAACCATTATACAAAGGAAATCTAAACAAAGGAATATGTTATGATATCCTGAGCAGTGATTAGCTCAACTATTATTAAAAGAAAACTAGGACACTCCAACAAAGATTCACATATTCATTATTTGGATAGAAGCCTGCTTGTAAAGGCCAAAATACCCAAATTTCTCACTCTGCAAAGTATAATGGCCAGTTAATACTTTAACTCAAAGAACTCCTGGTATAATATAACATTGATATACAGAGCACACGGTTACTTTCACTGGAGTAGTCGGTAGTGTGTCCTATACATGTTCGGTATTAAAACCCTGACCACGTCACATTTGGGTTGGGAACAAAACTCTTTACTTAAGAGATACGGTTAGTACTTAGAACTCTATAAAAAGAAAATTAGTGTAACCTACATATATTTGAATATTATTACCCCTGAGTTTTAATATTATGAAGGCAAACAAACAACAGTATTTTACATGGTGCCGTGTATTATATAATTCACAGGCAAGCAGCCACCACCCCTCCTTATTCATCCTCTCTATGCCAAAAAGATGATAATTGACAAAGTGTGGCGTATAAAAGTGTTACCTGTGGAGCTTGCGCATTGAATGGCAACCTACAAAATATTGATATAACGAATAGTTATGCATAGAAGAACATAATTATTACACTGAGAAAATGTTGATATAACGAATAGTTATGCATAGAAGAACATGATTATTACACTAAGAATCCCTGGGAAAACTAAGACAGCAAGATGTATTTCAAAAATCAATCAGTGTTTGATACAATGTCCTTAGCCAGAAATCATGATATTTATTGAAAACCACAAGATTCAAAAATAGTGAGAGGGAATACAAATATAAATCGCGTACCGATGTGGTGAAGGGAAGAACAGAGGTCAGAACATGGTCAATTTTTTAGGTACGTAAGAAACAGGATTGGGGAACCTCACTTTAACCACTAAGAACTGTAAGCTCAGTTTAACTAAATTACAGCAATTGCTCATAAAAAATTTAGACATCCGTTATGAACAACCAGACAATACCACCTACGGAAAAAAATAACTGACAACAAAATGTTGTGAAATTTAAGTAAATATTAATAAAAATATCCAGACAAATTTCTTAATTAAGTCAAGTTTTCATCTAACAAGAGTACAAACAAGCATATCAAATCACTTTACGCTTAAAATGATATCAAAGAGCAACTAATTGCTACTTTTTTTCATGGGCCCAGTGGAGAACTGTGCGGAAAGATTTTACACTAAACAGGTGCAAAGAGTAACAATAATTTGGGGATTTATGAAATCAATCATTCAACCAAACACTAAATTTGAATGACAGAGATAGGGGATTCAGGAGGCTGCGCATTTCAATTCATACAGAAAATCTCAACTAAACATTATAATAGGTAAAATAGTCCCAGGATCAGATCATTAAATACCAAGAACCCAGTTGTGGAGAGCCCAGAAGAAGAAAAGCTACCTCTTTGCTTGTGCAGAAACCAGATTCTTGACAAATGCAGCTGGGAAGCTCTCAAATCGTTTATGGACCATGTCAAGTGTGCGTATCTAGTATGCATCAAAAGCACCGCATTGAGACAAAGGACCAACTTGAATAATGAATGTCAAACAATCGATCTTTACACCAACTGCAGATGAGAAGGCATACTACGGGAAAAAACTAAAAAGAGACAAAAAATCATGGTAAATTAATATCCTCAATTTGCAACAAAACAATACCTCGCCCAAACGATCTCTTGCTCCCATTATTCCACCAATAACTGCTGATAGGAGTGTGTACCAAATGTGAATGTCCATGAGATAGATCTGAAGCACGCAGATGAGATAAATGAGGAGACAACAGCTTGCAAAAATGCCTTGGTAAACCAAATGGATGATGAGAAACAAAAAGAATCAGACGTTAACTGTTAATAATATGTTTATTTTGCTATGGTTTAGAACAGAGATAAGAACTAGGATAAAGTTGGTCAATTTTTCTAAGCATTTTTTATTTGAGCGTATGATAGCCCAAAGAAGACAATCAACAAGTAGGAATTCAGGAAAAGCTCGGCATCTCATATAAAGACTTAGCAGGCAGTCCGTATCTCATTAAAACAACACAGAAAGTACTCACAGCAACAACTGGAGCCCACAAGCTGACGATGGTCAATATGTTATTATTGCCTGCAAAATCATAACAAGCCTATTTAAAACTGATATGCACTTCAATCAGGAAAGCGCAAATCCACAGTATGTAATAGATGCAGCAATCAGCAATGAGATGATCCGCCTTGTCACGTAGACACAGGCAGAAACATCTAAGATAACTGTGCCACCCATTGTTGAGGAAGTAACATACACAAGGATAACAGGTACAAACACAAGCAGAAACATCACATAAACCCCCAATTTCCAAAATCAAATAGAGGATAAATCAACAAGACTAAATATAGAAAACTTACTCTTGGATACCAAATCATGCCATGAGTATTGCAACCTTGAACTTGGAAAATTCCTGATGATGTTGGTTGGGCTCACAAGAGGCCGAATCTGAAAGAGGTTCAACTTATTGTGTTAATGGAAGTAGATAAGCCAGTACATCATGCAAACAAAGTTTCAATGAATGCCCAATATTTGACGACAATCTATAATTAAGAACGATAACTTACCTGGAGAAAGTATGTGAACGTGAATTTGCATGCAAAAATCACCAGCCAAAACAAGACATACCTGAAAAAGGAGCATAATTTTCAGAACTGAAGAAAGCAGATATTTCAATCATAAAGATATACAGTTCCAAAACCTCTAAGAGCTGACGAGGAGACACTCAGGACCAAAGGTCCATATGATATAATAGAGCATTTGAAGTTTATGAAGTGCATTTGTAAAATTTAATCATTTTCAAGCATCACAGCTAACACGGGAATTCAGAAGATCTGAATTGCTGCTAATTTCTTGCCTGGTAAGGTGAGGGATACTAATTATTTTGTTAGCTGAGATTTAACTTTTTTCAAAACTAGTTTTTTCCAAATATCATTTCATCGAACAAAGAGTTCTTCCAGATTTAGGTTTCTACTAAAAAGGAGTTCTTCCAAACAACCAGATAATCTCCACTCTCCGTTTTCTTGTCTCACTATATTTCACCAAAATACATCTGATCCTCTTTCCAGAAGAAAGGAAATGCATGGCAATTATGAACTTTTGTTGAAAGAGAGGAGAGATTATTCAGAACAGAAAGGTATAGATCTCTTATACACCAGAGTCCTACCTAAATAGGGAAACTAATAATAATCTGCCCAGTTAGCTATAACTACTACGATACAAAAAACAAAACTAGGTAATAATAATACATAAGATAACAGAGTAATCTCAACTTTATTGCAGTTGAAGCACTCTGAAGCACAGATAAGTAACTTACCTACAATAATCACTCAACCTCTCATAAAGTCCACGTCCAACATAGTATCTTTCCTGAAACAGAAAAAAATAACAAAGCATGAGATAACTTTTCATGAAACTTCTACAAACCTGCCCAAAACTACACAACCATCTTCTGCCAGCTAAACACAGTGGGTACCTCATAAATCCACTTGAAAAATTGGAAAAATGATTGATCAGAAATATCTGACAGAGAATGACAAGCAGGAAATTTAAGTAGCAGTGCAAAGACCAAGCGTAGAGCTGTATAAACGCCCAACACCAGTATATATATGCGGAAGTAGAAAGAGTTGGAGCCCTGGTTATTTTTCTCCTCTAGAACCTTCCTGCAATAATTTGATTTAAGTTGTAAGATGTAAGCAGATATAGGTGTGTCAAGAATGTAAATGCAACTCGCACGAGGTTCAAACCTTGGGGAAAGCAATCACAAACCATGCAGTAAAATAAAATATGGATTCATAGAGACACTTACACATAAAGATATGTTATAGCCACAGAGGTCAAGCCACCCCAGAAAAACCTAATAACCAGCCTCGAAATTGCCATGGCTCTAGCAGTCGTGTAAGACCCAAACATAAGCAGCACATCTAGACAGCCTGCAATTAGAGCAGGAAAACAATCGCAATAAGGAACATGTGTCCTCCAATATTTTTCTTAAAATATTATCTAGAAACTTATTTCATAAGGTAAAAGGAACAAACTCTTCACGAAGTTCATGATGGCAAATGAAGGACCAACACTCAAGATCACTTTAAATGTTTCCAAATTGATTCTTCCATGATTAAAGGCTATAATTGTCAATGCCTGCACTTGATAAAAGACAAGAATTTTTTTGGCAAGATTAGCGTACATGCAACAAACATGATACAAAAATGATAAAGCGCAATGCTGACCTGGAACATCAAGGCCAAAAAAATCCAGAGTCTGTGGAAGCTTCGATACAAGTGAAGAAACGTACGATGTTCAACAAAAGTGCTTTTGCCAGTCTGCAGATTAAGAGATTAAATAAGAAAATATCAATATTCTATGAAGAATAGAGAAGATTGAGAAATTATGCCAAATTCTAGGCTGCACATGAAATCAATTTCACAACTCGGCACAAGAAATAATAATCATAATTCAAGCCTTGCAGAATCATAGAAAGGAAGTTGCATAATCATAGAAAGGAAGCCTTATTTGAGATTTCTTATTCGAAATGTCTTACAAGAAATCACTAAAATTCCCATCGCTTTATCCAGCATCCCCAATTGGACATGCAATAAGTATCATCCACATTAAACTTAACAAGATTTCATGTTAACCACCCATGCAAGGACTCATAGCTTGCAACAAGTTTAATGCTTCAGCAACATATTGTTAGCAAATATTATGTAGGAATTGCAAAAGAGTACTAAACAAAGAAAACGCACTCTTTTCCACTTTTTGGGCTTCAACAAAAATGAAGAATCTTTTCTCATGGGCCATCTCAACTCAAAGCAGGCAGGTGACCTATATGTACACCACAGATTAAAACATAATGAGTAGATAAGTTTTTAAATTGTTAAGTAGGACAATATCAGAAAGCATACCAGAAGTATTCGTTGAAGTCATCATAGTTTCTCCATGCAGAATGTGCAGCTTTTCCATTATTATTTCTTTCAACCTCCTGGTGAAGTTCACAAAAATCCCATTTACAGAATGATTAAAAATATTCACAAAAAGAATAGTGAAGTGAAACAAACAAAATGGGATGTGCAATTACTACAATCACAACTACTAAGATGTGCATCCACAGAAAGTAAGAATTCTAATAAACTCTCAAAGGCAGAGCAAGACCACCAAAATATTTGATGATATGTTCTGGAATGAAAATGTAGCAAAATCCACTGATGACCTCAAAATTGCATACAATAAAGAATAATGGAAAAATATATTTGCTAAGCGAATAGCAGACCTCGTTATCAAAAACAAGAGAAGGATTATTAAACAATATTAAAGTATCTTAGAAAGTATTTAAACAACGTAATGATGAAGAAACAGAAACCAAATTTCAAAAGCATCCACTCATGATTTACTGAGCACGATGTATTAGGCTGCTAAGACAGCACATAAATGAAGTACCATTCACATATCAATAATTCAATATTAATTATGAAATGGAGTAAACAAGAAAGGAATTATGAAAATGGAGTTGCACTTACCGCTGACATTGTATCATAGATGGGGAGAATCACTTGGTCGAGGAAGGACACAGAACCAGTTTCATCTTTGCAGCTAGGTGCACGATCAGCTTCTCCGTGATCAAGAACAGCATCAAGCTCTTTTGCCATCTGAAAGAAGAAGGCAAAAAAGAAGCATATGAACTTCCATTTTTCCACGAAAACAAGTGACAATGGCAGGATGCTATGGTTGTGGATCTGTCATTTTTTTTTCCCTGCTGTTTCTCAGGGTATATGGAAATTCTAGATCCATTGCACTTTCTTCAGGCTTGAGCATTTCGAGGACAATGTCTAAAACCTGCCATCCTCCAACTTAACCAAGAAATTCAAATCAAAATTTTGTTCAGGATTATGTGCCCTACAAAATTTTAAATACCAGAGATTTTAAAAAACGATGCAATGTTGTTGTTCCAGTTCATGTATCCTCTACTATTTGCTAATCACCATACATAGTGAAAACAAATGTCTAATTTATAAACTCCAACTAATGCCATCAGACTAAGTCACTATTTAGGATGTACT
Source organism: Linum lewisii (assembly GCA_034768395.1). NCBI lineage: Eukaryota > Viridiplantae > Streptophyta > Magnoliopsida > Malpighiales > Linaceae > Linum > Linum lewisii. The sequence goes on along the minus strand of CM068298.1, from coordinate 22,486,144 downwards.
TTGAAGTCACAAATTTGAATGTAAATTCGTTTACCATGTGTTAGCATAGGCACAGACTGATGTAGACACTCATGGGATGGGTAAGTTACTCAAGCAAGTAGGGGAGAAGTGGACACATAGCAAATAGGGATGAGTTAGTGGTCAATTAGGAAGTTTTAACAGTATTTATTTAGGCTGTGGTTGAAGATTCTATCAGAAGGTCCAAAGATCAGCTGAAAAGCAGCTTGGATGTTGTACTGTAGTAACAAGTCAACCATAAATATTATCACGATACTGAACAGCATGCATGACAGGACGAAACCTATTTAATTGAATAGGCTTAAATAAAGAGAAGTTGAGCAGTGAATTAAACTCGGTCACAGGTGGTCTATACGAAGAGTCAAAGCAAAGTGGTATTTAGAAAATGGTTACTAAGCTGGGAATGAGGGATGTCCATTCACCAGCCTAGGGGGGAGGAAGTTTTAAAGTGACTGCACATAGACTGCCGTGGATCACACATGTAAGGGGTAGTAAACTAGTAATTAGGCAGTTATGAGAATACTAGTTCCCTCTATATCAAGGATGAGATGAACAGTCAGGTAGTTTTTGCCGTAGTTCTTACCTAGTATTTTTTAAAGCATGTATTACTTATGAAGTAAGAAGTGAATTTCTCTCAAATCAATACTATATAGTATGAGCTCACTAGGAGCAGATTAAATTAGACAAGTGAAAAAGAAATACATGACAACAACATTAGTTAATAATAGACAGCAGCAAGATTCACATACTCATCCATTGCTCAGGACAATAATTATGAAATGTGGAGATGGTAATGTTTAAGAGGGACAGGTTTACAATTGGAAGGAAGGGGAAAAGACCTTTTTCTAAGAAAGTCATAGATGAAAGAGAACTTACATGGTGAAATATATAGCAGATGCACTCCGGTAGGAATCGAACATTTGCAGCTTCACCCCATATGAGAAAATATAATGACACGAGAAAGAGCTTCCTTTCTTTATTAACTGCTTGATTACTGTAGCATGCAAATATAAAGGTGGGGTGAGATGTGCACAACTTCCTATGTCAAAGTAAACACATGTGCCAGCAGCAACCTGTTCCAGGCGAGACGTATTCGCAGGTACTTGCACCACTTGATATAGTTATCCAGCACCTTCAAGAAAACCTCGTTGATCGCTTTTTCATCTATCTTCTATGAATAAGACACCGCATATTAGAAGATCAACAAAAAATACAATGCTCTTTCTTTTGATCTTTTATCTGGGTGGGTATCCATGGAAGTCACTGTGTACCAAAACTCATCTTATCATCTTTAATTAAAGCTAAAGCCTTCACAAGTTATACAAAACCACAATTATGACAAAGGCCCTTGTGAGACATATTAACAACTAAGAAACAGCATAGGAACCCTCACTTTATTGGCCAAAGATGGCATCATCATAAAGCACAAACTCTAGGTCCATATCAAAGATTTCATAAATTTTAATCAGGGTTTTTTGGCGACCAAGAAATATAGCATGCATGAATATTTTATGGTTCATTTATTTAGACTATATAATTTAAGAATATATGTATTGCTTTCTCATGGACAAATGAGAGTTTTTTAATATAAAGCTTGGTATGAGAGGATCATTTCCAATGAACACATGGGAAAGAGATGGGTAGAGATGAAATATAAAATTTAATGAAGTAAAACATAAAAAATAAAACTTACTGAAATAAGAAGGGCACTGGAATACAAGGTCAATCCTAAGATTTCAAATTAGCTAGAGCTATACTCATCCACGAAAATGATGAAATGTAAGAAATCAGGTATTCTCCAACTAACAAGGAATAATTTTCGTCACCAAACAACCCTTGACTAATTTTATGAATAAACTCACAGTAGCCCTTCATTAAACCACACAATAAGCACAAAACCAAAATAAAAGAACAGTTAATCTAATCTCAGGACATGATTTGATGAACCAACCATTCAACTAAAAAAAGATTTGATGAGCCAAAATACTAACAGGATCAGTATGTGCAGGTATCCCAAGTCGAGACTGTGCATTTGCAATCATGAGAACAACATTTTCCCGCTGGTTCCTCACATTGCCATTCTGTATAAACAAGCACAGAGGTGATAAAACCGTAGCTATCAGTCATATGGCAAAAAGTTTAGAGAAGCGTAAAAAAGCTTGGCGGTGACCAGAAATTATGTTACATAAGGTAGACCAGACAGTTTCTAAAAAGAAATAGCCAAACCATAAAGTTGAGAAAAAATCCTATGTTTCCTTACAAATAGAAAGAAGACATATACCTACATAGCTCAACAGATGGTAAACGTTTTTAAGGTAGTTATCAACAAACTTAACCAAGAGAATGCAATTAACCGTATTTATTTAAATATTTATCTGGAACATAATATAGAACTTTGGATAAAAATAGCATGTACAAACCTGAAAACCAAACACATATTCCAGGAGATCAAACATGTCTGCATCCCGTTCTCCGGAGATCTCCAGATCAGCAGGAAGCCTAGGGAAGTGTTCAGTGTATCTTATTGCAGATATTGCACCTCTAATCTGGAAATAACCCCAATCCAAAAGAATAAATAATGAATTCTTCTGTTGTAGTACTTTGGACAACAGTCAAATCTAGAATGCAAGAAAGTAGATGCAGAGAGAGGTAAATATTGCACATGGTGTAGAGAAAACAGAAACCAACATCTGGATTCACACTGCATATTTTATAACAGACATCATACAGTTTCGTTTTACGTATCTTCTAAAATTGGACTTACTTCAGGAAAAACTCCAATAGCATTGGCCAGTGATGGGGCTTCTAGAGGTACAATGTTGTATGGTGTGAATTCCCCAGCCTTTTTAATTCTTCGTAGCTAGAAAATTTGTATAACTCACATCAGTAAATTGTCAGCCACCAGTCAATGCTCCTTTCTAGAAACTTCAGAGAGAATATATCACTTTTCATCTTTTTCCTCCAGAATTTTGTAAATGAATCAGAAAATGAATAGTGAACAGCACAGGCAAGCAAGGAAGCTTTTTTGGTCTAATGGTAAAGTAACTTCTCCATCAAAGAGGTCTTGGTTCAATCCTTACCCTTGCCCATTCAACTATTCAAAAACAAACAACTAGGTGCTCAATAAATTCGCGGATCACACAAAACAGCCAAATAACTGATAAGCACCTCGTCAATAATAAGCCTTCCGACACCATGCTGATCTGCATCTTTCGAAAGAGATTCCATGACTTCAACCAGGGCCCTCAAAGTTGAGAATACTTTTTTCATCTCTAGAGAACGCAATTCCAATCTGAAAGAAAAAAAATATAGTTTTGTAATGCAAATCCATGTTGATATTATAGAACAGAATAAAACAAACATCATATATACTTCCAGTTTCATGTACCAATGTTAGTGCAAGAAGATTGAAAAAATGGATGCCCCAAGCATAGAAAGTTACCCCTTATTCGTGTAAGTAACAACAACTAAATGTACAATTAAACAATTGTTGTTTTTTAGGCATCAACAATTGTTTTATAAAACAACTACAAAGATTGTGCATTTTACCAGATTATAAACATATACATTCAGGAATATAAAGCATACATCAAGTTGATTCAGATATGAAGACGGAACCTGAAAGTAGAATGTATGGCTCATTGTTTCAATGCTAATAATATCACTAACTAAGAAGAGAATTCATTAATGTTTCTCTCTATCACAGAAAGTCAACTCTTTAACCTGATGAATGATGAGGTCAACAGCCAGTCAATGTGGAATAATGGGTCTTAGACCTTTCATTTCCTATAACTCATCAGTGAATGTCTTTGAAAATAAAAAATATGATTGAGTTGTTACGTATCTGATAAAATCACATTCACTAATGTCATCAAATTATAATACATGATACGTCCAAGATTCACAAAAGTGTGAAATTATCCCCCACAACTGCAGGGCAAAGGGAATGAAAAAGAGAAGAATTATATGACATCCAGCACAAGGAAAGACAGTTATAGCGCATGAAAAGGTAAAAAATACAATAAAGAAGTACACATCAGATTAACTAATGAATCTCAATTGATGTAACATGGAAAATCATAAGCATACTCTCCCAGATTAGCTGTAGTAAATGTTCCAGATTCCCGCCACTTCTGTTCCTCTCTTTGGATGTCATCCACTTTGTGTCGTCTCTTGTAGCGCTGGTAAAATTCCCACAGATGCTCAATGTCACGATTGCGATCTATTGGTGTGCCGTCTCTTTTAGCAAGCTTTTGCTGCAGGAAATATTTATTTATGGAAAATAAGAACATTTATCCAAAGAGCTCGATTTGATCTACATGATTATGCAAATTTCAAAAATCTAACCACTGCACAACATTGGTAACTTCAATATACAGTTACCGAGTTAAGTTATAAGCAGCAATAGCAATAAGCCTAAACATACCTTAATCACAGACATCAACCCAGTCTTGAACTGGAGAACACCACGGCCACCACTATTGGGGTCCAAATTCTGTGCCATAGTATATGCTTGCTCACAAACTGAAACTCGAAACGAAAGTTCTAATAGTAAGGAAAAACTTGCAACCAAATTATACACAAAGAATGGGGTATCTACAATTGCCGCAGAATACTCTGGATAGGAAGTTATATCTATCTAACTGAGAGGAGCAATCAAAGAAGAAAGACACGCAGCATGGGGAGGACCAAATTACTTGTACACGTGGAAATTGATGTATGGCCAGACAACTGTATAGGCGAACTATCTTATGATCTGATTCCACAACATATATCGTATCTATTCGGAACCCTCAGTATTTCACTTTGTAACACATGTATCAACTAAGAATATTTTTCTTACATCTAACACATTCCTTCCATTTTAAAAGCTAAGAGAATAAAGCGCAAGCCATAGTCTTCTGGATAATCAGAGTCATGTCGGGAATTGCAGGATGCACGTTAGGCAACATATTAATAATCCAGTGACCGCAAGATGACACATGTTTGCAGTACATTTGCAGTAAGACAATAATTAGGTCGTTGGGAATTCCCATATCATTGTGTCCACCATGATATCTCAAATAACCCTAATACCTCTAAACACCTTCACCTACTGGTAGTATCCCCCTTGCACATTTTGCCTTCTCCAAAATGACACAAGTTGCTCCTACACTAAAATTAGAAGCGGCAACAAACATAATAATTTAACAAACATTTTAATGACATTATCTTCCCATTCTTGTGTGGTTAAGGCAGGGTACAAACCACCTGAAGTTCCATTCATTCACGCTTCTTTCAGTTCATATATAAATTATCCATAATCCTTTGACAACCAGAAAAATATACGAATAGTTTTTTAGCCCATTAACCATGCTAATTGCAGAAATACCAATTCAAAACCCTGATGCCACTCAAATATCCTAAAGGACGCGACTAACTAGATGTTCATATGCACTGCTCTTATCTAGAAACAGACAACGCAGACTAGAGAGACGAAGAAATTTAGGAAGACTTACGAATCCTGGCAACATTGGGGTCATCAGCTTGAATCTCGTCAGCAGCCTGCAATATGGCGTCAATATTTGTCGTGCGGACAAGCGAAGGCGGAACAGCGCCTGCGATGCCACTGCCAGTTCTATCGGGGCCTTGACCGGCACTCCTCAGCTGCTCCTGCTTCAAGGTGGCTCGCACCAGCCTATCCCAGTTATCGTAAACCCTAGGCATCTTTGAGTCGACGGATCACACAAAAGCAAAACCCTGAAAACCTAGGTTCGTCACTCCCTCCAGTCCCTGAGTCAACAAACCTTTCGGACTCCAACTAAATGATTCCCCGCAGTAATTCGATCCACGATACCCCCGAGGTTGAGGCGCAAAATCAAATCAACACAGTACAGACTTTGGAAAAGACGGCAGTTTCTAACCAAAAAGGGAAAGAAGAAACACCATATCATCAGCAGTCGAAGCAACACAGAGGTGCTTTGAAGTTTGGGGGAAGTATAAAGCTAAAGTTAAGGGAGAAGCAAAAAAGAGAAGAGGAAACAGGCACGCCAATTACTTATTTAACCCCGTTTCTCGATCGCCTAGTTGTAGCAGCAGCATGGATGAGCTGCCCTCTAAACCGTTGATGAGAGTAGGACCGCGTTTGAAGATGGATCTAACGGTTGAACTTTGAATTTTGAAACGTTGTAGTTTGCTCGTGGAAACAGTCTGGTCTTCTTCCTCGGCTGATCTTAGCTCTGCGCGTATAGTGGGCTTTGTAAGAATGATCCTTAACGGGCACGAAAATTCTTGTCGATTTGTCTGCTGTCAAATTTAATGTACGTGTATTACGTGAAACCCGCTCATTTGAACATTTTTCCATTTCAAAATAATTCAAATAATTTTATAACTAGTTACATTTTTTTTTAAGGCAATTTTATAACTAGTTACTCAAATTAGTTTTTGTAAAAAAAAGAAAATAAGAACTATTTATTTTGTTTCGTAACTAGTCACAATGTCCCGTAATTATATACAAGACCTTGTAACTAGATACGAGACAAAATACTCTCTACCTTGCTGCCGTTGTCTTCCGCGTCGCCTTCTGTTCTTTGCCAATTCGGTTGCTCTTCATCGTCTTCTTCTTTCCCTCCCTCGGCGGTGTCTCCCCGTCCCTTCCCTTCCCTACGTTGGCCTTTGGGTCAAACGGTTATGGCTCGAGTACAGTCACGGATTCCCGTTGTCTGATTTACAGGCTCGATTGAGTCCTGAGTGCGTCTTTATGGCGTATTTTCTCTTCTCTTGTGTTTCAGGTTCTGGCTTTCTTGTTGATGGGACTTTTCGTCGATCTTGGCCACGACCTCCTCTGGGATTTCTCGCCGCCAATGACTCACAACTACCCATCGATTGGAGACCTCAACCTGCGGAACCACTCCCCAGCCGATCCAGTGCTTTCTTGCCTCCTTCTGCTCATCCCAGATTGGCGGTCGTGGACAGAAGGCTGGTCGCTCAGGCTGATGGATCATCGACGGCGGACCGGAGTTCCGCTTCCTGGGTGGTGTTGGTTACCCACGTTCCAAAGTTTTTATTATTATTTTATTATTTTTATTATTTTTTTATTTATTATTATTATTTTTTTTTGTAGGAGCCACGTTCCAAAGTTGTTGGTAAGAACCCACGTTCTAAAGTTGACCTTGATTGGTTGGTTCTTGTTGTTTTTTTTCGGTTCAACCAGAGTTTTTTTCTGGTTTTTAATTTGGGTTGGTTGCGATTTTTCGGGCGGTTTGTTTATGTTTGGATTTGATTGATTTTGTTTTGATTTCTTCCTCTGACCAATTGGCGTTTGACTTTTGCTATTTAATAACTTGTTTTCGCCTTTGTAATTTCCCTTTCATTGCATTTTTACTTTCTCTTTGCTGGTGGCCATTTTGCTAGCTAACTAAGTTTCTTTTCTTTGGCTTTTCTTCTCTGGTTGCAGTTTCCAACTTTGATATTGAACTATTTTAGGTCTTTTTTTTTGTTGGTCATTCATTTCCTTAAATATTTATTTGGGTAATTTGTCAAATTTTTATCGATGCCTCAATTATTTTCTTCCATTTGGAGTGGTGTCAAAAGTTTGTTCACCTTATCGATTTGTTTGCCCACCCCAACCCACTCCTTCTCCCCCCACCTTCTCCTTTAGTCTAGGTGATCTTGGCCCTCTCTTCCGTGAGATGTGCTCGACAAAAAAAAAAAAAAGATACGAGACAAAATAACTAGTTCTTATATTTTTTTTATAAAAACTAGTTCTTGTAACTAGTTATAAAATTATTTGAATTATTTTTTAGGTCTAATCTTCTCGTACAGCACGACCTTTTGGCTTATTACGCGAGTAGCCATCACCTATTACGAATTACAATATCGGCACGATCTACCTATGTCATTTACCTAAATAGCATTTCGTCAGCTTCCGTCCAAAATCGTTAATCGGACGTGGCATTTTTTGCTAATGTGGCGGATATTTTGCTGATGTGGCGGATATTAACATATCTCTCTTCACCTCTCACTTCTCGAGCACGTGTCCACTGTCCACAAAAATTATCTCGAACGAGTGTCCACTATCCACTAAAATTATCAAGAGCGCGTGTCCACCTCTTAGCCAAACAAGTTCTCCGACGACCGATCCAGGCCACCGATCAGTTCGTTGTCGACGAGCTTAAGACGTTGTGGAATTTGAAGAGGAGCTTCGTGAGGAACGAGCTGGATTTCATCTCGTCGCATGTGACCATGATGACGCTGGCATACTCCTCCAACCAGCCGTGAACATAACCACCTCAAATCTCTCCGCTAATTGGGTCAATAAATCGCCCAATCCAGGGCGTTTGAGCACATAAACGTGACCTCCGCACCTCCAATTTTCCTCTGACCACGAAATCGAACGACTTCAGAGGGTTATCAGGGAAATAATGGATTAGAGTTTCGTCCAGATCGAGGAAGACGATCGGTTTGCTGGTCGGAGGTAAGGAGAAGTTGTCAAAGAAGAGAACTTTGTGAACATAGCCCCTTGTTTCGGCGATGCTCTATTTTTTTTTTTGCTTCGTTCAAGATCTAGTATCCCCTGTAGCGGCTGCCGATTTTGGGGGTTTCGATTGCGATGAAGGAGGCGAACTTGGAGAATATTCTGAGGAGGTGGTTCTTGCATTTGGATACTCTTGTGCTGATGGAGGAGACTAAGGCGGTTGAACAGGTTGTCTGATACTCTTGTACTAAGGCGGTTGAACTATTCGTCTCTTGTGCAGCTGAGCGTGAAGGATAACACGCCGAGTCGGCTCGATTCCAAATTTCTAGGTGCTCTCTCTATCTCAGAATGAGATCTCGACTCGATTTCGTCGAGTATTTTCTGCAATGTATGGGGCAATATTACGGCCGGGCTTCAGATTTTGGAGTTAGGGAACATCGGCAGAGGGGGAGAAGGAGTGCATTGGGAGCAGTTCGGCTATCAATCTGAGAGGCCCTCCTCTCAGATCGATCTGAGACGCGGTTGGTCGTTGGATCGTGGCAGAAGGAATCCTGCGGTCATATGGAAGCTGAACAGTGGGAAGGGCATAATGGTCATATAAAGGCTGACAGATTACAGATGTCACATCAGCCACAGCTTGCAACTTGCAGCCAAGAAAGACCTTTTCTTTCTTCCATCCTCATTTTTTTCCTTGTTTGTGAACCTCTCTCTTCTTTTTCTCTTTCTTCAGCCATGGAAGGAGCTTCATAGCTCCTTTGCTGCAGCTCCCTCTTCTCCATTGTGATCCATCATAACAAATCCGAAATGGTTATTGTGATCGACTGTTCTTACGATGAAGGTGTGGAATGTGGAAATACGAGCTACGAAGAGCATGGTGGCCATGCAGGTGAATCTATTGTGCTCGACAAAGAGAATGATGATGAAAGGGAACCCATTGTGCTCGACGAAGAGAATGAAAAGGAACCCATTATTTTCGACGAAGAGAATGAAATGCATAATGCTAATGGTAATATGACTTGAAATGTTCTAGGGTTTTGTAGGAACATTTCCTTTTTTGTATGTACTAGGTTTAAGTATTTACTCCCCATGATTGGTTGTTTAATTGTAGAAATCGAACATGGAAGCTTTAAATGTGTTTAGGGTTTAGCTTTTAATGCTTGCTGTTGTATTTATGTTTCTTGTATATCGTGGCCGAACTTTAATGATGTTGTATTTATGTATCTTGTTTAGGGTTTAGATACATATAATGTTTTCATATCCGTCGCATAACAGCATACCCTGTTGAAGATGTATAATTATGTCATAACAATTGTGTGAACACAGTCTACGTATGTATAGCATAACATGTGTGTAAGTAGTTAGCCTTTCACTCCTGAATATGACTTTTTCTTCTCATAAAGGTGATGACATACAGTCAATGTAACACAGGCATAACATGTTAGTAAAGGACTTAACTTTCAGTCGTGCATAACAGTTTCGTGTCATAACAGTGATGTTATACAGTCTACGTAACGAAGGCATGACATCTATCTACCTCTAATTTATTTACGTAACAGATGGTGAGGTAGATAGAGATTCAGTGGGACCGAAGGATGAGGACGTGTGGAAGGATTTGAGGTTTGATAATCTTGATGATTGCCAGAGATTTTACGTAGATTACGGTAGACATATGTTGTTCGACACACGAATATCTTACCGATCTACTTCTGGGAGGAAGGGAGACGACAGTGGGAAGTTGTGGTACATTTCATATGCGTGCAACAAGAGTAACTGGAAAAAAGACAGCAAGATGAAACCTAAGACTCAAATTGGGCATGCAATCATGGATCCCGATCCTGTCCCGCAGCCGGAACGACTCAGACCTGAAACTCAGATTGGATGTCCGGCAGAAATTCGTATGAAGTACGACGAGTACGAAGATAAATACAAGATATATAAATGGGTAGAGAAGCATAACCATGACTTTAACACTGACGAGTTGAGGCCAATGATGAAGTCAAGCAGGAAGATGGATATTGCAACTGGATCAATGGCTCAAATTAACAAGAACGCTGGAATACCTCTGAGGTCATCTTAGGATGTATTGTGTGGACATCTTGGCGGGGAAGCTAATGTCGGGTGTACGAAGGTAGATCTGAAGAACTTTTTAGGCAAGATCCGGCAGAGGCAGATGATGTACGACGAGGAAACCGCAATCAATGAGTACTTTCGTAGGAAAAAGGAGTATAGCCCTGGTTACTATTATAACATTGAAGTTGATGCGAGGGAGGACATGGCAAACATATTTTGGGCCGACCAGCAAATGCAGGACGACTACGCTGCTTTCGGTGACTCGATCACCTTCGACACAACATACCGCACGAACAGAAACTACATGCCGTTAGGTGAGCCCATTAAATTGTTCATAATCTATGCTCGTATAAGCGGCATACCGGAGCTACAATATAGCATATGCATAATAACAATATAACAAATCAAACATCATCATATAATACGTTTAATCACTACTCATAACATTAATATATCAATCCTGTAAATACCCATAACCCTAATCGGCAATTAGGATTTACTTACCACCGGCATCTGAAAGTCGGAGTCAGAATCCTCAGGCATGTGGTTCTGTTTGTGTTTGGACGGAGTGGTCGTGGCCGGCGTTTTAGGGTTCGAAGAACCCTTTATTCTCGACGATGACCGGCTCGGAGTTAGCAAGCCTTTTCCCTTCTTGTTCTCAGCAGTACGTTTGCGAACACCGAGCTTTCGGCCCCTTTCGACAAAGGTGGTGCTTTCTGCTTCCCTTCCATCTTCTTTCTCGATTGTTTCTTTCCTTTTGACTTCGCCATTTTTTACCTAAGTAGAGAAAATAGACAGAACAGAGTGAGAAGACTTGACAACCACATCCAGATACTTATACTACGAATGTAAGAAGGGGGTAACCTCTGTAAGAAGATAATAACGGGGTTAACCGCCGATAACCCTTCGAAACGTTAATAAACAGCCGGTAACCCTTCCAAACCGTCAATAAACCGCCGGTAGCCCTTCCAACCGTCACTAAACCACCTGGAGCCTTCAAACCGTCAATAAACTGCTGAAACGCCACCCTAAACCGCTGTAAACTGTTCGTATGCCCAAGGTCTCAATGATGGAGAAGAAAGAGAAGAGAGAGAGTGAAGAGAGAGGAAAATGGATCAGATCAATGAGAGAGAGGGCTGTGGCGGGATTGGGAAAGCAGATTTCGAAAAAAGAAATCTGTCTGATGTGGACGTTTATTCATTTTACATTAAACATTTTTTTTACTTTACCTATTTTGCCCACTACCCCCGCCTAAACCCCAGCCGTCAGATTGTCCACCTTAGCGAAATTAAATTGTGGCCGTTGGATCTGTCTCTCAGATCAATCTGAGAGATTTGGCTCTTAGAGCCATAGCGAAATTGCATCGGGAGTGAGTGGTTGGAGAAGCAGATTGTGCAGAAGGAGGAGAGAGAGAATCAGGCGGTGAGGTTGAGTTGTTTAAAAGGAGAGAGTAGAGAGAGATATTGGTAAGAAGAAGAAAGGGAAATTTTAAAATGATAAAAAAAAATTAGGTAATATGACGTGGCAGCCATGTCATACGCCACATAAGAATTTAGACACAGTCAACTAACTCTGTCATACCACGTAGGATGATTTTGCACGGAAGCTAACAGAATGCTATTTAGGTAAATAAAATAGGTAGATCGTGCCGATATTGTAATTCGTAATAGGTGAGGCTACTCGCGCAATAAGCCAAAAGGTCGTGCTGTATGGGAAGATTAGGCCTATTTTTGAATTAAACTATTTGAATCTAATTCGTTCTCTACGTGAAGACCGGTATCTCTCATTTATTACAGGTTCGAAGTTCCAACCAAAAACTGGAGGGTAAAATAGAAAATTTGAAAATAATTAAATGAACCTATACGGTCCCTTGTCTTTCCGTTCTCCTTCCCAGATCTATTAATCAAACGACACTGATCCCCTACTTAAATAACATTGGTAGCTTCATTCCAGGACCGTGGTGGGTGACAAAAGAGAAATTTTGTCCCCTAGACAAAATTAAATATTGGCTATTAGATTAACTATCTCGTTGGAAAACGGACGCCTCGATCATCCTACAGAAGTCGACACTGTCCGATTTACCGACGTCGACCCAAAAAATACTAGTATTGTTCAGTTTTGAATCTAAGGTTTTGATCGGGTTTCGAAAACTAGAATTTTACATACTGAAATTAGGATTTAAAAGAGGGAATTCGGGGTTTTTTTGGTAATTCTATTTGTTAGGTTCAGTAGGGATATTGTACAATTTTAATTATAGGGTTTTTATTGGATTTCAGGATTATTAGAATACTAGTATTTTGCAATGGTTGTTGTGTTGTTTGTGGATACCATACTAGTATTTTCATGATTCTTCTCTTATGATTTTATTCCCAAATTCTATATTCATTTCGGGTACTAGTATTATCAAGTTTCTATTAAGACTTCAAGTTTACTCTTCATTTGTGTAACACACATGCTTGTGCTTGAAATCTTGGATTAAAAAAAAAATTTAACTTCATAATAGTAATCCTCGTTTGTGATGGTCTTGCTTATAATACTACTGTTGTCTGTTTGATTGGTGCACTTGAGTGGTTAATGGCAGTGAAATACTAGTATTACTATGTTTGATCTGCTTCTTGTGAATACTAGTATTTTGTGAAAAATGAAATGTGGAGAAAAATGTAAAAGTAAAGGAGCGAAGTTACTGATTTTATTTATTTATTTATGCGGGTTGCTATTTGCAGTCCGTGTTTTGCTGTACGCAGTCCGTATTTTCACATAAATGGACAATTATGTCATTGCAGTCCATTTTTACTAACGCAGTCCATTTTTACTAACGCAATCCGTTTTTTACTAACGCGGTCCGTTTTTACTAACGCAATCCGTTTTTACTAACACAGTCCGTTTTTTACTAACGCAGTCCGTATTTACCAACACAGTCCATTTTTACTAACACAGCTCATTTTTTACTAACGCTGTCCATTTTTACTAACACAGTCCGTTTCTTACTAACACAGTCCATTTTTACCAACTCGGTTCGTTTACCAACGAATATCCTTGTTCATAATATATTAGAAAAATAGACATAAAAATACAAATAACACTTTAAACATTTAAATAAATTAATAATATTGATGAAAAATACTGATGGAAAATTATGAATGTTGAAAAATACTTTAGTAAAAAATGTACTGCTTTAGTAAAAAACGGACTGCGTTATTAAAAACGGACTGCGTTAGTAAAAAACGGACTGCGTTAGTAAAAACGGACTGCGTTAGTAAAAACGGACTGCGTTAGTAAAAATGGACTGCTTAGTAAAAAATGGACTGCATTAGTAAAAATGGATGCGTTAGTAAAAACGGACTGTATTAGTAAAAAAAATGGACTGCGTTAGTAAATACGGATTGCAAGGACATAGTTGTCCATTTATGTTAAAAATACGGACTACGTTAGTAAAACGCGAACTGCAAATAGCAGCACCCTTATTTATTTAATAATTGTAGTTTAATAAGATAATGAAAGAATATAATTAATAAGAAAGTTAACCATTAGGGATTAGAGTTAATAAGGGAATAAAAAGGAAAGATAATTATTAGGGAAATAAAAAAATAATAAATGGAGAGTGGTGATTGGCTAGAACTGAATTTTGTCATGGTGATAAAATTTGTGTTTTGTCACCGAAAAAACTCCCCTTCATGCCTTCATCGTCGTCATTAGCTCATCGCCATCTCCAGCAACCCACTCCATCTCGAAGTACGCTACCAAGAGATCCCACACTGGGATCGCGTACTTCGACCTCTCCCAAGCCATCAGGTGGGTGTCAAATTTAACGAATGCGTGGAAAATCGTGGTGCAAGGGAAAGGAAGGAGTGTGGGCCAGTGTGCTACTTGTTGAAGACTAATCGAGTCGGGTATGGGCCATCGCCGCTGGAAGCGACGACTTATGGTGAGGAGGCGGAGGAGTAGTCGGAACCAAAGAGGAGAAGGAGGAGGCAGATAGAGAGAGGACCAGAAGGTGGGACAACCAATTGCATGTTGGAATTTTGGATTCTATGGTAGTCACATGGTGAATGTGACTTAAGAAGACTTAGGTTATTCAATATTAATTCATAGCAATACTAAAATTAGTGATGGTTAATAAAACAAAGTTTCTAATTTGGATTTTCTAAAATCTTGAATTCAAATTAGTGATTTTTTTTAAAAAAAAAAATTAGGCCCAATAACCCATAAGTTGCCGCCACTTAATGTTAGGAAGGGAGGGAAAATCAAAATGTTAATTCATTTGATTTGAATGAAAGGATGTAAAAAGTTCTTGGCGAGAACTTCCAAAAAGCTCTGAAAAGTTAATGTACAGCTTTTTCTCTCTGAAAAAGCTCTGAAAAGTTGGCGGGAAAATTCTCTTCGTTCATCAGTTCTGAAGGCGATTCATCGACGAGGATTCTGCTCTGAGTGTGGGTGCGCTCCTCTCAGGCGAGTTTTCGTCGTTGGTCCGGTGAGGATACATAGTATCTTAGCTTTCCTTTGTTCTGAGTTCGTTTTCCGTTCTTTCTTTTCTTTCCGGTTTCTTGCTTTGCGAGATTGGAAGAGGGATTGTTGAGCTGTCCTGCTGTGGGTGAGCTCCGGCAGGGAGTTCCGATCATCTCTTCTTATCGGCGGCCGCCTAGCGTGCTCCGTAACCATTGATCTTTTGTTCGTCTGTGTCTTGCTGCGATCGCTGCTGTTCTTCTCTTATGGTAGAGCTTGGAAACTCTAAGAGTTCGTCAGTTTCCGGGGGGAAAAGTTGGGCTTCTGTTGTAGGATCTGATCCGAATCCAGATCTGCAGTATTTCCCACCGGTGGTTGTGGACGGAGTACTACAATCCCCTCGTCTGTTCTGGAGTTGGGATACAAAGAGCTTAAGAAAGCGCTGGTAGGGCAAGTGATAGGTGAGGCCCCCCATTACGAGTGATTCAAGCTCTGGTGAATACTCTTTGGGGATACGAGGGTCATATATCGGTCTCGCTACTTCCAGATGACTTGTTATTGATTGAATTCCCTTCTCAAGCTTTGTGTGATTGGGTTCATTCTAGGCTGTGGTACATTCATAATCAGCCTCTGATATTGAGAAGGTGGAAAGAGGATATCGCGCCAATTGTTATAGAACCGATTGAAGTGCCAGTGTGGATTACTCTGCGAGGAGTGCCCCCTCCACTGTGTAATCATTTGGGGGTGGGGCATTTAGCAAGTCAGATAGGCAGACCTTTAAGCAAATTTACGAGAGTAGGTACTACTGTGAAGGTCTGCGTGTTAATTAATTCGGAAAATGCTAGGCCAAGTTCTCTTATGGTCAAGGTGGCGGCTAATTGTAGAATGGTGGAAGTGGAGTATCCTGAGTATAGGTCGTATGAAAAAAAGAAGGTTGCAACCACAAAAAGTAAGCAAGTTTACAGGAAAGTTAATGCTGATGGTACTCATAATGATGGAAAATATGATACTCAGGGAGCTGTTCAGTCAGAAGGAAAAGGAGATGAGTCTGCTATTAAAGGGGACTCAAATGCAAGTTCTGCTGATAAAGAAAATGTTGCTAATAAGAGTCCTAGTACTGCAATTTCAGTTGTTGCAAGTGGTAGTGTGTGCAATCCCTGATGCTGTTGCTAGTGGAAGTGCTGCAACTATTGCTAAGGAAGTTGCTGTTTCTAGAAATCGGAGAGATGAGAGTGATGTGTATACTAATCCAGATGAACAGGAGGAAGCAAAATTTGATGATGTTGAGCCTAGGGATTTTCCCCTGAAAACTTCCCTCCACTTAAGAAGGGGGCAGAAGAGGTAAAAAACGATGATATGAAGTTAGTAGTTTGGAATCAAAGAGGGTTTAATTCCTCTAGTAAGCAGAACTATATTAGTAGTATGATGATGAGAAATAATATTGATCTAGCTGGTATTATAGAAACTAGAGTTTCTTCTGCAAATTCAAAAAAAATCTTAGCAGATAAGTTCCCTGCCTGGACCTCTTTTCTGAATTCTGATAAGAGCCCTCTGGGTAAGATTTGGGTTTTATGGAGGCCTAGTCTGGATGTTACTATTCTTTACTATTCTGATCAGATGGTGTTATTGAAGATCAATGGCCAGTGTCCTTTAGTAGTTGGTGTGGTTTATGGTGCAAATAAAGTTGCTGAGAGGAAGAGAATGTTTGATGCAACTTGGCAGATCCTTAGCAGTGTAGACTGTCCTATGTGTGTCTTGGGAGATTTCAATGTTATAGCAGACCCTACAGAAGCTTCAAATAATATTGGTATCACTATGGGGATGAGAGACTTTGTGGAATGGATTAATCAATGTAAGCTTACTGATCATATGGTAGCAGGTCCAAGATTTACCTGGTTCAATAATAGACAGGAGGACCCTATCTACAGGAAATTGGATAGATGTTTTGTGAATGAAGATTGGTTGAAGGATAATAAGAAAAGCAGGCTTGAATTACTGGCCCCCCCAGAAATCTGACCACTGTGGTTTGCTGTTGGATACTGAAATCATTCTTAAAAGCCTTCCCAAGGCGTTCAAATTCTTTGAGATGTGGATGGCTGATGAGAGATATGGAGATGTTGTTGAGGAGGCTTGGCTATCTCAGCATGAGATAGGGAATAAGGATGGTTTCTTTAGACTATATGCACGACTCAAAAATGTTAAGCAAGCTTTGAAGAAGCTCAATCAGGACAGTTTTTCTGATATTGAGTCAGAGTTAAGGAGGCTGAGAATAAGATGAAGAAGGCTCAATTAGAAGCCCTGAACAACCCTAAGCAAGATCTAGCTAAAATTACAAAAAATTGTCAAGAGCAATGGCAAACTTTTAAGCTGGCAGAGGAATCGTTGATGAGGCAAAAATCAAGAATTGCCTGGCTTAATCTGGGGGACTCAAATACTGCGTTTTTTCACAGGAATGTCAAAATCAGGCAAGCAAGGAATCAAATGGTGCATCTTGAACAATCTGATGGCAGTTTAACTACAGATATGGACAAAATGGCAAATATTGCAATTTCTTATTATGGAAATCTGCTTGGAGAAGTTGATAAGAATGTAAGGAACAGCACAGTTGAAGATTTGAAGGGGAATTTTGCTGAAATCACTCTCACAGTCTGCTGCTGAGAAGTTATGCAGAGAAGTAACAGATGAGGAAATTAGATTGGCCATGTTTGATATACCAGGTAGCAAAAGTCCAGGTCCTGACGGTTTTACTTCGGTGTTCTTTCAAAAATCCTGGGGATTAGTTCAGAAGGATGTCTGCTCAGCTATACAAAATTTTTTTAGAAATGGGGTTATGCCTCCGGCTGTTAACTCGACTCTGCTAGCTTTGATTCCTAAGAAAGGCAATGCTACTAATATAAAAGACTTCAGGCCGATTGCCTGTTGTAACGTGATGTACAAATATGTGGCCAAAGTTCTTACTAAAAGACTAGCAGACTGTCTCCCGGAAGTGATTAGTAGCAGCCAATCTGCTTTTGTGAAAGGCAGGCAAATAGGAGATAGCATTCTAATGGCGCATGAACTGGTAAGTGCCTATCACTTGAAGCATACTTCTCCTCGCTGTGCGTTGAAAATTGATCTAAGAAAGGCGTTTGACTCAGTGAATATAGACTTCCTGATTACTGCTTTAATAGCTATGGGATTCCCTGCCCTGTTTGTTAAATGGATTAAGGGTTGTTTGGGAAGTGTGATGTTAAGCATTGGTATGAATGGGGGGTCTGTAGGTTATTTCAGTAGCAAGAGGGGTTTGAGGCAAGGAGATCCCCTCTCCCCAGCATTATTTGTCATAACAATGGAACTATTGCATTGCTTGATGTTTAGAGCTGCTGATCAGGGGAAAATCCCATATCATCCAAAATGCAAGAAAATGCAGATCACTCAGTTATGTTTTGCAGATGATCTCATGGTTTTCACCAATGGTACTTTAAGTGGAGTGCAAGGAATTAAGGATACCCTGACTTTGTTTTATGAAATTACTGGATTAAGCATCAACCCTGAAAAAACAGAAATCTTCTACTCAAATGCTGTCACTGAGGAAGTAAGGCAGACCATTGCTGGTGCTACTGGTTTCAGGGAGGGAAAACTTCCAATGAGATACTTAGGAGTCCCTCTAATTTCATGGAAATTGGCAGTTAAAGACTGTGATGTATTAGTTGAAGAATTACAAAGAAGATTAGTGGTTGGAAGGTGCGTACATTGAGCTATGCTGGGAGACTTCTTCTGGTCAACACAGTTCTTACGGCTCTAAATCAGTTCTGGATGGCAATCTTTCTGCTTCCAAAAACAGTGATTAAGCAGTTGAAAGGAAATGTAATGAATTTCTTTGGAAGGTGGGTGAGGGTAGCAGGAAAAAAGCAAAGGTAGCTTGGAAGGAGTCTGCTTTACCAAGGTCTGAGGGAGGTTTAGGAATTAAAGATCTGCACTGGAATGCTGCCTGCATAGGAAGGCACATATGGAACATTATTACTCGGAGTGGTTCTCTTTGGGTGGCATGGGTCACAAAGTATAGAGTGAAGAAGGGTACTGTTTGGGACTGCATAGGTTATCCTTACCACTCTTGGGTGTGGAGGAGAATTTTGAAGATAAGATCTCAAATGCAAACTTTTATTGGTGAGCAGAATGACCATATTACCTGGGAGGGAAAAGCCATGATAAGATACTCAGTTAGTAGAGTCTGGTTAGAAGCAAGGTGTTGATGAATAATTTGGTCTGGAAAGCACCCATCATCCCAAAGCATTCTTTCATTATCTGGATGGCTGTGAAGAGGAAGCTTGTTTGTAAAGTAGATATTGCAAAATGGGGTCTATCTACTGATATCAGCTGTTATTTTTGCTACAATGGAGTAGATGAATGCAATCATATCTTCTACTCATGTAAATACATCAGAAAAGTGATGAAGGAGTGTGGACTAATGAGCTGGAATGGAGGCAGCTGGGAAGATGGTATTGCCACTGCCTCCAGAAAGTGTAGAAATAATGCTGGAAAACGGCTCATTTGGAGATCGATTATTGCAAATATATGGTATGAGCGTTGCAGAAGGAATGCTGGAGAAGGGGAGATTCATTGCAAGGAACTGATTCAGAAGATCAAAGATGAAGCAGAAGTTAAACTAGTCCACAATTAATTAGCTATGAATCTGTTAAGTAGCTATAGCAATTTTTTTTGTTAGACTGATCAGTTTTTTGTGAGGTGTTTCAAGTACAGATGTAAAACTTGTTCTCAAATTAGGGGGTTTCCCTAATTTGTTTCTCATTTGGTGAATAAAAAGGCTCTAATTATTCATCAAAAAAAATGAAAGGATGTGTTGATCCATGGATGAACCAACACACCTCTTCACCCTCACACCCCTCCATGGGCTATAAAAAGAGGTCTCCTCCTAATTTTTTAAGACACCAATTTACACACATCCATCTCCTCTCAAAGGTTCTATAACACCCGTCCCGAATCAACCCGGTGAAACTCGTGGTTGAACCAGTTATGGGTATTACCGAGTAAAAACCATTACAAAAGACGAAGCAAAACCGAAATTAAAAGGGAAAGTAAACGTATGAGGCCTCCATAAAACCATGAAAAGGTGCAACCGTGTACAAATCCAAACTCGACATAAACTCATAAAAATCCAACATAAGCCAAAAGCACATAAAACCCCCAAATATCCAAGGTCAACTGAAAAGAAAGAACAAGTCGACTCCGAGTGTACTCTAGTCTTCACCTCATCACTTCAGGTCGGGACTTCTCGAAATCAACCTCCACCTCAGAACAACAACAACTCCACTCACTAGCCACGTGATCCTGAAAGGGGAAAGGGATCAATTTCTTATTGAAATTGAGTGAACCCACTGGGTCTACCTATACTTGTCCTAAACCAAAGGAGCGGTTCCAAACCTCGGACAAAACATCGACAATGGAACCTGACCTGACCCCTTCCAGATTTTAACATCCTAAAACAGTCTAGGTGATCACGTAGGTTCAGTTTTTCATTCTCATACATAAGCAACAACATAAAAATAATCACAACGAAGCAGCATCCAAAACATAGCACATGGTTCACAACTAGTTCACAATCACCACTCATACACACGTCAACTGATGACACTTGATTTGACGTGATTATCAGCCTCATTTAAGCGACATTTCCTTGCTTGAAACGTGGTTTTAGGAGTAAAATAGCAAATATTCACTCAACTACCCTATTTCCTACCGATTTGGTTACTTTGGCCCTTTTTGGGTCTATTTGATGGTTTTCTAGTGTTTTTGTGAAAGCACAGGTTTTTGCCATCATTTATGTAGCCACTGACGTGTTCAAGACCTCAAGGAGTGAACCAGAAATCGAACCAGAGTCAGAACCGAAGATCCAACTGCCCAGCACAATATTTTCGCCGAAAAGACTATGAGGATTTCGGCGAAAATTACCTTCAGAAACTCACAGGCTGATTTACACTGAAGTTTTCGGCGAAAACTTCCTAAAGTTTTCGCCGAAAATCCTAGAAGAAATCACACAGGGGATTTTAACTAAGATTTCGCCGAAAATTATTTGTATATTTTCGGCGAAAATTCCTTCCAAATCCGGCGCTGTATTGGAAACCTAATCGTACCTATTTAAATAGAGGCAGCCGGCAGACAGAGGAGATAACACAATTATTATTCATATTTTCACAAATCAGACTTTTGAGAGTCAGCCGACTCTAGGGTCGATAGATAGATTTTAGAGAGTTCGAAGATCCGTGGAGAGATCGTGATGCCATCCTTCCATCTCGGAGAGCTCGGAGCTTAAAGTTGAAGATTCAGAAGATCGAAGCTTCGCGGTAGTCGTCAGAATTAGGTTTTTCAGTTCTTATCTGTTCTTCCTCTGTATGATGATCTTCTTTGTTGCCTTTGATTCTCTTGTTTCTGATATGAGTAACTGAACTTGTAGAGCTTAGATTAGATGAACCCTAAGTGACCCAGGGCTTTAAAGCGGTCACGGATCGGCGGTAATTAGATTCGAAGTTCAATCAGTTTCTCTTTGCATGGTTGTTTTGTTCTTCATTGTTTATGTTTCTTCTCTGGTTGATCGCCTAGATTAGGTTTTTGCAAGCTAGGGTTAGTCGCCAGACATCTTCCTGCTTTGGCGCATAAACTTGTCTTACTTGATCACCTAGTTTAGATTCTTGTTAAGCTGAGGATAGAAGCGAACGCTTTCCTCTCTTTAAAACATCAATTCAACCAATTAACCTTATAATTGGAGTGTGCCTTTCGTAGGAACCGATTAGGGTTAATCCGCTTCAAGAGTAACTCATAAATCATTAGTAGTTGCACCAGTTAATTAAGTCGTTGCGAGAGGCGACCGTACCCGGGCGGCTAGTTAATCTTGGTAGTTAGAACGGATAGAGCGAACGTTCGCCGGTCTTAAACCTAAGGGTCAGGAGTTATGGTGGTGTATAGAAACTGATTGAATTAGAATTGAAAACCGCTGATCTGTTGATTGCCAATTGATGACACTCGATTTGACGTGATTATCAGCCTCATTTAAGCAACATTTCTTTGCTTAAGACATTGTTTTTAGGGTCGAATAACGAATATTCAATCGATTGCCCTATCTCGTGCCATTTGTGTTACCTTGGCCCGTTTCGGGTCTATTTGATGGTTTTCTAGTGTTTTCATGTTAGCACAGGTTTTTGCCATCAAATAAAGTAGCCATGGACGTGTCTAAGGCGTTGGAACCTCGAGGAATCAAACTGGAATCGATCCAAGGAGCCAATCAAGTCAAACCAAAAATCTACCATTCACACTTACAGTTTCGGCGAAACCAGGCCTCCAATTTCGGCGAAACCAGCAGTTCAATTCAACTGATGCCAACAGAAGGATGGTTTCGGCGAAATAAATCAACTGCTCGGACCGAAGACATTGAACAGCCGGCGGAGCCCTGAACTCAAAGCCAGTTTCGCCGAAACTATCCCTATGGTTTCGGTGAAAACATCAGCTCAGCCCGGCCCAACTAGGGTTAAGTATTTATACTTAATCCGGCGGCCCGAAGAAGAGGAAAAGAATTGATAATTAATCATAATACAACTTTTCGAGATCAGAATTCTCTGAAGTGCTGGAGCGAGGAGTTGGAGTTCGAAGAGCCGGATAGAGATCGTGACGCCATCCCTTCCACCTCGGAGAACGGAGCTAGGAGTGCAACTTACGAAGATCGGAGTCTGACAGAGTCGTCTGAATTAGGTTTTTCAGATTCTTTTCTGTTCTTCCTCTGAATGATGAACTCTTTCTTTGTCTTTGTGTCTTTTGTAATGATCATGAGTAGCTAAACCCTTTAGAGCTTAGACTAGATGAACCCTAAGTGACCCAGGGCTTTAAAGCGGTCACGGATCGGCGGTGATTAGATTCGAAATTCAATCAGTTCTTTTTCATGTTTGATTCGTTCTTCATTGTGCATGTTTCTTGTCTGGATTGATCACCTAGATTAGATTCTTGTTAAGCTAAGGATAGAAGCGAACGCTCGCCTTACTTTAGAACATCGAATTAAACAATTAACCTTATAATTGGAGTGTGCCTTTCGTAGGAACCGGTTAGGGTTAATTCATTGCAAGAGTAACTCATTAATCACTAGTAATTACACCAATTAATTAAGTCGTTGCGAGAGGCGACCGTACCCGGGCGGCTAGTTAATCTTGGTAGTTAGAACGGATAGAGCGAACGTTCGCCGGTCTTAAACCTAAGGGTAAGGAGTTATGGTGGTGTCCTAGTAATTGATTGAATAAGAATTGAAATCCGCTGATCTGTTGATTGCCAATGCTCTGGGGAACGAAGGGGGATTCAAAGTCTAAGTTCGTCTGTCATTCTTGTTTCCAAACCCTAATTCTCAATCTGCTTTAGTTTAATCTTTTTAATTTTTCTGCATTTCTTAGAAGTAGAAGTCGTGGAACTCACACCACGCACTGAGTGTTTTTTTCTTTGAATAATTTGTTAGTTCTGAAGTAGCCAATCATTCGAAGGCCCGTGGAATACGATCTGCTATACGCTTTTTTCTTAGCATTAGTAGTTTTTATTTGGCTGAATCCCGAACAACGACCGGAGGTCTCACCAAAAATGAAGAAAGAAGAAAATCAGAAAAAGTTCAAAGTGTAGTTCAAATAAAACGTTCTTCTCCCTATAAACTTTAGGCAGAATTCCCTGTTTGATTTCTTCTATGATTTTCGCCGAAAATATTGAGGAATTTTCGGCGAAAATTCCTTTGCAAATGAAGGGTCCTCCGGTTGATTCTCCTGTTCTCTCTTCTGGGTCCGAAAACTCAATGTTTTCGCCGAATACTTCCTTTAGTTGACAACAGCCGATTTGTGAACATATTTTCGCCGAAAATACTAGGGTATTTTCGGCGAAAATCCCTTTGTAAACCGGGTAGGGATTTGCTTGAACTTGATTGGTTCCTTTGATCGATTTCGGTTCACTCCTTGAGGTCTTGAACACGTCCGTGGCTACATAAATGATGGCCAAAACCTGTGCTTTCACAAAAACACTAGAAAACCATCAAATAGACCCAAAAGGGCCAAAGTAACCAAATCGGTAGGAAATAGGGTAGTTGAGTGAATATTCGCTATTTTACCCCTAAAACCACGTTTCAAACAAGGAAATGTCGCTTAAATGAGGCTGATAATCACGTCAAATCGAGTGTCATCAAATACCCCACACTTAAGCTTTTGCTTGTCCTCAAGCAAACTGAACTAGAAAACACTCAAATTCACAAATGACACGAGATTAAACCGAGATTCAATTCTAACAATTTGGTTTAGACTGTTCCACGTAGAAAAAATGACCTACACATGCAAGAACATCAACCAAATAAATTTCCGATCTCACTAATCTCTGCACACTTCAAGTAGTTAAACACAGCTCGTTTCTTGGTGAATCAATTAATCATAGTTAACCGACTACGATAACACCAATTCTAATCAAAAAGACTTTAAGCTCTAGCCATGATGTGGATGCGGAGGTAGGAAAAGTGACGTGGCTATCGACTCGACTTCATCCGTTTCTAGATCTGTACGTTACATGTTTTAGCTAGGACTGATTTAAACCACAATTTATTTCAAGTTTCAACTTCTTCCTTTAATTTATTTACTGCATACTAGTGCTCGATACCAAACACTTCACTTAGGTGTTGGACCTGCCTAGCTCACAGTATTTGTGGCTTTGCTAGTGCTCAGCCCGAACACTTCACTTAGGTGTCGGGCTTGCCTAGCTTTATTTTCAGCACTTTAAAGAACTTAAAATTGATTCGATTAACTCAATTACTTGATTTAACCATTTAGCCACTTAATCCTAGCTAGTTATAACTTTTTACACAAGATTTCGAATTGGATTTCGGTCTAATCTCAAGCCACAATCACAGGTGAACAAATATGAAGTGAAAACATGGGAGAAGCTAGCATCTATCATCTTAGAACGGTGTTATCGAGCTTTGTTATTAACAAGCAAAACTGTTTAATTGATTCAAATTTCAACTACCAAAGTGATTTGTGATCTGTTCTGACCCAGACTCATTTAATATCAGTTCTGACACGTTGGTTACAGGTTCTAAGTGGAACAGTCTAGACGTCATTGTTCAAAATTGAAGTCAATTTAACATCACAAGTCAAGAATTGAGCAATTCTTTGCTAGAGAAATTTCAAATTTGAACCACAGAATCATAGATAGCAAGCAAGATCATGCATAATCCTAGACTCCTACCCCACACTTAAACGGTTCTGTGTCCTCACAGAACTAATCTAGAGTAGAGAGATACGAAAAACCTGGAAGGTGATGGTCGGTGTAGTGGATGAACACGGATAGTCCAGAGCAGAACGGAGTAGCTACTCGAGTTCCTACAAAAACAAAAACAACAAAAAGATCAAAAGGATATCGGGACAAGTGTCCCGGATCCACACATAATAAAAGTCGAACAAAGACGGTTTTGGGGAATTTTTTTTAAAAATATTTTGACTCTCCTTTTTTTTTCCCGAAAATTTTCTGACCCTAACTGAAGTTTTCGCAGAAAACTAGTGAAGTTTTCGGCGAAAACTACTTTGAAAACAAAGACAGACGACTTAACTAAAGTTTTCGCCGAAAAATATGAGGAGTTTTCGGCGAAAACTATTTCAAAAACAGAAACAGACTCAAACAGACTAAATATTTTGCCGAAAACTTTGGAAGTTTTTTGGCGAAAACAACTTTGAAAACCCACTGGAAAACAGACTCGAACAAACTAAAATTTTCGCCGAAAAATCTGAGGAGTTTTCGGCGAAAATTTGACCTGACACAGAAAATTAAAACAGACGAAAATAAAAGAAATCTGACACTTTGGCTCCCCGAAACCGACTCGAACGACGAAAAAAAACTGACTCAAAAATTCAAAAACGGACTCCAGCCGTGGGTTGCCTCCACGAAGCGCTCTCTTTTAACGTCCTTGAGCCGGACGATACCTGTTAGGGACCCCAACTCAGAAGTTTCTTGAAGTCAATCGTCTTCTTCAAGGACAGCGGTTGAGTGCCATGTAGCACTCCAGAAGGGTGATGTAGCCGGTAGTGCTCCAATAGATCGCTGTTCTGGTTGGATGACCAGTTCTTCTCGAATTCTCCTACTGGAGGAGGGAAGAGGTAGTATGGCGCGGCATGGTCAATGAGCTCCATCTTCTCTACAGTTTCACTCGGCGGAAGTGTAGGTGAGGGTATCTCCTCAATCTCTATGTGCTCCTCTTCGGCTTCAACTTTAGGATGGATTGGCTTTATGTCTTCATCAACCACCACCGCCAAGGATTCTTCTAGCTCATAATAGTCATGGATAGGATCATCATCTTCTTCTTCGAACAGCTCTTGAGCGTCTTCTGTCATTAACTGCTTTGGTTGCTCGAGCTTGATGTCCGTCGCGAGATGAGCTTGTAGCATTGAAGAGATATTATCCAAGGCAGATTGGCTTCTCGACGAGCATTGTTGATGTTCATGAAGCATCTTTTGGTTATCTCTAGCGCCACTTTGATGTTCTTGTTGGTGTATCTCTTGGTAACCTTGTAGCATTGAAGAGATCTTATCAAAGAGGGAGTCAAATCTCGCCGTCTGTAGTTGTTGTTGATGTAGCAATTTACGATAATCTTCAGGATATGGTGCTTCATTGATGTACCACTCTCGGTACCGGTCATCCCACCTGTAATCCTGCATAATCAAAACTAAGAAGCACTACCCAGGTAAATCATGGAAGTATGGAGGAAAAATAAATGGTAAGGCGGAAAGGTAGAAGAATAATTTGCCAACTCTTCTTTCAAACAATTAGAAGAGTCCTCGGCAACAGCGCCAATTTGATAGCTGCAGTTTTAGCGGTATCAAATACTACCAAGCTGTGAAGCTAGGGTAGATCGTATTCCAGGGGTTTCTTCTAATCGACTACTTTGAAGAAGCTGGCAAATTACTCAGGTTTGAACACTTAGTGCGTGGTGTGAGTTCCACGACTTCTAAACTAATAAGCAAAGGAAAATAAAAGATAGAAAGATTAAAACGATTGACTAACAGGAAGATAGACAAACTTAGATTTCGAATCCCCCTTAGATCACCAGAGCATTGGAAATCAACAGATCAGCGGTTTTCAATTCTAATTCAATCAATTTCTATACACCACCATAACTCCTTACCCTTAGGTTTAAGACCGGCGAACGTTCGCTCTATCCGTTCTAACTACCAAGATTAACTAGCCGCCCGGGTACGGTCGCCTCTCTCAACGACTTAATTAACTGGTGTAATTACTAATGATTTATGAGTTACTCTTGCAGTGGATTAACCCTAACCGGTTCCTACGAAAGGCACGCTCCAATTATAAGGTTAATTGTTCAATTCGATGTTCTAAAGTAAGGCGAGCGTTCGCTTCTATCCTTAGCTTAACAAGAATCTAATCTAGGTGATCAATCCAGACAAGAAACATAAACAATGAAGAACAAATCAAACATGAAAGAGAAACAGATTGAACTTCGAATCTAATCACCGCCAATCCGTGACCGCTTTAAAGCCCTGGTTCACTTAGGGTTCATCTAATCTAAGCTCTACAAGTTCAGTTACTCATATCAGAAACAAGAGAATCAAAGGCAACAATGAAGATCATCATACAGAGGAAGAACAGATAAGAACTGAAAAACCTAATTCTGACGACTCCCGCGAAGCTTCAATCTCCTGGATCTTCAACTTTAAGCTCCGAGCTCTCCGAGGTGAAAGGATGGCGTCACGATCTCTCCACGGATCTTCGAACTCTCTAAACTCTATCTATCGACCCTAGAGTCGGCTGACTCTCAAAAGTCTGATTTGTGAAAATATGAATAATGATTGATGTGTTCTCTCTTGTTCCCCTGGCTGCCGACTGCTTCTCTTTAAATAGGTACGCTTAGGGTTTCCAATACAGCGCCGGATTTGGAAGATATTTTCGGCGAAAACATCAAGTAATTTTCGCCGAAAACTTTAGGCAGAATTCCTGTTTGATTTCTTCTATGATTTTCGCCGAAAATATTGAGGAATTTTTGGCGAAAATTCCTTTGCAAATGAAGGGTCCTCCGGTTGATTCTCCTGTTCTCTCTTCTCGGTCCGAAAACTCAATGTTTTCGCCGAATACTTCCTTTAGTTGACAACAGCCGATTGGTGAACATATTTTCGCCGAAAATACTAGGGTATTTTCGGCGAAAATCCCTTTGTAAACCGGGCAGGGATTTGCTTGAACTTGATTGGTTCCTTTGATCGATTTCGGTTCACTCCTTGAGGTCTTGAACACATCCGTGGCTACATAAATGATGGCCAAAACCTGTGCTTTCACAAAAACACTAGAAAACCATCAAATAGACCCAAAAAGGGCCAAAGTAACCAAATCGGTAGGAAATAGGGTAGTTGAGTGAATATTCGCTATTTTACCCCTAAAACCACGTTTCAAGCAAGGAAATGTCGCTTAAATGAGGCTGATAATCACGTCAAATCGAGTGTCATCAAATCAATTTGGTGAGCGTGTCGTTGTGATGCGCTCAACCAAATAAACTACTAATGCTAATAAAAGGCTATAGCAGATCGTATTCCAGGGGTTTCCTCTACTTCCTTACTCGAAGGAGTTGACAGTTTTAATTCAAGTTCAAACACAAGTTGTGCGTGGTGTGAGTTCCACGACTTCTATACTAAGAATGCAAAAATAAGAAGAAATGAAAATTAAACCGAAGAAAGATTGAAGATTGATTAATTGACTAGAAAGATGACAGACAAGCTTAGATATCGAATTCCCCTTAGATCACCAAGGCAACAACAGTCACAGACCAGTGATTTTCGATTCTAGTTCATTCAGTTCACAGACACCATCATAACTCCTGACCCTTAGGTTTAAGACTGGCGAACGTTCGCTCTATCCGATCTAGCTACCACAATTAATTAGCCGCCCGGGTACGGTCGCCTCTCGCAAGACTTAACTTAACTGGTGCAAATTCTAGTGATTAATGAGTTACTCTAGCAATGGATCAACCCTAATCGGTTCCTACGAAAGGCACACTCCAATTATAAGGTTGACTGTTCGATTTGGTGTTTTAAAGTAAGGCGAGCGTTCGCTTCTATCCTTAGCTTAACAAGAATCTAATCTAGGTGGCCAAAACCAGACAAGAAACACAGAAAACGAAGAACAAATCAAACATGCAAGATGAAACTGAATGAATTTCGAATCTAATCACCGCCGATCCGTGACAGCTTTAGGCCCTGGGTCACTTAGGGTTCATCTAATCTAAGCTACACGAGTTTATCTACTCATACTCAATACAGAAGAATCGAAGACAGACAAGAAATACATCTCAGGTAGGAAGACAGAGAAGAACTGCAAAACCTAATTTCGATGTTTCCTGGCAGCTCAAATCTGCTGGATTTTCAACTCCTCGCACTGGCTCTCCGAGATGGATGGATGGCGTCACGATCCGTTCCTGCTCCTCGAACTCTATCTACTCGCCCTGCCTCTCTCTCTCGTCGTTTTTGTCTGTTCAGTTGGCAAAAGTCCTCCCCCTATATTAGCTGCCGAGTTCTCTATTTATATCAACCCGAGATTTTTCTGATTTCAACTGGGATTTTCGCCGAAAATAGTAAAGGAATTTCGGCGAAAACTTCTTCATACTCGGGACAGTGGATTCTTCCTTTTGTTTTCGAAGAACTCTCAAGGGTATTTTCGCCGAAGACTTCCTCTCAATCGGCCAGTGATTTCTTCTTCCATTTTCGGCGAAAACCAAAGAGTAGTTTCGCCGAAAATATATGTATAAACCGGGCAGCAATTTGGTTTGAACTTAATTGGCTCCTTTGAACGATTTCGGTTCAGTTCCTCGATGTTCCAATGCCTTAGACACGTCCTTGGTTACTTTATTCGATGGCAAAAACCTGTGCTAACGTAAAAACACTAGAAAACCATCAAATAGACCCGAAACGGGCCAAGGTAACACAAATGGCACGAGATAGGGCAATCGATTCAATATCCGTTATTCTACCCTCAAAGCCATGTCTTACGCAAAGAAATGTCGCTTAAATGAGGCTGATAATCACGTCAAATTGAGTGTCATCAAATACCCCACACTTGAGCTTTTGCTTGTCCTCAAGCAAACTGAATAGAAACACGCTCAAATTCATAAATGACACGAGATGAAACTGAGCTTCTATTCTAACAATTTGGTTTAGACTGCTCCACGTAGAAAGAGTGACCTACAATGCAAGAATATCAACCAAACAAGTTTCCGATCATACTGATTTCTGCACACTTTCAGTAGTGGTTTTAACACAGATTGTTTCTCAGCAAAACAATTAATCATGATTAACCGACTACGATAACACCAATTCTGATCAAAACGACTTTAAGCTCTGGCCATGATGTGGACGCGGAGGCAGGAAAAGTGACGTGGCTATCGACTCGACTTCATCCGCTTCTAGATCTGTACGTTACACGTTCTAGCTAGGACCGATTTAAACAACAATTTCTTTCAAGATTCAAACTTTCTTCCATTTAATTTATTTACTGCATACTAGTGCTCGATACCAAACACTTCACTTAGGTGTTGGACCTGCCTAGCTCACAGTATTTGTGCTTATGCTAGTGCTCAACCCGAACACTTCGCTTAGGTGTCGGGCTTGCCTAGCTTTATTTTCAGCACTTTAAAGAACTTTAACATTAATTTGCACATTTCGAATTTCACCACTCAAATACTTGATTTATCGATTTAACCACTTGATCCTAGCTAGTTATAACTGTTTACACAAGATTTTGAATTGGATTTCCGTCTAATCTCAAGCCACAATCACAGGTGATCAAATATGGAGTGAAAATATGGAAGAAGCTGGCATTTATCATCTTAGAACGGTGTTATCGAGCTTTGTTGTTAACAAGTTAATTGATTCAATTAATTCCAGTTCCAACTACAGAAGTGATTTATGATCTGTTCTGACCTAGACCCATTTAATATCAGTTCTGACACGTTGGTTACAGGTTCTAAGTGGAACAGTCTAGACGTCATTGTTCAAAATTGAAGTCAATTTAACATCCAAAGTCAAGAATTTAGCAATTCGATGCTAGAGAACTGGACAGGAATCACGAGGCACACACAAAGATATAGGCACTCAAGATCATGCATGGTTATCTAACACCCTACCCCACACTTGAACTGTTCTGTGTCCTCACAGGACTAACTAGAGGAGAGATATACGAAGAACCTGGAAGGTGATGGTCGGTGTAGTGGATGAGCACGGAGAGTCCGGAGCGGAGCAGAGCCACTCAAAATCCTATAAAACACAAACAACAAAAAGATCAAAAGGACACCGGGACAAGTGTCCCGGATCCACACAAAATAAAATTGGGTCGAGACCCGAAAAGAAGAAAGAAAAGAAAGGAAAAAGATAGAAGCAACCTGATCACTGTTCCGCAGGAGGAGGTGGAGGTGCAGTGGGAATGGAGGATATGGCGAACCGCTGCTCCATCTGCTGTCGCCATGCGAGCTCGTCCATGTGTCTGGCTGATTGGTCAGCCATGAATTGCTGTAGTGTGGACCAACGCTCATTCTGAGTCTCCTCATGTGCCACTCGGTCCTTCTGCCATTGCAACGAACCAGCCGAGTAGTCTAGCTTCCACTTCTCAATACGGCCAGCCTTTCATTCATTTCCGCGGTGATCTGCGCTCGCGATAGTGGGCGGTCAACTGGCTGGTTCGTGCGATGAGGGAGCGATGTGCAATGCTTAATAGTCTCTGAAAGGTCGATGCGCCGTGCTATGGCAAGTTCAGCGCCTACATGCTCAATCGGGATATGAGGAATATCTGGGCCCCATTTATCATCGAGCTGGAGGTTGTCGATCAGAATAGAAATGAAGGGGCCTCCTGGAAGCTCAGTAGGAAGCTTCTTGGCGGTAGTGCGCTTGTGAAAGAATCGTGCAAGCCACCAGCCGGGGTGCAGGTTGGCATCTTCCTCTAAAGCACGGAACAATACGAGCTCCTCCAGAGAAACGTGGTGACGGCTCATCTTGCTGCAAAAACACAGAGGCTGTACCCAAACATAATGCAAGAATTTGAGAACAGGGTGGAAGATGTCACCGACCGTGGGGTGGACGATAGGTGAGCTCTCATCCTCGCAGCAGGCCCATTTCCACACATCCGAGTAAGGAGCACTGGTGATGGAGTATGTGTCCTCAAAGCCAGCTAATGCAGTATCGAAATTGACGTGCGGATCCAGCAAGCGGCCGAACTCGCAAAGGGAATTCTCATGAAGAACACCACCGAGGTGAAAGGAAACGAATTTCTGCTCACGAAAGGGCTTCGGGGTGAGGCGCCGAAATGAACTCCAGAACTCCTGGAGGGCGACAAGCGGGTACGGGGATCCATGAGTGGTCAGCACTCGCAATCCGGCTTTATTAAGAGCGGTGTCAATTGTCGAGTGCCAAGCCGGGTTGTGCGCTTTGAGACTGTCAAGAGACAGAACTGCCACCTTAGCCGGAGGGATGTCTTTGATCTTCAGAAAGACCTCGAGCTGGTGCGGCTCCAGGGCGGCGATGAAAGGATGCACGGCGCCATTGGCAGGTGTAGGAATAGAGGAAATGGGAGTCGCAGGGGTAGGCGCATCCTCAGGAATGATGGCCACAGCTGTGGATTTCTGTGCAGCTGGTGCGGGTCGACGAGGAGGTGGTGTCCTGCTCTGGCGAGCTGAGGATCGCTGTGCTCTATCTGCACTGGTAGTCTTAAAACGCTTGGGAGCCCTGTAAAACATAACTCATAGATGACCAGCATTAGATTACAAGACTCTTACCCCACACTTAAGGTGACACGTTGGGGTACTAAGTAACCGAGTTATCATAGAATCAAGATATATCATTGAATAACT
Organism: Linum lewisii; assembly: GCA_034768395.1. Classification (NCBI taxonomy): domain Eukaryota; kingdom Viridiplantae; phylum Streptophyta; class Magnoliopsida; order Malpighiales; family Linaceae; genus Linum; species Linum lewisii. Next base: position 22,453,268 of record CM068298.1, on the reverse strand, counting down.
ATCAATTCATGAGGCAGGCATGAATAATGGAACGATTCATTAACACGATCACACCGACAACAGATCACAATCCTGAAAAGGCCACGAAACAACACCAAAACCTAGCCGATTGATACCGATAAAGCAGGTATGAAGAATGAGGGAGAACCTAAAAGTCAACCCTAGTCAACCATGCCAAAAACCGAAAGTCAAAAAGCCAAAAGATGCACAATCAAAGGCTGAACAACTAACCGTGAAGACATGATTCGAGAAAACGATTGGAAATCCACGAAAACGGGGAAAAACTGGAAAATTAGGTCGGCCGGAACCGGAGCTGAAAAACACTGATTTTAGGGTTTTGAAACAGGGGCAAGGAACCCGGTCTGGGTGGGGGAATGGTCGGCGGTCGGCTACTAAAGAATGAGGGTGGCGGCGGCTGATCGGTGGGTCCGAGGTGCAGTCGAACGATCGGGCGGCGGCGGCTGAGGAGATGGGAGTGGTTTATTATGTTTTCGTTTTCGGGGGGGGGGCGAAAATATGAGGGTGGTGCAGCATTTAAATAGGAGAGTGGTAGCACGAAATTTTTCGGCGAAAATGTTAGACATGATAGGCAGGAGAATTTGAACCAGGATTTTCGGCGAAGATGAATGGGAATTTTAGGCGAAAATTGTAGTGAGAATGGAAGAAATTGTTTCGGCGAAAAAAATGTGGGGTTTTCGGTTCGAAAGGTATGGACAGGAGGATCATGCGGAATTGAACACATGGTTTCGGCAAAAATTTGGATATGTTTTCGCCGAAAATTCAGTTAAAAACCGGTGGCTGAGTTTTTTTTTTTTTTAAAAGGGGTGTTAAAACAAAACGACTCAAAACGGGAAATAACTGACTCCAGCCGTGGGTTGCCTCCCACGAAGCGCTCTTGTTTAACGTCCGTGAGCCAGACGATACCTGGATTCGTGTCAGGATTCCAAAACGAGGTAGTGTACGTCTATGGAGGATACGACTAACCCTTGCAGATACTTCTTAAGCCTATGCCGTTGACTACAAACGGCTCTTGATCGTGCAATTGATGGCTTCCTACCATCTAACCAAACACTGGTGGAATGATGAACGCTCGTCCTATGATACCCTCAAGCAACCTAGCACTTATTCTTTTCCTTTTGCATACACATTTTTTTCTTTTCTTTTCAACTTTTCTTTCTACTTCGTTCTTCCATTTATAGGGAGAAGAACGTTTTATTTGAGCTACACTTTGCACTTTTTCTGATTTTCTTCTTTCTTCATTTTTTCTCGAAATTTTTCTCTTTTTTTTTTTTACTTTATTTTTTTTTCTTTTGTGCCGATTTTTCTTTTAGTTGCTAGAGGGGTTTACACGTCCGGACATATTAGCTAAGACCACCTGTTTAATGGCTATAGGCAGGTTACCACAAACCGACTTCCGGTAGGTCAATCTAGAACTACAACCACAGGGGATCAACGGGGAATGAAAGAAATGGGGAATGGCTGTAATGTATTATCGAACCGAAAGAACAGGCCAAGCTCAAGGGTCTAAACCTAGTGGATTTTATCGTTTGGTAGGCTATCTGGCTTAGTAGCTGAATCTAGGTGCCCCTATCCTTCTAGAACTCGTGTCATCGTGTGGTCTCGAGTAGGTCTCATGCAAATTCTAACTCATTCAAGTACACAGAAAACCACTCAGAAAGAATTAAAATTGCAAGTTACGTGCAATGGATCAAAAGCTCACAGTTGGTTTGCTAGTCGGATTCGGTCATTTTCATGCAATCAAGGCTACAAACTACAAGTGTGATTTTAAAATTCTGTTCTGACCAGGCAATTTAGCATCAAAGCATACAAGTTGGTTCTCAAGTTCTAGGTTAAGCAGTCTAAGCATCATTATGAAAGGTTGAACAACAACTTAACATCAAAAATCAAGAACTGAGCCATTCTAATGCTAGAGAGACTGGAATGGAATCACGAGGCACACAAAACACAATCAAGGGCAATCAAGTTCATGCAAGGTTCTCTAGCATCCTACCCCACACTTAAATCGGACTGTGTCCTCACAAGACTAATTCTAGAGTTCAGAGTGGAATGGAAGAACCTGGAAGAGGACGGTTGATTTCAGAGGGTAAGCACGGATCCTCGGAGCGGAGGGAAGTGTAACAGAACCTGAAGCAAAGGGAATCTCCCAACTGCCTACAAAACAAAAACAAATGAAACATAAAAAGGAAACCGGGACAAGTGCCCCGGATCCACAAGAAAAAAAAGTTGGATCGAAATCCGAAAATAATAAATAAAAAGAAGACACCAGAAAAGGAATACAACCCGATCACTGCTGGTCCGGTGAACCGGGAGGTGAAAAGTTGAGAAAGTCGCCGAGCTGGCGTTGCCACGCCATCTGTGCCTCATATCCCCGGTCGGCTCGGCGCATATGTTGCTGCATAATGGTCCATCGCGCCTCTTGAGCGGCGTTGTCGGTGATGCGCCACTCCTGCAGTCGCTCGTATAACTCTCCCACATCCGCGGGTGATGTCGCGGCTGGTGAGTATGCGCCGAATGGATCTGGAATGCGCGGCGGCGACTGGTGGATGTACCTGCCTGATGGTGTGGCGAGGGTATATAATCTTGAAACTCAGGAGGCGGCTGCGGCTGCTGCTCCTCAGCATCATCTTCGTCCTCCGACTCGACCGCAGGTTGGAGTGGAGGATCTGCTGCTACATGGGGACTGAGGTCGAGTTCTAAGTCGTACTCGACCGCCAAGTCTCCTCCAACGGTCATAATTGGGTGTCGTGGAATGTTAGGGCCATATTCATGGCTGATGCCGAAGGAGAGGATGAGCTGACCTATGAAGTTGCCTCCCAAGAGTTTGCGTGGTAGCTTCCTCCTCTTGGTCCGCTGGCTGAAGATGTGAGCTAGCACCCAGCCGGGGTGGAGAGGGTAGCTCTCTCGGATGGCTCGGTGAAGCACGAGCTCCTCCTTAAGGATATGGTGGCGATCCTTGTCTCTGACATATAAAAGTGACCTCCGCCAAACCATATGAATAAACTTATAGAGCGGGTGCGAGAGAGACTTAACTGAGTTGCTCTTCCCGAGGCGATCGCCAGGCACGCCTGTCATGTGGCTCCAGAGGGCGTGCAACTCCTCGTCGTCATCATCATCGCCCCAGCCGAGGTGGTGATCGTGATATTGCTCGTAGGGGATGCCCAGATGAGCGGCAAACTCATCGTAGGTGAGCTGCCTGTACACCCCACCAAGAAAGAAGGTAATCAACTTCTGGCCCCGTCTCCTCTTATGCTCGTCTAAGTCAAATGTCGCCCAGAACTCCTGGAGAGCAATATCTGGGAACTCGGCGGCTATGGTGGTCAGCTCTAGGAGACCGGCCGGTGCTACGGCGTCATGCACGTTCCGGTAGGAATCCTCGTCATGCTCCTGGAGTGACTCCATGGATAAAGGACGCACGTCAGCTCCACGATGTGCTCGATCTTCTGGAAGCTCTCAAAGTAGAAGTCCGGTAGATGGGCGATGGTGGGATGGTATCCAGCATGGCGAGGGAGTGCAGGTGGAGGACCCAGAATGGCGGGTGTGACGGGAGAGGCAGCTCCTGAGCTCGAGGCACCATCGAGTCGCGCCTTAGTCCTGCGCTCAAAGGTGTTCCTAAACCAGAATGAAACCAAATTAGTCGACCAAAACCTTACCCCACTGATAAAAGCGGGTTTTACCAAGGTCGTATTCCTCGGGGTTCTCTCAATGGCCTCTACTCACATTCCTCGTAGATGGTCTATTCATTTGAAAGGAGTTTTGATTTGAAATAGACATTAAAAACTTAAAGGAAACTAAAAGGAAGAAAGAAAAATAAAGTGGTGCAAATCAAAGACAAAGGGGTTCTCTTGGTGGGTAGTTTCATCATGCTCAAGATGACTAATTGAACAAACAAGTCAATCAAGATCGAGTTTGCATTCGGATGACCATGCATTTCACTTTTATAGACTCGATGCACTCTCGTAGCACCTAATCCCTATCCCAATACCACTCAACTTAGGCTCTCGCTCTCAAGCTAAGTGAAAAAAGGATGCATTCTAAGTGTTTGATGAAATGCCAAGACACAAGACCCTCTCTTAAGACTCTATGACCACAAGGCTAGGCACAACACTCTCATATCAATGCCCTAACACTAAGAGATTCACCAAAAAGCATTTTCACACTCAATTGAATGAAAATCCACATGCACACCAAGTGTTCGATAAAATGCCCAAGAGAGAAATCAAGTGAAAATGGTTGAAATAAGATGATCTAATCTCTTAGAACACACTCACCTCAATCCCTAGACCTACAATCTATGCAATCCAAGCACTCTCATGCATCAAATCACAATGAATGGACCAAATTAAGCAAACATGGCATAAAATGGCATTAAGAACAAGTCTAGGAATCATCCTCATACAACCAAGATCAATCATGGCAAGTTCTATACAATCATCTCTCTATCATAGCATAACTAATCTACCCATCCAAGATGAACCCTAGAAACTCAGCCACACATGGGCAAGGGAGTAAAGAGGAAAGAAGGAAGAATGGTCACCAAGAACACCATGGATGAATCCTTGAGATGATCTTCACTTCTCCACTTGTAAGCACTTCTCCCAAGGTTTGTTGGCTTCAATCCTAGCTCCAATGGCTTCCAATTGCTCCAAAAACGTGTTCTAGGGTTTGAGGGTTCGTGGATATGTGTTTGGGGTTCAAAAGATGTCATTCAATTGCTCAAAATGGCCAAAAACAAGAATATTTATAGTGCAGGGGACAGTGCACGGCGTGCACCTATGCACGGCGTGCAGGGTGCACGGCGTGCAAGGCTGCACGGCGTGCACCTTGGAGCTGAATCTTCTTTCGGAGCCTCCTGGACAGCCCGTGCACCAAACCGTGCACGGTGCACGGCGTGCATCATGCACGGCGTGCACATCTGCACGGCGTGCACCCCTGCACTCTGCAGAAAGCTCGATCTTGTAATGCTCATATCTCCCTCGTCCGGACTCCAAATGACCTCCCGTTTGCTCCTATGCGCTCCTTGTCATCCGTACTTTGATGCCATAACCTGAAAATGCACAGAGGCAACTCCAATAGCACACGAATTTGGCTCCAAAGTAGCAACCAGGACAACAAAATGACACTTTGCACAAAATTTCAATAAAAGCATATAAGTCATGTCATTTCACGAATAAACACGGGTATTTCATAGGTCATTTATAAGCTTAAAATGTACTAATAAAAGTCACATCACCCACACTTAGTAGAAAAACTCATTTCACAAAGAAATGAGGGAAACTAAGTGGGGTAAGGAAAGCGGAGTAACCAGTAATCATAGACAGTAAAATACATACTTCGGAACAGCCGGAATCGGATAATTACAATCAGAGTTCAAAAAGTCAAACCGACATTTAGAAAGTCAACCTTTAAGCATATTGGACCCTAATCATGGCGAGACTGTCACAACTCGGAGAATGACGGTAAAATATTATTTCAAATGGCAGCACGATAATATGAACAGGAATGAACACTTGGGGCAGCCAAATGATCAACACAGTTCAAAGTCAAACCGACATTTCTCACAAAAGTCAACATAACAAGAAATTAATCGTATGCATAGCAACACATGACCAAATGATATGGAGATTACGCACGGAACTCCCTAAGCATCCTAGAACAGTTCTATAAGTTCAGTCAATCCTAGTTCACACGAAACAGTCGGCACGCAAAACAAGGCAAATCAAAAGTCAACTGAAAGTCAACCTCGATGAAATTCAGCAATCTATATGTCAAAAGATTCGTATTGAAAAGTTATACAACTTACCTTGAAGTCATGATTGCTAAAAATGAACGAGGTGAGAGGAATCGATGAAAAACTTGAAAACTGGGGTTTCGGAGAACTGGAGCTGCAAAGCTCCGATTCGAATGTTCTAGGGCTTGGTGGGATCGGAATGAGGAGGGGAGAGGTGTGGCGGCGGCGGCGGCGGCGGGTTTTAAAGTGGAGGGTGGTCGGCGATTTCAAAAGGAGAGGGGGGTTTCGTTTAGGCTGTGCGAAAATGGGATAAAGAAGAGAGAGGTTCGGATTTTAAAGGGAATAATTAAGTGATTTTTCAAATCAGTTTCGGCGAGAGTAGAGGGGTGGTTTCGCCGAAACTACAAGTTAACATGGATTGACGATTTGAAAAGACGGTTTCGCCAAAAATGGAAGCTCGGTCTCGCCGAAATCTTAGTTGAAATGGTTTCGCCGAAAACAGAAATTTTTTGAACCGAAAATGAGGAACATGAGAAACAGGTTCGAAATTTGAAAATTGGTTTCGCCGAAAACAAGGGTGGTTTCGCCGAAAATTTGAACTGTTCGGTTTAAAATATTTTCGCAAATCCGACCAACTTCAGAAAATCACAGTTAAATCCAGAAAAAATCGGAACGACCTCAATCAACTTGCAACTGACTCTATGACACGCAGACTCTACACGAAAAATAATAAATCAAACAAACTTACACTTTTGGCTCTCCCGAACCGACTCTAAAATACCAAGGTTGAAACAAAACAAAACTGACTCCAGCCGTGGGTTGCCTCCCACGAAGCGCTCTTTTATTAACGTCCTTGAGCTGGACGATACCTGGACGGTATTAGGAGACATCCCAACTTAGATTCTCCTTCACGCTCACGTCGGAGTTCATGAAGTACAGCTTCGGGACTTCTCCGGTAAGCGTGAATCTCTTCCCGTTTGCATGTAGTAGTTTGGTACGTCCGTCGGGAAGATGATCAACGAACTTGAATGGTCCGAACAGCTCTCTAGAGAGGTCATCCTTCTTTAGTGTGACGATGGAAGGAATGAGGACTGTCGGTTTCTCTTTTTCTTTCTTCTTCGGCTTGTTATCACCAGGATCGGTGATCGTTAGTACTTCCTTAGGAGATGCTTTCGGCTTCTCCCTCCATACTTGTCCCGGCGCCGGTTTCTCAGAATGAATTGGTGGTGCAGCTGGCTCGGTGGAAGACGGTGGAGCTTTTGGTCTCCAGACCATTTGGGTCTTTGTCTTCTTGTTCTTTCCTCGAGGTCTGCTCGGTGATTTAGCAGAGGCTTGCAGTTCCTTCTTCTTCTTCTTAAGCGGCTTCTGAACCGAAATTTCTAGTTTTTTCGTAGTGACCTGTGTAATACCTGTAGCAACAACTGATCTAGAGACACTGGAAGAAGCATTAGTAACGGAGTTGATCGGAGTCAACTCCACAGTTTCAACAGCTAAGTAGTGAGATTCTTCATTCCTAGAGTCATATTTCATGCCGTCTTTAAGACGGAACGTTTTCGTTTCTTTACCAACTCTTAAAGTCAAAGAACCATTAGGAACGTTAATATTCATTCCAGTAGTAGCCATGAAAGGTCGACCTATGAGAATAGTAGCGTCATCTGTACTAGTATCCGTAATCACATAATCAGCTAAGAACGTGAACGGACCACATTTGGTGACAACGTCTTTAATCTCTCCCTTAGGGGTTTTAAGCGATCTATCAGCAAAGACGAGTTGCATACTGGGCGGTTCAAGTTCCCCTAGGTTTAACTTTTCATATAGACTCACAGGCATGACATTAACAGATGCTCCTAGATCAACTAAGCAACGTTCAATTTCAACATCATTGATGACCAAAGGCAAAGTAAAAGAACCAGGATCAGATAACTTAGCTGGATATGGAGAGACAGGTTTCTTAATACGAATGTCAGGGTATCCTTCCTTGTTCCCCTTCATGCCAGTCTCGATCCTTGCGTTTGGCAGCAGTGCTCTAGGAAAAGGAGGCTTCACGACGTATGGTGCAAGAGGAGGATCATCCTTAGGCGCTGGTTTCTGTTCCTCTTCTTCCGGAGTTTTAGCGATCCTGCGTAAAACAGAAAAAGCATCAGCAATTAAGTTCGAAAGTTTTCGAGCAGTTACCATTTTAGCCTGTTCTTTTCTCGGGTTTGGCTCTGTCTAGCTTGGAAGCTGGCCAAATGGTCGACCAGATGCTAGCATGCTCGAGATGTTGTTCACGACTTGCTCAATCCGTTGTCCAGATGCTATTTGTTCTTGATTGAGAAGAGCTTGAGCCTTGAACTGACTGTCATGATCATCGAGTCTTGTGATGATCTGGCTGAGCTTCTTATCCAGGTCACTGACATTATTATCTCTTTGATGCTGCTGTCCTGGATAGGTATTGTTAAGATATTGATTCTGGCGATTGCCAGGAGCAGTTCCATAATTACCCGGATTGCGATGCGGCGGCTGGTAGACACCTGCCGCCGGATGGTTAGGCTTCTGATCCTGAGCTTGACCAGCTGGGCGGTTATTCTGGTTCTGGTTATGATTGGCGCCAGCATTATAGGGAGGTCTGTCTTGATAGTTTCCTTACTGTCTGAAGTTACGATAACCAGCATAACCATTCTGATTATTAACGAAGCCTTGTTGGATGAAATTTACCTCTTCGGCAGACCAGACTTCTGCCTTACCAAAATTCTGACAACGGCCTCCGTTATGTGCGCAAGCTCCACACCACTCGCAATCGGCAACATAGACAAAAGCTGCCGGTGGCTTGATTGGTGTGGTAGACTTCTTCAAATGCTTCTCTACCTCTGCCTTGATAGCTGCTTCGAAATCTAGCTTGCTCCTCGATCCTTCATATTGTCGCTCCCAGTTCCTTGACTTGGAGGCACAGTTTGCGAAGTGCAGAAGAGCAGCTTCAGGAGTGAGTGTAGTGCTATCCCCTTCAGCTAGAGAATTGTCCCACTTGGCAGATTCTTCTCGAAGTCCTCGAGAGAAGATTTCAGCTAACTGCCTCTGCTCGAATCCATGATGAGGGCAGGTGCAGAGAAGTTCTTGGAATCGATTCCAAGTATCATATAAACTTTCTCCTTCTTTCTGGGAGAATCTGGCGATGTTGTCCTTGATGGCGGTTGTTCTGGCCGGAGGGAAGTATTCTTCAACAAAGTCCTGAGCCAGAGTATCCCAGTTTGTGTAGTAGCCAGGTGGTTTGCCAGTAAGCCACCTCTTAGCAGCGCCTTTCAAAGAGAACGGGAAAGCTCTCAGACAAAGAGTGTTTTTGTCGAGGTTTCCGTTTTTAAAAGTACTGCAGAGATCAAGGAAGTCTGCAAGATGAGTGCACGGATTGTCTAGGGGCCTGCCTTCAAACTGTAAATCCCTAGAGATCATGGTCAAGAATGGAATCTTGATCTCATAGTCAGGATCTCCTTCAATGCACGGAACGGCAATGGCAGATCGAACGCTAGTCGCGCTCGGCTTGTTATAGTCTGCTAGACTCTTCTGTGCAGGTGGGGGTGGCGGCGGTTGATCGCCGTTTGGTGGTAATCTATCGGTCATGGTGGGAGATGGAGGAGGTGAAAGTGACTCGGTGTATGAAGCGGATGAAGAGTGCGGTGAAGACGGAGATGAGGAACTCTCATTCGGTTCCTCGATCTTGATCGGAGTGATGAATGGATTGGATCTGCCTTCCTTCAGAATCTGTGATCGTAGAGGTGTAGCAGTACTGCCTGGATTCCCTGCAATCTTAGCCTGTTCGGTCTGAGAGCGAGTCCAAGGACGGTGAGGCATACACCTGTAAACCTACAGATAACAAAGACAAACAAAACCAGTGTAAAATCGAAGTGGATGGAAAAATGAAAGATGGAAAATAGAAGAATAAATTGCCAGATCTTCTTTCAACAATCAAAAGAAGTCCCCGGCAACGACACCAATTTGGTGAGACCTCCGGTCGTTGGTCGGGATTCAGCCAAATAAAAACTACTAATGCTAAGAAAAAAGCGTATAGCAGATCTTATTCCACGGGCCTTCGAATGATTGGCTACTTCAGAACTAACAAATTATTCAAAGAAAAAAACACTCAGTGCGTGGTGTGAGTTCCACGACTTCTACTTCTAAGAAATGCAGAAAAATTAAAAAGATTAAACTAAAGCAGATTGAGAATTAGGGTTTGGAAACAAGAATGACAGACGAACTTAGACTTTGAATCCCCCTTCGTTCCCCGGAGCATTGGCAATCAACAGATCAGCGGATTTCGATTCTTATTCAATCAATTACTAGGACACCACCATAACTCCTTACCCTTAGGTTTAAGACCGGCGAACGTTCGCTCTATTCGTTCTAACTACCAAGATTAACTAGCCGCCCGGGTACGGTCGCCTCTCGCAACGACTTAATTAATTGGTGTAATTACTAGTGATTAATGAGTTACTCTTGCAGTGAATTAACCCTAACCGGTTCCTACGAAAGGCACACTCCAATTATAAGGTTAATTGTTTAATTCGATGTTCTAAAGTAAGGCGAGCGTTCGCTTCTATCCTTAGCTTAACAAGAATCTAATCTAGGTGATCAATCCAGACAAGAAACATGCACAATGAAGAACAAATCAAACATGAAAAAGAACTGATTGAATTTCGAATCTAATCACCGCCGATCCGTGACCGCTTTAAAGCCCTGGGTCACTTAGGGTTCATCTAGTCTAAGCTCTAAAGGGTTTAGCTACTCATGATCATTACAAAAGACACAAAGACAAAGAAAGAGTTCATCATTCAGAGGAAGAACAGAAAAGAATCTGAAAAACCTAATTCAGACGACTCTGACAGACTCCGATCTTCGGTAAGTTGCACTCCTAGCTCCGGTTCTCCGAGGTGGAAGGGATGGCGTCACGATCTCTATCCGGCTCTTCGAACTCCAACTCCTCGCTCCAGCACTTCAGAGAAATCCTGATCTCGAAAAGTTGTATTATGATTAATTATCAATTCTTTTTCTTTTTGGGCCGCCGGATTAAGTATAAATACTTAACCCTAGTTGGGCCGGGCTGAGCTGATGTTTTCGCCGAAACCATAGGGATAGTTTCGGCGAAACTGGCTTTGAGTTCAGGGCTCCGCCGGCTGTTCAATGTCTTCGGTCCGAGCAGTTGATTTATTTCGCCGAAACCATCCTTCTGTTGGCATCAGTTGAATTGAACTGCTGGTTTCGCCGAAATTGGAGGCCTGGTTTCGCCGAAACTGTAAGTGTGAATGGCAGATTTTCGGTTTGACTTGATTGGCTCCTTGGATCGATTCCAGTTTGATTCCTCGAGGTTCCAACGCCTTAGACACGTCCATGGCTACTTTATTTGATGGCAAAAACCTGTGCTAACATGAAAACACTAGAAAACCATCAAATAGACCCGAAACGGGCCAAGGTAACACAAATGGCACGAGATAGGGAAATCGATTGAATATTCGTTATTCGACCCTAAAAACAATGTCTTAAGCAAAGAAATGTTGCTTAAATAAGGCTGATAATCACGTCAAATCGAGTGTCATCAAATACCCCACACTTAAGCTTTTGCTTGTCCTCAAGCAAACTGAATAGAAACGCTCATGTTCATAAATGATAAGATCGATTAAATTGGAGCTCAATCAAGCTGTAACATCCCCGCCCAACCGAATGATTTGGAACTTGAGTTTGGATGGTTTAGACATTGGAAAAAATGTTCTTGAGGTCCCATCGAAGTTCGGGACGTTCATAGTTGAGTCGGGTCGAGTATACAAGAGAGTACGTGAAAAATTGTCAATGTGGGCAGACCACGATACACGGCCGTGTATTACAATACACGCCGTGTATCATGATACACGCCGTGTATCATGATACACGCCGTGTATCATGGTCAGACTATAAAAGGCTGATTTTACACGGAAATTCATAACTTTCCCTTCTTTCTCTTTCCCCAAAACCCGTATTTGAAGAAGCCAAAAACCCTTTAGCTTCAATCCTTGATTCCGGGAGTTGTAGAGCTCCGATTGACGACCCGTTTGTTTCTACGGGTTCGTGGCGACGAGAGGAAGAGATCTCTTCGTGTTCTGGGTATTTCGAATCGAGGTGTTGTCAGTAGAAGAAGGAAGAGCTACGTTTTTGGGACTGAGCCAGAAATCTCCAAAAAACTTCAAACCTCGATTCGGGAGTTGTAGAGCTCCGATTGGCGATCTGTTTGTTGCTATGAGTTTGTGGTAATGAGAGGAAGAGATCGCATCTGGAGGTTCTAGATATTTCGGAGTAAGCTGCTGTCGGTCAAGAGGAGAATAGCTACGTTTTTGGTGTCTGAGAGCTTGGCTGTTCGGGTTTCTAGAAGAGTTTTAGAGCCTCGTCTTCTTGTCAGGTGAGGGTTTAGCGTACGATAGGTAGTCTGGTCGGTGTGAGGAGTTACAATTCAGACCTAGAAAAATGTAGGGCCTTGCATGAAATTGAAAGAGAGTAAAAGGGGAAAACTGTTCTGCAGTTGATTGTTCTGTGAAATATGTTGTTTGATGATTGTTGGATGTTTGTTAATTGATGGATTGGTTTATGATTGATGGCTGTTTGTGATGATTTTGATTGGGGGAATTGATTAACATGGATGATAAATTGATCGAAACTAGTAAAGAGTGATAGGAGGGACGGGTCTGTGAACATGAGAATTGTGTATATTATGCTATTGTCAGTTTGTGGTTGCAGGAGGGTGTCCTGCCAATGTGGGGTCGCCCTTAATTGATGAACAGGTGGATGGCTCCACCAATGTGGGGTCGTCCAATGAAGGATGTACAGGAGGGTAACCCTACGACTCATGACATGGCTTCTCCTGTACTTGCTGGTGGGGTGGCCGGTGAGCTAGCCGTTTACCCTTAAACTGTTTGTGCCGTGGGAGGCGTTGAATGTCTTGTGATATGTGGTTATGTGTGATATGGGATTATTGAATGATTTGGATTGTGTTGGGTTACATAATGTTGGGATTGAGATGATGCTTGGTGTTAATGTATGAATTATGCAACGTGCCTTTTAGGTAGAATTGATGTTGTGTGTGAAGATGGTTGTTAATGTGTTTAAGGTGGTAGACTTATGACTTATAATTGGCTAATAGAATTGGTAAGAGAATTTGTACGTGGAAGTGGACAATAGAACCGGTACGTGGAATTGACTTATGGAATTGGTTAGGGGAATTGGTGAATGGAATTGAGTAATGGAATTGGGTGTTCTGAATGCATGAGCTAGTTGAGCTGAGGTTGTATGACTGAATTGTATGAAAATGATGCTGTGTGTGTTGGTGATTGATTCTGTGTCTTGTGATTATTGTAATAAGGTTGGAGTCTTGGATGTGGATTGGTAAATGGTTGAGATGAACGAGGATGTTAGAATTGGTCGAATTGTGTCTAGGAATCATGTTAGATGAAATATGTGAACTAGATAGATTATGTGGTTTAATCTAGTAACGCTCAATAGGAGAGTTGAAATGGTAAATTGATGTTGTCTTGATTGTTATGGTTGTGTGATTGTATGGTTGACTTGTGTGAGTGTATGGTTGACTAGATGGCTAGGAATGGGAGTGAGGAGTTGGAACTGGACTTAGGATGTTTTAGGTCTTGCATGAACCCTCGAGAGTAAAACTGGATAACTGTCTTGTGATTACTATTTGATGAGCGTGCTGATTGATGTGTGATGTGGGGATTGGGATATAAGCTGATAGCTAATGTAGTTGATCTAGAAATGTGAGATGGGATGGGGTTGGATGCGATGAATTCTATGATTGTATCTATTATTGCCGGTTGTGGTTAGACTAGAATTATGTCCTAGAATTGGAACATAGAATTGGTGTTTGGAACTAGAACGTGGAATTGTGTGGTGGAATCATGGTGTTGATTTGTGATGTGGATTTGTGGTGTCAATTTGTGATGTGGATTTGCGATGTGGATTTGTGATGTGTAATTTGTGTAGTGGATTTGTAAAGTGGAGTTGATCAAATGGAATTGGGTAAATGGAATTAAAATGATAGAACTGGAAGGAGCCAACGTTACCCCAATTGTGTTTCACCCACCGACGAACTGGTGGTTAGGGCCTACCGACGGACTGGTAGATTAGTCTCCCGACGGGGAGTGGTATTGTGGTATTGTGGTATTGTGGTATTGTGGAATTGTGGAAATTGTGAAGTGTTCCCCATGCGGTAGGGGAGCACGAGGACCTCCCATGCGGTAGGGAGGTGCGTCAGGCCGGCGGGGTAGCGGGGGAACAACTCCTTATGGCGCCTAATGAACTCACATAGAAAATGGAATTGAGATGCATGTGTGCTTTCTGTATGATGTGTGTTCGGACGTGTTTGTGAATTGCCTTGTGATGTGTTGTGAATGATGTTGTCATGCTGAGATGTGAGTTAGAGGTTGAATGGTCTATGATTGACGTTGTAGGTAATTGTGAATCTGTGCAATGTGAGTGGTGGTCGATGTGTGAGTGGAAGTGCTGTCAGTAAGGAGTTCAGATGTATTGTGATGTAAGGTTGATCTGTGTGCTTCATGATCTTGGTTATATCGTTGTATTTGTGAATTGATGATTTGGGTTATATGGTCGAGATTATGAGTTGTGGGTATTGATTTGGGGAGTGCACCTGTGAGATCACTTAGATAATTGAAAGAGGAAATGCAGCGTATGTGTGAATGTGCGAATGTGTATGAAGAGGTATACATGTGTGTGCTTTGATGGTAACTTGTCTTGTGATGCTAAACTGCTTGTTTGTGAAGCAATGCTAAATCGTATATATGTGAGTCAATGGTGAACCGTAGGAGTGAGGATCTTTGTTGTTATGAAGAACTAGTTCTGGTATGATGTTGATCTTATGCATGTTGTTTTCTTGTGTACTATTGTTATCATGGATTGTGGAGGTTGATTTGATATTGAGCTTATGTGATCGCCTAGTATCATGTTAGGAATTAAAATGAGCTGGATGTGTCAGATTCCGTTGCTTGATGTGTGTGTGGAGTTGGGATCGCTCCTAGGCTAGGTTCGGCGCATAGGTAGACCCAGTGGGTTCACTCAGTTTTATTAGGAAGCTGATCCCCCCAGTTTCTCTTTTCAGGTGTTCGGTTGAGTTCGGAGGAGTTGCAGGTTGGAGTTGTGAAGTGAAGAATTAGGAAGTTATTGTGGAGTGACCATTGTTTTAAATTTAGATTTCAGTTGACACTTTTGGGTTGGAAGATTTGTAATCGTTTTGAGATTTTGTGATCGGTTGTGATCGGATTTTGGATTTCAGTTGTATTTCGGTTTTATTAAGTGGAGGCATCCTTCGTTTTGAACTTGTATTTAAGAGTTGTTTCTGTTTCCGCTGCGTTTTACTCTTTTCTTTTAAAGCTGGTTCTTCAAGTAGCACACAAACCGGTTCGACCACGGGTGAACTCGGGTCGGTTTGGGATGGGTGTTACAAGTGGTATCAGAGCCTGGTTAGTTGCTGCTGTGTTGGTGATTCGTCTCTTCTTCTAGAGGAGTAATTAACCTCATAGGAGGAAGGGAAGAAGCACCGGCACAGGACCAACTTTTCAGGGATTTTCAAATCGTTTTGAATTGGGTGGGAAGTTTTGAAAGGAAAGTGTTGTGAATTTGAAAGGAAAGTGATTTGAAATAAAATGTGATTTCTGAAAATTGGTCAACTGAAACGTTTTGTGTCCTCCTGTAGTGAAGAGGGTGGCGGAGTAGTTGAGAGTGGAAGTAGTAGCAGGTTGGGAAATTGGTTAGAAGAGTAGAGCCTTGTAGAATTTGGTTAAGTGAGTAGAGTGTTTGAGGGTGTGAGTTTTAGTCGAAGGTGTTAGCTTCATAGTTCTTGTTGGTGTGAGTGTGCTTTGTTGAAGCTCTTGCGTTGTGGTTGTGTTCTTGAGTGAGTTTTGTTTGATTGTGTTTTGGTTGTGTTCTTGTTGTGAGTAGTGCCGTTGAGGTTCGGTTGTGCGTGTCTGTTAGGTAGAAGTTTGAAGTAGTGTGGGAGTAGTGCCCTTAGAAGGTGTGTGTTGCTAGAGCCGTTAAAAGGGAGTTTCGGGAGGTGATGTGATCCTTGTGTTGCTGCGTTATGCTGTGATTTGTGGATTCGTTGCTAGAGCGAGTTGGGTTGTGATTTCGGGGACGAAATCTTTTGAAGTTGTGGAGACTTGTAACATCCCCGCCAACCGAACGGTTTGGAACTTGAGTTTGGATGGTTTAGACATTGGAAACAATGTTCTTGAGGTCCCATCGAAGTTTGGGACGTTCATAGTTGAGTCGGGTCGAGTATACAAGAGAGTACGTGAAAAATTGTCAATGTGGGCAGACCACGATACACGGCCGTGTATCATGATACACGCCGTGTATCATGATACACGCCGTGTATCATGGTCAGACTATAAAAGGCTGATTTTACACGGAAATTCATAACTTTCCCTTCTTTCTCTTTCCCCAAAACCCGTATTTGAAGAAGCCAAAAACCCTTTAGCTTCAATCCTTGATTCCGGGAGTTGTAGAGCTCCGATTGACGATCCGTTTGTTGCTACGGGTTCGTGACGACGAGAGGAAGAGATCTCTATTCGTGGTTCTGGTATTTCGAATCGAGGTGTTGTCAGTAGAAGAAGGAAGAGCTACGTTTTTTGGGACTGAGCCAGAAATCTCCAAAAAACTTCAAACCTCGATTCCGGGAGTTGTAGAGCTCCGATTGGCGATCCGTTCATTGCTATGAGTTTGTGGTAATGAGAGGAAGAGATCGCATCTGGAGGTTCTAGATATTTCGGAGTAAGCTGCTGTTGGTCAAGAGGAGAATAGCTACGTTTTTGGTGTCTGAGAGCTTGGCTGTTCGGGTTTCTAGAAGAGTTTTAGAGCCTCGTCTTCTTGTCAGGTGAGGGTTTAGCGTACGATAGGTAGTCTGGTCGGTGTGAGGAGTTACAATTCAGACCTAGAAAAATGTAGGGCCTTGCATGAAATTGAAAGAGAGTAAAAGGGGAAAACTGTTCTGCAATTGATTGTTCTGTGAAATATGCTGTTTGATGATTGTTGGATGTTTGTTAATTGATGGATTGGTTTATGATTGATGGATGTTTGTGATGATTTTGATTGGGGGAATTGATTAACATGGATGATAAATTGATCGAAACTAGTAAAGAGTGATAGGAGGGACGGGTCTGTGAACATGAGAATTGTGTATATTATGCTATTGTCAGTTTGTGGTTGCAGGAGGGTGGTCCTGCCAATGTGGGGTCGCCCTTAATTGATGAACAGGTGGATGGCTCGACCAATGTGGGGTCGTCCAATGAAGGATGTACAGGAGGGTAACCCTACGACTCATGACATGGCTTCCCCTGTACTTGCAGGTGGGGGTGGCTGGTGAGCTAGCCGTTTACCCTTAAACTGTTTGTGCCGTGGGAGGCGTTGAATGTCTTGTGATGTGTGGTTATGTGTGATATGGGATTATTGAATGATTTGGATTGTGTTGGGTTACATAATGTTGGGATTGAGATGATGCTTGGTGTTAATGTATGAATTATGCAACGTGCCTTTTAGGTAGAATTGATGTTGTGTGTGAAGATGGTTGTTAATGTGTTTAAGGTGGTAGACTTATGACTTATAATTGGCTAATAGAATTGGTAAGGGAATTTGTACGTGGAAGTGGACAATAGAACCGGTACGTGGAATTGACTTATGGAATTGGTTAGGGGAATTGGTGAATGGAATTGAGTAATGGAATTGGGTGTTCTGAATGCATGAGCTAGTTGAGCTGAGGTTGTATGACTGAATTGTATGAAAATGATGCTGTGTGTGTTGGTGATTGATTCTGTGTCTTGTGATTATTGTAATAAGGTTGGAGTCTTGGATGTGGATTGGTAAATGGTTGAGATGAACGAGGATGTTAGAATTGGTCGAATTGTGGCTAGGAATCATGTTAGATGAAATATGTGAACTAGATAGATTATGTGGTTTAATCTAGTAACGCTCAATAGGAGAGTTGAAATGGTAAATTGATGTTGTCTTGATTGTTATGGTTGTGTGATTGTATGGTTGACTTGTGTGAGTGTATGGTTGACTAGATGGCTAGGAATGGGAGTGAGGAGTTGGAACTGGACTTAGGATGTGTTAGGTCTTGCATGAACCCTCGAGAGTAAAACTGGATAACTGTCTTGTGATTACTATTTGATGAGCGTGCTGATTGATGTGTGATGTGGGGATTGGGATATAAGCTGATAGCTAATGTAGTTGATCTAGAAATGTGAGATGGGATGGGGTTGGATGCGATGAATTCTATGATTGTATCTATTATTGCCGGTTGTGGTTAGACTAGAATTATGTCCTAGAATTGGAACATAGAATTGGTGTTTGGAACTAGAACGTGGAATTGTGTGGTGGAATCATGGTGTTGATTTGTGATGTGGATTTGTGGTGTCAATTTGTGATGTGGATTTGTGATGTGTAATTTGTGTAGTGGATTTGTAAAGTGGAGTTGATCAAATGGAATTGGGTAAATGGAATTAAAATGATAGAACTGGAAGGAGCCAACGTTACCCCAATTGTGTTTCACCCACCGACGGACTGGTGGTTAGGGCCTACCGACGGACTGGTAGATTAGTCTCCCGACGGGGAGTGGTATTGTGGTATTGTGGTATTGTGTATGGAATTGTGGAAATTGTGAAGTGTTCCCCATGCGGTAGGGGAGCACGAGGACCTCCCATGCGGTAGGGAGGTGCGTCAGGCCGGCGGGGTAGCGGGGGAACAACTCCTTATGGCGCCTAATGAACTCACATAGAAAATGGAATTGAGATGCATGTGTGCTTTCTGTATGATGTGTGTTCGGACGTGTTTGTGAATTGCCTTGTGATGTGTTGTGAATCATGTTGTCATGCTGAGATGTGAGTTAGAGGTTGAATGGTCTATGATTGACGTTGTAGGTAATTGTGAATCTGTGCAATGTGAGTGGTGGTCGATGTGTGAGTGGAAGTGCTGTCAGTAAGGAGTTCAGATGTATTGTGATGTAAGGTTGATCTGTGTGCTTCATGATCTTGGTTATATCGTTGTATTTGTGAATTGATGATTTGGGTTATATGGTCGAGATTATGAGTTGTGGGTATTGATTTGGGGAGTGCACCTGTGAGATCACTTAGATAATTGAAAGAGGAAATGCAGCGTATGTGTGAATGTGCGAATGTGTATGAAGAGGTATACATGTGTGTGCTTTGATGGTAACTTGTCTTGTGATGCTAAACTGCTTGTTTGTGAAGCAATGCTAAATCGTATATATGTGAGTCAATGGTGAACCGTAGGAGTGAGGATCTTTGTTGTTATGAAGAACTAGTTCTGGTATGATGTTGATCTTATGCATGTTGTTTTCTTGTGTACTATTGTTATCATGGATTGTGGAGGTTGATTTGATATTGAGCTTATGTGATCGCCTAGTATCATGTTAGGAATTAAAATGAGCTGGCTGTGTCAGATTCCGTTGCTTGATGTGTGTGTGGAGTTGGGATCGCTCCTAGGCTAGGTTCGGCGCATAGGTAGACCCAGTGGGTTCACTCAGTTTCATTAGGAAGCTGATCCCCCCCAGTTTCTCTTTTCAGGTGTTCGGTTGAGTTCGGAGGAGTTGCAGGTTGGAGTTGTGAAGTGAAGAATTAGGAAGTTATTGTGGAGTGACCATTGTTTTAAATTTAGATTTCAGTTGACACTTTTGGGTTGGAAGATTTGTAATCGTTTTGAGATTTTGTGATCGGTTGTGATCGGATTTCGGATTTCAGTTGTATTTCGGTTTTATTAAGTGGAGGCCTCCTTCGTTTTGAACTTGTATTTAAGAGTTGTTTCTGTTTCCGCTGCGTTTTACTCTTTTCTTTTAAAGCTGGTTCTTCAAGTAGCACACAAACCGGTTCGACCGCGGGTGAACTCGGGTCGGTTTGGGATGGGTGTTACACAAGCACAATGAATTATTAGACAGATCGATCCTAGAACAAGAAACCTAATCATGCATACTGATCAGCCAAACTACCTGGTCTCACTAATAAACTACACACGACAAGTAATTAGCAATCAATCATGCACCAATTTGACCTGACTGACCAGACTCCTCACACAGGATATATTTAGTACAATGGGGACTCTCACTCTCTGTGTTTAAGGACGTGTTTCTGCTCTCGATCATTCTCTGTTACCGAATTCTGTCATAGGTTTGCATTTCGACCACATCTCCACCACTGTGACAACACGAGTATCTAGTCAAGAAGGACTTCCCTGCTAGGACCGTAATGAAATCTACACTACTCGGGTTTATAATGAGATGGATGATGGGAATGAATGATGATGGCTTGGTGCGGTGTAGCTTTCGACTAACTTCCCTCGAATCTAATCTATGGCTTCCTACCGTCTAACCAAACACTGGTGGAATGATGAACGCTCGTCCTATGATACCCTCAAGCAACCTAGCACTTATTCTTTTCCTTTTGCATACACATTTTTTTTCTTTTCTTTTCAACTTTTCTTTCTACTTCGTTCTTCCATTTATAGGGAGAAGAACGTTTTATTTGAACTACACTTTGAAGTTTTTCTGATTTTCTTCTTTCTTCATTTTTTCTCGAAATTTTTCTCTTTTTTTTTTTTACTTTTTTTTCTTTTGTGCCGATTTTTCTTTTAGTTGCTAGAGGGGTTTACACGTCCGGACATATTAGCTAAGACCACCTGTTTAATGGCTATAGGCAGGTTACCACAAACCGACTTCCGGTAGGTCAATCTAGAACTACAACCACAGGGGATCAATGGGAATGAAAGAAATGGGGAATGACTGTAATGTATTATCGAACCGAAAGAACAGGCCAAGCTCAAGGGTCTAAACCTAGTGGATTTTATCGTTTGGTAGGCTATCTGGCTTAGTAGCTAAATCTAGGTGCCCCTATCCTTCTAGAACTCGTGTCATCGTGTGGTCTCGAGTAGGTCTCATGCAAATTCTAACTCATTCAAGTAAACAGAAAACCACTCAGAAAGAATTAAAATTGCAAGTTACGTGCAATGGATCAAAAGCTCACAGTTGGTTTGCTAGTCGGATTCGGTCATTTTCATGCAATCAAGGCTACAAACTACAAGTGTGATTTTAAAATTCTGTTCTGACCAGACAATTTAGCATCAAAGCATACAAGTTGGTTCTCAAGTTCTAGGTTAAGCAGTCTAAGCATCATTATGAAAGGTTGAACAACAACTTAACATCAAAAATCAAGAACTGAGCCATTCTAATGCTAGAGAGACTGGAATGGAATCACGAGGCACACAAAACACAATCAAGGGCAATCAAGTTCATGCAAGGTTCTCTAGCATCCTACCCCACACTTAAATCGGACTGTGTCCTCACAGGACTAATTCTAGAGTTCAGAGTGGAATGGAAGAACTTGGAAGAGGACGGTTGATTTCAGAGGGTAAGCACGGATCCTCGGAGCGGAGGGAAGTGTAACAGAACCTGAAGCAAAGGGAATCTCCCAACTGCCTACAAAACAAAAACAAATGAAACATAAAAAGGAAACCGGGACAAGTGCCCCGGATCCACACAGAAAAAAAAAGTTGGATCGAAATCCGAAAATAATAAATAAAAAGAAGACACCAGAAAAGGAATACAACCCAATCACTGCTGGTCCGGTGAACCGGGAGGTGAAAAGTTGAGAAAGTCGCCGAGCTGGCGTTGCCACGCCATCTGTGCCTCATATCGCCGGGTTGGCTCGGCGCATATGCTGCTGCATAATGGTCCATCGCGCCTCTTGAGCGGCGTTGTCGGTGATGCGCCACTCCTGCAGTCGCTCGTATAACTCTCCCACATCCGCGGGTGATGTCGCGGCTGGTGAGTATGCGCCGGAAATGGATCTGGAATGCGCGGCGGCGACTGGTGGATGTACCCTGCCTGATGGTGTGGCGAGGGTATATAATCTTGAAACTCAGGAGGCGGCTGCGGCTGCTGCTCCTCAGCATCATCTTCGTCCTCCGACTCGACCGCAGGTTGGAGTGGAGGATCTGCTGCTACATGGGGACTGAGGTCGAGTTCTATGAAGTTGCCTCCCAAGAGTTTGCATGGTAGCTTCCTCCTCTTGGTCCGCTGGCTGAAGATGTGAGCTAGCACCCAGCCGGGGTGGAGAGGGTAGCTCTCTCGGATGGCTCGGTGAAGCACGAGCTCCTCCTTAAGGATATGGTGGCGATCCTTGTCTCTAACATATAAAAGTGACCTCCGCCAAAACCATATGAATAAACTTATAGAGCGGGTGAGAGAGAGACTTAACTGAGTTGCTCTTCCCGAGGCGATCGCCAGGCACGCCTGTCATGTGGCTCCAGAGGGCGTGCAACTCCTCGTCGTCATCATCATCGCCCCAGCCGAGGTGGTGATTGTGATAGTGCTCGTAGGGGATGCCTAGATGAGCGGCAAACTCATCGTAGGTGAGCTGCCTGTACACCCCACCAAGAAAGAAGGTGATCACCTTCTGGCCCCGTCTCCTCTTATGCTCGTCCAAGTCAAATGTCGCCCAGAACTCCTTGAGAGCAATGTCTGGGAACTCGGCGGCTATGGTGGTTAGCTCTAGGAGTCCGACCGGTGCTAGGGCGTCATGCACGTTCTGGTAGGAATCCTCGTCATGCTCCTGGAGTTACTCCATGGATAAAGGACGCACGTCAGCTCCACGGATGTTCTTGATCTTCTGGAAGCTCTCAAAGTAGAAGTCCGGTAGATGGGCGATGGTGGGATGGTATCCAGAATGGCGAGGGAGTGCAGGTGGAGGACCCAGAATGGCGGGTGTGACGGGAGCGGCAGCTCCTGAGCTCGAGGCGCCATCGAGTCGCGCCTTAGTCATGCGCTCAAAGGTGTTCCTAAACCAGAATGAAACCAAATTAGTCGACCAAAACCTTACCCCACACTTAGTAGAAAAACTCAATTTCACAAAGAAACGAGGGAAACTAAGTGGGGTAAGGAAAGCGGAGTAACTGTAATCATAGACAGTAAAATACATACTTCGGAACAGCCGGAATCGGATAATTACAATCAGAGTTCAAAAAGTCAAACCGACATTTAGAAAGTCAACCTTTAAGCATATTGGACCCTAATCATGGTGAGACTGTCACAACTCGGAGAATGACGGTAAAATATTATTTCAAATGGCATCACGATAATATGAACAAGAATGAACACTTGGGGTAGCCAAATGATCAACACAGTTCAAAGTCAAACCGACATTTCTCACAAAAGTCAACATAACAAGAAATTAATCGTATGCATAGCAACACATGACCAAATGATATGGAGATTAAGCACGGAACTCCCTAAGCATCCTAGAATAGTTCTATAAGTTCAATCAATCCTAGTTCACACGAAACAGTCGGCACGCAAAACGAGGCAAATCGAAAAGTCAACCGAAAGTCAACCTCAACGAAATTCAGCAATCTATATGTCAAAAGATTCGTATTGAAAAGTTATACAACTTACCATGAAGTCATGATTGCTAAAAATGAACGAGGTGAGAGGAATCGGTGAAAAACTTGAAAACTGGGGTTTCGGAGAACTGGAGCTGCAAAGCTCCGATTCGAACGTTCTAGGGCTTGGTGGGATCGGAATGAGCAGGGGAGAGGTGCGGCGCGGTCGGCGGCGGGTTTTAAAGTGGAGGGTGGTCGGCGATTTCAAAAGGAGAGGGGGGGTTTCGTTTAGGCTGTGCGAAAATGGGATAAAGAAGAGAGAGGTTCGGATTTTAAAGGGAATAATTAAGTGATTTTTCAAATCAGTTTCGGCGAAAGTAGGGGGTGGTTTCGCCGAAACTACAAGTTAACATGGATTGACCGATTTGAAAAGGCGGTTTCGCCGAAAATGGAAGCTCGGTTTCGCCGAAAACAGAAATTTTTCGAACCAAAAATGAGGAACAGGAGAAACAGGTTCGAAATTTGAAAATTGGTTTCGCCGAAAACAAGGGTGGTTTCGCCGAAAATTTTGAACTGTTCAGGTTTAAAATATTTTCACAAATCCGACCAACTTCAGAAAATCACAGTTAAATCCAAAAAAATCGGAACGACCTCAATCAACTTGCAACTGACTCTATGACACGCAGACTCTACACGAAAAATAATAAATCAAACAAACTTACACTTTTGGCTCTCCCGAACCGACTCTAAAATACCAAGGTTGAAACAAAACAAAACTGACTCCAGCCGTGGGTTGCCTCCCACGAAGCGCTCTTTTATTAACGTCCTTGAGCTGGACGATACCTGGACGGTATTAGGAGACATCCCAACTTAGATTCTCCTTCACGCTCACGTCGGAGTTCATGAAGTACAGCTTCGGGACTTCTCCGGTAAGCGTGAATCTCTTCCCGTTTGCATGTAGTAGTTTGGTACGTCCGTCGGGAAGATGATCAACGAACTTGAATGGTCCGAACAGCTCTCTAGAGAGGTCATCCTTCTTTAGTGTGACGATGGAAGGAATGAGGACTGTCGGTTTCTCTTTTTCTTTCTTCTTCGGCTTGTTATCACCAGGATCGGTGATCGTTAGTACTTCCTTAGGAGATGCTTTCGGCTTCTCCCTCCATACTTGTCCCGAAATTTCTGGTTTTTTCGTAGTGACCTGTTTAATACCTGTAGCAACAACTGATCTAGAGACACTGGAAGAAGCATTAGTAACGGAGTTGACCGGAGTCAACTCCACAGTTTCAACAGCTAAGCAGTGAGATTCTTCATTCCTAGAGTCATATTTCATGCCGTCTTTAAGACGGAACGTTTTCGTTTCTTTACCAACTCTTAAAGTCAAAGAACCATTAGGAACGTTAATATTCATTCCAGTAGTAGCCATGAAAGGTCGACCTATGAGAATAGTAGCGTCATCTGTACTAGTATCCATAATCACATAATCAGCTAAGAACGTGAACGGACCACATTTGGTGACAACGTCTTTAATCTCTCCCTTAGGGGTTTTAAGCGATCTATCAGCAAAGACGAGTTGCATACTGGGCGGTTCAAGTTCCCCTAGGTTTAACTTTTCATATAGACTCACAGACATGACATTAACAAATGCTCCTAGATCAACTAAGCAACGTTCAATTTCAACATCATTGATGACCAAAGGCAAAGTAAAAGAACCAGGATCAGATAACTTAGTTGGATATGGAGAGACAGGTTTCTTAATACGAATGTCAGGGTATCCTTCCTTGTTCCCCTTCATGCCAGTCTCGATCCTTGTGTTTGGCAGCAGTGCTCTAGGAAAAGGAGGCTTCACGACGTATGGTGCAAGAGGAGGATCATCCTTAGGCGCTGGTTTCTGTTCCTCTTCTTCCTCTTCTTCCGGAGTTTCAGCGATCCTGCGTAAAACAGAAAAAGCATCAGCAATTAAGTTCGGAAGTTTTCGAGCAGTTACCATTTTAGCCTGTTCTTTTCTCGGGTTTGGCTCTGTCTGGCTTGGAAGCTGGCCAAATGGTCGACCAGATGCTAGCATGCTCGAGATGTTGTTCACGACTTGCTCAATCCGTTGTCCAGATGCTATTTGTTCTTGATTGAGAAGAGCTTGAGCCTTGAACTGACTGTCATGATCATTGAGTCTTGTGATGATCTGGTTGAGCTTCTTATCCAGGTCACTGACATTATTATCTCTTTGATGCTGCTGTCCTGGATAGGTATTGTTAAGATATTGATTCTAGCGATTGCCAGAAGCAGTTCCATAATTTCCCTGATTGCGATGCGGCGGCTGGTAGACACCTGCCGGCGGATGGTTAGGCTTCTGATCCTGAGCTTGACCAGCCGGGCGGTTATTCTGGTTCTGGTTATGATTGGCGTCAGCATTATAGGGAGGTCTGTCTTTATAGTTCCCTTGCTGTTTGAAGTTACGATAACCAGCATAACCATTCTGATTATTAACGAAGCCTTGTTGGATGAAATTTACCTCTTTGGCAGATCAGACTTCTGCCTTACCAAAATTCTGACAACGGCCTCCGTTATGTGCGCAAGCTCCACACCACTCGCAATCGGCAACATAGACAGAAGCTGCCGGTGGCTTGATTGGTGTGGTAGACTTTTTCAAATGCTTCTCTACCTCTGCCTTGATAGCTGCTTTGAAATCTAGCTTGCTCCTCGATCCTTCATATTGTCGCTCTCAGTTCCTTGACTTGGAGGCACAGTTTGCGAAGTGCAGAAGAGCAGCTTCAGGAGTGAGTGTAGTGCAATCCCCTTCAGCTAGAGAATTGACCCACTTGGCAGATTCTTCTCGAAGTCCTCGAGAGAAGATTTCAGCTAACTGCCTCTGCTCGAATCCATGATGAGGGCAGGTGTAGAGAAGTTCTTGGAATCGATTCCAAGTATCATATAAACTTTCTCCTTCTTTTTGGGAGAATCTGGCGATGCTGTCCTTGATGGCGGTTGTTTGGCCGGAGGGAAGTATTCTTCAACAAAGTCCTGAGCCAGAGTATCCCAGTTAGTGTAGTAGCCAGGTGGTTTGCCAGTAAGCCACCTCTTAGCAGCGCCTTTCAAAGAGACGGGAAAGCTCTCAGACAAAGAGTGTTTTTGTCGAGGTTTCCGTTTTTAAAAGTACTGCAGAGATCAAGGAAGTCTGCAAGATGAGTGCACGGATTGTCTAGGGGCCTGCCTTCAAACTGTAAATCCCTAGAGATCATGGTCAAGAATGGAATCTTGATCTCATAGTCAGGATCTCCTTCAATGCGCGGAACGGCAATGGCAGATCGAACGCTAGTCGCGCTCGGCTTGTTATAGTCTGCTAGACTCTTCTGTGCAGGTGGGGGTGGCACTGGTTATCGCCGTTTGGTGGTAATCTATCGGTCATGGTGGGAGATGGAGGAGGTGAAAGTGACTCGGTGTATGAAGCGGATGAAGAGTGCGGTGAAGACGGAGATGAGGAACTCTCCTTCGGTTCCTCGATCTTGATCGAGTGATGAATGGATTGGATCTGCCTTCCTTCAGAATCTGTGATCGTAGAGGTGTAGCAGTACTGCCTGGATTCCCTGCAAT
The DNA here is from genome assembly GCA_034768395.1 of Linum lewisii. Taxonomy (NCBI): domain Eukaryota; kingdom Viridiplantae; phylum Streptophyta; class Magnoliopsida; order Malpighiales; family Linaceae; genus Linum; species Linum lewisii. Next base: position 22,426,534 of record CM068298.1, on the reverse strand, counting down.
CTTAGCCTGTTCGGTCTGAGAGCGAGTCCAAGGACGGTGAGGCATACACCTGTAAACCTACAGATAACAAAGACAAACGAAACCAGTGTGAAATCGAAGTGGATGGAAAAATGAAAGATGAAAATAGAAGAATAAATTGCCAGATCTTCTTTCAACAATCAAAAGAAGTCCCCGGCAACGGCGCCAATTTGGTGAGACCTCCGGTCGTTGGTCGGGATTCAGCCAAATAAAAACTACTAATGCTAAGAAAAAAGTGTATAGCAGATCGTATTCCACGGGCCTTCGAATGATTGGCTACTTCAGAACTAACAAATTATTCAAAGAAAAAAAACACTCAGTGCGTGGTGTGAGTTCCACGACTTCTACTTCTAAGAAATGCAGAAAAATTAAAAAGATTAAACTAAAGCAGATTGAGAATTAGGGTTTGGAAACAAGAATGACAGACGAACTTAGACTTTGAATCCCCCTTCGTTCCCAGAGCATTGGCAATCAACAGATCACGGATTTCGATTCTTAT